>OX383960.1:29977402-31177402 GCA_947532105.1 Athrips mouffetella | reverse complement strand
CAGCAAGCTACCCCTGTAACTCTGAAATCCTTGAACGACTATTTTTGAGAATTTGGAAGTCAAGACGACTATTTCATGACTATTTTTTTAAATAAAAACCAAGTCGATAGTCCCCACGGTTTGCTTGCATCAAAGCTGGGGATTATGTGTATAGCCTATGCCCATAATACTCGTAATCCTCAGCAAACCATAGCTATAACTCTATAATTGTAACGCGACTATTTTTTTCCTTATGGTGACTATTTCATGACTATTTTTTGGCATCGTTAAAATAATATTTTATTCAGTTTTTTTCTCTGAGGATTCTGTGTTGCGGGACATATAACATGGCCTCTCAGATCAGACGGCAGTTGTCAGTCATTAACCACCATCAGTGAAACTACCCGGGCGGGAGTATCGATTTAACGTATCTTCCTTAGTACGGAAGTGAACTGAACTATACCATAG
The DNA here is from genome assembly GCA_947532105.1 of Athrips mouffetella. Taxonomy (NCBI): domain Eukaryota; kingdom Metazoa; phylum Arthropoda; class Insecta; order Lepidoptera; family Gelechiidae; genus Athrips; species Athrips mouffetella. The sequence continues at coordinate 31,176,955 of OX383960.1, read as the reverse complement.
AATATCTACTAATAAAAAATATATCATATTATTATTTTAGAGACTTCTAGTGGTGTACAGTCGAGCTGGCAAGTTGGGTGCTGCCTTCTACACTATACAAACCGGAGAGGTAAGATACCTATACCTACTTATTATTAAATTAAGATTCAATAAAAACTTAATAGAAGCAATAATAAAATTAATTTACAAAAGCCTTCCACCATCCTGCATACTTAATTTTCGTCTGTCTTTCCCAATAACACCCAATCCTTCTAGCTCCAAATCCTGGACGAGATAGTAGACCGTCCACCAGAATACCAGATGTTTGTCAACCTGTACCGCCAAGTGTCGCCAGTACGTCTCATGGTAGACGGCAAGACTCAGGGAACCTTCGTGAAGGACGTCAAGAAGACTGTCTTCGATAATGACCAAGAGGATGAGGGAAGATGCAGACTCGTGTTCGTTTCTGCTAAGGAGTACAGTAAGTTCTTAATAAACTAGACAAGACAATGTATTATATGCTAGGAATAATTCTATCTAACCCATCACTTCTTCACCGATAAACCGTTGTCGCCAGCCGCAACGATAACTCTAAAAATATCTAGGTCCATAACCGACGACTGCTGACCTCACAAACCCCAGCCGTATAGGACATTTTCTATCCAATCTGTGAACCCCAGGGTCAAGTTGTAAAGCCGTCAAAGGCCTCTGACATGGCTCAGCCCCAGTGAGATAAAGGCTATGTTTTTAGGGTTCCGTACCTCAAAAGAAAAAAACGGAACCCTTATAGGATCACTTTGTTGTCCGTCTGTCTGTCTGTCTGTCTGTCAAGACCCTTTATCTCACGAACGGGTAAAGGTATCAGGTTGAAATTAATACCACATATTAGGATCCATCGACCACACAAGATCTGAAAATTTCAATTTTTTACAACGACGCGATCAAAAGATATGGTATTTTATGTCCTCATCTCCATACATTTATTCAAAAATGCAAAACCTACAGGGTACTTCCCGTTGACCTAAAATTATAAAATTTGGCAAGAAGCTAGGTACAATTAATGGGAAAAGTACAATTAATGGGAAAAGTCTGAAATCATTAAATATTACAACTTTTCTCACAACTAATGGTTACCAATTGTGGTGAGCTCCCGTTTCAAGAACATTCATATAAGAGAGGGGTCAAGTTGGATGGTCGCTGAGGCGATTTTTGTTTTAGTTCTATTTAAAAACGGGAACACTTACAAACTTGAAAATTGGTATGTTTATAGTGCATAAGCTATAAAATAACAACAAATAATAAAATTTGGTCAAGCGCGTGTCGGACTCAAAAAATCTAGCACATTAACTTACTGAAATTTCAACGAATACAATTATGTTTATGTGGTGGTACGGAACCCTCAGTGCGCGAGTCCGACTCGCACTTGGCCGGTTTTTTTTTCTGCTGAGCAATAAACTAAACTCACTCTGAAGCCCTTCTGACCTTTACCTTTTGTTCAAAAGTTATGCCGGTCCTGACCAAAAACCCGATGGGTTGCCGCTAGTAGTATAGTTATTTATGCAACTGTTGCGTAATGAGAGTAATTTTAACACGAGATCTGGTTTTTGATACGAGGCGCAGCCGTGTATCAAAATAGTACAGATCGAGTGTTAGAATGACTAATTACGTATAGTTGCATACAAAACTTTATCTACGACCGACAAAATAAAATAAAATTTTAAAGAGTATACCTAGGTAGTGATCAATTTATTGAACTAAGAGGACAGTTAGTTAGTACAGTTAATTAAAGTTATTCCCGAAGTTATTCCAGATCCAGAGCTTGTGGATGGAGTTGCTTTAACATTAATTTCATGTATATGGTTACTGACAGCCTCTTATAGACTCATGTTCTCCTGGTACATACTTTCCATTTTGTTCAAATCACTTCTTTTGTTGCTACGGTCACTTTATATAGAAGCGAGCCAACTGTTAGCCTCTTGTCGATTTATGTACTCCTGGTACTCTCCGTTTTATTTTAAATATAGGTAGGCAGTCGTCACCCCAGTAAAAAGTATTTTTACAAAATTACTTTAAAGTAGGCTGTATGTAGTACTGTGGTAGTATTGCCTTAGCCTATGCAGATTGAAAATTATGTATTATAACAGTTGCGGAATGAAAATCCATACTCCATTTCCGTACTGCTCGTAGTATGGAACAGTGTGGAAATGAAAATGATAGCGGAAAATGACCTCAATTTCGAATCTGTCATTGGTTTCGAATTTGGAATATTCCGGTACGGGAGTAGATAAAGTAAATAGTTATACAAACAAGGTTATTTCGTAAGTATTTTCCGTGCTTCAGTACCTTAAGCCGTTAACCCTGGCTTCTGTATTTGATTGTGGTCGTAAGCACATGTCAGGACATTTCCGAGTCTTGAATGATTCATGCCAAAAGGGTAAATCATACATGCTATTAAACTGCCTTGCCTATACGACTACTTTATCTACCAGGTTTCGAAGCATGCAAACGCCGCATCCTCTCTCTTTCCCTCCCGTATGAACCACCACACTGCACAGAAGAGGAACGCACTCTTTTCCTTCGCACAGTCGTTGACTTCAACCAGACCCAGACAGTGCATGCTCTAGGAGCATTGTTGAGATACTTGGACTTGAATTGGTCCAATCTGAACCTGGACATGCAGAGCAAGCCGCAGTTCTTCAGCTTGAAGAAGATTTCTCTGTAAGTCACACGCAAACACACTTTTACACTTGATTGTTCACTAAAGTCAAACTTTTGATAAAAGCCAGAGTAGTGAAGCTGCCTGCTGCGGCGAAGTTTTGGAGTTCGATTCCCGCCTGGGTCTACCCCATATCAGAATGATGAGTATGAGTGCTTCGAAAGTTGCACAAAGACTTCACAATACAAAGAAAGTGCTCTTCAGGCGATGTCAGGGACTCAACTCTTGAAGAAGACCGGATTTTTTTTTCAAAAGTGATGTCTGATTGATATTCGTTATGGATAAAGTAGTGTTTGATTGTTAATTTTCATTTATTTATTTATTTATTTTATTTATTATTAAAATAGACCTTACACTAACAGCTTAAGCTAATCATGTAAGTCTAGACAAGAGTAAAAAAACATATATTTATTATTAATAGGTTGCACAGTTCTTTGGCATTGTAATAATAGAGCTCTTATTATACATCGACTCTAAGTAGCGCCCAGCGATGCTAAGAAGGCATTCTCTGCATCTCTGAATATACCAGGCCACTCAGAAAGTATTGCGAAAAATAGTTTTTATATATGGGAGACTGGCCGGTCAGAATCTTTTTCGAAAATATGATTACTTGTAAGTAAAAATATGTGTGTTCCATTTTCAAAATTTCCCTCCACATTTTTTGCGAGCCAATTCAAAGTATCGTGTCTTACTGAAAAATGGATCTGCGCCGGGAACATTTTAGAGCTATGATTTTTTACGATTTCAAGTGTCGCCTGAAACCGGATGAATCGTTCGATAGACTTCAAATGGCATTTATGGATGAAGGCCCCTCCAAGGCAACCGTGTATCGTTGGTATAACGAATTTAGGCGCGGTCGACCAACCTTGGGGGATGAAGAAAGAAGCGGTCGCCCTTTGACGGCTATTACGGAAGAAAACGTGCTAGCAGTGAAAAATTTAATCCAAGATAATAGGCGAATTACATATCAGGAGATTCAGCACATATTAAAGATTGGATCGGGAAGCGTTCACGAGATTCTACACGGGCATCTTCGCGTGAGGAGGATAGTATCGCGCTGGGTGCCGCACTACCTCACCGACGCTCAGAAGCAGGCCCGGGTGGAATGGTGCCGTGATATGCTGAACAAATTTGAAGCAGGCTCGTCTCGGCGTGTTTACGACATCGTAACAGGTGATGAGTCCTGGATTTATCAATACGATCCAGAAACCAAGCGCCAGTCGACAGTTTGGGTGTTTCAAAATGAACCAACGCCTACCAAAGTGAAGCGATCTCGAAGCGGTGGGAAGATTTTGATCGCCAGCTTTTTTAATTTGACTGGCCACTTGGCCTCAATTCCCTTACGAGATCAAAGAAGCATCAACGCCGAATGGTATACTACCAAATGTTTACCAGAAGTTTTTTCTGTTGTGAGCAACAAGCGACCAAACACAGGGCTCCGCGGACTACTGCTCCACCACGACAATGCGCCTGCACACACCGCGCTCAAAACGAGGGACTTCCTGGACAGCACACCAGTCAAACTCCTGGGTCACCCTCCTTACAGCCCTGATCTAGCACCGTGTGACTTCTTTTTATTTCCAAAAATAAAAAATCAGCTCAAGGGGATACAATTTTCGTCGCCGGAAGATGCGCTGGCTGCGTTCGAGCAGGCTGTAAACGAGGTGTCTACGGCGGACTGGAAAAAGTGTTTTGAAAACTGGTTCAGACGCATGAATCTTTGTATAGAGGCTGGTGGAGAGTACTTTGAAAAGATTTAATAAAAATATATGTACCTGTAGAACAATTTTTTTTAGTGTCGCAAATATTTCTGAGTGTCCCACGTATCTACATCAGTAATATATTAGCTATAATATAATTTTTTTTGGTATTTTTTAACAGATTCTTATTTTTATTATCTGTATTCAGAAGCCAGGATGGAAGTATTATAAAAGGTGAAGAATATGTGCTGAAGAGATGGAAGGAATATTTTGAAAGTTTGTTTGAGAGAGAAGCAGAGGCTAGCGTACCGAGGTCTTCTGTGGAAATGCATGAGAATGAATATGAGAGTAATGCAAGTGAGATAAGTATGGATGAGATCATGAAAGCAATGAAAAGTATGAAATCAGGTAAAGCAGGTGGGTATGATAGAGTGTCGGTCGAAATGTTGAAGGCTGGGCAAGGCATTGTGGCTAGTCAGCTGTACCGCCTTTTCAACCTGTGTTGGACGAACGGCCGAGTACCAGGTGACTGGTGCAAGGCTGTGATTGTGCCGCTGTACAAGGGAAAAGGGTCACAACAGGACTGCAAAAATTACCGCGGGATAAGTCTTCTCAGTGTCGTCGGCAAACTGTATGCAAAGGTTTTGATTGAAAGAGTGATGAAAGATACTGACGAAAAAATATGGGATGTACAAGCGGGATTTAGAAAGGGAATGGGATGTACAGATCAGGTCTTTTCCTTGCGGTGCATAGCTGAAAAGTTTTTGGCCAAAAACCAAAAAGTCTACTGCGCGTTCGTGGATTTGGAAAAGGCCTATGACCGAGTGGTGAGGAATGAATTGTGGTCGGCATTGTCTATGTATGGGGTGAACGGTCATCTGATTCAAGCACTGAAATCTCTCTATGAGGATTCCAGTGCTTGCGTCAGAATAAACGGGGCGTACACTGAATGGTTTAGCATCGAAAAAGGTGTTAGGCAGGGATGTGTAGCGTCACCTGGGCTGTTTAACCTGTTAATGGATAATTGTTTGACTGATCTGAAAGAGAGTATGTGTGGACTGAGAATGAATGAGTTACTCATCAAATGTCTTCTCTACGCTGATGACCAAGTTATACTTGCGTCATCTGCTGACGAGTTACAGGAGATGGTAACAATGATGAATGTGGCTTTTGATAGGAAAGGAATGAAAGTAAATGTAAGCAAGACGAAAGTAATGGTACTTGAAAGAGAAGAGTGTATGACAGAGTGTACTATATTAATAGGTGGTGAACAAGTCGAACAAGTGAAGGAGTTTGTGTATCTGGGTTCTAAGTTTAAGAGAGATGGAAAGTGCGAAAGTGATATCGAAAGAAGAGTGAATGCAGGAAACATGGTGAATGGTGCTCTGCATGCTTTTATGAAAAGTCAGAAGGTGTCTCACAAGGCTCGTCTGGCTGTTCATGGAGGCGTTTTGGTACCAACACTGGTACGGCAGTGAAAGCTGGGTATGGCAGAAGAAGCATGAAAGTAGAATTAATGGAGTAGAAATGAGAGCGTTGAGGAGTATGATTGGTGTGAAATTGAGTGACAGGATTAGAAATAGTGTGATAAGAGAACGTTGTGGCGTAAAAGAAGACGTAGTGACTAAAATTGAGAAAGGGATGCTAAGATGGTTTGGTCATGTGGAGAGGATGAATGAAGGAAGATTGACGAAAGAGATCCACAAGGCGAGAGTGAATGGAAACGTTGGAAGGGGAAGGCCTCGGCGAACGTACCAGGACCAAATTCAAGACGTTCTGAATAAAGGCCAGGTCAAAAGTACCCTAAACCGACGAGCATGTATGAAAGGATTGATGAAGGTTCAGGAAGCAAGGGAAGTATGTCAAGATCGTAGCAGGTGGAGAACTGTGGTCTCTGCCTACCCCAACGGGAACAAGGCGTGATGATGTTATGTTTTATGTTATGTATTAGACTTTAGTTTAGGCATATTCAATGTAAAATGTTTTGCTCTGAATAAATGCATAAATACCTGTTTAACAGTTTAGGGGTAAAGGAGACGTTTCAGATTACTATGGAAACCCGGCCATATCTTATGCCATATCGCATGAAAGAGCGTACTTTTGATGATTTATCTCGCTCAAACTACCAGATAATAAACGTTGATTGTTGATGGGCAAAAATAAGTATATTTTTGTCTATTTTTTTAGCGGGTGTATAGAGATGGCCGGAGATAAAACGTCTCCTTTGAATTCTTAATGTCCCAAAATAAAAGTGATACTTTTATCACTTTCGAGCTTTCGGCTGCTTAAAGACTATGGCTATTGGCCAGTTAAGTGGCAAAGAGTTACCATTGCCTGAAGGGCCTCACACACTATTCTTCTTCTTAGGCCGATATTTCACTGGGAAACCATGGCGGCGCAACCAGTCGCGCCACCGTGGTGTCCGTAACTAGACACCAGTAAAGACACCAGAGTCGCCACACCCTGCGACTACAGTATTAAGAGCTATATTTCACTGGGAGTGGTAGCGCGACCAGCATCCGAGCTGGTCGCGCCGCCAAATTGGTTGCGCAACCAAACGGACACCAGGTGAGTAACTCTCTAAAGAGCTGTATACATTTCGTTGGTAGCGGCGGCGACTGGTTACGCCGCCATGGTGTCCCAGTGAAATATCGGCCTTAGTGTGTCGATCAATTACAAAAGATCAACATTTTTGTAGCCCAGAACGTTGCCACATTTATTGCGTCATTTGTGACTTTTGAAAGTCATTCTTCTTCTTTCGTGTCGGCAAGAACACAGGCTAAATCTTACTTGCCCAAAAAGCGGCTACCGTGGTAGCCCTCTGGTTACCGTCAAGTAAGTCCTCACGCGAGCAGGTGGTCGGGCACGCGGGACAATTAGTGAGGTGTGCCATGGTTTGCAGGAGTTCTCCACATTCACAGCTGGCGTCTGCGCTACTTAGGAACCCCCACCGGCACAGGTTATCCTTGCTTCGGCCAACATGGGTCCTCAGCCTATTTAGACTTCTCCAGGTTGGCCAAGGTTCCTTAAAGTCATTACGTGTACATAATTGTGGCGGGACATGCGGGACAGGTCACAGGAGGTTAGGTGTTCCATTGTTTGTGGGGAGGTACCACTCTCACATTTGTTATTGGAGCTGTCGGTGAAACCCATAGAATACATGATCATGTATTCTATGGTGAAACCCCACTTACACACATGCTGTCTTTGCACCACGCTTTGCACTGACCGACCTGTGTCCAGCTAACGCTTACATCCTATATATATGGTCTGGGCAGGCCATGTCCAGGGGGGAGGCTTTCTGCTCTATTGCTATACTTTGCTTTCATACACTATTGCTATAGGTACTAGGCTTTCATTATAGCTGTACTACTCCCCCCAGGTCAGACATAGTAACGATAGACGAGGACACATACCGCGGGCTTCAGATCTTCAGCACAATCGCCCATCCTAGTGGATTCAAGAAGGGAGTGCAAGGCTCTAACAAAGAAGGCTTGAGCCTCTTCCGAGTCTACAGCAAGTGCTCGTCAAAAGTCGGTCAGAGCCGGATGAGGTAAGTGTTCCAAAGTTCCAATATTACAAACTATAGGTACGTCTAGGTTCAAGAAGTTCCTGCTATAGCAGACCAGTGCGGGAGGGATTCTGAAAATGCATAGACACTGTGATCGTGTGCAGGCGCTGAGCTAAGTTTTCTCCTTTTATGGCCATTGCCTTCACCTGTTTTGTTTTTCAAACTTTACTTTTAGACAGTAGAAGAGCTAGCCATTTAAGCTAATAGAGTGGGACTAGAGAGCCCTCCTATTTTTCAAGTACAAGCAGAAAAAAACTTAGTATTGGTCAGGCATACATAGGTATGTGACCGCGATAGTACGTACCTACATCAAAGTCGTCACTGTCCCTCACCGCACCACTACACTACTTCAAGAACCTTTTAACTTTAAGACCTGTACCAAATAATGCAAACGCGTAGATACCTGTACTATTTTTTCTAATCCAGCCAATTATCGCTACTTCAGCCTTAATGCATTCCATTCTTCGCAGGGTACTCATGCAACATCCAACCACAGATATAGTCACCCTGAAACGACGTCAAGAAGTTGTTACATTCTTCATGAAACCTCAGAGTGAATCCATCATGAGGAATATTTGCTCTTCGCTGCGATTTATCAGAAATGTCAACGTAAGAACAACCAGTAAAAGTCGTACTTTTATGATGGGTGATGTCACATTAATTCTTAGTTTAATATATTTTTAGGGAATCTTGGCAAAAATCAAAGCCCTTTCAGCAAAAGCGTTTCAATGGAAAGCTCTGTACAATGTAAGTAAAATTATGATATAACCAGTATTAAATAAATGCATATAGCTCAAACAAACCCACCTTTCAGACGCTGTACAACGCAGTATTAATCTGCGAGATGTGTGAAAGCGCAGGCCGAGGATCTGGAGAATTCCTGGAAGAGCTTGCTGCTTGTGACAACACCAAACTCTATGAGGTAGGGAGTTTAGTGCTACCATCTAAGTTGAATTCAAGGTCACGAGAAGCAAATGAAGTAACGCAGGGCAGTATCTGAATCATCATCATCATAACATCCCACAATACGTCCACTACATGACAGGGAGCTACCTCCAGAATTCCAGCTCTTGCTAGAATAATGTGGAGGGGAAGTACATTAGTCACCACGCTTGTTACGGCTGCCACCATGGACCGTGGTTGTTGGTGACCGCAGTATGTAAGATGGTACGATACACGGAAGGACGCTGCTGCCCATCTTCCGGTTTATAAACCCTTAGTCACCTCTTACGACACCCACAAGTAGAGATGGGTCGGTACTCTTCTTACCGGTACCACACGGAATACCTTCACATTATCTGAGCATTAAATGGGTCTTGAAAAACAATTCACAATTCTTACAGATGGCGCTGTATATGAACAGGATAATTGATTTCGATTTGTCCAAGACCGAAGGGAAGTTTACGGTCAAAACTGGAGTGGACCAAGAGCTTGATATGAGTTAGTATTAGAGGCAATTCATTCATTTAGTTCTTCAATAGATTTAACTGCTTAGAATCTATGATCTAGTTCTACGAAAACTTGATTGTTGATTCGTTGTCGGACCACTGTTAGGTTAAGCATAATTTGCATAATTTGGGTTAAAGACTGTGACATTTAGAGAAGCAAACGATGGCGAGCCTGCACGGACTGATGTCGGATACAGCTAGGGTGGAGCTGGACCGGCTGCCGCCCTTCATCGAGGAGTGCACCATGCTGTACATGCCGCACCTCGGCTACCTGCTCGGAGTGAAGGCTTGGGCCGACCACCTCACCATGGAACAGAAGGAGCTGCCTGATATGAAGTTTATGGTGAGTATATAGGAGGTTTGTATGGAGGAGGGCCATTATGTCAGATGAGTATAAGGTGCAAGTAATTTCTGAACACAGAGGTCCATATCAAATAAGTTTTCAGACTTCCATGTCAATTTAGATTAAGCCCAGCTAGAGTAGAGGTCTAATTCAGATGAGTTTTGACCACTGAGGTCAATGTCAGATGGGGTTTGAGCAGATATTGTCTAGATTATTGAGCGAGGAGTATACGACAGTTTTATTTTTGAACAATAATGAGGTACATATTAAGCGCGTAAGGAGATCTGTTCTTACTGCACTTCGTATCTTTATAGGCTTGAGCCGATGACCTCAATATGTAGGTACGAGGAGCTGCCAAGCATGAAGTACATGGCGACTATAAATCAAAGGGTTCCTTCCTTGTTAGGAAAACTTTTGATTTATGTTCCTGGTTATAGATTCTTTAATTCGTTTTGAAAAAAGAAAGTAGAAAGAATTGTTAATTAGGCACGAGTGACTACCTATGTAGTAAACAGAGATGGCGAGTATAATAGTAGCGGTAGTATAATATTTGTGCCAATATCGAAAACATTGAGATTTTATCATACAATACAACTAATTATTTCTCAAATCAATTAACAATTTACCAGGGGGGTGATCGAGACAAAAACGTTTGCCTCAAAAGTTATGTTAAGTCTTAACTAAGTATTTTAGGCAAAAGTTTTTGTATTGCTAATATCGTTGAAATTACCACGATCACCCCCCGGTTTACCGCATGTTTCCAGTTCCAAAACAACGATTACATACACTACAAAAGCAAAGGATGCGAAGGTAAGTTATTCATACTCTGCATGCAATGATGACTATTCTGCAAAAACCAACGTTAGGTAAAAATGTAACTATCCTTTCAGAGCTAGATGTGATGATAGGTGATACGTACCCCGAGATAGTGGCGCATGAGACTCGGATCATGATGCGACTGACCACCATCATTCTTGAGAACCTGCTTACTCTTGCTTCTGTCATTGAAAAATGTGCTGACCTTGACTGGTATGTCAAAAGGAGTGATCACACCTAGCTGAATTCAAAGACTGATTTGGCATACATTGCTCGTTGAAGTAAGGATATTGCAATTAACATAACCAAGCCTCCCAGCAATGTATGCCGAATTAGTCTTTGATTACAGCTAGGTGTAATCACTCCTTAACTCACCATCATTTCTATTGCACCTAGTCACCACTCACCTTTCCGTACTCGCAGTTCTCTTGTTGTTATCGTTTCTTCAGAGCTTTCAGAACATCCCATGAAACGTCCACTGTAGTACAGGGAGCTCCAGAACTCCAGCAAAAACGCATGAACTTAGGAGGGGATTTACCATAGTCACCACGATTGTAAGCGTTGCGGCTGGCGACCGCTGTTGTTGGTGACCGCAGTATGTAAGATGTTACGATGCACAGAAAGATGCTGCTGCCCATCCTTCGGTTCATCAATCCCTAGTCACCTCTTACGACACCCAAGGGTATGGCCATTAAATCCTGTCTATCATTACTTTGTTCCGGATACATCGTGGTAATTCCCATCCAAAGCCCACGCGTTTTTGTTAGTAATCCGGAAGGAGCTCCCTGTCCTGTTGTAGACGTTTCATTAGATTTTATAAGACATTGTAGGTATTGTATATCGTATTGTAGACCCTCTGATTTAAAATAAAATAAAAGTGATAGTAGACTTAAGTCGACATTGTGTAGGTACAAGTCTTTCAGAGTAGCCTGAAACCTGTGATGTATGTAAGTATGCACTTCAGCAATCACGTAGGAACAAAACCAGTATAAGCTGAACCATCGCTACGCTACAAACGCCCGAAATCAGAGCCCCGCTCTAGGTTAAAGTGTTTCCACCGACGTGCGGCCATGTTTACGTAGGTATTCCATTATAGTAACTGTGCATCTTTCAATAAGCCTTATCAAACGCTATCCATGCATTTAGTATTACATAGAGTAGAGTCTTATTATACCGGCCCTATTAGAATAGCTTTTGATAAGAGTTTTAGGAAATTGGTATCAACCATAGAATACATGAAACAGAGTTAGAAAGGCAATGCTGACAATTTTGTACGGGAACCGGTGTCGCCAGTTTGCACACATTTACACGATAAATTATATTTTCACTACATAAAAAAACCGCTAGCTATTTGTCGTCTACTGGTGAATCGAAAAAGTCAAAAGAGCCAAATCCAAGCAATCAAAAATTTACCGTATTACATTACGTTATAACATTATTTTCAAAAACGTCAAAATCTGACGTTTTTGGGTGAGAAAGAGACAAAGATAAAATGTGGCCATACTAATAAAGTTTGCACAAAACGGTTCAAAAAGTATCCATTGGATCTTTCTTTGTTTTAACTTTCCTTTTAAATATTTCCCTAACAATATATTTATAAATGTGTGCAACATTATGCATAATACTTAAAAAAATAATTTAGATTTTTCTTTACTGAAAATAGAAAGTTAGCGATTTTGAAATATTAAATTGTTGTGTTATACTAGTATCATTATTGTGCAAATGCTAGGGATGTATGTTTCAAAATGGGCAAATTATCGATAAAATGGATTATTGTACTCTGGATTACAACTTTTCCACGAAACATAGGTTTGTTTTAGATTCGTATAGCTTGCAATAACTAACTCTAGCGATGGCGGTTAATGCGCAGAACACAAAAAACGAGTCGCGGGGTGCGCGGGGTATGGTGGGGGAAGGACTGCGAAGCGTTCATTGGCTCTCCGCGTGTCACCATGCGCAGAAACTAATCGTCACGCTAATGTTAGGTTGTGCAAGCTGTTTTATTTTTTATATCTCACTAAAATCACAGATTAAATAATACTAAACTAACGTTTACAGATCCAATTCTCAGGCGGCGGGGTGAAGAAGGACGTACCTGATGATAGGGAATCCAGGCGCTGGTTCTTATTAGAGGTCACACTGCATCAATCAATCTTTACACAAAACATTGTAAATTCAAAGTCACTTTGTATTATACACAGGTGTTTTTGTCGTTTTAGATATTATTTTCATGAGAACAGAATTGCGCGCGCGGCCATTGCTTTTTCATTGATGTTTCAGGCAGGTACGGGGGGGGGAAGAGAGGGAAGGAAAGGATGCGTTCTTAATTAGTTTTATTGTGTTGTGTATTGCCTGGAAACGCATCATAATAACTTTTGTTTGAGAAGCCAAGTATTTACTTACACCTTGTATACGAGTTTTAGTTTTATACTCATTCTTTATTAGGGTTTCGTACCGTAAGGGTGAAAAACGGGACCTATTGATATGCCTCCGATGTCTGTCTGACTGTCAGTGGGCTGTATCTCATGAACCGTAATAGGTAGAAATTTGAAATTTTCACAAATTGTGTATATCTGTTGCCGCTACAACAACAAAATTTTGTTTGAGCTGTATCTCATGAACAGTAATAAATATATAAATTAAGTGTGGCTCCGATACTAAAGACCTTTTTTAGGCGATTTTTGTTTATGCTCTATCTTAAAAACGAGAACACTTGAAAACAAGAAAATTGCAATGTTTATAGTGCATAAGCTATAAAATAAAAATTGCAATGTTTATAGAGCATAAGCTATAAAATAATAAAATCTAGTCAAGCTCGTGTCGGACTCAAAAAATCTAGCACAGGAACATACTGAAATTTCTAATACAATCGTGATTATGTGGTGGTACGGATCCCTCGGTGCGCGAGTCCGACTCGCTCTTGGCCGGTTTTTTATTAGAAGATCCCTGCGTGTAAATATTCTTCAACAATAAAATAGATCATGACGTATTGTTTTGTTTTATTATTTACATGATATTTACATTTTTCTTATTTATATCTCACTAATATTATAAAGATAATTTATTTTAGTTTGAATTTTTATATGTTTGGATGTTTGTTACTCTTTCACGACCCAGCCACTAAACAGAATTTGATTAAATTTGGCAGGAATATGGACTTAGACCTAGAAAAGCATAATATCTACTCTTTTTTCGAATCCCACGCAAATGCAGTCGTGGGCAACTGCTAGTCAGCAATAAGAAGAACCAACAAATTAAATTAATATACCAGTAAAGACGTGTGTGGTAAAGTTGGTGTCCCTCCGGGAAGTGATTTCGGTTTCTAACAGGTATAGCGTGTAGCAAGAGGCTTTAAATGTCTTCTTTGTGCCGAAAAGATGATGTCACTCTCCAAAAAGTGTTTGGAGCAAGTAGAACTTGTTTTGGTGGCTAACCAATATTTTTGCCCTGTGGCATCGATCCATCTTTGCTTTTCTTTTGGATCACCTGGGTAGCTGCCAAAAATCTCTTTCTAAAGTTGGGATTTAGTAGAAGTGCAAACAATTTTTAATTTTTTAATTATTCAAAAATTATTGGTTAACTTCAAAGCTAAAAAATATATACAAGTAAGTATTCAACATTACAGGAATAATTCCAGTATACAGAAATTTATCGATATCGTTGTATTTTTGGAAGCACTTTTGCTCTGGTTTCGACCGGCTAAAAAATATTTTTGTTTTAACAAATATAGTGGATAAAAAGGTATTCAAAATGGTTATCGGTGGTACAATAGGCCTCCATTTTGCTAATTTTTATCTTTGCTGTGAGCTCGACGTGATAATATCGCACAAAACGGCATTTTCTTAAAAAATACGTCGCTGCTCTTTACGCCATTGAGTCGGGCAAATGACTGAAGGGGTCATTTTGAGGTTTTGACGTTTGTTTGTCCTACGGACCTATCCGTGGCACGCGGGGCCCGCCTACTTCGCCTTTCTAACTCTGTTTCATGTATTCTATGGTATCAACCATTTCTTTGTTCTCCAGCCTAATAGCTATATCAAAAGTCTCTAAAGAATTCAACTTCGTCTGCCCCACCCTAACGAATGATAAAATCATCGACATAAAGCAAGGGAAGCATCCACTGTACATATTGACCTGTGACAACTTCGTACCAAATGATGCAACTTCGAGTGAACAAGATGGTCTTGTGAAGATACTGACCGGTCCTAACTCCAGTGGGAAGTCGGTATATATGAAGCAAATTGGTAAGTCCTCCTTGCAGAGTAGGTAGTACAAATTTCAATGGGAAGAGAGTCAATGTCATCGACATAGCCTGCTCTGTTAATCACCAAACCCATGCTGCAGTGGGCAGTGAAACTGTTCAACGAACTGAACCCATTGGGGCAGGAGGGTTCTAGAGTGGCTGCCACGAATCGAAAGACGAAACGTGGGCAAGCCCCCACAAGGTCTATTAAAGATCTGGTCAAGATCACTACAGGAAGCTGCTGGATGAAGGGAACGCAGAACCGGCCGTTGTGGTGATCTTCAAAACAGTTCTATATCCAGTGATGAACGTCTGAGAGATGATTTTTCGGGCTACAGAAGGCACATTAAGTTTGTCCCAACTATTGTCATTCATCATGCTGACGTTAAGCCAAGTTGTTAGTCAGTATAAACTGACGACGACGGTAAAATTCCGGTTATTTCAGGATTGATAGTGTACCTCGCACACATAGGCAGCTTTGTGCCAGCAGAATCCGCTACTATTGGGATACTGAGCCACATCTACACACGGATACAATCCACAGAGTGTATAGCTGCACACATGTCGGCATTTCTTATTGATTTGAGACAGGCAAGTACGGACAAAAATCTCTCGTAGAAAGTAGTAGAAAATCAAAAAATGTAGGTACAAGAACAGACCAGTTTTTTTGGGATAGTTAGTAGTGTCTTTAATAAGAGCCCAAAACTTATTCTAAGACACGTTTGGTGCCGGCAACGAATAGTACGAGTACCAACCCATCTCTACTCGTGGGTATCGTAAGAGGCGACTATGGGGTTATGACTCGGAGGATGGGCAGCAGCATCATTCTGTGTAACGTACCATCTTACAGACTGCGGTTACCAACAACAGCGGTCGCCAGCCGCAACGCTTACAAGCGTGGTGACTATGGTAAATCCCCTCCAAGGACCACACGTTCTTGCTGGAGTTCTGGAGGGAGCTCCCTGTTTTGCAGTGGACGTTTCATGAGATCAATGGGATGTTTATACTAGTCATTCCAAAGACAGAGTTTTGATTACAGATCTGGTTTCGCCTCGGCTTTCTCATTAGAGAAGCCCTCGACGAATGGACGGACACTCCTGCCATTGTGTAAATAGAGGTTTAGCCATTGTGTGCCACATAGAAACACAACCAGTATCAGCTGAACCGGCCCTACGCTGCAAATGCCTGGAACCAGAGACCCGCTCCAGGTCAAAGTGTTTCTACTGACGTGCGGCCTTGTGTACCGAAAAAAGGTTGACCGGGATACAGCCCGTAAACTAAACGTGTACCTACAGTCGTTGCGGCTGGCAACCTAGATGATTGATGACCGCAAAGTTCGTGACTTAGATATTGTGCTGCCCATCCTTCGGTTATCCATGTTTATGTTTAGAGTGTAAAGGGGCCGCGGGCTCCTAGTTCCTAATGGCCACTGCGACCCGATAATATCTATTGTCCATGCTTTAGTCGCTTTTTCCATAAATGCTTTTTCAACTGAAACTTTTAACAAGGGCATTTCTTCCAGATGGCACTAGCCCTCCAAGAATCCACGTCCAATTCGCTGGTAATAATCGACGAGTTCGGCAAAGGCACATCCGAAGTAGACGGACTGTCTTTACTGGCCGCTTGCCTCAATACCTTCCTATTTCAAGGAGAAAGCTGCCCCCATGTATACTTATCAACGCACTTCTTGAATATTAAGGAGTTTATTGTCAACTCGCCAATTCTAAGGTTTTTGGTAGGTCACAATTTTGAACCACCTACTTTGCTAATCTGGGAACATTTTCTGAGAATCACATTTTATATTTTCTTGATTTTTGTCTTTATTCTACCTTGACCCTCGTATAAAAACTTTTTATTGATTCACTTTTCTTTTCAAATTCAAACCACCTGGTATTCGAGAAACAATTTTATTGTCAAACGTTTCTTGACAATTGACATAACCGATTTTGTTTCGCGAGTGCAACAAGGACGATTGCGAGAAAAACTCCTGCGAATTTGCTGTGAATTTTCGAAACTGTAAAGCAAATCGAAGTGTTTATTTGAAGCTTCGGCAAATTAACTCCAGAAAATGTCGCTACTTCCGCTGTTGCTAGACGAATTGGAGCGTCCACGCCGCCTTATGGACCAGCACTTCGGACTCGGCTTGACTCCGGACGACTTACTGTCCGTAGTAGCCGCACCAATCGCACCAATTGCGACTCGCGAGTACTACCGGCCTTGGCGTCACATCGCTGCAGCTGTAAGGGACTTGGGTTCCAGCATCAAGGCAGACAGAGACAAGTTTCAAGTAAACTTGGACGTGCAGCACTTCGCGCCTGAAGAAATCGCTGTCAAAACCGTTGATGGGTTTATCGTGATCGAAGGGAAACATGAAGAGAAGAAGGATGCCCATGGGTACATTTCTCGTCAATTCACGCGACGCTACGCCTTGCCGGAAGGTTGCAGCCCTGAGAATGTGGAGTCCCGTTTGTCTTCCGATGGGGTGCTAACCGTGACCGCTCCGAAGAAGGTGCCTTCAGCGATCCAGGGAGAGCGGCAGGTCAATATCACTCAGACCGGCCCTGTGCGCAAAGAAGTGAAGGACCAAGCTAACGGCGACAAGGCTGGCCAGTAGGATTCCAACACTTTCTTTCTATTTATTTTTTCTTTAAGTTACTTGTTTTAAGTATTATAGAATAATTTTAGTTCGAATTGATGTAATAAATAAACTGTTGAATGAAAATATTACCCTCTTATTCATTTGATTTGAACGAAATGGGCCATTTACCTACAGATTGTTGTCGTTCTGCAATTCGTCGAACATACAGAAGACGGCTTAGTAGTTCGGTCCCGGACAAAACGACTGAACTACTGAAGACTAGACGGTTTGTCTGGAGACAATTTCCGGTGCGATCGGTCCATTTTTCCTTTCGGTCCACTTTCCCAAATGGTCTTTTTCCTTATTCGTCCATTTCCTAATGCGTCCACTTTCCCAATCGGTCCAATTTCCTGAACGGTCTACTTTTCCGCAGATATCTGAGATCACAGAGATCGCAAAACATCCTGCCCAGACTCTTCATGTGTTCACTACACCCAGGTGAACCACGCGGGTGTAACACGGGCAATGCCTGTTGTAATCTGGACAAAAGCTGCAGTCGCCAACCTGGAAAACGCAAAACTATCTGCGAACTCAGTTTCGCCGCTGCAGAGAATACGTGGTTTCATAGAACACTTTCTAAAGCACTGTTGACTGTGGAGCTCCTGAACTCTATCTCAAAACGTGGCGCATTTGCTCTTTTCCACTGTGCCCCTCCACCTGCACTAACGATGATCTATGTGCGGCATTAAATAATGCCATAGCAGAAGCAGTTTTGTGAGGTGAATTTTTCGTTCGGTCAACTAAATTACGTGCTTGTGAATCCTTGTAGCGTTTCGAGCACATGTTGCAAGACGGCTCTCCAGTGTTCCTGTTCCGAGTGTGCGAAGGAGAGGTGGAGTCCAGTTTCGCGCACCAAGTGGCCGCCGCCAGCGGGGTTGGTGATAGGATCGTGCGCAGGGCCAAACATGTCCAAACTGCACTTATGGTAAGACTTCTTCTAAAGATTAAGGATTTTATTACACTTGCAAGATCTATACACGATCGACTTTGGAACCATCAGGCAAACGTAGGGCAATTAAACAGCATAGCAGACTGGCTTTACGAGTAATGTCATTTCTAGCCTATGCTTCTGGCTGGAACGATTCTCCTGCTACAGAAGGTACCCTACATGAAGCTATTGGTTCGACTTCGAGCTGCATCTTCATTTCAACAGACAGAGGTTGTGTGGTGACTTGAAAATTGAAAGTAGGTACGTCATCATAATCGAAGCAGATGAAAGAGTGTGGTCTCTTCTCTGCCTATTCTCACGGGGAAGAAGCGTGATGACTTAGTTACATTTATTGCTAGACGGCTCTCCAGTGTTCCTGTCTCAAGTATGGGAAGGAGACATGGAGACTAGCTTCGCGCACCAAGGGGCAGCCGCCAGCGGGGTCGAAGATAGGATCGTGCGCAGGGCCAAACATGTCCAAACTGCACTTATGGTAAGACTTCTTCATATACACCACATGCTAGATATACTCACGATGAATTCCGCATCAGGACGATTTTGTCTTCGTATACCTAAATCAGTCATCAAAATGCCACGTCGGTGATTGTATGGAAGTATGTCAAGTAGCAGGTGTGAATTTGGGTAAAAGATGTCTTTCGGAAACTGAAATTGTGAATTCGGACCATGAAGCTGCACATCTTTCCCAAAGAAAAATTGAACAAAAAACGACAGAAAAATTTGGTAATTCCATTCAAAACCCTCTAAAGAAACATCGGAAAGTATGTTTGAGAAAACTGTGGGGAAAACCCACTGACCTCTATATATATACAAGATATAGAGGTCAGTGGAAAAACCGCTCGCTCTTTTTTTTAGCTGTTTCTTACGGAAAGTTGTAATTGTACTTTGAGTTTTTCTTCATGTAGGTATTAACCTACATGAAGAAAAACGAGAAAAATTTTGGCTTTCCCCAGTGGCGGATTAACTCTAAGGCAAAGTAGGCATGTGCCTAGGGGCGCCAGGTTGCAAGGGGCGCCGCACGGCGCCCCCGGCCCGCGCTCTTTCGCTCGAAGGAATCGTTTAAATTCGGCTATCAAAAAATTATCAACAAAGAAGTCTTATTTCGTTCACGGAACACAAATATAAATCGTTCAAAAAGTAGGCTAGGCGGTATGCTGAGGCGCAAGAAGCGCAGCGCAGCAAACAGTTCAGTTTTTCATACTTCTTCTGTTTTTTTTTTCCTCGTAAGAATGCGCGCATCGCGAGAGGTAAGACGTACTCTGCACATGCCTAGCCTAAGTAAGAGAATACAGCTCGTATTCTATTCGTGGCGTGCGACTGCCATGATGACGTGGCACATGCGAGATCCGCTGGGATAAATGTTCCGTTTTTGTGCGTGAACGAGGCGAGCGTGCGGTGCGGGGGCCGGAGCGGGCGTTTTTTTAATAAATAGCCTCAACAGGGGCGCCAAAGAGGTGCGTGCCTAGAGCGCTCTCGACATTTAATCCGCCACTGGCTTTCCCATAAAAACCTTTCGCCATGAGTTATTGTAAGTATATGCAATGACCAGAATTTTTTTAGTTTTTCGAAGCATGTTTCTTTGGAAAAGTTGTTTAGTTTCAGGATCTGCGTAGGTAACCTTAAGTAACATAAAAAAAACATATTTTCCTTTTTCAGAAAAACTCCCTACCGCCAGCGAACAAACGAATCACAGCGAAACTCAAGTCTTACACCGAAATAATAAAGTCCGAACTTTTCAAAGATGATATTTAATATATTAAAAATTCATTTTTGTACAGCCAAGACCACATCCAACTTTACATTTGCAGTGCGACTATGGTCCTACGTGGCAAGTTTGATGTGATCTTGGGTGTACTTGCGATGTATATCTCATTTTTACGACATCAGCAGATTTTACAGCTCGCGACTGTACGTCGACTTTACTTGTGCGGTAAGCAACAATTGTAATTTAAGTATGATACTATTTAACTGTATTTTACGTTTATTACAACGCTTAACAATTAATTTTGCAGCCATGATACTAAAACCAGAGTATATTTGACGGAAAGAATAACATCGTAATACAAACTTGTTTTTTCTGACAGCTTTAGCCGATTACTTTTGATACAGCTGCAAAATGTGTTGGTAAGCGTTGGAATAAAGCATTAATTTTTGGCGTGTAAAAATCTATCATCAGAACCTGCACAATATGTACCTGCACAATATTTGCTTAAATTCGAGCGCTACGAGTGCGTTTACACTGAGCTAGCTGGGAAAGGAGCGAAGCGGAGAGGGATTCGTCGTAGATCGAACCACGCTCTGCTACCATATTTAAACTACTAAGCTTGCAGAGGTCGTAGATATTAACCAAAATAATATTCAGTTAAATACGTAAATACCTATATTGAAATTTCACAACACAACAGACATTATATGGCATGATAGATAACAAAAAACTAAACCAAAAATAGAGGTATACAAAGTAGAATCACTTTATGCAATATATTTAACATGGATTGCATCCCACCGCTTTGCTCCTCAGTGGAAAAGCTCTTTTAAAACACAAGTAAAGCATATGCACACTCGCGAATTGAAATATCTATGTTCGGGTTAAGCTACACTTATCCGCCTCGACCAGAAGAACAAGGGAACACATGGTGCCATTATTGATTACAAAATCTGCTGATAAAAACTCTGATTAACGTTTTTATAACATTTTGCAATAAACTGTATATAAATAAACGTTCATTATAAACTAAGATGACATGGATTCAAGTCCCGCAGGGATAATTATTTTGTTTTAATAATAGGTGTACCTATGAAATTGCCGTTTTGTATGGCGAATTTTAGGTAAACTCAATTTTCAGTACTAACATTTTTGCATTTTTCTTAGTAATTATAAATCCAATTGTTTTTATTTTTTTGAAGCTAACAGAAGCTTAAATTTAATTTTCGAAAAATATTATCTGTAAAAAAATATAAAAAATGTAATGATGAAATCGGACGACATTTAAGACGAACAATTTTCGAACCTTTAATTTTATATATCAAAAAACAAAAAATAAAAACTTTACTTTATGCGTAAATTGATAACTTTGAAGTCAACTTTCAAATATAAGACAAATGAAAAAAATAGCATTAGAATTATAGGAATTATGATCTCATTAATCTGTAAGAAAATTTCGGCAATTTAATAGGTAAAGACCTATTATTTATGAGTAATTAATTTGAAGGTCCATTTGTCAATAAGAACCCGTCATAAATTTAACCAATATGCTGACTTTGGTACACTCAAAAGTGGTACTAGTTTTTACCCTTCTATCACACCACGCGATACATCTATTGTATGATCGACTTTGAGTGAAAGATAAAGGAATAGTGCTGGTCGACGCCCATAAGTGTAATTCAAACCTTATCTAACACCAATATTACAATATATATTTTTATATAAAATTTTAAATATCAAAAAAATTACTTAATTACAACATTTACTTACACCTACGATAAGCTGGAATGCGACATTAATTATATAAAATAAAATTAAATACTATGAATCTAGCCTTCTGTTATTCATGTCGCAGGCAAATCCTATAATTCAGCTAACTTTAAACGGGCGGCAAATTGTAAAATGACGCCGGCAGATTCTAAACGAATTACGCGCCGTTTTGTGAAATGCCGCGGCATTATGTAAGATGGTATAGTATAGATGGATGGTTTTGTGGACGAGTTATAAACTCTGCTTTTCACTTTGATTGCGAGGAAATAAAACGTAAAAGTACTCTCTAAATGTAACTGAAGAATGAGTTGTTCTGCTTTAGTGAAGAATATGTTGACGCATGGCGTATACCACCGCGATTACTTGCATGCCCTAGTGCACAAAATTCGATTTTGTGCAGCCTATATCCTGCACAAAAAAGCACTTTCAGAGCATGAGAAGGGAAAAGATTTTTCTCGGCATTTTGTAGAATGCCAAGGCATAATGTAAAACGAAGAAATATACGATTTGCCTGCGAGTTTCATAAGAAAAGACTATCGAACTTACTAGCGACAAAGACTACAGTTTACTGATGTAAATGTTATCTTTGCTAGCGTATAAGTTCCATAGACGTATAAGTGACATAGACCAATGAAGGATTTTTTTGTGACTGTAACTTTGCGCGTATAAAAAAGAACAACAACTTTGTACATAATATCATAAGTAACAGACACAGTTTTAACAATATTTTTTTAAATAATTTCAACAAATCTTCAAAAACAACCGTTACGTAGGTAAGGAAGTAAATAATATTTCTTTATGGGTAAACCGGTAGTAACAAAATCGTCTTTAAATATCAACTGTTTCATACATTTTAGTGGAAAAATAATAAATGTATAAAAGAGCAAACCTTTTTTTTACGATTTCAAAGTTAGTCCCTTTTAATTATAGGTAAAGAATCTGGGTGTCTACTATTCGAAACATGCAAATTCAAAACTTAGTACCTTGACGATAAAGTAGGATATTGGTTGTATGCTAATCACTGTCAATTTGACATTGTCAGAGTACGAAGTTATGAATTCGACTGTATCGAAGTAGAATATCTAAAATTGAAAGTAGGCACCCTGACTTCGATTTTCACAGTTCCTTTAATAAAACCTTGATTTATGCTGCTACCGAATCGATGAAATGGTCACCCGTTTGCCGTTCGCAGTAAGTGTTTACATAGACTTCATCTGTTGCATGAGTTCTTCGAGTGATAGTTCTGAAGCGGCCACCGCGCCTCCCGTACTAGACTCCGGAGTGCTGTTATCCTTATCCAAAGGGATGGAGTACGCCAACTGCAAATGTATTATTTGTTTACCTTGTGGGCACGGCAACAAGTAAAAACCCGGCCATGTGCGAGAAGGACTCGCGCACTGAGTGTTCCGTACCATTTGGGTAAAAATACCGTCTTAGTCAGGGACAAGCACTCGCGCAGAAGTGTATTAAATGCGCGCGAGTACGACTCGCACTTGACCAGTTCTTATTATTTATTGTTATTCTATAGCTTATGCATTACCAATTTTTACGCTTGCAAGTGTTCCCGATTTTATGATAGAGCTAAAGCAAAAAACACCAAAAAAACAAGTTTCTCGTATGGGGCCTTTCTTTTAATAATAACACATTCTGTGAAAATTCCAACTCGTAGCTACTACGGTTTAAAAGATACAGCCCTGAGACAGACGACATGGCTAATTGATAGTTGCCTTTTTTTCAATAATGAAAGTGAAGTAACTTGTAAGTAACGTGGTGAAACGTAGATGGGTGCCTGCTAATAGTAAAAATAAATAATTTTCTGTGCTTCGGAAGGTACGGTAATCTCTGGCCGAGGTTACTGTCACTGATAGCAGGAATTAAGCCAAGTCAGAGGCCATTTGGCGGCTTGAAACTTTGACAGTTCGTTTGGCCATTAACCTGGCAAAGCCTAATCTAAGATAGGGTGGGTCTAGTTTGCCTTATGAAATACCACGAATTTCCAAGAAAAACTGAGAAAATCGCTTTACATAGAACACGTATGTCGAATCAAAAAAAGTATGAAAATGTTAAATGAAAAGATATCTAGATATTTCTGCTATAATATATTTATTCATTTCATATTAGGAAGGTTTACAGCAACATAATTATTAATAGGCTATAGAGCTAAATGTTATTGTGCCAATCACAAACCTAAAGCCATATGTAAAATAAAAACTTAGCTACCAAGCAAATTGTAAGGCTTATTAAACTCCGTAGCCGTGTCTTGAGTACATTGCGCCACAGATCATATAATACTAGTAACCCCCCCGGGCTGAGGGGGCCAGAACACTAGTGAAAGGATGAGGTATGAACCAAGCCAGAGGAATCTAAATTACCTGCACACCGTCTCCAACTCTCAAGTTCGCCGAATCGTCTTCTGGCACATGCTCATCCACCAAACTGATTCCTGAAAATGTTTCAATCCGTCAGAAATAGTTACGGACTAGCTCTAGCTCTCGGACTAGCTCATACATGGAAAAATTCGAAACGATGACAATGATTCCCATTTTATTTTTGAAACAAAGTTTATGTTATTCAATAACAATAGGTAACTTAAATAAATTTTTACCTCCAGTTTCCACAGACATTTAAACATGTAGTAAAACTATAGCTTAAGGCATATCTTACAACCTCATTATTGATGAGAAAGATTAATAAAAACATAATATATTATTATTACGAATTTGTGATTTCTAACAACCTCATTTTTGAAGCCAAAAGATGTTAGTAATAGAAACAGTCAAATAAATCTGTACGACATTAAACATGCTGGTACAGTGCGCGCAACGAAAGATGAGACTTGACGGATCACGTGGTTAACCTGTGCAGTAGACGATTCGCTGGCCATTTTGGCGGCAAGTGGAGAGGGACACAGGCTGTACCTGCGAAAAATCCCGTCTACTTTTAACTGACAGGTCTCATCTTTCACTGCGCGCATTGTAACCTTCCTTTAAAATGTTAAATAAGATGTTATAAAAGGATCAATATCATCAAATTTTGCATTGTACAAATGTAAAGATGTCTGAATAAATGAGTTCTCAGAATTTTAAAACTTCAATATTTTTTTTAACTTTCACTGGCGGTATAGCGATGAACTCTGCTTTACCGGTCTGATGATGATCTCAGCTTATCCGTTCTGGCGGACAACTCTACAATCCCAGTCTGATGATGATCTCAGCTCAAACAACTCTACAAACCCGGTCTGATGATGATCTCAGCTTAACCGGTCTGGCGAACAACTCTACAAACCCGGTCTGATGATGATCTCAGCTTATCCGGTCTGGCAAACAACTCCACAAACCCGGTCTGATGATGATCTCAGCTTATCCGGTCTGGCGAACAACTCTACAAACCCGGTCTGATGATGATCTCAGCTTAATCGGTCTGGCGAACAACTCTACAAACCCGGTCTGATGATGATCTCAGCTTATCCGGTCTGGCGAACAACTCCACAAACCCGGTCTGATGATGATCTCAGCTTATCCGTTCTGGCGAACAACTATACAATCCCGGTCTGATGATGATCTCAGCTTATCCGGTCTGGCAAACAACTCTACAAACCCGGTCTGATGATGATCTCAGCTTATCCGGTCTGGCAAACAACTCCACAAACCCGGTCTGATGATGATCTCAGCTTAACCGGTCTGGCGAACAACTCTATAAACCCGGTCTGATGATGATCTCAGCTTATCCGGTCTGGAGAACAAATCTACAAACCCGGTCTGATGATGATCTCAGCTTATCCGGTCTGGAGAACAAATCTACAAACCCGGTCTGATGATGATCTCAGCTTATCCGGTCTGGCGAACATGGTTATGGGATTTTATGGTGAAAGAACTCTTTACACCCGATCTGTAAATATCTTGTCCCGTGTGGCGTCCCGGCAAAGAATAGTACCAACCCATACAAACCTGTGGGTGTCGTAAGAGGCGACTAAGGGTTATAAACTGGAGGATGGGCAGCAGCATCCTCCTTTGTATCTTACATCTTACTTACTGCGGTCACCTAAAACCGCGGTCCATAGTGCCAGCCGTAACGCTAACGAGCGAGGTGACTATGGTACTTTCCCTCTACATTTTTCCACCAAAAGCTAGAATTCTGGAGGGAGCTCCCTGTCCTGTAGTGGACGTTTCATGGGATGTTATGATGATGATGATGAATTCTCTTACCCCACTCGTTGTCAGCATGTACGGGCCCGATGTCTTCTTTAACCTCAGTAGCAACCTCCACCGGTGGCCTGGCGATGAAATCTGCTTGTCGCGCGCGGCAATGCCTGTCATCGCATTGGGGGTTTGGCTGTTAACAAAATACATCATTTAATTTACGATATAAATTAAACATGAACGTACCAGGACCAAATTCAGGACGTTCTGAATAAAGGCCAGGTTGAAAGTACCCTAAACCGAGGAGCATGTAAGAAAGGATTGATGAAAGTACAGGAAGCAAGGGAAGTGTATCAAGATCGTAGCAGGTGCAGAACTGTAGTCTCTGCCTACCCCGACGGGAAAAAGGCTATATTATGTATGTATGTAATTAAATCTTGGTGGACATTTCACATAAGGTCATCTGATCCCAGACTAGGAAAAGCCTGTACTATGGTTATCAGAGACTGATGTACCTACATAGGTAGATAAATAACACCTAGACACAGAACAAACACTTGTGTTCATCACAAATGTTTGCCCTGGGCGGAGATTGAACCCGCGGCCCACGGCATATAAGCTAGGCTCACTACCAACCAAACCAAGGGGCTTGTCAATCATATCTTCATGTCAATATTGGATGATCAACGTTGAGGAAAATGTGAATGAGAGAGTGAAACGAAAATTTGCATATTTTTATTGTATTACATTCTCAAGAACAAACAATAACAAAACTAATGTGCAAAAACTTTGCATTGTTTCATAAATTAATATTTGCACACCATTCTGAAAATATTTTAAATATTGAGATTGTTTTAAATAGCAAAAACATAGGCAGTCATAAAAAACTTCGCTGTTTTAGTCCACTTCAACGCCTCTGGTACTGGCCGCGCCACAAGGCCTCTGGGCGGAGTGGAGGGGGTATGCGTAGTTGCAATATTTGCAACAAAAATACTAGCACATACCCCTTCCACTCCCGCCCAGAGGCCTTGACTCGTCGCGCGGGGTGTACTTGTCTGCATTTAGTACAAAACTCACCTTCAATCTCATTGTAGGGAAGAAATCTGTCAAAGCGCTGTATCCGAGGTAGTGGCTGACAGTGCCGAATTCTAGCAAGTACTTTAGTGTGTTTTGTACTGAAACAATCGAATCAATCATCATCATCGAGACGCATCACGCTTTGCGTTTGGTACTTTGCGTCTGAACGTTTTGTTCGACGAGTAAACACATGAGCAGACACTTGTATTATTTTTAATGGTACACTCGACAGCACGTCAGTAGAAACACTTTTGGACCTTATGGCGTGGTAATAGAGTTGAAAAAGTTTCTACCGACGAGCGGTTGACCGTACTAGTGACACCGATTAGTGTTATAAACCGGAGGATGTGTAGCAGCATATTTGTGTCGTACCATCTTACATACTGCGGTCACCAATAACAGTGGTCGCCAGCCGCAACGCTAACAAGCGTCACTATGGTAAATCCCCTCCTAAGCGCCACGCATTTTTGCTGGAGTTCTGGAGGGGGAGCTCCCTGTCCTACAGTGGACGTTTCATGGGATGTTATCAGTTATTAGACGATGTTCGACGCTTAAAAGCACTCAGTAATGTAAGTCAGGTTTAAAACTGGTCTAACTGTTTTCACATGACATACTCGTAGCTATCTAATTCAGTATTGATGAGGATTCCGCTTCCGCATCCTCATTATGCGGAAGTTCCGCATTTTTCAGACTTCCTCAACCGCTACCGATTCCCTCTATAAAAGCAGTTAAAAATTCCTCTTCCGCTTTCGCTTCCTCTTAGAAATAAGAGGAACTTATCAGGAAGGTTCAGTAGCGCCTTGTAGCGCGCTTGGACAAAATTTGTGTGAAACTATCAATTATTTTTTTTTTAAATATGTTCAGTTTCTTTATTTCACTATCCTCTTAAAATAATATACACTATTTTTGTAAGACCCTATGTATAACTTCCACTCTTCTCACGCTTCCTCTTCCGCAACCGCTTCCTCTTACTCTTCCTCATACGCATCCTCTTCCCCATAAATATATCATGAAATACCCTCATCCTCTAAAATTTTACTCTTCCTCATAACCACTTCCTCATCAACTCTAATCTAACTATGGACTTACCAAGGAATCCCGCGACGATGCCCATAGTAGTGGGCAGGCTGGCTGCACAAACTCCTTCCCTTTTCAACGTTCTCTCGTCTATTTTAGAGGCGACGACAAGCGGCGGGGCACACTGTAAAACATTCAAAGACCTTGTCATAGGTACAACGAGTAACGGAAAGATATGACAGATTATACCAAATTTGACCTCCCATACAAAATGCAGTATCATATTTCGACCTACATTCCTTGGGGAAAGTTGTTTAGTTTCATGGACATATACAAATCCAAAATGGCGGCAAAAACGCAAGTCAGTCTGGTTCTGTTAGGTGAGCTATTGCATGTGCACTCGCGATAATTTCGGCATATTTCGCGGTTTAGTTCAAGTATTATCAAATTTCCGTCACACGTACAATCCTCTTACTTTCACCATAGAGGAAAAAATCCTCTATGCTTTCACGAATGTTTACCAATATTCACAAACTTTCACCAACATTCACTAACTAACGGTATGTGATACTAAACGAAGATAATTACAGCAAAGCGAATTTTCCCCGGTCAACCCCGGTATAATTAACTGTTTATGGACCAATTGGATTTTTCTTTATTTAGCTTATTTTTCCCTAGTTAGCGTCTCGTGGACTAATTTTGACCTATATTTGCAAATGACGACATTTATCTCATTCCATGGACGCTATTTCGATACAACAGCGCCAAATACATCAATCAAAGAGATTTGAACCTCGCCTCGCTGCACTCGATCATCAAATAGGCACGAATCACGAATACGATTTAACCACAGCGAAGGGTTCGTTGCGCAGCTGACCATTGCAAACCGTGTCAATAACTCTATGTTCCCGAAAGTTTTCAAGGGTCGCCAACTACATCAAAAACAATGCCTTACACTGCCTCAGAACTTTAATCAGAAAACACCAACATTCATCAAGTTGAACCAAAAGCATCAACATATGCCAACAATTACCAACATTAAATGCTAGACATATAACCAAGCGAGGATATAGGTACTTACAGCGAAGCAAGCAGTTTCTCCAGGTATAATGAATTGTATATGACCCGATACAGCATTCTCACTGACTCCGGACTCAAACCAGCGTTGGTTGAGCTCGTTGCAGGCTGTGTTGATGGCCATACGGGCTTCGAAGTTGTCCACACAGGAGAGAACTAGGTCCACTGGGCCGCCTGTTAGACTGCCTTTGCTGGAACATTTTATTGATTTGTTAGTCAGGTTATATATAATAATATTTACTTACAACTTAAAAAACAACTCAATATTTAATACTCAGAAATCAACTGAAACCTACATAAATTTTTTTCTTAAAAGTAAAGAAAAATCTATTTCATAATCAAGAAGAACAGAAGTTGAGAATTTACTGATATGATTGAATAAGATTTTTTAGGTGTTAATTTTTTCTTTGTCCTCTTTGCTAAAGTTTATTTTAATAGATGATTATATTTCACACACACACTCACCCACACATACACACACACACTCACCCACACTCGCACCACTCAATCAGTAATAATCTAACCTTACCTTTTTCTCTTTTGTCATAAATTATATTTTGACTTGTTTGAATTTAAGTTACAAGCAAAGTAGGCTTGACATCGGGCCTGTTACCGTTATTTTTCATTAGTTGTAGAGGCTAAAGTCGGGCTATCTGTCAAGCTTGACTTGTTGTTTACTTGTATACTGTAACTACGTAGTCGGTTATGGAAGAGCGGAGCCTCCTGACACAGGCATAAAAAGCTTAAAAGGAGGCTTCGGCAACTAGATGGTAAGCACACTTCTGGTTAATGAAATAAATATTTTGTATTTGTATTTAATCAAATTATTGAAAGGGCTGAAAACGGATGCTTTCAATGTTGCCCAGTGTAACCCAAAAACAAAAACTGAGTCCCTCCCCTATAAAATGCAAACTTGTTTCTTTAAATTTTTAATACCTGTTTTTATTATCTTGTCCTACTAATAAAGATATTGCTGTTATTAAATTGAGCTTAAGAGCCAGCTTAGTTTTCATTAAAACGAAAAGTCATTGTCACTATGCAATTTGTTTCGGGCATCCATCTTCAACCACAGTTTGCAAGAGGACCTATCTACTGCCCTATCTTTCCAATTCGGTCCTTCCTATACGACTTTAAATGTTATAATATTGATATTCATATAATACAATAAAGCCTTTTATTCAACAAATAAATAAAGTTTCTTATACAAATATAATACATGAATATTAATAAAAGCTTGCCTTATAGTATCACAGAACTTCTGAAAGTTATCCACAGTGGTGATATTATAGTTGTGAGCCTCAATGTCCACATCGGGGTTAATGTTCTGCAGAGTGGCCGCAGCCGCATCGACCTTACTCAAGCCCGCTTGGTGCGGTTGGAAGAATAGTCTGTTCATGTTAGCTAGCTCCACTTTGTCATAATCGAAGAGAATCAGCTGGAAAGGCAATATTTTAATGTAAAGCATATACAGGATAAGTTTGGCTCTGATGGTTATTTTCTGCTCATGGGTGACGAGCCAATAAACGATTAGATCATTCATCGATAATAAGTATTGTAAAATAATTACCTTGCCAATCCCACATCTTGTCAGCATCTCGGCTGTAACACTGCCAACTCCTCCGACACCTACCACAGCCACAGACATCTCTCTGATCTTCTCATAATTGTCCACTATACCCATACGCTTCAGAGCCATTAGACGACTGAAAATGTTATAAAATTTAAAATAATGACAGTTCCTTGTTTACCATGTCGCTCTGTGTGTGTGTGGGTAAACAAAGAATTATATGCGTCATGACGTGACAGACGCGAAAATGCAAACACACTTGATCTAGCGAGATAAAAATCACTACCAGTTTGGTAGCTAATTAATATTATTATTTTTAAATGAATATAATTATTTGTTACATGTAATTATCAATAAATTATCTCTCTATCTCTGTTATGAGTACCATTAATAACAGTGCTACCAAAAACTCTTGGCTGAGTGGTTGTTGGTCAATTTCTTTCTAATCACAAAAGCTAGACAATGTTGACTTGTAGCATTTTCTATGCCTCAAAAGGGACTTTAAGCCATTGGACTCAGCTGATAGTGGCTGGTAGCTAAGCCTAGGCAGAGGCTTGAAAACCTTGACAGTTAGGCTGGCCACTTACCTAGCAAAGCCTAATCTAGAACTTGGTCTAGTTTTCTCTCAGTGTTGCAGAAGTCAAATGGCAGACGCTTTGTGTAAAAATCAATGCCCTCGTTAAATCTTAGGTTAGATAGCAGACTCCAGAATGATCTAATAAGGCTATGGCAAAAAGAGTAAGAGTTTATAACAAGAGATTTTAAGAAAGCTGCTATTAGGGTTAGTCATCTTTTAGGGTTTAGCAATGGGAAAATAGCAAATACAGCATGATTCATGCCGCGTAGACTTTTAAAACACTAAACATATGCTGAAAACTTAAACATTTTAACCTTTAATTTAATGCATTATATCACAGAATTAAGGTAATGTGTCGACGTCAAATACAAAAAAAATTATAACTTTAACCGAAAATATAAGATATTAGTGTAAATACGTAAAAAAACATGCAAAATACCTGTAAGGATTGGAGTCAACAACTTCTGAAGACATGATGTCGATTTTCTGGCGCGCTGGACCTGCATTTCCCTGTGCAGCGGCCAGCTTTGCCTCTAGTTCTTTCACCTTCTTCTGAAGCTCTTCTACGCTGCCCATATTGTGAAGAATTCACGCAGAAAACACTGAAAAATAACAATTTCACTGTACAAAATCCGAAAAAGTGGCTGTGGCCTGTGACTGGCTGTCAGTTTGACATTGCGACTTTTGACATGTGACGTTTACTGCCACGGATTTTGGCTGCGTTCAAATTACGCGTACTAACATAATGCGTTCGATAATATTAAAAAATCTTCGAAAAGTGTGTACTTTCTGGTATCGGCGTATAGCTTGGCTCCTCCAAGGCGTATAGTACTTATCTCTTGGAGGAGCTACCTCCTCCAAGACTTATCTAGTCCCTGGTATCGGCTTCTTTATTTATTTATCGTATGGCATCTCTACTTAAAAAAATAATTATTTATTTATTTCTTTGAGACTCACTCATTATTCCGGATGCAGTTAAAGGTCCACTACACTACTCGCGAAGTTACTTCGTCGAAGTTCTAGCCGAAGTTGACCGAAGTCCGAAGTGCGTGCCCACACACTCGAGTAACTTCGCGAAGTGTTCAATCGTCCGCACCAAAGAGATTTGAACCTCTCGCTGCGTAGCGAGGCTCAAATCTCTTTGGTCCGCACGCTAAACAACATGGATGACGTTCAAGTGGCAGCTGCCGTCGCAATGTGCGCTCAATTACGTGCATGAATTGGGTATTATTAATCAAAATCGGTTCCTTTTATTTCTTCCTATTTATTTTGAAGTGGTTTTAATTTAGACCGACATTATATTATAATCTGAATTAATTAATTAACAATTTGAACCGAGTGAAGTAAGCCGAGTAGTGTGAACTTCGAAACGCTTCGAGTCCTTTGACTCGGGCGCAAAAACCGACAACGCGAGGCGAGGTTGCACGAAGCGAAGCGAAGTGCCTCACTACACTATCCTATTCGATTTACTTCGGTCGACTTCGCGAGTAGTGTAGTGGACCTTTGAGCAGTATGGAACGGAAGCCGAGAATTTTTTTTCCTTGGTTTTTCACGTGACATTCAGGGCGTAAACGAGGTGTCTCACTTAGTAGATAGGGGGGACAATGAGAGGATCGAGAAAAAACATGTGAGAACTTCTAGACCACAGCCCCGGCGTTCAGGAAGCCTTTTCCAGATTTCCAGCTAAAAGAAGAGCTTTAGCTAAAACAGACCAGCTTGGAAATCTGAGAAAGACCTCCTGAACACCGGGCTCCTCCGGTCTGGAACGTTACACGTCTCACATGGTTTTTCTCATCCTCTAATCATCCCCTAACTACTTAAACGTTTTCGATCTGATTATCCCGTGAAAAAAAACTTCTCGGCTCCCGGTCAGATCCACCTTCAGGACATTGAATACGAATTAATGAGTAGGTGGTACGAATTAATATTAGAGTTTGCGAAAGATTCAGGTGTAAAGTAAACAATTATTTGTCAGTTAAAAAAAGATTTATCCTCAATTAAACGAGGTACACGTTTGAAACCACAATACACACACAGAAAAACGCTATGTCGTCGCCGTAACGCAATTTTAACACATTTTACATGAATTTGGGTTTATGATTTTGTTGACAAAACACCTCACTCTTTCGTGAACACCGGTATAGGTGGTACTTCTTTCAAAGTGTATTTTATTATCAACTTAAACATTAAAATCCAGGCCCTAAACGTTATGAAATTGAACATCATTTACAAATCTCGAAATAGATAACGACGACGTATCTATCACGCATCTAACCAAACAAGCTCCAAAATTGAATAATCAAGAAGCCTTCCAGTCCAGTATTTGAAGGCTACATAACCAAATTGTAGAGTTATTCAAGCTGAGGAGTTTATTGGGTGACCGGAGCCTATTCTAGTCTCTGTCATAATAATTAACGTGGGTAAGTACATTAGTTTAGTACCGTGGTAGGCGGCCGGCAAGACGCTATTAAGGCTGCTCAAACAAAGTTTTAACCGCCTGTATAAAAAAAAAAAAAAAAAATAGTTTTTATTTCTGTAGACATGTTTTCTTAACTATAACGTAGATTGGAGCCTCCATTTAAGCAGAAGTTGCCTGTAAATTAATAGTTAGTGGTGTTACAATTACAAATCATGTGGTAAAGTGAGCTAAATGTTATGTGAAAACTGATTACAATTTTATGCAGAAAGCTTTTTTTTTTAACATCGAAAAGGTAACAAGGATTTTCATAATAAAAAACTTAATTTAGTGTTTAAATTCGTGAAGCCTTCTTTCTGGAGTTATAACTTATTAGAACTTACTTGTTACACCCAACAACACCTTAGTAGAAACACCTTAAATTTTAAGGCATGGTAATATAATTTAAAAATGATTTCACTGACGTGCGGACTATACATACTTTGTCCTTGTTGGCGAGTGTAAAGACTTCAATCAACCTTTTCTTCGTGTGTCCAATAATTAAAAAAAAACAGCTCTATTTGCACTGTATTTAGGTCCATAATCCAGCTTATTAAAAACGCGTGCTTTTCTCATTATATATTACAGCACTAGTTATATAATTTTTGTTTTTTTTTTATATTAACAAAGAGCAAGGAGTTCTAATGTCTAAAATATTTATGACATTTTCGTATACCTAATGTCGTTCATCGGTTTCAAGCAATGAAGAAGAACTTAATTTAAACCCACAGGAAATAATTACTTGGGCACAAAATGCAAGTGAGAGTCTCCTTCCAGCATAATCAAAGGAAAAATTGAAAAAAATTTAACATTCTTGCCTACGAAAAGTTCATTGAATGGAAGAACAGCAAAAATGCCATTTCGTTTTCAGAGAATGTCTTTTTGGCTTATTTCAATGAGCTGGCGAATAAGTATAAACCTAGCTCTTTGTGGTGTGTTTATTCCATGTTGAAAAGTATTGTGAGAACGAAAAATGGAGGCTCAGGAATTGCAGGTAAGCGAATTTGATTCGTTTTTATTCGCAAATGTGTTGAAAAACGTCGTAAGAAGCTTGTGCGCTTTGGTGATTACACCCTCGGCTCCATTACGCCCTCGCCTGCGGCTCGGGCTGCAATTTCTGAGCCTCGGCCGTAATATCCAAAATAGCGCACGTGCATCTTAATGTACTATTTTGGAAAAAATCTGTTTCATGGTCTTCTAAGTCAAATATAGTAAAAAAAAAATAATCATATACTACACCCTGTATATTCGCTTTCTGAAACCACTAAGCCAACAGGAGCTTCCAATTTTTTTACATCTCTGAGTGATAAAATATCACGGATATCATCCGAAAGTATTATTGAACATCACCGGGCGATAATAAAGGGTGCAAGGGACGGTGTACCGAAAACTGAAAGGGCGTGCTCAGTCGACGATACTGAACAACTTTCGAAAAAAAAACATGTTGGGAAATTGAAAAAAAATTTAACTCTCCATACTACATAATTGCTTACTCTGGTCGGACAGTTTGTATGGAGAGGTAAATTTTTTTTTTCATTTCCCAAATATGTTTCTTTGGGAAAGTTGTTCAGTTTCGTTGACTGAGCACGTCCTTTCAGTTTTCGGTACACCGTCCCTTACACCCTGTATAGCACATTAAGATGCTAGTGCGCTGTTTTGCTCATAACACACGAGGCTCAGAAATTGCAGCCCGAGCCGCAGGGGCGTAATGGAGCCGAGAGTGTAATGAGTAATGACAATGCACACGTGCGTCTTACGACGTTTTCAACACATTAGTAATTATATCCTCTTAGAACACATTTGTGAATAAAAATACTAAACTTTGCTAACCTTTCGTCCACCGCACGTAACATTTAATCGGCTAATATGTTCGTGTTTTCCTTTGATTTTTACAACTTTCAAAATTGTATTTCGTGTATATAAGTATTTCAGTCGGTTGGGGACCAGTTTTTTATTTGTATACCTAAGTCGATACTTAGAAATAACTACAATAATAAACACGAGAAATATCTGTAAATATGGCGCGCATTATTTCTTCTTCACAGATTACTTATACGCGATTTGAGAGACATAAAGCCATATATATACATAAAGCCTATAAATTATCAAAAAGTTAGGTATTATCTTGTTACGTAAATGACAAACCATTTATGATATTTTCTAGAATTCAGATTAATTTCATAAAAAAATTATTAAGTTAATAAGCATATACGAGTAAAAACTCCTGGCTCCTGGCCGAGATAAAAAAAAACACTAGTGCGGTAATATAATGAAAAAAACACGCGTGTAGATTAAGGACCTTAATACAGTGCAAATATAGCTGTTTTATGAGCAAATGTACTAAACTTAAATAATAATAAGTAGGTACAGTCAACGACAACCCAAGCTTGACACTCTCAGTGCGATTCTAGCCCGTACGGTTATAGATATAAAATCCATACAAAGTCCAATGTGTCAATCTTGATGTGCTCTTGACTGTAGGTACATGAAAATCCTGTTTGATTTCCAGTGTTTTGGTGATGTATTTTTTAATATCCCTCAATAAAACGTACCTTTAAATCGCGGATTTTTCCGTCGTCTGCACAGTAAACGACGTTTTTTTACCCAAAATCTGCTTAGGCGCTTAGCCTTTCTTAACAGTTTTCGCCTAATATAGAAAGAAGAAAATGGAAAAACAATTTCTCTAAAATTATGTAGCCTTCAATGTAGGTATTTCGTGTTTGCAAATACACCCAACAGCACGTCACTAAAAACACTTTGGACTTCGGTCACAGAATATATATAACATAGTAAACTTCGGTTAAATCATTGACGTAAGAAAAACGCCGTTTCCAAAATCTTTAAGTTATATAGAGTTGCAAACATTTCCACTGACGTGCGGTTGACCGTACCTTTCCGAAGTGGCCGTAGCGTGGATAGGGAGAGGAGCTCTTTTATATTTCAAATGCAAGTTAAAATGAGCTTAGTGGGGTCACCAAATTCTTGAAGTGATAATCCAAAAATCAAAATAACGATGATAAACTCTTAAATAGTGAATTCGGTTATTTTAAAATTGCGTGCACGATAATTAAGAGTAACTTACTTTTTAAAATAAAAATCTCGAAAATCACTTGATGTCACCCCAGGCGAGAGTATATAGCCGCGATAGTGACCAGCCTCAGCGACCATCCAAATTGACCCCTCTCTTATATGAATGTTATTGAAACGGGAGCTCACCACAATTGGTTACCATTAGTTGTGACAAAAGTTGTAATATTTAATGATTTCAGACTTTTCCCATTATTTGTACTGTGAGACCTAGCTTCTTGCCAAATTTCATAATTTTAGGTCAACAAAAAGTACCCTGTAGGTTTTGCATTTTTGAATAAATGTATGGAGATGAGGACATAAAATGCCATTTATTTTGATTGCGTCATTGTAAAAAATTGAAATTTTCAGATCTTGTGTGGTTCATGGATCCTAATATATGGTATATGGTATTAATTTCAACCCGATACCTTTACCCGTTCGTGAGATAAAGGGTCTTGACAGACAGACAGACAGACAGACGGACAACAAAGTGATCCTATAAGGGTTCCGTTTTTTTCTTTTGAGGTACGGTACCCTAAAAACCGGCCAAGTGCGTATTGGACTCGCGCACCGAGAGTTCCGTACGTAAGGACGCGCAGTCACGCAAAAGTAAGTTAAAAATGCGCGAGTCAGACACGCACTTAACCAGTTTTTAGGGTTCCGTACCTCAAAGGAAAAAAAACGGAACCCTTATAGGATCACTTTGTTGTCCGTCTGTCTGTCTGTCTGTCTGTCTGTCTGTCTGTCTGTCTGTCTGTCTGTCTGTCTGTCTGTCTGTCTGTCTGTCTGTCAAGACCCTTTATCTCACGAACGGGTAAAGGTATCAGGTTGAAATTAATACCATATATTAGGATCCATGAACCACACAAGATCTGAAAATTTAAATTTTTTACAACGACGCAATCAAAAGATATAGCATTTTATGTCTTCATCTCCATACATTTATTCAAAAATGAAAAACCTACAGGGTACTTCCCGTTGACCTAAAATTATGAAATTTGGCAAGAAGCTAGGTCTCACAGTACAAATAATGGGAAAAGTCTGAAATCATTAAATATTACAACTTTTCTCACAACTAATGGTAACCAATTGTGGTGAGCTCCCGTTTCAAGAACATTCATATAAGAGAGGGGTCAAGTTGGATGGTTGCTGAGGCGATTTTTGTTTTAGTTCTATTTAAAAACGGGAACACTTACAAACTTGAAAATTGGTATGTTTATAGGGCATAGGCTATAAAATAACAACAAATAATAAAATTTGGTCAAGCGCGTGTCGGACTCAAAAAATCTAGCACATTAACTTACTGAAATTTCAACTAATACAATTATGTTTATGTGGTGGTACGGAACCCTCAGTGCGCGAGTCCGACTCGCACTTGGCCGGTTTTTTTTTTTATTAATTGTTGTTATTGTATAGCTTATGCACTATTAAACATACCAATTTTCATGTTTGTACCTAGCTGACATGTTCCCCTTTTTAAGATAGAGCGAAAACAGAAGTAGAGAAAAAATCGCCTAAAAACAGGTTCTTAGTTTGGGAGCCCCCCTTAATTTATTCCTATTTTTAATTTTTAATATTTGTTGTTATAGCGACAATAGAAATACATAATTTTTGAACATTTAAATTGTCTAGATACTTATAACGGTTCATGAGATACAGCCCGCTGACAGACAGACAGACAGGTCATAAACCAAAATCAATTTTTGACCTCCCATACAAACCTTTGGGGCTTTGGGAAAAGTTGTTCAGTTTCATGGGCAGATTCAAACCCTTCAGTTTGCCATAATAAAATGTTTGTTGTCATAATAAAATTCATAAACATAAAATATTAAACAAAATATTTATATCCTTCCTACTATCCTATCCTACTTCCTACTAATATTATAAAAATGAAAGTTTGTAAGTATGGATGGATGGATGGATGTTTGTTACTCTTTCACGTAAAAACTAATGAATGGATTTTAATGAAAATTGGCACACTTATAGATTAGGTCCTGGAATAACACATAGGCTACTTTTTATCGCGGGAAAACACTTCATTCCCACGGGAAAACGCATTCATGAAGAAGGTGACTGACTCTTTGACTTACATATCATCGCACAGCCTAAACCGCTGGGTCTAGAAATACCAAATTTGACATGTAGGATCCTTATGAAGTCTAGGGGTGCACAGTTTTAAAGTTAGGATCTTCAAATTTTGTATTTAGGCTGACGATTAAAAATTAATATCCACATGTTTCAGGGTTTTGAAAATTCGACACCTTATAGGGTGAAAAGGGGGATGAAATTGAAAATCCTTTATTTTTAGAGTAAAATTCACATAATATATTATTTAGGCATTAGGGTTGTAATTCTATGCAAAGTTCATCACTGTTATTGAAATTCCACCCCAAATTCAACCCCTAAAAAGGGAAATGGGGTGAAAAAGTCTAAAAACCAATATGGGTATCGTTTGTATGGTTTATTGGGTCGCTGATTACGAAAACTACAACAATTTTGAAATCCAACGTGGCGGATGTTAAATACCATCATCCCCTGGGGATGGGATTGGGGTGCGATAGGGTTCAAATGTTTAAAAATCAATATGAGTGTCATTTGTATGGTTTATCGGATCGCTGATTACGAAAACTACAACAACTTTGAAATCCAACGTGGTGGACGTGAAATACCATCATACCCTGGGGATGGGGTTGGGGTGCGATAGGGTTGAAATGTTTAAAAATCAATATGGGTGTCGTTTCTATGTTTACATGAGGATAGGGATAGCGGCTAAGATGGCGTTAGGGGTAGGGATAGGGGAAGGGATAGGGATAGGGAGGGGTAGGGGTAGAGAGAGGGACAGGGAGCGAGAGGGAGGGGGAGTGGGAGAGGGGCAGGGATAGGGATGGTTTGACGGACGGACGGACGACAGATAGACGGAAGGGTGGATGGATGGATGGTCAGATAGATAGATAGAATCCCTCCCGGACGAAGTCGCGGGCAACAGCTAGTGTATTATATATTGTGCAATTCTCTATAATAGGTTACCTATATAAGTTAGTAGGTACGTAGATACTTAGTGATTAATTGACTTTGTTGCGGTTTTGTTAATTAATTTTCACATTTTACGCTAGTTAGGAACCTGTACGTACAGGGCATAAGTATTTTAGTCAGTACACTCACACGCAGTATAGAAAGTGCACTGACAAAAAATACTTAACCTTAACCCTTATGTTTCTTGCTTGGACCTTAAATGACTTATAAAGGGTCTTTCATTAAGGGCGGGTCGATGTTGAAATGGAATAAAACAAGCTGTGTGTTTAACGAATATATATATATACAAGGTGTAACAAAAAGGGTATATCAACCCTGAAGGATGTGATTCTGCCCATGAAACTGAACAACTTTCCCTGAGGAACATAGGTCGAAATACGAAAAAAAAAAAATTTGACCTCCCATAGAAACTGAATCAGCTGATCGCGCATTTTGTATGGGAGGTCAAATTTTTTTTAACGTATTTCGACCTATGTTCCTTAGGGAAAGTTGTTCAGTTTCATGGGTTGATATACCCTTTCTATTACACCTTGTATAACGAAATTATTGTTTTATTTGAAAGGATCACTTATGCCATTTTGTGTGGCATAAGACATCGTTCAGATTTCTGCCGCGGTTTCTCACGGGAGCACAAATCTTAAAGGTCCAATTTTTTTTGGTCAAATTTCAATGACTCTGCTACATAGATCTGGCTGAATTTGAGCAGTGGAATGGGTTACGTTGATTTTAAGGCCAATGGTCGATAACAAATTTTTCTTCTTGCTGGAACCACATGTCGTCCAGATCCTTATCCGGGTCAGAAAAATGGTTATCATCGATCTGTAACGCTTACTTTCGACGGTACGGCCTCGCGTATGTCGAAAATTTGACTGCTCGGATTTGTACCACCGTGAGAAGCCGCGGCGGAATTTTGAAAGATGTCATATTTCACACAAAATGGCATATATGAGCCTTTCAAATAAAAAAAGAATTATGTTAATACCTCATAATATCCCCAGCTTGTTTTATTTCAATTCAAAATCGACCCGTCCCTAATGAAAGACCCTTTATTAACAACTTTTCTCAAAAAATAGATAGTTTCAATTTTTTGCTGCGGCATCAGCTTTTTATGGAAGTTAATTCTTTTTGGAATCCAACGTTTGGAGAATTCAACATAATGGGAATTCAACTTAATGGTCCTGAAGGATAATATCGATCAATGTTTTGGGTTAATCCCGTTTTACCCCATTCCCGGTTGCACCCGTCCTGTTTTCCCCCGATTTTGATAATATTGATTGATTACATTTTATGTCGTTATTTTTTCTATCGTTTTCAACTGGTACCGTCAACATAAAAACTGTTTCAAGGTAAGATAATGCGGTTTTTTTTTCTTTCTTAGATGAATACATTATATAATTTTATTTTTACACGCGGATTGTTTAATGGCCTTGCGGGTCAGCAAACGTAGCACTAACAATTTTTCACATAACCGGGTGCCCAAGATAAAATTATATCAAGGGCGCGCAGAAATGTCAGTGTTTAGTAAACCCACAAATTGCGCTTTTTTATGTTAGACAGAGATAGCTTTATACATGTAGCAGTTCTTTTCTTTCAATATGGAATCAGTGTAGCCAAGCTAAAAGTTTGAAAATTGGCAACACAATTTTTTTAAATAGGGGCAAGATAAACAGTCGTGCTAGCCTTGCATGAGATTTGGCGGCCATTTTACCTGGGCACAAACCAGTTATAACAATAGTGCCCGTGCAACTTATAGCTGTCTCTCTTGCTCTTCCAATACCATTATAATGTTATCTCTTTTACGGACACATAACTACCGCTAATGCAAAATTTAAATAAAAAAAAATATTGTTTTTTTTTATGTTTTAGTGTTTAGTTAGATTTGATTATTGAAAATTATTTTGTTTCCTATTGATTAATGCTAGATTATAACGAGAAAAAATATTGAGAATAAGACTGATTTTGCATTCTTTTAAGGTTTTTATTAGAGTTTATTT
Organism: Athrips mouffetella; assembly: GCA_947532105.1. Taxonomy (NCBI): domain Eukaryota; kingdom Metazoa; phylum Arthropoda; class Insecta; order Lepidoptera; family Gelechiidae; genus Athrips; species Athrips mouffetella. The sequence goes on along the minus strand of OX383960.1, from coordinate 31,135,075 downwards.
GTACATTGTATATTCTCCGTTTAGAGTATCTAAAGTTGAAATAATCTAGCTTGAATAATTTTACAGGTGGACAGAGCTACGAGTGAGAGCAGGATGGAGAGATCCGTGTCTGTCACTCTCCAGTATCTTACGTATATCTCCGTCCTGCACTCACACCATCTGTCAAATTCATCAAACTATATTATTTAAACCATATATTGATTTATTTAATTATTATATGTGAAGTTGAATGTGTAAGTACTCAATTTACCATAAGTTTTAATGACTGCGATATTTAAACTACCAGTTAGATTAATAAAACCTGTGATTATACTCCACCAGAATGTAAATTGTTTTATTACATATATATTTCAACTATCATCTTGACTTGGCATTAAATTCTTGATCTTTAATGTTAAGTAGGTAGGTATGTGAAGTATTATTATTAAATTTGGAATAAAACTTTTCCTGCTGATGGTACTTCAAATCAAGATTGACTAGTAATCGACTTTATCAATAAAATTTGAAATCAGGGTGTAACGGGACGGGTGTAACCGGGAATAGGGTAAAACAGGATTAACCCATTTAGGACAGGGAGTTCCATAAAAAATTCCAGCTTTTACAAGTGGAAGGGATTAAGTACCATGGTCACCACGCTTTTAAAAATTTCGGCTGGCTGATATGAATTACTCTAGTTTAACCTAATTAAACGTGTGTTTACCAGACACCACAATCACACCAATCTTACATTTGTTGTGGACATAGGCCTACACCTAAAAACACAGATAAAATAAGATAAAAGTGAAAACGTGTACCTACTGTTTGTGTTAAGAGTGAATGTAGCTCGATCACGTGTGTAATAGAACTTAGTTATTACAAACGAGTTGACGTTTTGTAAGCCCGAGACGAAGTCGAGGGTTTACCATCGGCACGAGTTTGTCATAACCCTTACGGACGTGTATCTTACGACGTTTTTCAATACATTTGTGAGAAAACAGGTATAAGTAATACACTTGGTAAAGGAACCGACCATGGGTACTGTCAGCCTCTTGTCGATTTATGTTCTCCTGGTACTCTCCATTTTATTTTAAATAGAGGTAGGCAGTCGTCACCCAAGTAAAAAGTCACCACTGTAGTATTTTTACACAATAATATTATGATCAGAGTGTAAAAACTCCTTGGTATTATACTTTTTTTACTTACCGCACTAGTTCGATAAGTAACTACTTACGAGCAATGTTTACGTCCTTGTAAGTACGTTTTTCGAGCAAATGTATTGAAAAATCATAATTTTAGTGTGCCATTCTACCCAGAGCTGTGCGAGAGCTGGAAAATACCAACTAATAGGATTGCTTCATTTCACAGCACATATGAAAAGCTAGGATAGTGGCAAAATTACTGAAGGGCTTATGTGCAAAGTCCGTCTGGGGAAAAACAACCCTCTTGCTTTTTCCTGCCGTAAAGGAGCAGTGTTAAAATTACTGGCACATGAGACGCACCATCTTAGTTCTCAGGGTGGGAAACGCGTTTTGCTGTCTTGTTAGTGTCTAATATAAAGTAATAAGTCGGTGGGCGCTATGGGCGGTGTTGACCAATTCAGGTGGCCCACAAGCTCGCTTGCTTACTTGTTTCTTATATAACAAAATGGGGCGATTCTATTTTAGGGGCTAAAACCCCCTTTTTGCTCCGTGGAATTTTCCCAGCTCACGTGGCATTAGCTCCCTCGCACAGCATTGGTGGAAAATCAACCTAAGTCTAACCTATTAGCTCCCTCCTCCCAGCTCCCCCCTAGCTCAGAGTAGCACTCGAAAATCAAGAAATCCTATTGGCTAGATTTGTTCCAGCTCACAGGATAGCCACGTAGCACAGCTTTGGCAGAAAGGCACGCATAAATCTCGTTCAGAAGGGAAGAATTTGCTGCGTTTCTCGTACTCGTACAATGCCTCTTTATTTAGCCTAGAAAGCGATCATATTGTCAAAAATTAAGCAATGTACGACAAAGCGCTGTAAATTCACGCGTACTTCTGAACAGTGTCTGATTCTCTCTTAGCTTTCCCCGACCGAGCAACCCGATTTTACTCGGAGGCTTCTGGCTCGTAGAGTCACCTTTTTTAGGGCCATAGCGTTTTAAGTAACAGCTAATAGTGTTCCGGTTTACCTGTACTGCTCCCATTTGCCATTGTTGGTTTCTTGTGGATTTCGGTCAGAGAGCGCAGATTCGTTCTGGCTATATAAATTGACACTGAGTATGAATCATTAATAGAAAATAGACAAAACACAAGATTTTCAACTTTAAATGGCATTGGGCTGGTATCTCAGCTCTAGCTGTGCATCCAAATGTCTTGTGGGCGAAAGTAACCGCCCAGTGGATGACAACGTGAAAGCATCGATGTAGGCATCGATCCTTGCGGCAAACTGATCGCAACCAGACGTCTTTCTTTTCCCTCTTCCTCTCCTCAAGCCATTGATCAAAAGTGGTATTCTATATTGGTATTCTAAAGTGGCACTTACTCACCCGCAGATAAGAAGCCAAGATGCAACGTGCGGGTTCCAGCGGAGAGCGGACGCCGTTGGTGCAACCAACGTATATGTTTGAAACGAGTCTCACACGGCGGTATCAGAAACGAGTGAGGAACTTCCAATGTGCCATCTGTATTAGTTTATTGTGAGTATATTGTCACATTACACGTAAAATACACTCCACGGCTATTATCTGAACATCTCTGAATATTTATTAAAAATGTATTTTCTTGTTTCATAATTTTTAGAGCAAGAGATGTCAGTAGTCGCGTTGTAGTATTTGAACAAATTTTAATATTTTCACGTATTATGTAAGTCCCTACTTAACTATAACCTATTTTTTCTTCTTTTTTCCCTCTAGAATTCTTCTAGGCGTAGCTTTACTTGTCACAGTTGGCTACAACCTGAGCGACCAACTGAATAATCCTAACAATACTGGTCCGATCTCGGACATACCACAGACTGACGTCACAGCACCCGTTATACTTGACCCATCCTCAACGACTGCGCCACCGGGTCCTGGCGGAAATTTAACGTTATCAGGTAAGGGTTTTTGTGCTAAGGCAATAAATAATAGGACATCATCTAGAGGGTATGCAATGGTAGAGACACCAGATATTGCTTCGACATATACATCGAACAGCAAAGCAGACAAAATGCAACCTTGACTTACTCGTCGAAGTACTTCCGAGAAAGAAGACTGCTCTTCGTCAATCCTGACATTAGTTTTTTGTTCTCAGTAGAAATGTTTTATGAGTTTCAAGTCTCGACAATAAAGGCCACACTTCTTTAATATCTCTTTTAATTTGGTATGCTAACCTCGGTCAAAAGCCTTCTTCATGTCCCAGCATCTCTGCACCTGGTAAGCAAACAATACATCCCGCATCCTAGTCCGAGTTCATTTGTGAAACAATAAATGTTAATAATAAATTCCATCTTGCGCGTGAATACGAAACATTTCTGCTGATGCGTGTAACTCTTTGTCATATCTTTAGGAATGCACTTGCGTTTTTGAAAGTTTTTCCAAACAACATTTTTTGTCAAGAGCCAGCCAGGCAACGTGATAACAACTAAGCTATGTGTTTACTGAACAGCAACTTGTCACCCCCATAAAACTTTACATCTTCTTCACGCAGCAAGCTCCATACAGAAAGCGTCAGTTCGCCCGGTTCCGCCGACATCTTTGAAGTTATCGGAGTTAGCGCCGGAGTTGGAGCCCCTCCTCAACTTGAGCTGGCCTTTGAAAGGTTTGTAACAATCTTGTCTAAATTATCTATGACCCTTTCTATTTTAGTTCCCGGTCCCTATTTTCATCTTGATGTCAATTTTAAGCTTTAAATTTTTATGTCTTTTAGCCTCTGTGGTCTAGTGGTAACAGGGCTCGGCTCTCGATCCGGAGGTTCTGGGTTCGATTCCCGGTGGGGACACTATCAAACAAAAATCCCTTTGTGTGAACTCCCCAGTTTGGTTAAGACATTGCAGGATGAATCACCTGATTGTCCGAAAAGTTAGATGACTCCGTGCTTCAGAATGCACTTAAAGCCTTTGGTCCCGACTATTATCTTCTGATGTAGTCGTTAATGAGCCATATCTGAGACCTTTGGCGTCTCAACAATTCTGATACCAGGGTAAGTAAGGTCGGTCATTGACCTTGCAACCCACACTATATGATGATGGTAAATGTCAGTTCCTATAACCCACGTGCATTTTAAAGCACATCTGGAACTAAAAATGTAATTTCACTTAGGTATAAGCGCATCTAAACTCAACAGCACGTCAGCAGAAATACTTTAGGACCTTACCGCGTGGTAATAGAGTTGAAAAAGTTTTTACCGACGTGAGATTGACCGTACCCACGGCCTCACTTCAGTGGTAACATTCTGACCTTGAGCCGGTCTCTTTGTTTCGGTCGCACGTAGCGTTAGATCATCTTATACCGGTTTTGTTACGATTTGCTTGCTGCCGTGCGTACAAATGGATATGGAACTATCTGACTTGTCATATTTTTCTTAGTACTAAGTAAAAAAAACTGCAGATAATTTTTTCTACTACCAAATCATGTGCGTGTCTCAGGTCGCAACCCACCATCCTGGTCCATAAAGCCAACTCCAGAAGCGATAGCCACAGCAGTCGAGCAAGGAAAGGAAGCGTTGAAAAAGAAGGCTGCCTTGGAAAACCAAATAGCGCCTTTGCCTACCAACACACCGGCGAGCCGTGCTCAACGAGCCGCGGCGACGGGAGCTAGTGTCAAGCCTTTAGCTGACAATGCTTATGCTGCTGAAGAAGCCACCAAGGCTCTTGTTAATGGGTAAGTTTGTTCATACATAACAACAAGCTAAATAATTGTAGCAGTAGAGCCAGACAAGTCAGCGTTAAATGAGAAGACTGTATCAGTAAGCCAAAGAGACGCAAGGTAGCATTGAAGAAGAAAGCGGGGTTAGGTAGCAAAAAAAGTGCATTTAGCCACCAACACACCACACCAAGTCTTCCCGTCCAAATTGTACGAGGAATTTTGCTGGAATTCTGGAGGGACCTCCACCTGCAGTGGAGGTTTCAGGGGATGTTACGATGACACCACGTTGACGGCAGTCAGCACCAAGCATTTAACTGACAATTCTTATGCTGCTGAAGAAGCCAGCAAGGTTCTTAATAATAGATAAGTTATTTAATTTAAACAAGCTCTTATTCCGGTATACAACAGCAGTAGAGCCAGTATTGAAGTGGAAGGAATGCCTTTAGATACTAACACACCTGTGAGCCGTGCTCATTTGCTGAAGAAGCTACCGAGGTTCTAATTACCTAATGGGTAAGTTCGTTCATAATAAAACTACATAGTAACTATTAAATACGATTTTCGTCAACTTAACTCTACAATATGATTTCATTTAGTTTACCGGGTTAAGAATAAGAAGTAGTATAGTAATCACTATTACACTGGATCTGCCAAGAGATTGACTTTATCCTAATAGCAAGAAGCTAAAGTCACAATCAAAACTTCCTGAATTCAAGGACTGATTCGGCAAACATTGCTGGGAGGCTTGGATATGCTAATTGCAATATCCTTACTTCAACGAGCAATGTATGCCGAAGCAATAATCCTCAATTTTTAAAGTACCTAGGTATTTGTTAGTAAGCTAACTAAAAAATTTACGATAAAAAAAAAATTACGGTCATTTGTAATTAAAAAAGTTCTTCATAATATTGAGAAGTGATACAAGTACCACAAAATAATACAAGGAGCACATGAAGCCGAAGAAAAAGTATTAAACAATAGGTACGAGTGAAACTCATGCGACGGGACACAACATCAATTGACTGGAGATGATGGGGACCACTTCCGTTCCATTAGATCAATTGACCAAATCATATAGTACATCGTTTAATAATGTGTTGGAATTTTACTTATTCGTATAAGTTATATGAAAACGAATATCTAAAAATAAAATTAAAAAACTCCACCCTGAAATTTTATATTAGAAGAAACCGCAATTTCCGGGTTCCGTAGTAAAAAAGGAACCCTTTGTCATGTCTGTCTGTCTGTCCGCGGCTTAGCTCAGAGACCCTTAGTACTAGAAAGCTGAAATTTTGTACAAGTATACATTTCATTTACGCCAACAAAGTGGTAGAACAAAAATTTGAAAAATATTTATTTTTTCAGGGTACCCTACAAGTAAAGTGGAGATGTTTTTTTTCTTGTCTACCCCACAGTGTGGGGTGTCGTTGGATAGGTCTTTTAAAAATAATGTAAAATTACTCAGATCGTTTTTCGATTTAGGGATCCGTTTGCGAAATATTAAGCTTGAAAAAGGATTTCTTTGTAAGAGTCGAGTGTCCTCCCCCCCCCCCTGCCGGCTAAACGGTTGTTATTGGAAATGTGAAAAAATTCACAATAGTAGCATATTTGATGAAATTAAAAGGAAAACTATCACAGTTAAGTAGGCTTCACAGGTTAATGATCTATAGCTGAAAAACGTTATAAAATATTTACTCAAAACCGGCTTTGCGATAAAAAATCGTAAAAAAACTACGGAACCCTATACTGCGCGTGGCCCGACACGCACTTGGTCGGTTTTTTTTATTACTCGAAACGGGACCTTCCAGACGCCTTATCCAGCTAGGCTACCGCACCGTGTTGGCCCTGTTTAACGATTCGGGTTAGGGTCCTGTGGAATTCAGAAATTTCAAATTTTTTTTTATTTTACCTATTTCCAACACAGGAAGTGTTATTTAAGTATTAGTCCGATTTACACAGTGTGATTTTTATTCACTAGAAAAAAAATAAGGGTGATTCTGCCCATGAAACTGAACAACTTTTCCCAAGGAAAAAATACGAATATCAATTTTTGACCTCCCATAGAAACTGCATCAGCTGATAGCACATTTTGTATGGGAGGTCAAATTTGGTTTTTCGTATTTCAACCTAAGTATGTTCCTTGGGAAAAATTGTTCAATTTCATGGGCAGAATAAGCCCTTAATTTTTTTATTGGTGAATAAAAATCACGCGGTATTTACGATTTTTGAAGATCATAAGATTTATTTCTAATTAATATTAATAGCTAATAGTAATAATTAATTCTAATTAATAGTAATATTATTAATATAATTATTAGCTTGATTTATCGTCGCTTAGTTAGGAAGTTAGCCTTTGCCCAGCAGTGGGTCGCTAAAGGCTAGAACAATCTAACAGCACCACGCAAGTTGTAAATTAGCGACGATATTAACAATCTAACCGGTCGTGCTACGAAGATTTGGGCGTTCATCAAATCGTTATAAATAAATTAAAAGGCTAAAAAAAACTAGTTACAAAAACTATTATACTATCTTAAGCCACGATCACACCTTCTTGAATTCAGAAACTAATTCGGCATACATTGCTGGTTGTAATAAGGATATTGGAATTAACAAAACCAAGCCTCCCAGCAATGTATGCTGAATTAGGCTTTTGTGATTGTGCTTTTAAAATGAAAATGATCACATGACGCAAGATAGGAGCTTTACACGTGTAGGCAAATTAGATTCCAAATAGAACAAAATGTAGAGCTATTGTAGTAAACACATTCATAAAAGTTATCTAAAAATTAGTTTTTAAGCTTTTCCTGAGGTAAAGTGCAACGAATAATATACCTATTTAAATTCTTATGCAAAATTATACTTTATTCGAAAGAAATTCACTGAAAACAAAAGTTTGGAAGACCATAAAATTGCACAACATTTTTTAAACTAACGATGTTTTGACGGAACTTATTTAGCTGTCTCTCAAAAGCAATTTAAGGTTTTTGTGATCCAACCAAATATTCTAAAGTACTTACCTATGGTGCCGGCAAAGAATAGTACCAACCCTTCCATACCCGTGGGTGTCGTAAGAGGCGACTAAGGGTTATAAACTGGAGGATGGGCAGCAGCATCCTCATTTGTATCTAACATCTTACTTACTGCGGTCATCTACGCTCCATGGTGCCAGCCGTAACGCTAACAAGCGAGGTGACTATGGTACTTCCCCTCTACATTTTTCCAGAAAAAGCTAGAATTCTAGAGGGAGCTCCCTGTCCTGTAGTGGACGTTTCATGGGATGTTATGATGATGATGATGATGACTTACCTATGAATCGCTAAACTTAAGTGGCAGTGGACAGGGCACATCGCAAGAAGAACCGATGGCCGATGGGGCGTAAGGGTTCTAGAGTGGCGAAGACGAAGCGTTGGCAGGCCCCCCCAAGGTGGACCGACGATCTGGTGAAGGTCGCGGGAAGCCGCTGGATGCAAGCCAAGCAGGACAGGTCGTCATGGAGACTTTTAGGGGAGGCCTATGTCCAGCAGTGGACGTCTTTCGGCTGATATGATGATGATGATGATGGTGACTTACCTATGTCCTTTCATAAAAATGATTATGTTATTCAGAAAGCACTATTACTTACTGTTAGTAATGATTTCAGTTAGTTATAGGTGTGGGCAAACTAGTTACTTGAACAATGACCTTGGCTGCGCAGAGTCGATTTTACATACAAATTGACGTGCGCAAAGCTTCCCCCACCACGCGATTCATGTTCAAGTTGTTTTCCCCGCAGTATACTACCTCTTAAGTTTCGTAAAGGTTTAGAAGTAGAGACTAAAGTCTGTACAGGGTGTGAGGGACGGTGTACCGAAAACTGAAAGGGCGTGCTCAGTCTTCGAAACTGAACAACTTTCCCAAAGAAACATTTCTGGGATATGAAAAAAAAATTTGACCTTTTCATACAAACTGTTCGAGCAGAGTGAGCAATTTGTATACAGCGTGAATTTGTAGTGGTTTCGCACCCGAAGCCCAGTGATTCTGCTCATGAAAACAAGTAACTTTCCCGAAGAAAAAAATTTTTTACTCAAAAAAAAATTTTTCGCCTCCCCATACAAAATGAGTCGATCACGTGACCACTTTACTATGGAGAGGCGAAAAAATTTTTTCGAGTAAAAAATTTTTTTCTTCGGGAAAGTTGCTTGTTATCATGAGCAGAATCACTGGGCTTCGGGTGCGAAACCACTACAAATTCACGCTGTAGAGAGGTCAATTTTTTTTTACATTTCCCAAGAATTTTTCTTTGGGAAAGTTGTTCAGTTTCGTTGGCTGAGCACGCCCTTTCAATTTTCGGTACACCGTCCCTTACACCCTTTATAGGGTGACTTTTAATTAGTTCTTGATAGAAAAAGGTATGAATGTACTCATGATACTGAACAACTTTCCCCAAGGAACATAGGTCGAAATACGAAAATCAAGAACCATAGAAACTGCATCAGCTGATAGCGCATTTTGTATGGGAGGTCAAATTTGGTTTTTCGTATTCCGACCTATGTTCCTTGGGAAAAGTTGTTCAGTATCATGAGTATAAGAACTAATTAAAAGTCACCCTAGACATATAGTACCTACTAGGGAAAAACTAGGTACGAAAATAGTACCTAGGTAAACCTACTATCAATCGATATCGGTATGTCGTGGACGTGAAACATGAGATGGACAACCACGTAACTCTATCCGTTATACTTTGGCTTCATTTCGCCTCACTGGAGTAACACAAGGTCCAAAACACGGTCAATATTTTATAAGTTTTATTTTTAAGTGACCTATTTGTAGGTTCTGATCTGACGCTATCTAAGTCAGGCAGGGGCCCAATTCTTGAATATCACCGGGAGATTTTTTACATTTAAAAAATTATATAAGTTTTGATAAACTTTTTAAATAAAACTTCAGGTTTTTGTTTTATTATAGGTAAGTGTGATACGTTTCCGGGTAAAAAATTAAAAGCAGATATTGGAATTTGTTAAATCATCATCCGTCAGGCCAGGAGATTTTTTTAGAATAGTTACATACTCACCCAAAATTCCTTCTTAACAGTATCAAATAGAATAGGAAGTGATATCCTTCCCATACAAATTAATTCGATCACGTGACCCCTTTTATATGGGAGCATAATGGGAGTAAGGTAACTAACTCGAAGCGTCGATTTTTTGTCAACAAATGAAATTATAAATGACAAAACCTGCTAATAAAGCCACCACACCCCAATTTAATATAGGAGTAGGGTAACCAACTTAAAACTGAAAAGTTCGGACAAAATCCGGAACATTATACCGGAATTTTTATCAAATTAAATCATAAATTACATATACAGGGATACCAGGCGTGTAAGTAGGCAGCATATTAAATAAAAAGCCGGGCGAACACAAAAATATCTTCCCTTCTGCCATCGGGTCCAGACGCACCGCAGGATATTATCTCCCATACTTGGTTGATATTCCGCACAAAGCGCTTTGAAACATCTTTTATAATGCGCACGGCTAAAGAGTGGAATTATATCTGTGTTCCCGAGTTCATATAACCCGAATCTATTCAAGTTGCGAATGAATAGGCTTCTTCTGGGCAAGTTCGTTCCATAATATCGTCGACTGTCTTCAAGACTAGATCGAGGTCAAGAGTAAAAAAAAACCGGTCAAGTGCGAGTCGGACTCGCGCGCCGAGGGTTCCGATATACCTATAGTATTTTTGGAAGCAATAAAGTCCATTTTCAGGACCGCAAAACTAAATTTGTTTGTAAAGGTTTTTTGCAGATTTCTGAAAAACTGTGCAACTTAGAAAGATCGTTTTATTTTTGCTGTAAAGTTTATATAAACTTCTGTCAACTGTAATTAATTCAGATTTTTCCTTACTCAAACTTCGGAGATAAGGGGGGGGGAATGGTATTTTTCTTGACATTTTTCATCATAACTTTAAAACTAAGAAATTTAAAAAAATACAAAAATATATTTTAAAATGTACAAGTAAAGCCCTTTCATATGATACCCCACTCGACCTAGTAGCGACAATTTGAAATTTGGCCCCCCCTATTTTGGCCCCCTTTATATTAATAATCATACTTTTTTCAAAATTTTTTCTTGTGCAATTAAGTTGGGCAACTATATTCTAAAACTATTCCAAATTTCAGGTTGATAGCATAAGTGGTTGCTGAGATATAGAGGTGTGACAGACAGACGGACAGACAGAGCGGCACCATAAGGGTTCCTTTTTTTTACCATTTTGGTATCGGAACCCTAAAAAGATTGAAAAAAAAGTACGTTTTCATTGACCTTCGTAAGGAAAATGTCAATAAATTACGTTGACTCAAAATTACCTTTGATTTTAAGAACAGTAGCCTTCTTGATTTTGGTTCTAAAATGCCTAACTCGTATATTATGCTTTTTCTTGCAGTTCTGTGTGTCTAAAATGTCGGCACAAGTTGTTCATGTTAGTCACAGTTCGCTAGGCGGAACTCTTAATCCACAGTATCAAGTTTCCTACCGGACAATAATACTACTTACCGTTCATTGACATTACATTATAAAAGTGGAGGAATGGAGGCTCTTAGTGTCGGAGCCAGGGTCATCTTTAGCTGGGCCACCATACTCGTAAGTTTCCTCGCCGAAATTGGGTAGGTGAAAGTATTAGACGTGTTTACTATAATATATTCTGTGCGGTAGAGTCCTCTTATAACACCCTTTTCAAATCGGAAACCAGTAAAATTATCTGCTCATCACATTTTCAATACATTAAACTCCTTATTGTACCTACTTACAATAATTAAGGGTCCCTTAGAGCCGTAAGTTCCCATAAAAAATAACTTTTGCGATAGCTTCTAAACTACAAAACGTACAATATTTTGTAAATTGGAATTTTAATTGAAAATAATAAATCATTATAAAGATGTAGCTAAAACATGTATGTAAAATATAAATATATATACGAATAAATTATCGTATTTTTTTCGTCATAATGTGCTTTGTAATATAGAAGTTATCGCAAAAATTTATTTGTATGAGTAATCAAAATTGCATATTCTTTAGTTTTCTCTCACTTCTCTCAGCGTGCATGCATTATACGATGTATCAAAGCAAATAATGGATCAAGTTCAGACAAAATTAATAAATTGATGTATTTTAGTGCCAATCGCAGTATCAATTATCTGAATACGAGTAATTAATTGCCTCTATAATATAGAGTCTATATAGACTTTTGTATTATACACTCGAACGAAACCTGCATAATAACCAAATTATTCTTTTGTAGAGGCTAGAAAATGTCTAAAAAAGTCTAAACAGGATTAACTAGAACACGGGTGGCCTTCACATATATGGTTCCTTGCTCAGTGGCCTTCACCTCTTCAAATGTTCAGTTTTTAGGGTTCCGATACCAAAATGGTAAAAAAAGGAACCCTTATGGTGCCGCTTTGTCTGTCTGTCTGTCTGTCTGTCCGTCCGTCTGTCTGTCACACCTCTATATCTCAGCAACCACTTACGCTATCGAGCTGAAATTTGGAATAGTTTTAGAATATAGTTGCCCAACTTAATTGCACATAAAATTTTTTTGAAAAAAGTATGATTATTAATGTAAAGGGGGCCAAAATAGGGGGGGCCAAATTTCAAATTGTCGCTACTAGGTCGAGTGGGGTATCATATGAAAGGGCTTTACTTGTACATTTTAAAATATATTTTTGTATTTTTTTAAGTTTCTTCATTTTCAAGTTATGATGAAAAATGTCAAAAAAAATACCATTCCCCCCCCCTTATCTCCGAAGTTTGAGTAAGGGAAAATCTGAATTAATTACAGTTGACAGAGGTTTATGTAAACTTTACAGCAAAAATAAAACGATCTTTCTAAGTTGCACAGTTTTTCAGAAATCTGCAAAAAACCTTTACAAACAAATTTAGTTTTGCGGTCCTGAAAATGGACTTTATTGCTTCCAAAAATACTATAGGTATATCGGAACCCTCGGCGCGCGAGTCCGACTCGCACTTGACCGGTTTTTTTATCTAATTCTTGTAAAGACTGTCTGTTTTTTTATGTAGTTCATTAGTTTAGTCGTGTGACCTATCTAGGTAGCCTTATTTATAGTTTAACATGAAAACTTCACTGTTGAAAAGTGAGTCCCCCTAGAAATTGGCAGTAAAATGCGTAGTGTGGTGGTTTTAGGTGCAAATGAATGAAGAAGAAACAGCGCGGAATTGCGTCCCGCCTGTAGTTGTGTATTTTCGTTTTCTTACCCGAGTACGGCAAAAAGGAGGGTTATGTATGTATGTATGTTCATATATATGTCATAACTTCTAAACTACTTATCGTAATTTGACAAATGAGGTATCGTTAGAAGCTCTTAATCGGATATAAGACGTAAATCAAATTGAATGTGGCGCCCTCTAGAGGAGATTAAGTGATGAACGACAAAAAAATTTTTTTCATGATACTGTGTTGGGTATCAAATGAAAGGGCTTAATGAGCACATTTCAAATAGATTATAGTGTTAGCCTTATTACAACAGCCTCCGTGGTCTAGTGGTTAGAGGGTTCGGCTCTCGATCCGGAGGTTCTGGGTTCGATTCCCAGTGGGGACACTGTCAAACAAAAATCTCTTTAAGCGACCTCCCCAGTTTGGTTAGGGCATTGCAGGATGAATCACCTGATTGCCCGAAAAGTTAGATGATTCCGTGCTTCGGAAGGCACGTAAAGCCGTTGGTCCCGACTACTATCTACGGATGTAGTCGTTAATGAGCCATGTCAGAGGCCTTTGGCGGCTCAACAACTCTGACACCAGGGTTTGTGAGGTCGGTCATCGACCTTGCAACCCACACGATATGATGATGATTACTTATTAACCCCAAAATAATTAAAATAAAAATATAATACAAAAACTAGAACACGATTACTGGCAAAAAAGTATGAAACAAGAAAATATTGTCCTCTGAAATTTTTATGTATAAACTATGGTATTTAATCAAAATTCAGAGTGATGTCCAGATAATAGCCATCTACCCTAAAAAAGCGATCAAAGGTTTTAGGGCAAAGTGACATAAGAATATGACCACGGCTATTATCTGAACATCACTATGAATATTTATACTAACCTATAAGAATAAATTTACAATTCATGTAACATTTTTAAAAAACCCGTTAAAAATGGGTTTGTATGAATATTTTTTTAGGTCTTGCAAACAAGTTAAACTAGTTCCAATAAAAACGTGATCATTTTGAATAATTTTATTCTTATATTATATGGCTAGGGTTGCCACGGTATTGACATCAACCACGTGACCGTCTAGCTTCTCGTTATATCTGGATGATGTAATAATGTCATGTATGGAATATGTAACTTTCGAGAGATTCCTGTGTCTAAGAAAAACAGTAATTAGTTAGGCCAATGCGAAGATCGTTTTTCCGACTGTATGAAAATATATGCTAAAATCCATGTTTTAAGGGTTCCGATACCAAAATGGTAAAAAAAGGAACCCTTATGGTGCCGCTTTGTCTGTCTGTCTGTCACACCTGTATATCTCAGCCACCACTCATGCTATCGACTTGAAATTTGGAATAAGTATCGAGTATGGTTGTCCAACTTAATTGCACGTAAAAGAATTAAGAAAAAGTTATTATTATTGATGTAAGGGGGCCCAAATAGGGGGGGGGGGGGCAAAACTTCAAATTGTCGGTACTAGGTTGAGTGGGGTATCATATGAAAGGGCTTTACTTGTACATTCTAATATTAATTTTTGTATTTTTTACAACTCTTAGTTTTTAATTTATGATAAAAAATGTCATTACAGCAAAAATAAAACGATCTTTCTAAAATAAACAGTTTTTTAGAAATATGCAAAAAACCTTTACAAACAAATTTAGTTTTGCGGTCCTAAAAATGGACTTTATTGCTTCCAAAAATACTAAAGGTATATCGGAACCCTCGGTGCGCGAGTCATGACACTGAAACCAGACCACTAGTACCCCCGAAATTTGTGCCACTAGGGGTACAAACAGAAAAAGTATCACAATATTACCCCTTATCTTATCTTATTACGTGGGGCTGAGTTCCTTGATGGACCTCAGAGCACTTCGACCCTATGGGATCTTTTGTGCTTCCCCTGCCTTATTGCTCCTGTGATCTTCCGCTGTCTCCGAATATGCTCGTTATGAGCTTCGATATAGATTTCAGCGGAAGGAGCCTGTAGTCTTCTGGTGTCGGATAAGCCTGACCCAGAATCGTCATACGCTTACTAGCCAAAGCGTTGCATGAGCATATAAGATGCTCCATGCGTTCGCTTTCTTCACCCCTACATGGACATATGTTTATCCCCTGGGTTTGCCTGCTGTTCCCACCTGTCTTGGGATGAATGGATTTTGAAGCACCATTTACGGGAATAATAACAATATTGTTTTACACACTTGTTTTTTCTGACCCCTTTAGCCAATTACTTTTGACATAGCTACGAAATGTGTTGGTAAACGTTGGAATAAACGAAAAAAAATATTCATAGACAATAAATCCTTTCTTATAACGTGATAGGCTGCGCAAGTGACGTCGAAAATTTGTGTTTGAAAAAATATTCTCCCCTACATCGATACATGTCACGGTCAATTTTCTAATTGCATTTGTAAGTTTGTAAAAAGCAAAGAATGTAAAGAAATCAAAGATTTTGGAAACTACGCCAGGGGGCGCAGCGTTTTTCTTACGTCAATGAAAGAAATACTTTATTAGAATAGAATCAGAATTTAATTGGAAATTCAATTGGAATCATGGAAAATGTTGATCCTAGACTACTATAGCTCCTAGAGATAAACTATTACATAGTATTATTTGTGGTGGGGACGCCGCGCGTGACTCGCGCAGACTGATCAGTTCAAAGTAGTTCAAATTTACTGCTCCAATTGAGAAACATTTAAAAGTTAAACGATCAAGTATTTGACGAAATTTGTTTTAAGCTGTACACAATTTTAAATGAGCCTTGTTAAAGCTTTTATGTGATATTATTTTAGTATCAAAATCAAAATAATATCTATACATATAATAAAAGAGTAGACACCGCGTGTCTGTACTTTTGATAAATTTATAAAAAAATTAGTGTGGGCGATAAGAAACGACTAATAGAACTCAAAAATATGTTTTCTAAACTTTTTGTCTGTCTGTCTGTCTGTATGTTTTCGATAAACTCCGAAACTACTGAACGGATTTTCTCACGGTTTTCACAGATAGATTAGGCTTAGCTCTGAGCAACATATAGGCTATGTTTCATTCGAATCGGTTCACTCAATCAGAAGCTACACTAATGTAAAGTATCAAATTGCCTGTACGATAATAACTCACAAACCGATTCCAACTGAGTTTTCAATTACGAGTTTGGCTTACTTTTGTGCAACATAAAAGTTTAGTTTCATTACAAACGGTTCACTCAGACAGAAGGTACGCTAAGTTTCATGCGGCGGCGCAAATAACTCACAAACTATTGAACGGATTCAAACGGGGTTTTCAATTAACTGTCAAGCTTACTTCTTTGCAACATATTAGCTTACTTTCATTGAAAACGGCTCACTCAGGCAGGAGCGCGAAATTTCCAGCGGAGGCGCCAATATCTCACAAACAACTGAACCGATTAAAACGAGGTTTTCAGTAACGTATTTGGCTTACTCCATGCAACATGTATGCTTAGTTTCATTGCAAACGGTTCACTCAGACAAAAAATACACTAAGTTTCAAGCGGCGGCACCAATGACTCACAAAATACTAAACGGATTTAAACGGGGTTTTCAATAACGTGTTTAGCTTAATTCTATGGTGTGGTGAAGAATCTGTCAAAGATTGTGTTATTTGCTGATGATACTTCATTAATATTCAATGTAAGTAGGAAATCACAAAATTATAACGAAGTCAATGATGCACTTCGACAGATTCATGCATGGTTTACTGTTAACAATCTAGTCCTAAACGCCAAAAAAACTAAATGTATTAAATTTGCACTACCAAATGTAAGGTCTACTTCACATAACATAGTATTGAATAATGAACCATTAGATTTTGTAAATAGTACAGTTTTCTTAGGGTTAACACTAGACTCTAAACTTCAATGGGGCCCTCATATAACGGCTCTTTCTGGTCGATTGAGCTCGGCTGCATATGCTGTTAGAAAAATCAGACAACTTACTGATGTAGCTACTGCAAGGCTGGTTTACTTTAGCTACTTCCATAGCATTATGTCTTATGGCATACTGCTTTGGGGCCGAGCAGCTGATATACATTCAATATTCGTTTTACAAAAGAGGGCTATAAGAGCAATTTATTGCCTGAAGACTCGTGATTCCCTGAGAGAACTGTTCAAGGAAATCAACATTATGACAGTGCCATGCCAGTATATCTATGAAAATATAATGTATGCTAGAAAGAACATTCATCAATTACCTAAAATTTGTGACAGGCATAATTTTAATACTAGAAATAAGCATAAAATTGATCAACCATATACTAGATTAACTAAAGTCAACACATCTTTCGTTGGTCTGTGTATACGATACTACAACAAAATACCTGACAATATAGTGCAATTACCTGAGAGAAAGTTTAAAGAATGTGTAAAGCAAACGTTATGTAAAAAAGCTTACTATAGATTGGATGACTATATGAATGACAAAGAGGTATGGTGCTCTGATATTCCAGCGAAACACAAGAAACACATTGTAAAAAGCCGACTCTTAAAGTAGGCCGTGCTGCAGTGGTTTCTTGCCGTTTCTTTTACGCTGCCATAGCACGATCCGAAACGGCGTAGACTCGCTCTATTTGCATTGTATTCTGCATGACATTCAATAAGTATTCTGTAAAGAATCTACATTGAATAAAATTATCTGAATCTGAATCTGAATCTGAATCTATGCAATGTATTAGCTTACTTTCATTGAAAACGGTTCACTCAGACAGAAAATGCCCAAAGTTTCAATAGGCGGCGCCAATAGCGAACAAATTACTGTACCGACTCCAACTGGCATTTCCATGACGTTCTTGGATTAGGTACTTCCGTGCAACATATAAGCTTATGTTAGTTAAAAACGGTTCACTCAGATAGAGTTACGCAAAGTTTCAATCAAAGGCGCGAATAATTCAAAAACTTTTGAGCAGATTCAAACGTGGCTTTTAAAAAAGCGTTTGGCTTACTCCTGTGCAATAAATAAGCTCAGATTCATTGCGATAGGTAGGTTCATTCTGACAGAAGATACGCAAAGTTTCAAGCTGCAGAACCAAGAACTCACCTACTGAACTGGTTCAAAGTAAAACGAGGTTTTCAATGACGCGTCGGGCTTCTTTCTGTGCAACATATAAGCTTTATGTGTTCACTCAGACAGAAGGTTCGCGAAATTTTCAGCGGCTGCACCTTGAACGACTTAAAAGGGGTTTTCAATAACGTATTTGGGTTGCTTTCGTGCAATATTTGAACTTTTTTTTATTGCCATCGGTCCATTCAAACAGATAATGGGCGAGTTCAAAGTTTCAAGCTGTGAAACCGAGCTGAAATCAAACAAAGCTTATAATTTTGTACGGAAGAAAGCCAAATACGTTGTTGAAAATTCCGTTTGATCCGGTCCAGTTGTTTGTGTAAAAGTCGTGGGTACAGCTAAAGATTGGTAAAATCTAGATTTAGTATTATTGTAAAAATAATAATATAAAAACTCCTGTTTCGGCATGACTGGCGGTGCAACAAATGTAAAAAAAATTATGAAAGTTCTAAAGTTTTGAAAACTAAGGAAGTAGGTACTTATAAACGAAATACTTCAAAAAATAAAGAGAGAAGTGAATCATTGTTTTTTAGGAATTGTCTTTTAAGGGGAGAGATAAGTTACAAAGATTGTACGGAAGTGAAGTCCAACAGTTTTGTATGTAGGTACATGTAGAGTTAAAAGCATGTGAAGCTAGACACGTTGGACTTTGTACCGTTTTTTTTTCAGTAGCCACAGAAGCTACGGTGACCGAGCCTCAGATTTAGTTAGGCTTTGTTTTGTATAAGATATAATGAAATATAAGAATAATGAAACCCGTATCATAGTTACTCCGCGTGGAATTCGACTATGATTTTACACTTACGAGGATAGTGGGCGACCTAACAGTCCACACGTAAACAAGAGGTGTTTAATTTACAAAAATCCGTATTAACGGTACTCTGTATACCTAATCATATAAAGGCGAGAACTGCACTGTCTGTCTGTCTGTCTGCTACGCTTTTATGACTAATCCGATAAACAGATTGTGATAAAAACTTGGTACGAAGATAGTTTGAACCATGGGAAAAGTCATTAGCTACTTTTTCTGAACCCCACGCGGACGGAGTCGCGGGCAACAGCTAGTTTGAAATAAATTATCTTAATTATTAATACTATATGAAATTGCAATTATATTTTAAGTCTCCCTTTATTACATGCCACGGGGGATCGTAGTGGAACATTGAGTGCTGTGTAGTCCCCTGGGGGACTGACCAGGGGATTCAAGTGGAACGAGTGGCCAATACCTTGAATTTATGACTAATTTGCCAATACCTAGATTTGGGTTAAATGTGTGACATCTTAAAAATTTTAAACAACTTTTCATCCTATTTTATGCAATTAAGTCTATTCTATTTTAATTGCTTTCATTAAAACCGCTACGAATCTTAGAGTGAATTTTCGCCAGTACTATGCGCAGGAGCAAAGCTGTGAGCTGAAAAATTCAAACCAATAAGATTGCTCCATTTGGCAGTGCATTTGACAAGCTAGGAATTGGAGCAATCCCATTGGTTGGAACTTTTTATTTGAATGGTTCTTGATGGACTGAGCAGAGGCACTTTTAAATAAGACACATTATTGATAATTCACATTATATTTGAATTATTTCAGACACGTTTTAGTTTTACATGTCTCGAGGCTAGGGCTACAGACAGACCCCAGATTAGTAAGTTGAGACAGACTAACTGTCAGCTGTCAAGTGAGCTGTCATGGTGACGTGACGTTTGGTCCGTTTCACTTATACTCATGACACTTTTCTAGATCACAACTTAGCTTCCTCGTAAAACACTAGTGGACAATTACCCTAAACTTTTCTGAGAGGCTTAATTATGTAAATTAGGTCAGATTCACTCTCATTTCTCTCACTCAAACATTTCTGAAGATTCAAATCAAGATTTTCCTAGCTGAGTCTCTTTGGATTGGACTCTTGATATCTGGACGTCACAAATCCGCATTCCGCAGGAATATCCCTTTCATTTTCTACAATGCGTAATCGTTTATCTATCTCGTTTCGTATTAGCAATTTCGCTGGTTACCTCTACCAAATATGAAATTAACACAAAAAAATACCTGTCGTAACTAATCAATTTCATAATTAGGAATTTTCTTATATCTAAGACATATTTACAGAATCCTGTCATCATCTGGCTGGCCGACGTAGCTGCCACCTCTATTGTCGACATGCTGTCAACAAATCTTTCTATCCCTTTCCACTATTCTGATTTCTATATTTCTATTCCTATTTCAGGCAGTGGAACTCCCTCCCGCATACTGGCCGGGATAATCCATCTATCACTATCTTTCAAAAGTGAGTTTACCAACTTTATAGGGTTGAGAACGGCGTATAATATTTTGAGCTAGGCAACCCTACGAAAATGAAACAATTAATGTTCGGAAAACAACACATTACATTAATAGAATGACAAATTGTGAATTAATTTACAATTGGTATGTTCAGACAAGGTCACGTCTAGCTTCACACATGAGACTGTACCAGTTTTATATCTACAACGTGTTAGGGATCCCGCACACGACCGAGAATCGGTAACCGATTTTTGTCGGCATCCCGCTCTGACGTATTATCACCTGAATCTTCCGTCCTTGTCCTGGGCGATAATCGCCCACCGATTCTCGGAAGTGTGCGGGAGCCCTTAATGGAATAAGCGAAACCCTCATACACCCCAACTAATTTTTATTAAAATAAATCCATTCCTGTAAAAAAAAACTTGAAAAAATATTTTTTTTTCTAGATATTGTATTTTAAAGTTTCATCGTTGTTCCAGTAGATTTTTAACGTATCATGGCGCGTTGGCCTTGCGTCCGCGTATTCCCTCCCGCGCGCGTATCCACAGAAATATTTAGAAGCTGCAAAAATGTAAATTAAAATTAAAAAAAATATTATCTTATCTTATTACGTAGGGCTGAGATCCTTGTTGGACCTCAGAGCACTTCGACCCTATGGGATCTTTTGTGCTTCCCCTGCCTTATTGCTCCTGTGATCTTCCGCTGTCTCCGAATATGCTCGTTATGAGCTTCGATGTAGATTTCAGCGGAAGGAGCCTGTAGTCTTCTGGTGTCGGATAAGCCTGACCCAGAATCTTCATTCGCTTGTTAGCCAAAGCGTCGCATGTGCACATAAGGTGCTCCAAGCGTTCGCTTTCTTCACCACAATACTCCTATCAGAAACCCGTGAAATTGATTCTACTCTCGATTCTGAACAAACTATTTTCTCAGTTTCGCTTATTCCGTTAACACGTTGTAGAGGTTCCACAGTCGCACTAAAGTGTTAAGTTTGATGTGCACTTGTGTAACGTATTTGTTGTAAAACTGTTTATATTGGCCTGGTATAAAGGGTTTATACAAGGTTTTTGAACCCCTAGCCAAATTTTAGTATTTTACTCAGAACACGAATCTGAACAACTTTCTAGAATGAACATGGGTCAAAAAACGACAAAAAATTATGGTCATCCCATACAAATTCCACTTTTGCCGGCACAATATTTGTATGGGAGGGCCAAAATTTTTTCTTGTTTTCGACCCATCCATGTTCCTTTGGGAAAGTTATTCAGATTCGTGTTCTGAGTAAAATAAAAAAAATTGTCAAGAGATCTAAAAATTACCCTGTATAAGGACAAGGGACAGGTTTCCGAAAACTGAAACAGCATGATCAGTCAACGCAACTGAACAACTTTCAGTAAATAAAACTCAAGTTCGCAATTTTGTATGGAGATGCTTATTTGTTTTATTTTATCAAAGTTTTATTCATTGAAAATTGTTCAGTTTGGTTGGCTGATTATGCCCTTCCCACTGAAACCAGTCCATTACACCCTTTATAGTACCTATAGAGTTATTACGGCTGAAATGCAATAGTGCGGTCAGTTAGCTGTTTCATTTCACGTAGACACGATTTACAATTTCACCAAATTTTTTCCAGGTACTAGTATGGTACATAGCTCTCAATTTTTTATAGGAGCCAATTCTTGAATTTCTAAAAATTTTCATAGAAAATTCAAGAATTGGCTCCTACCAAAAATTGAGAGCTATGTACCTAACTAGTACCTGGTAAAAAATTGGTGCAATTTGGTGAATTTGGCGATATATAAGGGACCGGACTATAGTAACTGCTTGATGCTTAACAGAATATTGTTGGCTATTCGTATACATACTTATCTCTCTTTCCAGCTCTGTAAACAAAGAAGATTGCATGGGCGTGGGGCCTCCTATCGCTGGCTCTTTCGCTGAACCACCATACTGCAGCACCAGCCCACCACCATGTGCACCTTCTAAATACCGAACTGTTGACGGCAGCTGCAATAATCTTCAGAATCCGTTAAGATGGGGAGTCTCCCTAACTCCGTTTAGGAGAGTCTTGCCTGCTGATTATAGTGACGGTAAGGATTTGTTTTATATTATAAGTGACTAGTGAGCAAGCGAGTTTGTGGGTCACCTTGGTAAGTGGTCTATTTACGCACTTAATCCGCAAGTTTCCAACCAATGATCTTACATTTACCATGATAGCGTACTCTTAACAATTTGTACAGAGGCAAAACGAGCAGAGCAAGACATCATAGGCGATGTACTTCGTCCCTTTCTAATTATTGCCATACTAATGAAGTTTGCACAATTTCCGTGCAAAATGTTTACTTTTATATCCACAAATTTATATTTATACGTATTTTTAAATACTTATTTGAATAATTTTCAACGTGCAAAGTATAAACTTCTCTCTCAGTTTTCATTAAATATTGATAAATGCAGAAAATCATTTTCTTTTGATTTATCGAGATTAAAAACTCTTTGGTAAAATGATTTTTAACAAAGATTTTGCATGACATTTTGTTGATGTTGTCATGGCAACATAAACAAAATGTCATGCAAAATCTATTAGAAAGGGACAGCTTCCTCTCATCTTACGTCCTATTCTGCTCGCATAATTTTTGGAAGAGCGCAATCTGGTTAAAAGCGCCACGCGCGAAGTAATAAATCTATCACTACGGATTGTTTCTTGAAATCAACGCACACATCACATTCACTGAATATAGTCGGTTTATTTCTATATGCGTGCATTCGTCGAATATCATGAATATCATCGAATACAGTTTTAAACCAGACTAGAGCGCGCTTATGTCAATGTCACTGAGAAAAATTAAAAGTTTGATTTTGTTTTGCGTTTTAAGAAATTATTGAGAGATAATGATTATTCGATAAGATAATTTAATCTAAAACCCCAAAAAAAGTTGAATAAAATCTCTCGAAAACGAGATTGATGACAAATGTCTTATGAATTTGACGTTTCGCACACGCTGCACTACCTCATTTTCGTATGCAATGATAGCGCGCTAAAGTGACGTCACTGATGACGTCACGTCACTTAAACGAGTGAATACGAGCAAGTTTTGAACCGACTATTAGCGCGCTAAAACCGCACACAAAGCTCATGAGCAGGTTTTAATCCGTACTGTCACTACGGATTGTTTCTTGAAATCAACGCACACATCACATTCACTGAATATAGTCGGTTTATTTCTATATGCGTGCATTCGTCGAATATCATCGAATACAGTTTTAAACCAGACTAGAGCGCGCTTATGTCAATGTCACTGAGAAAAATTAAAAGTTTGATTTTGTTTTGCGTTTTAAGAAATTATTGAGAGATAATGATTATTCGATAAGATAATTTAATCTAAAACTCCAAAAAAAGTTGAAAAAAATCTCTCGAAAACGAGATTGATGACAAATGTCTTATGAATTTGACGTTTCGCACACGCTGCACTACCTCATTTTCGTATGCAATGATAGCGCGCTAAAGTGACGTCACTGATGACGTCACGTCACTTAAACGAGTGAATACGAGCAAGTTTTGAACCGACTATTAGCGCGCTAAAACCGCACACAAAGCTCATGAGCAGGTTTTAATCCGTACTGTGTATGTTTCCAACCTAGTCAATTGACCTACTCTTTATTGAACGTCAAAACAGTATAAAGTTTAATAACTTTTTAACTCTAAATTAATAATTTAAAATGTAAAACTACCTATGTTGGAAATTAAAAAATACTTGGTTTTTATAAATTTTAAATGATTCTTTCTTAGACGCAAATAGGATTTCATTTTATTTTTGACCCAGAAAACTCGTGGGTTATCGATAATACAACGTGTAACATAAAGGTGTGATAATACTAAAGGATGTGAATCTGCCCATGAAACTGAACAACTTTTCCCAAGGAACATAGCTCGAAATATAAACATGAATTTTTGACCTCCCATAGAAACTGCATCAACTGATTGCGTATTTTGTATGGGAGGTCAAAAATTCATGTTCATATTTCGACCTATGTTCCTTGAGAAAAGTTGTTCAGCTTCATGGGCAGATTCACACCCTTTATTATTATCACACGTTTCCGTTGCACGCTGTGTATATTTGGGGTCATTATCACCTTCAGATTTTTACTAATCTCCTCTAAATAAATAAATTTGGTAAGTGGAATGGTAAGCAATTAATATTTTTTCAACAAAGAGATTAAAGAATTGTAATGCCAAATGACCTATTTGATCTCACTATCTTAAAACTGCCATGAATAAATATTCTTCTTGTAGTCTTAACAATGTCTACATTGTTCTCCTTATCTGTCGAAATTTAAGATATATTCAGGTATAGCGTGCGCAGGCTAACTTTATTGTAATAGTTTTATATGATCTGTGGTGATACTTAGTAAATTACTCAATAAATCACTGATTTTACTTTTCAAATGTGAAGATTGACATTCGTAAATATTAAACAGTCTATGATGTTAATTTTCATGTATTCTGATTTACCTTTCAACAGTTTATCAGGGTAAATCAGGGTAAATATCAGGAGAGGTTTCAAACAAAAGTACAGTACAGGTTTCTTTATTTTATTACTTGGTAGTATTCAAGAATTGAGTCCGACCGTTAAGGGTCTACCTCCCGTCCACTAGCGCCCCCATCAGTTAAAAAAATACTATTCGCTAAATACAAAACTTATCGGAAATCTGAAAAGACAGATTGAAGTAAAGGTACCCTAGTTTATTTAGAACCTATTTACTCTGTAAAATAAAGTCCACTGTAGTTACAGATATATTATCTGCTAAAAGTGGCCGTTTTTCTCACTTTTTGTATCTGTAACTACAGTGAACTATATTTTAGAGAACTTATAGGTTCTAAATAAACTAAGGTACCTTTACTTCATTGGCTCTCCACCTGTCACCCATTAAAATATTCACATCCCATTACGTATCAAAATAGTTCGCAGGCATATGGGACGTAATGGGATTTACTCCAGAAAATAGCCACCAGAGCCAAAGTTAGCCTGCGGTGCGCAGGCTATGATATATTATGTAGATAGGTATAACATTAATAACTAAACATAAGTACATGCTAGTTTAACCCTATTTGAGTATATGGAAAACCTCTAGGTTGGAGATGAGGACTAATAATAATAAGCCATTTATTTCCTAAGACTAGTTAATCATTACCAATTCATTTAAATATTATATTAATTTAATTCACATGCATAATAATATTTAAATAATTATAAATCTCATTCTTAATTTTGCATATTAAAAAAATAGTTATAAAAAAATAATAATAATTATGAAAAAAAACCTGTACAAATATAAATATACCTACTATAAATAATAACGTAGGTACCCAAAAAAATGAGGCAGTATCTGTGAGGCAGTATTATGTCTTCACGACTGCGTACTCCTCCTCACTCCCATTTGAATACTGCCAATTACGTATTTTGACCGCTGAAATAAATGTTTTCAGGTGTCAGTTCTCCTCGCGAAGGAGTGGCTGGTGTGCCGTTACCGAGTGCAAGAGACGTCAGCGTGACGGTGCACCGAAAGAGCTACGCACACGACTCGCAGTTCACAGTGATGCTTGCTGTGTGGGGACAGTTTCTTGACCACGACGTCACAGCCACTGCACTCAGCAAAGGTAGGCATGACCACAGTTCATCATAACATCCCATGAAACGTTCACTACAGGACAGGGAGCTCCCTTGTGAACCCCTAGAAAAATGCATGGTACGGTCAACCGCACGTCAGTAGAAACTTTTTCGACTCTATTACCACTCCATAAGGTGCAAAAGTGTGTCTACTGACGTGCTGTTGAGTATACAAGGGGATGTACCTAAGCTACCATAGTCACCACACCAAGTCACCACGCTTGTTAACGTCAGAGGCGGCTCGTGACATTTTTTAATGGGTGTGCACAAAAAAATTAAATACTTAAATAAATTTACTTACCTACCATTTATTGATGAAATATTTTTTATGGCTTTATTGTTACCTACATATTATGCGCGCCAGCGCCAGCTCCAAATACCAGACACGGGAAACAAAACAATTTAATTATAACCGCACATCCAAGGTGGTTTTAAATATTGTTCTGGTTTGAAAACACGATTAAAAGTGAATTTTTGTACTACATTTTTGAACTAGCGCGATTTCAGATTGTGGCGGCCCCTTTTCATTGAGTTCAAGTCGTATTTGTAAAGTCTTTTTCGCATTTTTTAATGTAAACGACACTGTATTCGTCCATTTTTACAGTAATTAAGCACGTACACTATTAAAAACAATTATTTCTAAATTTTCAAGCAACATTGCGAACAGTAACTGAAAGCTGTATACGAAAAGTTTGTTTACGTATGATCGGCAACAGCGGTCATGACATCGCGATCTGGCAACGTAGCCTTGAGCAGCGCTCCTGATTAGGCTAATTTCTCATAGAAAATCTTTTGTTTCACGCGCTCGAGCGTGTTGATGTTTCTCTTTCACACTCATTGAATTCTGTATAAGGAATTGTACTGAAGATTTCTTCATAGGAGCGGAATCGCTGGCGATCCACTTGGTACAACTTGACTACGTATTTGTTGCGTAATTATTTCTTAGGCTATTATAAATGTATACAACGTATAGGGTTATGAAAATAGGTATGTAATCGTATGTAACTTAACTAGGTAGGTAATACATCCTAAGTTTGAGTTTTGTGAAAGAGGGAGTGCACTGCACCAGTGCTCTTTAGGACGAGCCGCCTCTGGTTAACGTTGTGGCTGTCAATCCTCCAGTTCAAAATCCCTTAGGCGCCTCTTACGACACCTACCACATGGGTGGCAATCAAACTCAGTTTCACAGTGATGTTACAGTTGGCTATGTATAAAGTTCTCAGAATGCTTCAATATTTTTTTAGTAGATAGGAATAAGGTCTCTTGTTTCAAAGAAAAATTCTCACATTTTTCAGGAGAGGCACATTTTAAATAATGAAATTTTAAAATTTTTAAGAATGCAACTGGCAATCCCTGTACAGTCTGATTAAAAACGTGAAATTTTATTTTTATTTTAGGAGAAAACTCCAGCTCTATATCCTGCTGCGACCCGAACCAGCCTCCTCACCCCGAGTGCTTCCCTGTACCACTGGACCCTGAAGACCCTTTCTACCAGCAGTACAACTTGACTTGCATGGAGTTCGTGCGATCTGCACCGGCCCCGACATGTCATTTTGGTAAGGAATTTGCAAAGAAATTTGACCTCATATAGAAGTAATATATGAGAAATAATTCGTCACAAGTAGGGATGTGGGCATGCTTTCATCTATCGATAGTCGATAAGTTACACAAGGATAAATCGATGTCGAAACTTTGACCAAAAAGTTGAAGTACTAAACTTTAATAAAAGGCAAATCTGTTAAGAGCAGTGATTAAATTCATTAAAAAAAAATACTTTTTGCATTTTTTACTAAAGGTGATTTCTTACGTAGGTGTTTTAATATTAAAGATACCAAATTTCTTACTTACTTACTTACTAAAAGTAATGGACGGTAGCGGTGGAGGCAAGAGGGGTAGGAGGTGTAAAGGTTCTTTTTAGGGTTCCGTACCTCAAAAGAAAAAAACGGAACCCTTATAGGATCATTTTGTTGTCCGTCTGTCTGTCTGTCTGTCTGTCTGTCTGTCTGTCAAGACCCTTTATCTCACGAACGGGTAAAGGTATCAGGTTGAAATTAATACCATATATTAGGATCCATGAACCACACAAGATCTGAAAATTTAAATTTTTACAACGACGCAATCAAAAGATATGGCATTTTATGTCCTCATCTCCATACATTTATTCAAAAATGAAAAACCTACAGGGTACTTCCCGTTGACCTAAAATTATGAAATTTGGCAACAGGTCTCACAGTACAAATAATGGGAAAAGTCTGAAATCATTAAATATTACAACTTTTCTCACAACTAATGGTAACCAATTGTGGTGAGCTCCCGTTTCAAGAATATTCATATAAGAGAGGGGTCAAGTTGGATGGTTGCTGAGGCGATTTTTGTTTTAGTTCTATTTAAAAACGGGAACACTTACAAACTTGAAAATTGGTATGTTTATAGGGCATAGGCTATAAAATAACAACAAAGAATAAAATTTGGTCAAGCGCGTGTCGGCCTCAAAAAATCTAGCACATTAACTTACTGAAATTTCAACTAATACAATTATGTTTATGTGGTGGTACGGAACCCTCAGTGCGCGAGTCTGACTCGCACTTGGCCAGTTTTATTTTTATTTTCATGAATATCTCTAGCTTACATACAAATTATGTAGGATTTTAAAACAAACTTTTATCCCTCAATTCAATCCCTTTGGGATGGTTTTGCAAAAATGCTGAAATACGGGTTTGTGTTTTTCTTCTAAGTAGCTCAAATCAATTTTCAAGCGAAATTTCGTGTATCTTATCTTGCCTTATAACGTGGAGCTGAGTTCCTTATTGGTCCTTAGAGCACAAGGAGCCTGTAGTCTTCTGGTTTCGGATAAGCTTGACCCAGAATCTTCATACGCTTGTGAGCCAAAGCGTTGCATGAGCACAAGAATTGCTTGTCAGTATTGTTTGTAGCGAAAAACTTTAAAACCTTTTTTGTAGAGAATTTTATGTAGATTAATTTAGTATTTTTATTAATTTTCTTACAATTTGTTGATTCAGGATGATTCATGCTGATTGAGACATTTCAATTTGGCGAAGACACACAAAGTTATATTTGTTTGACAGTGTCCCCATCGGGAATCGAACCCAGAATGGCAAACTTAAATTTGTAATACCATACCTACACATAGTATGGAATCACAAACGTTTATTAAGGTTTATCTGAAAAATGTTCTACCACATGAATTCGGAACTCGAATTGTAAAATATTAAAACAAACCAACCGTAAACGATTTCGAACAAATTACATGTTCAAATTTTGGTAGTACTGGAACACCTTTTATATGAATTTTCACAGATTTTTAAATTTCAAAACTCTGTTTCTTATGAATAGTTGTTCAGTTTTGTCGACTGTAAAGCTCTTTCAGTTTTTGGTACATCCTGTGTACTAAATTTTCACAAAATCCAATCAAATTGAATATCCATTCAGGTAGATAACCAAAACAAAATTAAAATTATAGAAAATAATACAAACTTAATGGAGTCAATTAGGGTCAATGTAGGTACCACTAATTGACCATTTAAGCGGTTTTATGACGAAATTCATAAAAAAACTAAATTATTAGTTCTACTTTCAGAGTCACTTCTAAAAGTTCGACTATGAATTAGTTAGGCTTGTGATATAATAAGTGTTAAGGACTTTACAAAATATGCTCTTAAAGTTTTTTTTTTTTTCAAATGTTACATTACATGACCACTTCGAATAAACATACTAAAGTACTAGCTAGACAAACCCATAACTTTATTGTAAGACGCCAACATAGTTAAATTCTATATAAAATCGCGGTATTTTTAAATTTTCTTACTTTCTTACAACTTACTGATGTAGCTACTGCAAGGCTGGTTTACTTTAGCTACTTCCATAGCATTATGTCTTATGGCATACTGCTTTGGGGCCGAGCAGCTGATATACATTCAATATTCGTTTTACAAAAGAGGGCTATAAGAGCAATTTATTGCCTGAAGACTCGTGATTCCCTGAGAGAACTGTTCAAGGAAATCAACATTATGACAGTGCCATGCCAGTATATCTATGAAAATATAATGTATGCTAGAAAGAACATCCATCAATTACCAAAAATTTGTGACAGGCATAATTTTAATACTAGAAATAAGCATAAAATTGATCAACCATATACTAGATTAACTAAAGTCAATACATCTTTCGTTGGTCTGTGTATACGATACTACAACAAAATACCTGACAATATAGTGCAATTACCTGAGAGAAAGTTTAAAGAATGTGTAAAGCAAACGTTATGTAAAAAAGCTTACTATAGATTGGATGACTATATGAATGACAAAGAGGTATGGTGCTCTGATATTCCAGCGAAACACAAGAAACACATTGTAAAAAGCCGACTCTTAAAGTAGGCCGTGCTGCAGTGGTTTCTTGCCGTTTCTTTTACGCTGCCATAGCACGATCCGAAACGGCGTAGACTCGCTCTATTTGCATTGTATTCTGCATGACATTCAATAAGTATTCTGTAAAGAATCTACATTGAATAAAATTATCTGAATCTGAATCTGAATCAGTTCAAATTTAAGTTTTGGTCAGCTATTGGTGCTTGGTCATCTAGTGGTGCACTGGCCCTATGAGTAAATCACAAGTTTACGTTTTGGTAGTACAGGAACACCCCTTATATGGAATCACACAGACAAACTGATGATGGCGCAAGATACCTTGCATAGAGATGCTTAGTCAAGCAAAGTTTCATAAAAATAATTTGAACCGTTTTTAAAAAAAGTCAATTCTTCATTTTTGTTGAATGACAGCTACCCTCAAAATGAGAGCCAGCAAAAAACCATTCGGAAATAAAAGTCTTAAATTAAAAATATGGTGTTAATAGGACCATTCGTTTAGCCGCTAGGCCAAAGCGTGACGGACAGACCGACCAACCGACAGACGGACATTTTTAGGGGACTTGCTTAAGTGATATAGAACACATTTTTGAGAAAGTTTGTGCAACTTTTTTCACGAATACAATACCTTTCTCGCTCAGCTCGAAAGTAAAAATACTAGACTATCGATAAAAAATACATCACTCATAAACTCCAACATGATCCCACAAAAAACGATAAATTACAGTAAAATACGTAACAATTTCCATATTATCTGACTGTAGAAATGATAAGTTGACATTTTTTTATGCAATATTTGTGATAATAATCCACAAACATGAAAAATACTGAATAAAACTTACAGATGAAAAGACAAAATTTCTTTGCAATTTTCGTTTTGTTGTTTTAAAGATGTACAGCCATCAACTACACACGTTGTTATTAAAAAGAACAATCACTAATATGGAGAGCAACTTAAGAATAAATTCACGATATTTTGAAGTTATTCACTACATGT
This sequence comes from Athrips mouffetella, assembly GCA_947532105.1. Classification (NCBI taxonomy): domain Eukaryota; kingdom Metazoa; phylum Arthropoda; class Insecta; order Lepidoptera; family Gelechiidae; genus Athrips; species Athrips mouffetella. Next base: position 31,103,669 of record OX383960.1, on the reverse strand, counting down.
TTTTTATAATTTACACAATGTTTACAACATATAATTTGGGAAATATTTTCAACCGTTAAAATCCCAACAAGTTACAATAATCCTATAAACTTTGTAAATGCAATGAACGCGTCGTTCATCTAATTTGGTAGGATGTGATCATTGACGATTTGACATGGCATGAGACATGCTAGCAGTTGTCATCCCATACTGAAAAAAAATAGCATGGTTTCTTCTCCGAGCGAAGCAAGGAGGTTTTTGTTCTGAGGGAATTTGAGCAAGACACAAAGTTTTTCGAAAATACTGATAAGTACCAACCAAGGAGGTTTTAGTAAAACCTCCTTGGTACCAACTAAAAAAGCGATCATAAACTTTAGGGCAAAGTGGCATAACAATATGACCACGGCTATTATCTGAACATGACCATGAATATTTATTAAATACAATAGTTTGTACATTAAAAACCTTTTGTTGAAAAACCTTTGAAACCTTTGAAAAACCTTTTGTTGGAAAAAGAATTTTATAATGTAAATGAATATTAAATGTTAAAATTTGAATGATTCTATAATATAATTGATAAATTAAATTAATTTATAAATTAAAATTATTATTTTGTAAATTTGACATTTCACATTTTATTTTGACATTAAATACTCAAATAATCAATACCTTGACATGTTTTTAAGATTCGATTTTTATTATTGTACTAGATATTTTCAATACTTTTAAGTATTGTTGTTATATTTTTATTAGACATTTTAGTTTATTTTTTGACACTTGTAAAATTCGTATATTTCTACATTATTTTCTATCTTTGTCATTTTTTGAATTTTCCTTTTTCATTGTGTAATGTATTTTTGACGATCACGTTATGCTCGGACATATAGACAATTTTTGTAAATTTGAAATTGATAACGTGAGATAATAAAATCTAATCTAATCTAATCATTACAATTTCAGATTACAATATTTTCTTTGAGAGCAAAATATTTTGCCAGTAGTCGGGTTCTAGTTTTTGAACTGATTTTTAGTTCAATTATTTTGAGGTTGTAAATATAATTGTAATATCATTGTTGTAAATACATAAAAAGCTAACAATATAGGTATATATTTTTGAAGTATGCTTATTTAGCCCTTTCATTTGATACCGAAGACAGTACGATTAAAATAAGTTTTTGTTTCGTTCGTGACTTAATCTCCTGTAGAGGGCGCCACATTCAATTAAACGAAATGTTTCTAACACGGGTTTCTAATGACACCTCATTTGGCAGATTACGATAAGTGGTTTAGAAGTTATGATGGAACAAATGAACATACATACATACCGGTCAAAATAATAACTCCTTTTTGCAGTAGTCGGGTAAAAAAAATAACAACTGTTTCCAACAGGCCCCCGCCAGCAGATGAACCAAGCCACTGCTTTCATCGACGGCTCCACCATCTATGGGTTCTCTGCTAACCGCACCCTTCGCCTTCGTACCGGAAGTGCTGGTCTTCTCAGGATGCTCACCGTTGGCAATAGGCAACTCCTGCCGCAGTCAACAGACCCTAATGATGGATGTAACACTGCTGAGATGAACGCACGTGGCAGATATTGCTTTGAAAGTGGTAAGTTGTTAACTGTTTATCTGAAAGAGATGATAGATGCATTATATACGTAAACCTCTAATAACAAAAAGAAATCATAATAAGAAAAGATTAGGATGGGGAGAAAAAAATCCATATATTTAACTTCATCAATCAACACCGTCTTGAATCGTTCACGACCGGACGAGGTCTCTCTGACCACAACTAATATTTCGGCAGTAAATATGATAGAATAATAACTGAAGGACGTTGTTGCCCAATTTTGTTTCTGAATTCCTAAGTAACTATCTACGACATCAAGAAGAAGAGATAGAATGGTTTTAGTAAAATACAATTTCATACAAATCTTGCTGTTATTACTAAGGAATAATTTCCAAAAAATGAGTATGCACCCTTCAGCTTTAATAGTTTTGGCTGTGCGTTAATATTTCTGTCAGCTTGTGTATATACATACTTTTTATCTCTGTTTGCAATAAGTAGCTACTTATCAAAGAATCTAATGAAGAATGTGAATTGCAGGTGACGACCGAGCAAATGAGAACCTCCACCTGACAACAATGCACCTGATCTGGGCGCGACAACACAACCGCATCGCCGTCGCCTTGCAGCAGCTCAACCCCACGTGGGATGACGAGACCGTGTACCAGGAGGCCAGGAGGGTCGTCGGCGCTCAGATGCAGCACATCACTTACAATGAGTTCTTGCCAGCTATATTGGGTAAAATATAAAGTCTAGCTATCAAGTATTGCCCTAGTCTTGCAGCAGCACATTCCCATGTGGATGGCGAGATCATACACCGGAAAGCCGGGAATACCGTCGGTGTTCAGATGCAGCACATCACTAATAATGAGTTATTGCCAGCTATATTGGGTAAAAATACAAAGTCTAGCAATCAAGTATTGCCCTAATCTTGCAGCAGCTCATTGCCATGTAGAATGACGAGACCATACACCGGAAAGCCAGGAATATCGTCGGTGTTCAGATGTCTCACATCACTTAAATGAGTTCCTGCCTTATCAAGTATTGTCCTAGCCTTGCATTGAAGCAGCTTATTCCCATGTGAGATTACGAGACCTTATACTAAAAAGACAGGAAAATTAGCAGCCACATAACCTAACCACCATATGTGGGGTCTATTAATAAAAATACTCCAACCTGGCAATGTTAAAGTCCTATTTCAGACGGTGTCTCTGTTTTCAAATCTATGTGTGTCTGTCTTCAAACATACAGTATAATGTTTTATCATTGATTAAGTAAAATAGATTAAAATTTTTGTTCCCAGGTGCTGATGTAATGTGGGCCCTAAACTTAACACTAAAAGACCACAACTTCTCCAAAGTTTATGATCCTACTGTAGATCCTTCGATTGCCAATCACTTCTCAGCGTCAGCCTTCAGATTTGCTCATACTCTTTTACCGGTAAGCTTGATTCAAAGTGATAAAATCTGTTAGACTTTAATTTAAAACAATCCCGTTTGAACACCAATACTGGTCACTGCCACGATGGTGCCGGTAAAGAATACCAAAGAGTACCAGGGTGTCGTAAGAGGAGACTAAGGGTTAATGCACCAAAGGATGGGCAGCAGCGTCCTTCTGTGTATCGTATCGTCTTTCATTCTGTGGTCACCAACAACCGCGGTCAATTGTGCCAGCCGTAACGCTAACAAGCGTGGTGACTATGGTACTTCCCCTCCACATTGTTTAAGCAAAAGCTGGGATTTTGTAGGGAGTTCCCTGTCCTGTTGTTGTGGACGTTTCATGGGATGTCTTGATGACTGGTCAACTTGAAAAGCTGAACGAATTCCGGAATTTGTTAACTGATCCGGACCAGTAAGTCGAAAGTCCGGATCTTTTCAGATAAACCTGGACGGATCGTAATCCTACCACTATGACACTGCAATGATTTTATTTGCACTTCACCTAGCACCAGGCTTTATTAGATATTAGATTAGTGATAAATTAATAAAAAAAAACTGCTATTTCTTTATAGGGCCTAATACACAACGAAAACAAAGCCAATGGAACCATCAGCTATGTGAAGTTGCATCAAATGCTGTTCAACCCGTATGACCTGTATCAAGATAAAGGGCCCAGGGACTCCATGCAATCCGCTATGGGGACTCCTGTTCACTCTGTCGACCCTCACGTTACTACTGAGGTAAGTCAATAATAAAAAGAAACAGCGTTCACATTATCAGAGCCGCAGGAACAATACTCCAGACCGGCATCATATGATATCCGCAACGGTCGGAAATTGAAATTGACACCTTCATTAAAGCAGACTGAAGCAGACATCTGCTCTACCACTCGCACCACACACTTCATAATAAAGAGTTTTGTACACGAGATCACCCTAATCGACCTATGCAATGTCTGCAATGTCTAACCAAACTAGGGAAAATATCACGAAAAGTTTTTTTGTGAAACGGTTTCCCATTGGGATTTGAACTTAGATCCTCTAAAGAGCCGAATGCTCTAACCAACAGACCATGGCTGGTTTCATAAATCATTATTATGTGGGAAAGGGTAGATAAACTCGGTTGACTAAAAAGTCAGCAGCGTGCGATGTATCTTACTGGTTGTAATATTTACTAGTGCATTTGTATTCTTACTTTGTAGCTAAGCAACCACCTGTTTGAAAGGCCGGTAGCCATTAGCAGTAACTCGTCGCTACCTCTTAAGAAACCGGGTCCCTGTGGATTAGACCTGGTCTCTTTAAACATCCAACGCGGGCGCGACCACGGGCTGCCCCCCTACCCCGCCTGGAGGGAGCACTGCGGAATGTCGAGGCCGAAGAACTTCAGCGACCTGCATGCTATCTTCGATGAACTGTCTATAACCAGAATCCGTACAATCTACAAGTAAGTTTGCTACGTCATATTTTTTTTAACTCTTGTAAAGATTATACAACCAGCTGTCTGCAGTTTTAACTTCCATGATCGGAAAGAATGAGCAATTGCCAGTTGGATACAAGTGGATGCTCAACCCTAAAGCCACCTTTTTCTCGACAGGACTGTAGACGACATAGACCTGTACACGGGAGCGCTGGCCGAGGATCCTAAGGGCAGACTACTGGGCCCCACGCTGACCTGCCTCGTCGCTGATCAGTTCATGAGACTAAAACTTGGAGATCGGTTCTGGTACGAGACTGAAGATCCTCAGGTTGGATTCACGTTAGGTAAGACTTCATTCTAACTTTTACATTCTTTTGACCTTAAAAATCAAACAAGGGGTCTTTTTGCAACGATAGTCAAAAGCAGCTTAGCGTGATGGCTCAGAAAATTATCGTACTGTGATTCACATAATTTGGGGTGAAAGTCCTTGAACTTTGAAATAACAGTTCAAAAGTTTCTGAGTAATGAAGGTCATTGATGCAGCAAAAACTATGCGTGAGAGCAGGTCGGATCGACACTAGTCTGTCGCTTCAATATGTAGTCTGACTGTCATTCTAATCAAACTAAATGACTTCGACTGTAGTATGGAACTTTAGCTTTTATTTGTGTTGAATGCGCTCGTGATATAAATTCATTCATGACTCAATGTCCTTACGTGGGTGACGTCTTTTATAACCAGCGGATGATCAAGACGCTTCTAACGATTCCTCATTTGTCAAATTACGATAAGCAGTTTAGAAGTTAAGGGAACAGATAAACATACATACATTTACACATACAATGATACCGGTGAAAATGTTAGCCCTCCTTTATGCCGTAGTCGAAGGATTAGCAATCCATTTTATGTTTTTTCCTTCTAAGATTTACGAGCATAAAAAATAGTTTAACTAATGTGTGTGTTTTTTGTGTTCATTACTATTTCTTTATTCTTTATGCCCATGATTGTTCCTTCATTCATATATCTTGGTTCTTTCATAGCTAACCCTAAAACACAAACAATTGTCCTCAGAGCAACTCACAGAAATCCGCAAGACGTCCCTTGCTGGGATAATCTGCTCTAACGAAGAACTCTTAGACGAAGCCCAGCCTAGGGTTATGGAGTCAGTTAGCGCTACCAACCCACTAATGGACTGCTACGAACTGCCTCAGCCATCTTGGACACCTTGGAAAGAGGGAGGAAGCACTGAGGATGGAAGCACTAAAGAAGAAAGTAGTAAGGGAGGGAAAGAAAAAAAAGCAGGGAAGGTTTAGGACTGGGCTTGACTGGGCAAAGAAAATTAATATTTTGGGTCAAAAATATATTTGGCATCCACCTTAGTGAAACATCTTATTTGTTATTTTATAGCATTCCAAGTGTTTTGATCTATGATTAGGCTTACCATTGCGAAATCCGGTATTCCGGACATTAGCTCGACATTCTAAAACTCTCTCAATATTACATTAACAATAATGTTTTATTTGAATTGATTTATCTACTGTGAAAATCAAACGTTTCATTATTTTTTTACCCAATAGTAAAAAATCTTGACAAATTAAAAATCCGGTAAAGACCCGGATGAAAACTCCGGACATGTCCTAACAAATCCGGATGGATGGTCACCCTACTGACTAATGCCTCCTGTATTTAAATATATTTTAAGAGTACAATGACGCTGCCTTACTTATTCTGCTAAGATAATAAATCAAATTTAACTCTTACTATAAGTACCAATTAACTTAGGAAAATGAAAGAAAATGAATAAATCTGTAAGTGAATATCCTATATACTATTAAACGAGCAATATTTGTATATATATAAATATATATGTTTGTAATCGCTTTCTCGAAAACGACTCTAACGATTTCGATGAAATTTACCATACGGGGGTTTTCGGCTGCGAAAAATCGATCTAGCTAGGTCTCATGTCTGGGAAAATTCACGTGTTTTTAAGGATTTGCGTTTCAGACAAAAACCTACAGCGCCATCTGTTGTCGAGTAGCATAGCTTGCTCACCCGATGATATTTTAATGTTGAGGCGGCTATTATAGAGCGAAGCTTGGTCGACCAGGTACTATATGTATAGTGCCAAATCTCAGTCTAACGAATTTATCACCTGAATTTATAATAGCTGATGTAGAGTGCTAGTACAGACTGTGTGATGTTTTGTATTTAATGTTAAACAAAATAAATGGGACCTTTAAGGCAAAATACTCCTCGCATCATTAGATACGGTCAACCGCACGTCGGTAAAAACTTTTTCAACGCTATAAGGTCCAAAAGTAGGGGAGCAGGGGGCAGAGTGAATCAGGGGGCACAGTGGTTATTCATTAATATCTCGCTCGCTATTGAATAAAAACAAACACTCACTTCGAACGATTGCATGATCTATCCAATACCCCTCCCACCCACCGGTCACCGTCACGTTCTCACTGCCAGAGGTCAAGCTGCAGCCGCTCCGCGAAACGTAAGCCACCACTTTTTTTTCTTGATGTTATTTTGTGAATCTTTTTGACAAACTTAGCCATTCAAATTGTATATTTGTTTGTTTTTTTACTAATAACCATTTAATGAGCTACGTAAGTCGTGGTTATTCTATTGCGTCACGATTAATTTTAATAGTAGTTTCAGTTATTGTTTCTAATTTGACCATAAGGGGTACAATGAACTAATTTCATGTGGGGCACTGTGGACTGTGATCCATAGTGCCCCATAAATGTATTATTTAACTTAACCTTTCTGTTTAATTGATTCAGGTAAACATGATAGGTACACAATCGTATGCACCAATGTTAGGTATTGGTGCATACGGAAAAAAAATTAAAAAATGCTGTTTATGTTTTTCTCAAAATAAATTTTAATTATGATACCTACTAAATGTAAGTACATAATGACTCAAATGCAACAAAAGAGACTAATTTATGCCAATTAAGCACTAAAAAACTTTAATATGTGATTACCAAGCAAATTGTGTTTTATTTTAATAACACATCAATTAAGTTCAATGTACCCCATATCAATTTTGAAGTAAAATTAAGGTAAATATTCACTGTGCCCCATGGAGATTCACAGTACCCCAAGCCTAAGTCCATAGTACCCCATAGCTGGGGCACAGTGGACAATTATCCACTTTAAGAAAAATATTCAATTTCTCGGAAACTGTTGCGTTTATTTTTTATTTTTATGTTTTTTTGTATACCTTTAACACCAAGTTACCCCTTGTAAGTAAAATATAAGAACCAGCGTTAAAGATAAATGCAGTAGAGAGCACAAATAAAAAAGTGGTTCACTGTGCCCCCCGCTCCCCTATATGTATTGACGTGCTGTTGAGTATACGAACAAAATTTGCTGTAGGTAACTAACACTGAAATCACGAAATCACAAAAAAATAATAACTGTTTCTTACGAGCAATTTCTTGAATTTCACCGAGTGACTTATTATGTATGGATTTCAGCCTAAGAGCCAAACGATTTCACTGTATGAAGATTCAACAAAAATTCATATCAGCATTTTATTTCGTCAAAAATTAGATTAGCTGGTCTATAAAATAATTAATTTGTAATCCACCCAAATTTACGACCGCATGATTTAAAAAAATAATAATAAAGGTATTATAAATTCCACAAAAGAAGAACAAAAATGCTATAAATATTATTTACTTTACATTTAATTACCTTTATTTTTATATTTTTTTAAGTATATAATCCTCCTATATTTGTAAAAGAAACTCAATTAAATCTAAAAAACAAATTTACGTAAATCTTAAAGTTGCATTAGACCTATGATAAAAATGCTATCAGATCAGTTCTTCAATGCTTTTGTCTCATTAACATCCCTTAACATATAGTTTACTAAATCCAACAAAATAAAAAAAATGGAAACTGAAACCTCCAGAAATTGAAATTGTACCTTCCAGTTTGAAATTTGGGTGGATTCAAAAATATAGTCTCTTAAAATTGCATTTAAAAGCCGTTTACGAAAATTTGGCCTGATATGAATTTTTTCTCCAAAATATAGGATAGCTCTTAGGGTAAATGAAAACGGGGCTGAATTCTTCTAAGGTTAATATCGGGTTATTTTTTGTGTGTTGGCCAAGAAGGAAGATTAATGAAAATATGTGTCACAAGGTATTCTGACATTCATTCAGTCATTGTAAATACGGCATTAGGCGTCGTTCTGTTTTTGTATGAAGATGTCAAATCACGTTTGATGATTTGACATTTCAACTTGGGACACATTGGCAGATGTCATACCATAGTAAAATAAATTAGTATTCCTTCTATTCCGAGTGGAGCAAGGAGTACAAATTCTTTGGTTGGCCCTTACCTTACTCGATGATTTGAAGAAGGATTTCGTCAGGCTTATAACCTGGCTTGTAGTTTTAATTAAAACAACATCACAACCAAAACTGTGAATCTATGACCATGAAAGTAAACAACTTTTCCCAAATTTTTAGCTACCCAACTAAACTAATATACAGGGTTATTTTTGGACCCCTGGGCAAATTTTATTCCACTATTGCCGGCACAAGATTTGTATGGGATGACCAAAAATTTTCCTCGTTTTTCGACCAATGTTCCTTTGCGAAAGTTGTTCAGATTCGTGTTCTGAGCAACATACTAAAATTTGGCCAGGGGTCCAAAAATAACCCTGTATTTGGTTTAAAAGTCACGTAGATATCTCGAATTCTCAATATATATATTTTTCGGAGAAAGTTATTCGTCCAGTTTCATGGTCGGCATCCACAGTTCCCGTTTTCGGGGTGTTTTACACTCAGTGAGCCAATTTCTGAATATCACTGGTGATAAAATGTCACTTAAATAATTTAAAATCACTGATTTTCCTTTTCCAAACCTAATATTATTCAATATAAAGTAATGTTTGATTGTTAATGCTCATGTAAGTATTATGACTTTACCTTTTAGATTATTTTTTGTGATTTACAAGAATTGGCCTCCTGTCTGTCTTATAGCTGATATACAGAGTGTAAGAGACGGTGTATCGAAAACTGAAAAGTCTTGTTCAGTTACGTAACTGAACAACATTCCCAAAGAAAAATTTTTGGGAAATGTCAAAATTTTTGAACTCTCCCTACAAATTTTTCACTTTGATCAAACAGTTTGTATAGAGAAACCATTTTATTTTTTTCATTTCCCAAAAATGTTTCTTTGGGAAAGTTGTTCAGTTTCGTTGACTGAGCACGCCCTTTCAGTTTTCGATACACCGTCCCTTACACCCTGTACAATGCGATTTCAGAATTTTATTGGTTTTAAGGTAAAGTCTGTTCACGTAGCTAAGACATTAATTAAATATTGACTGCGCCTGTTAAAATAAGAATTGTTAATATAATCAAACTTTTAGTTGATTATAAATGAGAAAGCAGGCCTTAATAATTTGTTATTAATTTGATAATTATGTATGCGAAAGTAAACTGGTTTCGATTACAAATTGGGTTTTTATTTGTTCATTATTACGAGTAAATAAACGTCAAAAAGAACATCAGCCATCGATCTTTTCAAATTGAAGTGTAGTCAAATTAGCTACCTACCTACTTCTTATTGCTAGACAAATAAAAATTAATTATAAAATAATAAAAAAGAACTATGAACTAAATGTAAAACAGTAAATTTTAATCAAGTTCAAGTTTAGATTAATGTTTCTTTACAATTTTTTTTTTTTTTTTCGGATTGTCTTGTCATATTCTCAAAAATTTCTAAAGCAATGTACTAATCAGGTTAAAATTGTTGCTTTGCATTTTATTTCAGGCGCAAATGTTAGTACTCCGTCTCACAAATTAAAAGCACACAACAAACACATTTCAATTTGGTATCAATTATCACTTTTCTTTTATTATATCCCATCGTTATTGTTCGCTATTATCTCTATTAACTTTAAAGATCAGATTTTTTCCAATTTAGTTAACTGGCAACTTGGATTCGCGCACCGAGGCGAGGGTTCGGATATACCTATAGTCTTTTAGAAGCATTATAATCATTTTTACTGTCGCTTCTTTTTTTCCCACTATGGCGCCAATTTGTTTTTGAAGCGATGTAGTTAAGCTGACGTCATTAAGAGATTTAAATATCTAACAATGAATAGACTATTTTGAGGTTGAGTAAATTTTCAGGACCGGAAAACTAAGTTTATTTGTAAGGTTTTTTTTTAACCTACTTACTTAGAGCCATCGTTATAATTGTGCTTTAATCTTTCTTATGTACTTCTATCGACTATAATCAATTCATCATAACTTGAAAACCAAGAGTGTAAAAAGATACAAAAATATATTTTGGAATGTAATATACACATAGGTAAGCCGTTTCATATGATAACTACTCCACTCAAAAACTTTACCCGTAATTTTTTTTGGTTCGGAACGATAGAAAGTGAGAAATATGGAGCTTTATTCATAATTATAACATAGGTACATTACTACAATAAATAAAGATTGGATAAATTTTGGATGACAAAGAAAGTGGCAAATAAGCTTTAAATTTAAAGACGTTTTTTACAACTGGCCATGAGATTATTAGCAACACTTTCTCTGAGCGATGGATCAAGTCATCGCACCTCTACATTACTAAAGTAAGGCCATCGTAATAGGTCCGTTTTGACAGCTGTCAAACGTATGAAAAATTACGACCCGCAAAGAAAAATGAACCCTGTGTGTTGGTGATAAGGAAACGTCAAAACGAACTTCTTACGTTGGCCCTACTTTAATCTGTGCATTGCACGAGCGGGCGGGCCCCCAACACTTGCGTTGTCTAACTAAAGGGCCTCTACGGCTACGGCCTTGGTTTGATAAAACCAAGATAACACAGCTTTATTTTTATCTTCGAACCTCACGTGTGCAAAAACCGATAACTAATGATATCACAGAAGGTTCTAGAAAGCAATTCTTCATTGTCATTCATTATCATTATCGTTGCGATGCCTTCACGTTTTATTTGTTTACATGCACGATTAACTACACGTGAAAGATACGTATTATTCGTAACAACATAGGAAATGTTAGTTTACTATTACTGCACCTGTGACGTAGGTTAGGTATAATGCTGCATTAAAATCATGGTGTAAATACATCCATTCGTTTATAAGAAATATCAAATTTAGATAGAGAAAAGCACTGCTTTATTTTTTTTTCTGAAAGAAGTTTTAAAGGTATCGAAAATATAAATGCGCAAATTATAGTTTAAACATAAATAGTTAACATATATTTTTATCAGATTTTTTCTTACAAAGACTAGATAGTCTTTGTAAGAAAAAATCTCTGTATAACTACACGTTGAGGCTATAAATGTACTATATACATTTATAGCCTCAAAAATGTGCAAAGTGCAATCTCAAACTTGAGTAGGATTTATCAAAGCGACCCCTAGTGTAGGTACCTATCTTATGCCTTACGCAGTTGAGCAGGTTTTTCTTGGAAGGCTGAGTTGCTAATCTTTAACAGAATAAGTCCTTAAGCTCCATCTACACTTACTATATTTTTATAGAAGGTCTCACTCGGTTTGACCCCAAGTCCGAAATTTGACAGATAACGCTGTTAGTACACCGACGCATTCGCATGCGGCGACGAAATCGCAAGAGAACTGTCAGTAGTATGGCAGAGTTTCGCATATGCTATGTCTCTCTCTAGCACTAGCTAGATTTCAATGGTTGTGTCCTTGTCGGTATAGTTTCGCAAGGAACTCCGAAATGGCTGGTACACCGACGCACTCGTGCCGCAAGTGATATTTCGCATCGCACTGCGTCTGGAAGCGATCTGTCGGTGATAAGGTCGGTGAGGATAGATTTGGAGAGTGCTGCCAGGTCATTTTTGGAGGAAATCGTACAAAAAGAGCTAAAACTATCGTAATTCCATACAAATCCTAGAAAAAACATAAAAAAAGATCGTAAATTGACATCTAAAAAGTCGTACTTCCATGCTTAGTTACCAAATCTGTGATAGTACCGATGACCAAATCGTAGGATTACTACTTAAATCGTACATCTGGCAGCCCTCATCATCATCATCATATCGTGTGGGTTGCAAGGTCGATGACCGACCTCACAAACCCTGGTGTCAGAGTTGTTGAGCCGCCAAAGGCCTCTGACATGGCTCATTAACGACTACATCCGTAGATAGTAGTCGGGACCAACGGCTTTACGTGCCTTCCGAAGCACGGAACCCAGCAGCCCTGAAAATGGATAACGAAAATATTGAATATTTTTGAATTTAATTAGAAATCATCCAGTTTTATACGCATTTTTTGACGTCTGCACCCGTGGTCTACGAAAATTATAATGATATTTTCATTGCGAAACTACCGTTAGTACCTACACCGACGCATTCACATGCGGCGACGAATTCGCACCGCAGCTGTGCCGCAGCAGTTTCGCTGACGCATGACGCATGCGAATGCGTCGGTGTACTAAAGGCGTAAAGGCGTAAACAACCGAACTACTGAGACAAGACGGACTTTTTTGTAGAAACCTGTTTTTTTTGTAGAATAGTACCTAGGCATTTTACTTGTTGGTTATGCTGTTGGTTTCTCTAATAAAATAAATAAAATTGAAAAAAATTGGGTGATATTCAAGAATTGGGTGGGATAAAATAGCACCACCTTATACTGCTTTTATTATTATTATAATAATTTGGATATCAGGTTGTCGAAGAGTGAAAAGGAGGCTTTATTTATAGCCAAGGCCGTCGGCCTCCTATGCACTAGAGCCAAATACATTAGTACCCTTGTAATACTAATATGGCAAATGTGACTCACCTAGATTTGATTTGCTATGTTTGTATTCAGTGATATTATGAATCTAGTATTTTTGTCTATCAGCTGATTTCGCTAAATATACCAATCACAATAAGGCCCCTTTACACGCTGTTAATTCAGCTAGCAGTAAATTAGTGCTGTTAAAGTAGTGGTATTTGAAAAAAAATAAACTGAATATTTGATAAACAGAAAATACTTTATACTAAGATCACTTTGTTAAGAATATTTCAATTTTTCTCACAACCAATTAAGGTATGCTCCCGTTTCAACAACTTTTCTATAAAAGAGCAAAAACTTTTAGTATATCATATGGTAGATAGGTACGGAACCCTTAGGACGCGAGTCCGATTAGCACTATCCATATTCAAATAATAGGTCTTTACCTATGAAATTGCCGAAATTTTCTTACAGATTAATGAGATCATAATTCTTATAATTCTAATGCTATTTTTTTCATTGGTCTTATACTTGAAAGTTGACTTCAAGGTTGTCAATTTACGCATAAAATATTTTTTTTATTTTTAGTTCGATATATAAAATTAAAGGTTCGAAAATTGTTCGTCTTAAATGTCGTCCGATTTCATCATTAGATTTGTTATATTTTTGTACAGATAATATTTTTCGAAAATTGAATTTAAGTTTCTGTTAGCTTAATGTCTTCCCAATAATGATTAAAAAAATAAAAAGAATTGGATTTATAATTCCTAAGAAAAATGCAAGAATGTTAGTACTGAAAATTGAGTTTACCTAAAATTCGCGATACAAAACGGCAATTTCATAGGTAAAAACCTAATACTCGTATATACTATTTAACGAGCAATATTTGTATACCTACCTATTTATAATCGGCTTCTCGAAAACGGCTCTACCGATGTCTCATGTCTGGGAAAATTCGTTTTCCCCGTGTGCAATTTTTAGACAAAAAACCTACAGCGCCATCTGTTGGCGGGTAGCATAGCTTGCTCACCCGATGATATTTTAATGTTGAAGCGGCTACCTACTTATGTGTCCAACCTGTCAGTAGCAGTCGAAAAATCTAGAAAAACACGTGGCTGTACCATACGATATTATTATGTCCAACTACGACTACATAATTTGTTTTGATGCCATTCATATATTTGATTACAAAGTTGTGTGTAGGTATTTGTTTCTAAACAACAAACATTCAATAAAACCCGAAAACCAACAAAACAAACAACCGCGAAAAGTTAGCGCAAAGGCAAAACAAAACGACAAGTTTACAAAGTCATTCTACGTAAACAAAATCTAGGTTAGGGTAAGCGACGCAATTTTGGTCGTGTAAATCGCGTGACGTAGTCGCATCGCGTTCGGGTCACGTTTTATCGACACGTGACGGACAGAGATGCTTGAACGTGTGAACGGTTCATTATCAAATGTGGCCATGTTATAAATTTTGTCTAAATTTCAGAAAATATGTGTTTTTCTGAGATTTTTAGTATGTTACTCGAAACACGAATTCGAACAGTTTTCCCAAAGACATTGGTTAAAAATGAGAATTTTTGCATTTGCATATAACTTATATTTCTTTTCAAATAAATAAGACTTATTGCGACATTTGCAACTATGAACAAAAGGTAATGAAATGACGTACAGTATGCGTACAGTCAACGACAGGTCAAGCTTGACACTCAAAGTGCGACTCTAGCGTACGTGTATAGAAATAAGAACGGCACAAAGTCCAAAGTGTCAAGCTTGATGTGCTCTTGAATGTACTTACTATAAAGGTATTTAGAATTTATGAGATCCCGTTGATGTCTTTTGTATGGAGATATTTGAGATTCAGATTCAGATTTATTAAATGTAGATTCTTTACAGAATACTTATTGAATGTCATGCATAACATTCAGTTCGAAGAAAAGAAAAGTCAAAGCTGCTGCCGACTAGCAAAGTATAAGAAGATATCAAATAGAAAACCAACAGTAGAAAATAAGATCTCAGATCAATGGAAGTTAAGAAAATAAATAAAATTTATTGTACGTAGCATGAATCGATAGCAATTTAAATTGGAAATCACACATAGCACAAACCAAATCAAAACTGTCTAGATATACATACGCATTAAGTGTTTTAAAGAAAACGACAAATTTGGAGACGGCATTGTCTGCATTTCATGGGTACACGCAGGCTTGTCTCCGCTACGGTATTAATCTTTGGGGAAATAGTACTGATGCCCACGACCTATTTGTTGTGCAAAAAAAATGCGTATGCATTTTGACTAATATTGAAAACACAGATAGTTGTAAGCCTCACTTTATCAAACACGGAATTTTAACACTTCCGTCGCTTTTTATTCTGGAAACGGCTATATTCGTCCGTAAGAACATGCACCTTTTCACACTTTTAAAAGATTCACAGCCAAATCGTAATTTGAGATCAAAATATATTAATAATCTTAAAGAACCTCAATCAAAAATGCATATGTACCGCAAAGGACCCTACTATACTGCGATAAAAATCTATAATAAAATACCTGAAGACATAAAATCAGAAAACGGTTATAATAAGTTTTGTAAAAAGTTAAAGAAATATTTATTGGAAAATGGTTTTTACACAACTAAAGATTTTCTAAACTGAATAAATTGCTCAATCCTAATATAATATAAACAATAGTCCAATATTTTAAATTTTAATTATTATGACACTATACGTAAGACTGACATAGATGTTTTGTAATGTATAATTGATTGATTCCGTTTTATAATCTTTTTTGTTTTTTAATTAGTATTAATTTGGGAAATTGATTGTACAAAATTTTTTATTATTTCATTTCTATAATTATTAAGCCAGTGTTTGCTACGCCTAGTTCAGGCATCAAGTGAGATACCTAAGTTAGTTTAAGACCTATATTGTGTTAAAATAATTTAGAGTACACTATATACTAGGCTGTATGTATTGATTGTCTTTGAATTACTTTTTTGATTAAAAGTAAGGTAAGACTATCTCGCTCTCTCTGTTCTCTCTCTCTCTTATGGCCGCCGTCCCGAACACAGTCTTGTTAATTTGAAATATAAAATTAATCTTTAAGAATCTCACAGTTTTTATCCAAAGTGTTTGTTTCCTTTTTACTATCAATAAATTGATATTTGTTGAGAGTAGTTTCTTCTATTATTTACCACCTCTGAGCTTCATCACGATCCACGCCTTCTGGACAGGTTATGTGTCCCAGGCATATAGAGGTTGGCTTTTTATATTGTTGAACTGTGAGTGAAGATAGCTGGTGAAAACGGTGCAGACAAGCAGTTTGGGCCTACTGCTTTGTTTAACGTTGAAAAATTGGACGGCGTGCGAAATTACCACGTGTGGAAGTTCCAAGTTCGCATGGCCTTGACATTGGAAGGCCTGTGGGAGACTGTTGAAAACGAAGGGACGACCCCCGTCGACAGTACAAAGGATCAAAAGGCTTTAGCAAGAATCTGTCTAGCAGTCAAGCCCAGTTGTTTTCAGCATGTGAGGTCAGCAAAATCGGCATATGATGCTTGGACTAAGCTTCAAGAAGCGTATGAGGACAAAGGACTGTACAGGCGAGTTTTACTTCTACGACAGTTGCACCGAGTTGATTACAATGACTTTCAAAATATGAGTGCATGTATCGATGGCATCATGACACTTGTTCAACAGCTTAGTGACATAGATAAAGAAATTGAGGACGAGGAAGTGGCTGAGATTCTGTTGAGTGGACTACCTAAGGACTACGACGTCTTAGTATCCAGTTTGGAAGCTGCACACATATCAGATACCCTATCCAGTGAGATGGTTCGTGCCAGACTTCTACAGGAAGAGTTCCGTAGAAATACTAAGTCGAACGGCTACTCTGTTCCATCACATGAAGCAGCTTTTGTCAGTCGAAACAAGAAGATAATCTGTCACTATTGTCGTAAACCAGGACACATCAAAGCAAAGTGTTTTAAATTGAAGCGTGACAAGAAGACTGGCAAGCCACAGGAAAAATCAGATGAAGAAATGTTTGTGTCAGCGTTCGCTGCATGTTCCTCGGATGACTGGATTGTCGACTCAGGTTGTACTTCCCACATGTGTAATGATAAAAATAAGTTTATTTCCCTGGACAGTAATTTTTCTAGTACTATTTGTGTTGCTAGTGGTGAAAACTTACAATGTAAAGGTCTAGGTACAATTAAAATTAATTTAATTAATAGTGATATCAAAACAATTGAAAATGTTATGTGGGTGCCTGACTTGTTCACCAATTTACTGTCAGTTAGTCAGCTAGTTAGCAAGGGTTATAAATTTACCTTCGAGAGAGATTTCTGTTTTATTTATAATAATAAAAATAAGGTAATAGCCAAAGCATCTAGGAGTAAAGGAGTTTATAGGTTAGATTGTGTTACAAGTTCTGTGCAACAGAAAACCACCAGCAACCGGCAGACATGTGTGGAGGAACAGCAAGGAGCTCATGCTGTTAGTTCCACAGCTATATGGCACAAGAGATTGGGACACCTAAGCAGTGCAGGTATGTGCAAGTTATTAGATATGTCTGAAGGTTTAAATTTTAGTAAAACTAAAGAGTTAACAGACTGCGAGGCTTGCATTCAGGGGAAGCAAACAGTGAGGTCTTTTCCCAAGGGTGAAGTAAAGCGTGCTCAAAAACCGCTTGAATTGGTACACTCTGATGTGTGTGGTCCCATGCCAGAGCCTAGTTGGGGTGGGTCTAGGTACTTAGTAACATTTACAGATGACTTTACAAGAAAGACTTTTGGCTATCTTATTAAAAATAAAAGTGAAGTTATGAATATGTTCATTAAGTTTAAGGATCTAGTTGAGAAGCAGTTAGGATTGCCAGTGAAATGTTTAAGGTCTGATGGAGGTGGTGAATACTGCAGTGATCAGTTCACCGATTATTTGTCTAGGCAAGGTATTATCCATCAAATAACTGGGGTGGTAGGGGCCTACCTCCTAGCGGTCCACCCCGGGCAACGGCGCCGCGGGACACTATGTTCTGTGGCGGCGGCTGAAGGTCCCTCACAGCGGTGGTAGGCTTTGGCCGCCTGGCTCGCGACCACCCTCCCGCCGGAGCCCGACGCCAAACAGCTTAGCTGTGTTCCGTCGGTGTGCGGGAGTGCCAGTGCCATTGGGGGATGGGAGGTGGTCAGTAGCGCGGCTCTGATTCGGTCTTGGTCTCTAAGCAAATTTGTACCGGGTAACTCATACTGGAGGGTAGCGGGATCCGAGGCACGGTCCCTGCCGTTGGCCGACCGCAGGTAGTAGGGGGCCCAAGTACCACGAAAGCCGACGTGGGAAAGGCTGCCCCGCCAACTAGCGAAAAATCCCGAAATGCTCCATCGTGCCAGCTGGCGACTGGACGGGAGGACCCGATGGACCCATTTCGGGGAGGCTCGGGCGTCCCCGCAGTCTCCAGATGAGTTCCCCACAGGTCAAATGAGCTGAAGCGTCCAATTGGAAAAAGGAGTAGCGTCTCGACCATTCTTCCATTTCCCCACCACACACTCCTCAAAATGAAAAAAAGTACGAAAAGAATTAAGATTACCAAACGGCGGCACTTCCTCCCGCTTAAAGTGCACCTTACAAACATCAGGGGGTTGCACTCAAATATCGACCCGGTCCACCATCATCTTGAGACCGAGAAGCCGCACTTATTCTTTTTAACGGAGACGCAAATAGGAACACCGTCGGACGCGGCGTACCTCAACTACCCAGGATACTCGTTGGAACACAAGTTCAAAAAACGAGCTGGGGTCTGTGTGTACGTTCGCGATGACATTTGCTATCGGCGTCTCCGTTGCTTTGAGGATTCCGGGTTTTCTACAATCTGGCTATTGGTGGACACCGGGGTCGAGAAATCTCTCTACGCCGGTGTCTATCGGTCGCACAGCAGTGACGAGGAGACATCCAGGCTCTTTGAACAGCTAATGCAGAAGGCGGATTGTGCCCAACAACGGTACCCAACAGCGCAGCTTCATTTTCTGGGGGACTTTAATGCCCACCACAGCGAGTGGTTGTTCCCATACCAGAAAACTGACCATGCTGGGAGAGAGGCGCGCAAACTAGCACTGTCGCTAGATCTCACCCAGCTGGTGAATGTTGCTACGCGGGTGCCAGACGTTGACGGACACACGCCCAATTGCTTGGACTTGCTGCTGACCACAGATCCGGACAGGCACTCCGTGTCGGTATCAGCCCCGCTGGGAACATCCGACCACTGTCTGGTGAAGTCCGTGTCGATCATCTCTCCTCCGGATGATAGCCCAAGAGGCACGAGGCGAGTTTGGCGATACGAGTCAGCAGACTGGGATGAGATGCGGCACTTCTTTGCGTCCTACCCATGGCAGCCAGTGTGTTTTTCTTCGGGTGACCCCACCTGTTCAGCTGAAGCGGTTGCAGATGTGATACGGCAGGGAATGGAATACTATATTCCATTCTCCGATATACCGCTCGGTCACAAAGCCCGACCTTGGTTCAATGCGGACTGCGCTCGCGCTGAGGCTCGAATGCAGTCTGCATACCAAGCCTGGGTTCAAGCCCGTGACCGCAAAGTTCGAGCTCGGCGGGTTCGCGCGAAGAAAAGAGCATTTAATGCTGCTGCAAAGTCCTGCAAGCGGGTGATCCGGAAGGCCCGTTATGACCACGTCAGTCGCATAGGGACCAAACTTGCATCCTACCCCTCTGGTAGTAAACAATTTTGGTCCCTTTCCAAGTCAGTCGAAAACAACTTCTGCCGTCCTACATTACCTCCCCTGCTGAAACCAGACGGGTCACTAGCCCACTCCGCAACAGAGAAAGCAAATTTATTTGCATCTCTATTTGCGAGCAATTCTCGCCTAGATGCAGACTCTAATCAGCCACCGACGATTCCTCGCTGTGATTCTTCGATGTCGGAGATCACAATACACTCAAAAGAGGTTCGTAGAGTACTTCGAAGTCTAGACGTGAACAAAGCTAGCGGTCCTGATGGAATACCAGCAAGAGTCTTGAGGAACTGTGCGCCTGAGTTGTCTCCTGTGCTGACGCGTTTGTACCGCCTCTCTCTTAAAACAAGAACGGTGCCTAAACCTTGGAAGGTTGCCAATGTACAGCCGATACCCAAGAAGGGTAGTCGTGCCGACCCCACCAACTATCGTATGATCGCCATCACCTCCATACTCTGCAAAGTTATGGAAAGGGTACTAAATGGAAAATTGCTGACTTACCTAGAAACTAACGACCTACTCAGTGATCGTCAGTATGGCTTCCGCCGGGGACGATCAACTGGGGATCTTCTAGTGTATGTTACGCATTTCTGGGGCGAGGCCATCGAGAAACACGGCGAAGCCCTTGCCGTATCACTGGACATCTCGAAGGCCTTTGACAGGGTATGGCACGCAAGTCTGCTGAGCAAACTTCCTGCATACGGCATTCCCGCTGACTTTTGCTCTTGGATTTCTGACTTCCTGAGTGAACGGTCGATCCGAGTAGTCCTTGATGGCTGCTCCTCTGACCTCACGGCTATTGACGCCGGGGTTCCTCAGGGGTCTGTTCTCTCTGCGACTCTTTTCCTGCTGCACATCAACGACCTACTTGGTCCTAATATTGTTGGGTACGCAGATGACAGTACTGTCGTCGAGAGATATATGTCAAGCGCAAAAGCCAGCAGTGACGAAATACGTTCTTTGAGAGAGGCCACGGTAGAGCGTATAAACTCAACCTTAAGTCTTGTCTCCGACTGGGGTGACAAAAATCTGGTGAGTTTCAACGCCACCAAAACACAAGCGTGTCTATTCACTGCCAAAAGGAGTCCATTCAATCTGGCTCCTACTTTTCGGGGTGCATCTGTACCGGTCACCGACAGCCTCGAGCTTCTTGGCATGAAGCTGTGTGCAAACCTGAACTTCGGCGCCAACATTGAGTCAAAAGCTCAAACTGCGGCCAAAAAGTTGGGTATCCTCAATAAGGTTAAGCGGTATTTCTCTCCTGGACAGTTGCTAGTTTTATACAAAGCACAAGTCCGATCTTGCATGGAGAATTGCTGCCACCTTTGGGATGGCTCAGCCAAATACCAACTAGCCGCTCTAGACTTGATCGATCGCAGGGCCAAGAAGCTCGTTGGTGATGAGATACTAGTGAAAACCAAGTTTCACAGCCTAGCCCACCGGCGCAAAATTGCATGTCTGTCGGTCTTTTACAGATTGTACTTCGGTGAGTGTGCCCAAGAGCTCCATGAGCTTATTCCGCCATCCCCCTTCTACCATCGGGAATCCAGACGCACCGCAGGATATCACCCATATCTGGTTGATATTCCACACATCCGCACAAAGCGCTTTGAAACATCCTTTATAATGCGCACAGCTAAGGAGTGGAATTCT
Organism: Athrips mouffetella; assembly: GCA_947532105.1. Taxonomy (NCBI): domain Eukaryota; kingdom Metazoa; phylum Arthropoda; class Insecta; order Lepidoptera; family Gelechiidae; genus Athrips; species Athrips mouffetella. Next base: position 31,082,136 of record OX383960.1, on the reverse strand, counting down.
CTGCCTGCGTCTGTGTTCCCGAGCTCTTATAACCCGAATCTATTTAAGTCGCGAGTGAATAGGCTTCTTCTGGGCAAGCTCGTTCCATCGTCGACCTCATCTCTGTCCTCAAGGCTAGATCGAGGTCAAGAGTAAGCCCATACATAGTAAAAAAAAAAAAAAAACTATGCCCTACAGCCCACAGCAAAACGGTGTTGCGGAGCGGTTAAATAGGACTCTTGTGGAAAAAGCTAGGTGTATGCTAATTGATGCTGGACTGGGCAAGCGCTATTGGGGCGAGGCCGTGATGACGGCGATATATTTGAAAAACAGGTCCCCTACTGCTGCAGTGCCTGATGTCACTCCTGAGGAGTTGTGGACGGGCCACAAAGTGGACCTTAGTCACTTGAGAGTATTTGGGTGCCGAGCTTTTGCTCTCGTACCAGATTGTCACCGCCGCAAGCTGGATGCAAAATCTAAAGAATTAGTTTTTGTAGGATATTGTGAGAATTCAAAGGGTTATAGATTAATAGATCCTAACAATCCTAAAAGGGTTTTAAATTCAAGAAATGTGCATTTTATTGAACCAGACTGTAGTGCAAACAAAGTAAAGATCTGTGATATTAATGATACGAACTGTAGTATTAAAATGAATTATAATAATAATATAAATAATGTGAACAATGTTTCTAGTAAAATTAATAATAAATTAAATGATAATATGGATTATTTTTCTGTGATTCCAGTGACGGAGCCCTCTTCTGGATTCCGGGCCCCCAGTGAGAGAGAGTCTCCTCCTGAAGAACCGGCTATGACTGGTCAGCCAGTTGTATACGAGCAGGCTGATGTGACTGAGAAGCCATCACCTGCATTGTGTAACAGTCCACACGGTGGGACATCGTGTGACACCAGTGGTAACTCGGGTTCATTGTTTGAGAGTCCGTTACACTTTGAGTCGTGCAGTGACTCTGATGACAGGGAGGTTGGCATCACGACGACGACAGCAGCGCCACCATGCTCGCAGCGTCCCGTGAGATCTACGAGAGGTACTGTGCCTAAAAAATTTGATGATTTTGACTTATCACTTTTCTCTCAGGCTTATCTTTTTCATGAACCTCAATCCTATGAAGATGCATTGGCTAGTCCTGATAAATTAGCGTGGGAAAGTGCTATGAATGCAGAGTTTCAATCTCTTATCCAAAATGAAGTTTGGACATTGGTGGACAGGCCAGTTGATAGAAATGTTATTAAGTGTAAGTGGGTTTATAAAGTCAAACAAGACACTTCAGGATGTTTTTATAAATTCAAGGCACGTGTGGTTGCCCGTGGGTTTAGTCAGGAGCCTGGAGTGGATTATGACAAAACTTTTTCCCCCGTTGTACGGCATTCCACAATGCGTATCCTTTTCCATCTTGCTAATGAATTGGATATGGATATTAACCATGTAGATATTACAACAGCATTCTTAAATGGTACTTTACAAGAGGAGATATACATGGAACAGCCCCCTGGTTTTGTTGTAGATAAAAATAAAGTTTGCTTACTAAGAAAGAGTATTTACGGCTTAAAACAAGCGAGTAGAGTTTGGAATATGACTGTTAATGATTTTTTAACTAACCATGGTTACTCTCAATCAAAACATGAACCCTGTGTCTATGTTAAGAAAGGAAATAATAATAACAATTTGACTATCATAGCGGTATACGTTGATGATTTTTATATTTTTACAAATAATTCAAAAGAAAAAGAATATTTAATTAAATTACTATCTGAGAATTTTTGTGTTAAAGACCTAGGAGAAATTAAAAACTGTTTAGGTATAAATGTTCAGAGAAATAGGCAAAAGGGAGTTTTAATTTTGAACCAGACTGAATATATTAAGAAATTGTTGACAAGGTTTGGTATGTTAGATGCTAGGGAAGTGTCTACACCCATGGTAGTAAATGAAAAATTTTACTGTGATAGTAGCAGTAAGGACTCGACTTTGACTGAATGTAATTATAGAGAATTAATTGGTTCATTAATGTATTTGTGTGTTTGTACAAGACCTGACATAGCTTATAGTTGTAGTTTATTGAGTCAATTTAATAATAATTTTAATAAATGTCATTGGATTGCTGCCAAAAGGGTTCTTCGCTATTTAAAGAAAACTATGAATTATGGATTAGTTTTCAAGAAAACTGAAAATAGTAATTTTTGTTTAGAAGCATTTGCAGATGCAGACTGGGCGAATGACCCTGTTGACAGGAAATCTTTTAGTGGTTTTGTATTGAGACTAGGCAGCAATACTATCAATTGGGAATGTAGAAAACAGCGCTGCGTCGCTTTATCCAGCACTGAAGCTGAATATTTGGCTATCAGTGACTGCTGTAAGGACATCCTGTTTGTGTGTAGTTTTTGGAAAGAGTTGACAGGATGGCGGCTTCAATGTAAATTAAGAAATGATAATTTGAGTGCTATTAGACTTCTAGAATCTAAGGAGTGTCACAGGAGGACAAAGCATATTGATGTTCGGCATCACTTTGTAAAAGATTTAGTAAGTAAAGGCTTGGTTTGTGTTACTTACTTGCAGACAGACTGTATGATAGCCGATATATTAACTAAGGCTTTGTCTTCCCCAAAACACTATGGTTTCATGAATGGTTTAAATTTAATGCCTATTTGAGTACAAAGTAGTTTTGGTTAGGGTTCTGTAAGAAAATGTTTTTCTTATTTCTCTAACTGTGTTATTGCTCTTGTACTTGTAGAGTCCGGTACTTTTTAGCACCAGTATATAGTGTAAGGGGAAGTGTTAAAATAATTTAGAGTACACTATATATTAGGCTGTATGTATTGATTGTCTTTGCATTACTTTTTTGATAAAAAGTAAGGTAAGACTATCTCGCTCTCTCTGTTCTCTCTCTCTTATGGCCGCCGTCCCGAACACAGTCTTGTTAATTTGAAATATAAAATTAATCTTTAAGAATCTCACAGTTTTTATCCAAAGTGTTTGTTTCCTTTTTACTATCAATAAATTGATATTTGTTGAGAGTAGTTTCTTCTATTATTTACCACCTCTGAGCTTCATCACGATCCACGCCTTCTGGACATATTATACCATTTGAAAGCAAATAAATATGAATATGAATGATTGCAGGTACTTATGTATGTTCTACTATCTAAACAACAAACTGGTAAATATAAAAGGAGATATCGAATGTGTAGAGTTACTAAAGATAACAAGAACTTTAGGGTAACTAGCACAATACTATGAAAACCCTGAATTATGAATGAAACCGGTAGAAAACCGGTCGACTCTCTCGCCGTTCGGATACAGTCGGCAAATGTCGGCAACTACCGGCTGTTCTCGATTTTTCTACCGAGACCGAGACAACCGCCACACCTCCCAGCCCGGACATCTGACCGTGAATTAAACCATAGCACTACGTAATAAAGATAATAAATTTTAATAAGCCGATGTGATGATAAGTAATATTTTATTGTGTTTGGTCACTTGAATTATTACTACCTAGTATTTTCTGCATTAGAATTGCATAAGAGCATTCTAGAATAAAATTGAAAGTTGGATGCAGATAATTTTAATGCTCATAAGTTGTAACAAATAGGGCTGGCTTGGCATCAATTCAACCGCTTGGCTAGCGTTTGGAACATGTTTTTAATTTCCTGTTCCTGCTTTAGTGAAAATAAAACAATAATTTTATTAAACTAAGAGCAAGAACAGAAATATTTAAACTTACATCTACGAGTAACTACAAATTATAATTTCAAATTAAAGGAAACAGGTTCGTTGCACTCATTAAATAATTAGGTCTGTGCATAATTTAGCGTATTATTACCTATATAAGAAGGGGTTGGTGGCGCGGGCGGTGATGAAAACAACGTAGGTAATTGTTGGTTCCGTTTATTGGTTACGGTGTATTATAGTTACAGGTTCTTGTATATAATACGTTCGTCAATTAATATCAGTGGGCGCTTCGAAGGAAACTCCGCACTGTGCTTAACTGCCGATGTACTCAGTTATCCGTTCTAGGGAGTTCCAATGGCTTGAAAGCAACCCTAGGAGCAGTAATTGAGGTCCCTAGAAAAGTACTCAATCTATGTGGTCGGATTTCCGAGGTCGTTAAAACGCGTGAACAAGACGATAGCGTGTTTCAGAAATCTGCCGACGCTACAGTGGTGCCATCTCTGGGTGAATGCTGGAACTAAGCGTTGGGGTCATAATTTCACGTGAGCATCTCGATAGCGCGTTTCGGAAACTTGCTGAGGCGAAGGTAGCGCCATCTATGGAAAAGTGCTGGTACTACATTCCCCCCTCTCTGGTCCGAGCTGTCCCAGCGAGGTTGCTTTGGTTCTTCCTCGGTCTTCCACGCCCGCGAGTAGGTTGCTCCTTGGCTGTGATTGCCTTGCGGGGTCTTCCTCGTTTTCGTAAGGGCTGCGCCGGTTCAGGTAAGTCTTGTGCTTGTCCAGCATATCGTTTTAATGCTGATGCATGATAAGTCCCAAGGGTTACATTGGGATTAGCAGGGTCTGCGACTTCGTATGATGCAGGACCATGTTTACCTTTGATCTGGTATGGGCCGTCGTGGCGTGGTGCAAATTTAGCACTTATTCCTTTGCTAGCCTGGCTCAGTGGGTGTAATTCTACCATCACAAGATCCCCGATTTCGGAGTTAGGTCTCGCTTGTCGACGTTTATCAACCAGGATTTTCCTCTTTTCTTCTTCCAGCCCATGGACTTCCTTTGCATGTTCCAGTGTCGCGTCCAGGTTGGTGGTGACGTCAATAGCACATAAGCCAACAGCGTCGAACAGCGTCTGCGAATGCGGCGACAAAGCATTTTCCGACTGTTCAATATTAGTTATGGCGTCTCGCATCATAAACTCCAACCTTGGTGAGTATCCGTCGAAAAGAAATCTGGCTTCCGTGCAACTAATTTTCGAAGGTAGCTCAGGCACGTCTATTGGTATCAGCTTAAATGGCCATGTTGTCTTGGCGCTTTGGCTCTCTGCGCTCAAGCTTTGTTTCTGACTTCGTTCCTCAGTGTTAGTGGCAACCGGTAACGTTGGTGATGGCCAGGTAGGTTTCTGGTTTGGTCCGTCAAATGAAAGAAACTTTTCTTCGTACAACTCGAACACTTGTTCCGGTTTATCGATGTACTTCCAAGTGAATTGGCCCATATCAAGGTTCATGCCAACCTGTCTCATGAAGTTAGCTCCTAACAAAGTACGGTTATCAGCTGATTCCAAGAGCACAATGAAAGGTGACTTGAAGCTGCGGTTGCCGAGTTCTACGGTTCCTTCAAATGTTAGCACTCTTTGCGTTTTTGGGAATCCGTCTGCCATCGTGATTGTAGCCTCTACCTCATCAAATGTTTGCCCACGCGACCGCAGTTTCTTATAAAGATCGCGAGAAGCAACGCTCATCTTAGCACATGTATCGACAAACGCTTTTCCGTCGATACCATTTATCTTAAGAAACACCATAGGTCTCGAGCGTGATACCAATTCTATATCAATGGCATTGAACCCAGTACTGTTCCTTTTCTTGATTGACTCTGAGGGTGTCCTGTTCGTGCATACCTTACAGTTACTACGAAAAACCCCCGGTGTACCACATCCATAGCATGCCAAGCCTGGTTTAGGTATAACAGTTTCAGTTCCTTTGGTTTCTTGTTCGCTTGGTTGTTCGTTGCCTTCTAGCAACTTCTTCCTCTTGCGGCAGTCTTCTAATGTGTGCCCTAACTTCTTGCAGAAGTTACATCTTATCTTCTTATGACGTGAAGGAGCAGTTATATTAGAAGTTGTTGCTTGATGTTCCCTTTCATTCTCATGGGTGGATTTCTCTTTGAGTAAAGCCTCCACACCACGAGCTTGGGTAAGCAGATCGTCAAAGTTTTTGATCTTTTCTCTTGGGATCTTGTCCCGAATGCTTAGATTTAGCAGGCCATAGACGATATTCAGCTGCTGCTTGTCGTTGAGCTTCTCGTCCGCAGGGAGCTCAGAGAAAAGCATTCTCTTTTTTGCTACAAAGTCGTCGGTAGATACATCAGGCAGTTGCTTAACACCACAGGCTTCTAGATAGATTAGGTACTCAGGCTTTTTGGGCGCAAATGAGTTTCTCAAGGCAGCTTCAAACTCTGACCATTTACTTATAGCTGTCTTGGTTCCTTGCCACCAGACTGCGGCTTCACCGTGCAAGATTAGTGGTAAACCTGCTATGGCATCAGCGTCTGTAATACCTTCAATATCCTTGAAGACTTGTACTGCCGTGAGGAAGGCTTCCACGGTCTCTCTGTCTTTACGGCCGTTAAACGAAGCGCTGCAAGTTGCCATTGTGCCTTTTCGACCACTGCCGACACTCTGGAGTAACTTCTGGAACTGTGCTTCCGATAAGTTGACTGTAGTCATCTTGCCAGGTGCTTTTCTTGGTGTTTTCAATCTATACGTAGTCTTCCGACCCGCTCGCGTTACCAAGAATTTGGGTTCGTTCGAGCCCGAGTTGGACGCCACTATAAGAAGGGGTTGGTGGCGCGGGCGGTGATGAAAACAACGTAGGTAATTGTTGGTTCCGTTTATTGGTTACGGTGTATTATAGTTACAGGTTCTTGTATATAATACGTTCGTCAATTAATATCAGTGGGCGCTTCGAAGGAAACTCCGCACTGTGCTTAACTGCCGATGTACTCAGTTATCCGTTCTAGGGAGTTCCAATGGCTTGAAAGCAACCCTAGGAGCAGTAATTGAGGTCCCTAGAAAAGTACTCAATTTATGTGGTCGGATTTCCGAGGTCGTTAAAACGCGTGAACAAGACGATAGCGTGTTTCAGAAATCTGCCGACGCTACAGTGGTGCCATCTCTGGGTGAATGCTGGAACTAAGCGTTGGGGTCATAATTTCACGTGAGCATCTCGATAGCGCGTTTCGGAAACTTGCTGAGGCGAAGGTAGCGCCATCTATGGAAAAGTGCTGGTACTACACCTATATATTGTTTGATTAAGTTGTCGATTGTTCCAAATTAAGCTTATTTCGATGAATGAATGATAAATTAAATCGTTTTACTCATGCTGATGATTTTATAAAGTGAATTAGTAAATTCTTCATTATTTTTTGCCTTCAACTTCACAATTTTTGTTCTAGATAGGTACCTAGGTAAGTACTTATTTAAATTTTAATCGTCTGCGACAGATAAGCTGTATACCTAGCTTCCGTCGCACGACTTTAATTTATAGGTAATTTGTAATTTACATGTATTGGATAAATTAATAAATGAAATAAAAAAAGATAGAGGTATAGGTACTTAGGTCACTTAATTTTTAGGGTTCTCATTGGTGCAAAGCCTCGATTGATTTTAAATTCGGAATATAACTAGTTTTAAAATATTTTCGGAATAATTTAAAATTAAGCAACCTGAATCTGGATATGCCTACCTTTATCCTTTAGGTCTTTTTTATAACCCAGATCTGCGGGTCACGCATCCGATCATATCGGTCCAACCAAGGTCCAACGACCTTATCGCCGCCACCTGGTGGAATTAGGCCAAAGTAATATGCCGTTGTTTTGTACTGCGGGTTTCAATTATCCTAGCAAACCTAATGAACCACTTTTATTCAAAATGTTTTGCGCCAGCAAATACATATCTTGTTTTAATTAGGTACCTAAGTAAAAAACATAATACCTAAGTAAGTAATACAGAGTTTACGAGAAAAACCACATTTTGTAAATAAAGATATTACAATTAAGAAAAGATAATTCGGTAGGTACATTGTATGAGTCCATATTTTAACACGTTTTAATTTGTGATTAAGTATTTTATTTACTAAACCTCATCATCTTTCGTGGTAAAAATATGTTATTAAGCACCAAACTAGGTATTTTCCAAAATATGAAGATAAGTTATTACTTTTACCCACATAGCGACAATAATTGACTCTCTCACCTTACCTCAAACTTGACTTCTAGGATAAAAAAGTTGCAATTATTATTACTTATCGGTAAGAAGCTCGTTGGTGATGAGATGCTGGTGAAAACCAAGTTTCACAGTCTGACCCACCGTCGCAAAGTTGCATGTCTGTCGGTCTTCTACAGATTGTACTTCGGAGAGTGTGCTCTAGAGCTCCACGAGCTTATTCCACCATCTCCCTTCTACCATCGGGAGTCCAGACGCACCGCAGGATATCACCCATACTTGGTTGATATTCCGCACATTCGCACAAAGCGCTTTGAAACATCTTTTATAATGCGCACGGCTAAAGAGTGGAATTCTCTGCCTGCGTCTGTGTTCCCGAGTTCATATAACCCGAATCTATTCAAGTCGCGAGTGAATAGGCTTCTTCTGGGCAAGCTCGCTCCATCGTAGACCTCAACTCTGTCTTCAAGACAAGATCGAGGTCAAGAGTAAGCCCATTTTCAATAAAAAAAAATGATTTTTACTGAAGTGAAAAAAAATCGAATACTGAGAGGAGAGGCCTACGTCCAGCAGCTAGGGCTATGATATGATGATATGAATTGTTCATACTGAGATGCTCACTCAGCACCTGCCAGGTAGGGTAGCCAAATTCTCAGCAAGCACTTAAACAAAACCAGTATAAGTTGAACCAGTGCTACGCTACAAACCCCCGAAACCAGAGGCCCGCTCAAGATCAAAATGTTTCCACTGACGTGCGGCCGTGAGTGGGTTTTCATTTACGAGTGCGCGGGTATTCCCTTAGATTATAATAATACTAAGGTATTCCCGGTACGGGTAAGCCTTTATGATGTGAGTCAGAATTATTAATAGCTATCAGACAAATTACGTAATTTTAATGTTCGTTTTGATGAGCTTAAAGTCACTTTATTGTTATTTTTGAAATTGTACTTGTATTGTTGTTGTTATTTGATTTAACAGAAGATTTAAGAAGTATAATTTCTACAAGTTTGTGTTGCATTGCATTTTGCTTTCAGAACTTATTGTAACAACTTTTTAAAGTTCAGCCTTAAAAATTTTAAATAAGTGCAGTAAATAGCACGTCAAGCATAACATACTTATATTGCACGTTGCACCAATCAGATCAATACATGAATAGCAGTACGACCTAGCAGTCAGCTAGCAGTAGGACAGATATGCAACTTTGCGACGATGGGCCAGACTGTGACACTTGGTTTTCACCAGCATCTCATCACCAACGAGCTTCTAGGCTCAACGGTATGGGTTTTCCGATGTCCGTTACAACGTATGAGATTTGCAATCTTCGAGAAATCGCAAAAGCAGTCTCCAGAAAAATCTGCATACATATTGATTGTTATTTACTTAATGAACCTAACCCTACCAAGCCAACGATCTCGAATCATCCATTTCTCTAGTGCATGACCAAGCACAGTCAAAAACAGTTCAAGCTTGACACTTCCAGTGCGACGATTCGCGAACACTGTAAAGTTCTAGAACATGTCTGATGAGTGATGACTGTATAGAATCTTTACTAGGTACATTTAAATTGTAAATTGATTTTATCTGTACCTATATTGAAGATATTTGAAAAAACACCACTGATTTTTAGAATTTCAATTAGAATTCGAATTTTAGAGTTTGTTTATTTGTTCGAGGATCAAGCAAAAATTACATAACTGATTTTAAAGAAACTTTTTTGTTTGTTAGGTAGCTAATTGTTTTACTTAAACACTGGTAGGTACCTACACTTTTTTTTTTGGGAATTGGAAGTAAGTAGTTTGTTCTTGGATTTGGAAATACGGACAGATCCAAGACAGATCAATCAAATTATTATGAATGTAGAAACAAAATATTTGAGATTAGTTAGAGGTATACGAAATTAGGTGTTCTTCAATAACCCTCCTGTTTTGGGGCAGTCGGGTAATAATAATCTTACACTAATTTTGTTGAAAAACTACTGAATAGTTTAATGTCTTTATTTCAGAATTCAGACTAAGCATATACCTAGTACGTCCATGGGAACAGATAAGAAAATATTGTTCGTTAGTTTTAATACCTTGGTTTTAAGAAAGTTCAACGGTATCGTAGTACGCGCGTATACGTAGAGACAAAACCAGCATAAACTGAACCAGCGCTACGATACAAAAACCTGAAACCAGAGACCAGCTCAAGATCAAACATCATTGGTGTGGTGTACAGCCACAGAATTAATAATAGTGGTACAGCAGGCCATGCTGGTGTGGGCCAGCTTGGAAAATGGCTGTCATATCACCAACTACCGCCACTGCGCTGGCCGATGCAGCCAGTCTCTATCGGGCCGTGGTACAGGACACACGTCTAAATAAGATACGAGTTATTAATATTGTAGCATTGATTTGTTAGTCTATTTGACCTTATACTTGTTGTGTCTTAGCACTGAAAATATATCCCAGTTCACACGAGGCCCGACGGTGTCTAATTATTATCTATTCTAACCTCTTACTTACTCCTGTGACGTGCGGACGTCACAATTATCCTTTCAACCTACGTGCGGCCGTCTACACACCTTCCCTAATTCAGAAACTAATTCGGCTTACATTGCTCGTTGAAGTAAGGATATTGCAATTCACATATCCAAGCCTCCCAGCAATATATGCAGAATTAGTCTTTGAAAACAGTTAGGTGTGATCGTGGCTTGAACTCTTGTAAAAATCATTCTGCCTCATTTTTAGGGTTCCGATACCAAAATGGTAAAAAAAAGGAACCCTTATGGTGCCGCTCTGTCTGTCTGTCTGTCTGTCCGTCTGTCTGTCACACCTCTATATCTCAGCAACCACTTATGCTATCAACCTGAAATTTGGAATAGTTTTAGAATATAGTTGCCCAACTTAATTGCACAAGAAAAAATTTTGAAAAAAGTATGATTATTAATATAAAGGGGGCCAAAATAGGGGGGGCCAAATTTCAAATTGTCGCTACTAGGTCGAGTGGGGTATCATATGAAAGGGCTTTACTTGTACATTTTAAAATATATTTTTGTATTTTTTTAAATTTCTTAGTTTTAAAGTTATGATGAAAAATGTCAAGAAAAATACCATTCCCCCCCCCTTATCTCCGAAGTTTGAGTAAGGAAAAATCTGAATTAATTACAGTTGACAGAAGTTTATATAAACTTTACAGCAAAAATAAAACGGTCTTTCTAAGTTGCACAGTTTTTCAGAAATCTGCAAAAAACCTTTACAAACAAATTTAGTTTTGCGGTCCTGAAAATGGACTTTATTGCTTCCAAAAATACTATAGGTATATCGGAACCCTCGGCGCGCGAGTCCGACTCGCACTTGACCGGTTTTTGTATACTGTTGTCGAATGTGATAACGTTGGAGTCTGCAACACTATCAATTTACAACCGCCTTCACAAATATCACTTTCTGCCTTTAATTTGTTAAGTAATCCGTTACGCATGTCTGTATTGATCAGCGACTCCGCATATATTGCTTGGAGTTCGTCCATCTTCTCCAATTTCCTCGCTATGTTGATACCCAAAGCTTCATATTCAGTAAGATGTCTGTTATTGGATTTTAGGCACTCTGTGCAAGAAGATAAAGACTCTGTTTGAGCAGCATCCGTGATTTCCTTCTCTTTTTTGGTGTTAGTTCTACTTCTGCAACAATACACAAATATCCTGATGCAAATGGATAAGCTATATATCCCACCAAAAACATATATGTAAAAAAATGGAAGCCAAGTTCAATTATAAAGAATCTGCGTGGTTATTGACTTCACCGACAAAAGAAGTAATATCTCAATGTATGCCAAGTTCTGTTAATAATCTTAAATGTGGTTTATAAGAACGTACAACATTCTAAAATAAATTTACGACACAATTTTTAACTTTTTCTGCTATAAAAATGTTTGTTATTTCAAAAATTATAACATTTGAAATTTTAAAAGTCGATATATTTACACAAGGCAGATAAATTAGGATAAAATTTAAGTTTAAGATTTGGCTTGGCTAGTTTTTACCACCTAACTAAATATTTAGAAGAGTAAGGAAGAGTATTACAATAAAAAATAGTCACTTGCATAAGAATAAAATAAAGAAGATGAGTTGATTAGCCAACTTTTAGATGACATTAATATAAAAACTAGCCAAGTCAAAAGTTAAACTTAAATTTTATCCTAATTTATCTGCCTTGTGTAAATATTTCGACTTTTAAAATTTCAAATGTTATAATTCGCCACTTTCTTCTCTTTGAACTTGGCTTTGACACGCTACCGCGTATAATAATGTCACCGGAAAATTATAAGAATCGTAAGTTGATCAATTTCCTATAGTAAGTTGATCAACTTTCAAAAATCTTAAACTTGTAGGAAATTCGTAGATCCATATACTTAGATCCGTTAGGGTGAATTTTCATTGGTTTTATTCCTGAAGCCCAGTGATTCTACTCATGATAACAAGCAACCTTCGCGAAGAAAAAGTTTTACTCGAAAAGATTTTTTCGTCTACCCATAGTAAAGTGGTCACGTGATCGACTCATTTTGTATGGGAAGGCAAAAAAATTTTTGTTTTTTGTTCGGGAATGTTGCTTGTTTTCATGAGTAGAATCATCGGGCTTCGGGAACAAAAACCAATGAAAATTCACTGTTTACTTAATCATCTGTGAGCGTAGCGCTGATTTAGCGTTTACTGCTTTCGTTTCCGCTTTCTTGCCGCCGAGCATACCTTATAGTCAATAATCGCAATCACACCCACCTGTATCATTATTTGGCCAATAATAAAGAGGATCTGAACCAGTCGATGTCTCGGCGAGCTCAGTGACCTCAACTTCATCTTTGGTCTCCAAGTGTTCTGATTCGCGACTTTGATCCTCGAACTGTGTCACATTTTCATCATACGACAAATCGTCATTAAGCTCTTGATCTTTCGTAAATAGCAACAAATCGTAATACCACAAAGAAGGCTCGTATTCTTCGGTATTTCCACCCTTGCGGCTGGCTTCTACTTTCTTCAATTCTTTTCTAAATGAACCTCTTAAGCTTTGTATTTTCTTCACAACGAAATCTCTGTTTGCTTCAGGAAATCCTCGAGATCGACAAAATTTAACTAACTCTGCATAAGCTCGTTCGCGTAGTTTTTTATTCTTATAACATTCAGATTTGATTTTCCATAAGCAGGGAAGGTTGCGATACTGGTTTATCAAGTCTGTGATCATTTCACGGGACCAAGTGCGAATATCCATGCTGACTTAAGAATTATCCTCATCCGCAACCATAGTTCAGTTTAGGTACTTATTTTTTTAAATGTAGATGAAAGTAAGTAACAAGTTTTCTTAATTTTCTAGGTTATTTTCTAACGCTAACAACAAAAGCAATCCAGTATTCCAGTCACAGTCACACACGATTCACTGCAGGAATGCGTCAATGCCTGGCTTACGTGACGTGACAGAGCGCGCTGTCGCTACGCGACGGCAGGATACTACTAGCTCTTTCGCGCACGCAATCACGTAGCAGCGTAGCCTAATCGTGGCGTCGATGTAGAGTTCATGGACATACTTTCCACAAATCGATTTCCGTATTCGTTGCATTTCACCTGACCTACCTGACAAGACTAATTAATCGTCATGCCATAACTCTTCTCCACGCAAACTTTGACTACATTTTGGTTAAATTATAGTGCGGGGCAAACAACTTGAACAATAAAACAATAATTGCATGTAAAATCAACTCTGCGCAGCCAAGGTCATTGTTCAGAGTAGTTTGCCCACAGTATACCAACCTAGTGTAGTGTAGGGTCGCTCAAGTTCCAATAAAACAGTGATATTTTTCTTAACGACAGGCTTGCAGCTGGATGTCACTAGTAGAGCCGTAGTAGTCTGTGATGGGGCTGGAAGGCCCAACAAGTCTCGCAGGGCTTGGAGCAAGAGATTATAGGGCCGCTACTGTACCGCAGACTCTACCAAAGCAAATTTTACTATACGAGTAACTAGTAGTATCATTAGACACCTAGCGGCTTCTTTCAAACGAATTTGTAGATTCTGGAAAACCATTTCTGTCTGTGCAATATTTCAGACCCAGAAAGAAAGCTATGCCCGTGAGCCATTCTGATTTCGGAAGTACCTACCTAAAGTCGTTCAATAAGGGGTTTAATGTGACGGCTGGATACGTTGGCAAATTCCCAAGACAAAATCTAAAAGAGCATGATGAATGAGTCGACGTAACTGGTTAACTTTTCCCAAGAGACATACGAGTATCACCAGGGATAGTATAAAAATATGAAAAATCCCTGGTTTTATGTGGATACGCGTATGTTGGTATAGTCAAGAGCACATGACGCTTGACGCTGGCACCCCACGCCACCTTACCTTCACCTCATACCACGTCACCCCACCTCGTTTCAAAGTTCAAACTCACCTCATCCCACACGTATCCATGTCAAAGTAAAACCTGATCGAACAGACTCCTACGCAGAGGCAGACTTTCTTTTTATTTCCACTACCAAACTAATGGGCCTTTTGCCTATACACTCGTTTATTATTTGTTTGTATTTTGAATAAAGTGTTATTCATTCATGTTAACTAAATTCAAAAAATTTATAAAGTAAATTTATTCAGGCAGTAAAGTAAATTTATACAGGATATCACCCATACTTGGTTGATATTCCGCACATTGGCACAAAACATCTTTTATAATGCGCACGGCTAAAGAGTGGAATTCTCTGCCTGCGTCTGTGTTCCCGAGTTCATATAACCCGAATCTCTTCAAGTCGCGAGTAAATAGGCTTCTTCTGGGCAAGCTCGTTCCATCGTCGACCTCATCTCTGTCTTCAAGACTAGATCGAGGTCAATAAGCCCATTATCAATAATAATAAAAAAAAATATTCACCTGAATGATATTTATTCAATTTCAAGCGCTTTTCTCCAATATGCAAAGTGCGAGGGCGGGCGCCGCAGCGGAGTATTTTTAACCAACGAAAAATAAAACGAAGGAGGTTCTCAAGTCGACGCGTATATATTTTTTTTAATGTATGACCACGCATAACTTTTTACAGAGTAGTCCGATTTTGATAATTCTTTTTTTATTGTAAAGGGTAGGTATACCCCGAAGTTGGTCCCATATAAATTTGTAAAAAAATATTCCAACCCTAAGGGTAGGAAAACAGGGGATGATTGATTGTTCACTGAACTTCACTGACTGATTGTAATGTATGACCACGCATAACTTTTTACAGAGTAGTCCGATTTACCCTAAGGGTAGGCAAATAAAATTTATAGTCACAAAAAATTGTAAAATAAAAACTTTAAAAAAAAAATAGAACCGCCGAAAAAACTGAAAAGCAAGAAATAATTAAACTTTTTTATTTAACCTTAATAACAAAGTTCTTAAACTAATGTAAGTATACCCGAGTAATTTTGAGGCGGCGCCAAACAAGCAAATTAATTATACGCCGCACAAAATAACTTCGGCCCTGTCATTGATGCGCAGAAGAAAAAAACCGGCCAAGTGCGAGTCGGACTCGCACACTGAGGGTTCCGTACCACCACATAATCATAAATGTATTAGTTAAAATTTCAGTAAATTAAAGTGCTAGATTTTTTGAGTCCGACACGCGCTTGACCAAATTTTATTATTTGTTGTTGTTTAATAGCTTATACCCTATAAACATACCAATTTTGAAGTTTGTAAGTGTTCCCGTTTTTAAAATAGAACTAAAACGAAAATCGTCTCCGCGACCATTCAACTTGACCCCTCTCTTATATGAATGTTCTTGAAACGGGAGCTCACCTCAATTGGTTACCATTAGTTGTGAGAAAAGTTGTAATATTTAATGATTGAAGACTTTTCCCTTTTTTTGTACTTTGAGACCTAGCTTCTTGCCAATTTTCATAATTTTAGGTCAAAGGGAAGTACCCTGTAGGTTTTGCTTTTTTGCAGAAATGTATGGAGATGAGGACATAAAAAGCCATATCTTTTGATTGCGTCGTTGTAAAAAATTTAAATTTTCAGATCTTGTGTGGTTTATAGACCTTAATATTCGTTATCAATTTTAACCTGATACCTCTTCTCGTTCGTGGCCCATTTTAGGGTTCAATCTGATACCTCTTCTCGTTCGTGAGAAAAAGGGCCTTGACAGACAGACAGACAGACGGACAACAAAGTGATCCTATAAGGGTTCAGTTTTTTTTATTTTGAGGTACGGAACCCTAAAAAACGGAACCCTTATTTATAGGATCACTTTGTTGTCTGTCTGTCCGTCTGTCTGCCAAGACCCTTTTTTTCACGAACGAGAAGAGGTATCAGGTTGAAATTGATAACGAATATTAAGGTCTATAAACCACACAAGATCTGAAAATTTAAATTTTTTACAACGACGCAATCAAAAGATATGGCTTTTTATGTCCTCTTCTCCATACATTTATGCAAAAAAGCAAAACCTACAGGGTACTTCCCGTTGACCTAAATTTATGAAATTTGGCAAGAAGCTAGGTCTCACAGTACAAATAAAGGGAAAAGTCTAAAATTATTAAATATTTCAATTTTTCTCACAACTAATAGTAACCCATTAATGTGAGCTCCTGTTTCAAGAACTTTTCTATAAAAGAGGGTTCAAGTTGGATGGTCGCGGAGTTTTTAAAATCAAAGAGCAAAAGCTTTTAGTATATCATATGGTACATAGGTACGGAACCCTTAGGGCGCGAGTCCGACTCGCACTTGGCCGTTTTTTCGTGATTATAAAGAAGAACAATAAACATTCGTTATTACCTACTTATTACGTATCTGTAGCGCTGTCATTTGTGATGCAAGTGTTTCTACGTATGTGTGTGGTTCACTGTACCTTGTATTTTTTTCTGCAATGACGTCATATACAGTGTTTTACCAAGGGTGTTTTGCTACGTCCACCTACGCGTCACTGAGCAAGGAACTACGTAGGTGTCTTCATAGGTCATCAAGTGTCATTTGCCTCAGGTGATGGTATATAAGCGAAACTGAGAAAATTGTTTGTTCAGAATCGAGAGTAGAATCAATTTCACGAGTTTTTGATAGGGGTAATTTTTTTTTATTATTCAAATTTTTGTCGCTTCTATTCTAAATATTTCTGTGGATACGCACGCTGGCGGCGGGGAAAGTGGGCGTGGCGTGCGCGGTGTGCGCTGTCTAGAATAGCGATGAAACTAGAACAATGATGAAACAAATCAGTTGGGGTGTATAAGGGTTTCGCTTATTCCACACGTTGTATACTAAGTAGGTAAGTAGGTACTTAGTTCACAATCTTCAACACGAATGACAGTACTTTTACAGGAACCACCCACATTACTATTATCATGGACGAACAATATGAAGGACTGACCATCATCCCCTTTTAGAAATCGTAACCCGGAAAGGTATAAAACTAGATGGCGCCAATAAATAGTCCGGGAAGTTATTATAATTACCCTAGTAGCATTTTTTGTTGGCATTTAGTTGGGCCACATGCCTCTGGTTAGTTGGCCCATGCACACAATTGGCGGGCAGTTTGCGTGTTGGGCCTACAACTGATGGCCTACGTGGATTTGCCTACGAAGGCCCAACTTTCGATGGGGCCAACGTGGATTTGCCTACGGAGGCCCGAGGTAAACCTATTATGGGTAGGCCCAACGGCAATAATACAGTTAGGCAAGCGGTTGTATGTTGGTTGGTTCTATGGCTGGTTTCAGAGCGACGCGTCTCGCCAGCGCAGGCCGCACGTGCGTCGCAGTACATGAACCTTAGCGGCTTCAAAATAAGGTTGGGTTTTCAAAACACATCGCTAATACAACCTTATTTTGAAGCCGATAAGGTTCATGTACAGCGCCGCGCATACGGCCGGCGCTGGCAAGACGCGTCGCTTTGAAACCAGCTCATAGGCCAACCCAGACGACGATGAACATACAAAAATCACCCATACAGTATTGTCTCCCTTTTGCACATTTACATGATGAGTACATGAGAGGACGTTGAGTCGTCTGCTTTGACCTACTTTCTGTCAATTAATTAGCTGAAATGAAATACAAAATATGTTAGTTGAATAATTATATTCGTAAATTAGGAACTTTTACACGTTTTGTAATAATCATGACTAATATTATTATTCAAATTTTACACAATTTGGAGACCGTTGATCTGCTGTAAAACGATACACACATTTACCTATAATCTATATCACATTTACATTGTTATGCGAAGTATGTGGGTGGCTTCGGATAAGATATTTTTAAATAATTCTCCTTTCCTCCATCGCTCTCATCATCATCACTGTCAAAGACTATTTTTTTCTTTCTTCTTCTGGTGTCTTCTTCTAAGTCAGTAGCTAATTCTGAATCGCTTTCAGCTTTCTTACACTTCTGTGGCGCCTTTAAGAGGTTGTCTAAAAATAAAATTGACATAGTGAGATTACATTTTCCTGTAGAGTTCCTCCATGCTATAGGTAGGTACCTAAGCTTGGTTACTTATCAGATTTTCACTGACCGTCTCATGACTTATCGGTACCTACTATTATTAATTCTGTCCTAAAATGTAAACTTCAAGCAAGCTGAATATTAGTTTGATATTATGGATAATGTTAGTAACCTAGGAAGTAGGTAGGTACCTACCTATCTAGAAGTATAAAAAGGTACAACCCGTGCAAATTAACTTGAGACCTGAGAAATGATGCTAGTAGGAAATACAAGTGTCGCAATGGTTTATGAACGGTGATCTTGAATGCGCAGCAGCCGATTTTTGCGAGAATGAACTTTATGGCTTATAGCGCAAAGCATGCGCAGCAACCGCTGCATTTAAGGCTATTCAAGGTCATCGCTCATAACTCGTTGCTCGAATTGAATTTGAATCATCGGCCCAGGTCTCAAGGGTTGTAGGTAGGTAGGTATTTATGAATAACTTACCCGTTTTGTAAAATAATCGTTTCACGGGACATAATGTCCAGGTTTTTCTATTAGGCA
The DNA here is from genome assembly GCA_947532105.1 of Athrips mouffetella. NCBI lineage: Eukaryota > Metazoa > Arthropoda > Insecta > Lepidoptera > Gelechiidae > Athrips > Athrips mouffetella. Next base: position 31,063,299 of record OX383960.1, on the reverse strand, counting down.
CCTCTTTATTTTGAAGGCACTTATTAAAGTTATTTGTTGTCTTATATGGAGGCCACAAGCAATTTGTTTTAGTTGGCGTCATCCATTCTTCTCTCACCACACCAAGTTCTCTATCATTCCCGTCCGCATCGAAAAATTCACACTTTGGTTTATTGAACACTAAAAAATAAACACAACCTGCGTAGGTATTTCCACTTAATTATGAATATCTTTGCTGCACAACAAGCACAAAATACAGACAGACAAGCAAGCACTCCGCGGCGTTCGCTCAAATGAATAACAAAATGGCCGGGACGCGCGACACGAAGCCACGTGTCACCGCTAACCCCCCCCCCCCCCCCCCCCCCGCCCCCCGCGCACCCCGCTATCGCCACGTAGGAGTAACAGTAACAGGCCCATTGAAGGGTTTTATTAGTTGGCCCAATGTTGTTAACATAACTAAAATCCCTACAAAAATCTCCCAACAGTAGGAATAGAAGCAGCAGGCCCATAGTAGTTGGCCCAATGTTGTTATATTATCATAAATCGCTACAAAAATCACCCAACAGTAGGGATAGTAACAGCAGGCCCGTCGTTGGCTATCCGTTGGGCAAATAGTGCAAGTTTATGACAATGGGCCTAGGTTGGCGGAATAACTAACCGTCTGCCAACACATTCCCAACTGTTGGCATATTGAAGCCAACGGCAATTGCTACTAGGGTATCTAGTATTCTGCCAAAAAAATAAACCGAATTTCAATGTTAACGTTTCTTTACATTGAAACTACTAATGTTGAAATTTTTAATGATTTTTTGGCAGGATACTCGGTAGACCATAATTATTTTCCAGATTATTTGAAAGCGCCATCTAGTACCATGAGTTTTATGCCTTTCCGCGTTACTTTTTCTAGAATGGGGATTGTCAGTCTTATTATAATTCGTCCACTAATCTGTGCCACCCATTTTATTATTCCAAGCGTTTGAGAAATCGGCAAGGGCCGCTCTTCTAGTATAGGTAACGACCGATCTTTGTTGCAGCTGTTCACACATTAATAGGTAGACCTGGGCGACCGAGCTATGCTCTGTATGATTAAAATATCATCGGGTGAGCAAGCTATGCTACTCAATAACAGATGGCGCTGTAAGTTTCTTGAACGCACTAAAACGCGCCAAGAAATATTTAAAAAGACGGCAAAAACGATTTTTCCCAGACATGAGACCTAACTAGATCGATTTTTTTGTCCCCAAAAACCCCTGTGTACAAAATTTCATCGAAATCGTTAAAGCCGTTTTCGAGAAACCGATTACAAATCCTATACTATTAAACAAGCAATGTTTGTATATATATATTTGTAATGGTTTCTCGAAAACGGCTCTGACAATTTCGACGAAATTTAGTATACAGGGGTTTTTGGGGGCAAAAAATCGATCTAGCTAGGTCTCATGTCTGGGTAAATTCTTTTTTACCGTCTTTTTTAATATTTCTTAGCGCGTTTTAGTGCATTCAAGAAACTTACAGCGCCATCTGTTGTCGAGTAGCATAGCTTGCTCACCCGATGATATTTTAATCATACAGAGCATAGCTCGGTCGCCCAGGTACTATATAATATACAAATATTGCTCGTTTAATAGTAGGTACCTATAGGATTTATAGGGTATACCAAAAAGGGTACCCCAACTCAACTTTCCCAAAGGATCGAAATACGAAAATCAACTTTTGACTTCCCACAGAAACTGCATCAGCTCATACATAGTGCATTTTATATGGGAGGTCTAATTTTTTTTTTCGTAATTCGACCTACGTTCCTTTGGAAAAGTTGTTCAGTTTCATGGGCAGAATCACATCCTTCAGGGTTGATATACCCTTTCTGTTACACCTTGTATAGGCTTTCAACACAAAACCTGCTCAGGAGTGCCGGTGAAATGTATTGCGAACCATAGTACGATTCGCACGCACTCCTGAGCTGTCGCGTACTATACTACTAAAAGATGATCATACACACGGTTTTTATTGGCGCTTTTATAGAGATAGAACTCTCAAAATAATTTCACACTCTTCAGCAATTCCGTGCTAATTTTAGCCCTTGTAAAACAGTTACAATCTAAAAATAGTTCGGCGTCGTATTCGTATACGATTGAATATAATATGCAAGTAGGTACGCTCGCTCGCAGCTTTGCTTGTGTATAGTCAAGAGCACATCAAGCTTGACACGTTGGACTTTGTACCGTTCTTATTTCAATAGATGTACGGGCTAGAGTCGCACTGTAAGGCCGGTATTTCACTGGGACACCATGGCAGCGCAACCAGTCGCAAAATGTATACAGCTCTATAGAGAGTTACTCACCTGGTGTCCGTTTGGTTGCGCAACCAGCTTGCTACTACTCCCAGTGAAATATAGCCCTTAATACTGTGGCCGCAGGGTGTAGCGATTCTGGTGTCTAGTTGCGGACACCAGTGGCGCAACCAGTCGCGCCACCGTGGTGTCCGTGAAATATCGGCCTAAGTGTCAACTGTCAAGCTAGCTGTCGTTTACTGTACGTACGCACAGCGGCAAGTAGGTAAAAACAAAACCAGTATAAGCTGAACCAGCGCTAAACTACAAACGCCCGAGACCCGCTCAGTGTTTCCACCATAGATTTTGGAAACCTACGCGCAGAGCAGCCCGCGCAGGGCGTTATTTTCTTACGTCAATGGTTTCTACCGACGAGCAGCCGTGATACATGCGTAACAACTGGGGTAGTTTACTATTATTTAATCAGGTGCGTTCTGGAGCGTAATGACCAAGAGGCCATAATGTCTGTGGTGCTAAAATGACCAGTGCTAAAATTACCATGATGCTAAAATGGCCATGGTGCATGACCATGATGCTTAACCATGGGAGTTCGTTACAGCAGGTGGTAGTACGCTTTTCCCATCTATACACCTGACTCTGTTCAGAAGTATGCGCGAGTATGCCACGTTTTGTTGTACATTGATTAATCGTTACCAACTTGGTCACTTGCATGGCTAAACAAAGCGGCATTGTACGAGAAATCGCGTAAAATCACGGCGAATTCGCCCCTCCTGAAGGAGTGATCACACCTAGCTGAATTCAAAGACTAATTCGGCATACATTGCTCGTTGAAGTAAGGATATTGCAATTAACATAACCAAGCTTCCCAGCAATGTATGCCGAATTAGTCTTTGAATTCAGCTAGGTGTGATCACTCCTTGAACAGTCTTTACCACTTCTTTCTTTGGTTTTTTCAAGGTCTTCGCCTGGTCACGCCCTTCCTGCTGTCTGACGTCATCTAGACCTGACATTTGCCCAATTTGTACATGCAATATGCAAGGTCTCGGGCAAACAAAAGCTTGTAGGCCGCATTTCTTTGAGTATGATTACATCATCCCTTGTGAAATCACAGTACCACGACAAAAATATTTTTGTGTATACCACAGTTCACGAAAGACCGTCGTTTTGTAAACAAAATGACTAGAAATGTGACTATTCCGTAGGTAAGGATAGTCACGTTTTTCTATTTATTTCTGTGTTAGCAGTGGACGTGTTTCGGCTGATATGGTTAGGTGTGTACTTTGCTCGTGTACTTAAATTTTTTGTTAACTACAAAAAAATTGTTTACAGAACAGGTCTTCTTTCTTGAACTCTCCATTCGGCAAAATAAGGGAAAGTAACAATGAAACATAAAATGTCTATTTTATATTCATTTATTAGTCACTTCCAGCAATTATAAGACTCAAGTTTTACCATTCTTTTCAATTGAAATTGTAACAACTATTGTACTTCTCTTATTATAAGTATCTGAAATCTAATCTTTGTAACCAAAAATTAAATTTCAGAAACTTAACAATATCCTATTTGCTTATCTCAAGCTTAATAAACAATTCAGGTTTTATTAAACTTGAGAAAACCAAATCGCAATCAAATTGAATCACAAAACTACAAACTTAACTTACAATTACTGTGGAATCATAATATTTACAAAAGATATTTACAACTTAAAAATTAAGTTAACACAAAACACAATCATTGTCAGTCTTCATGATTCTCCATACTAGAACGCATGGAGTACCACCCAATCGCACGTTGACTGCAGTCACAGCTTCTTAACACGATGATAAATTAGGCAGCTAAACGAGTACAATACAAATAAAAAGCTCCTACAACTTCGTAGGAATGTCCCAGCAGGATTGAGCATAGAAAGCGTCGAGATGCAAATTGCAGGAATCGGATACACACCTACTGAAGGCCTGATCAGTACGGGAATATCAGATCCTGACAGAACCCACACTTAATACACTGGTCTTGTCCAAAGTTGTTCAGTCTTCACATCTAGTTTGGTAAGGTGTCCATTAGGATTTCTTTAACTCCTTGACTGAGGCGGTCAGGGAATTTGATGTCAAATGCGACTAGAAGGTCTCCTTTCCTCGTTGGCTCTTTGGGGTAGGGCAGGCCGTAGCCTGGGAATCTCTTCACGGTGTGTGGTTTGACAATTTCTCCTTGGAGGTTGACTGTTAACTTGTCTCCAGACATAGTTGGCACTTCAATGATGGTTCCGCACAGAGCCTGCAACAAGAGAAACATTGGTAAGTAACATACACACAAGTCATACATAATATTAAGATTATCAGGGAGGGACTAATTTATTAACAAAGAATGTTTGAATAATGAGCTAACGTAAAGGAAAAATATTTTAATTAATGTGATTCATTAGCATGTTGAAGTCATGTTGTTTGTTTATATTAAACTGGGATAACCAAACATAAAAGTAAACAAATCTCTCAAATATAACTGAAGTTTAGAAGATTCTTACCTGTTTAAGGGAGACCTTGGCAGTGTATCTGATGTCACTTCCTTCCCTCTTGAACAATGGATGGGGCTTGTCTCTGATGATGAACACAATGTCTGCTGGGATCTTGTTGCGTCCCTGGTCACCTTCTTTCTGGAACGTGATCTTGGTGCCAGCCTTCCAGCCAGGTTTGACATGGATGGTTAGAACTTTGTCTTCCTTCTTAGAGGTGCCGTCTGGTTGGATGACACGACGCGAGATTTTCATCTTCTTGACACAGCCGCGGGCGATGTCCTCAAGCGAAACGTATAGGTCGTGTTCTATAGGCGGGTCTTGAGTTTTCTCCTTCCGGTTGGGCGAGCCGTGGAAGTTGAAGCTATGCGAGCGGAAGGCGCCTCCGGGTCCGCTCTGGCGCGTGCCCATGCCCATGTTGGCAAAGGGATCCATATCTACGTCCATATCGCGATCGAAGAACATTGTATTGCCGCCGCCGCCTCCGTTCAGGTCGAAGAAAGTCTGGAACGGGCTCGCCGAGCCGAAAAACTGTGCGAAGGTCGCTCGTGGGTCTCCGTGGAACGTGTAGGAGAAAGACTGACCACCTCCTGGGCCGTTGTGTCCGCCCATTCCTCCCTTCAACCCTTCTTCTCCATGCGCGTCATAGATCTCACGTTTCTTCTTGTCTGACAGCACCTCGTAAGCCTCCGCAACTTCCTTGAACCTCTCCTCGGCTCCTGCTGCCTTGTTCTTGTCCGGGTGGTACTTCAGCGCCAGTTTCCTGTACGCCTTCTTTATCTCATCGTCTGACGCTCCTTTTGCTATTCCCAATATCTTATAATAGTCCTTTCCCATTGTGAAGAATTATCCTATAACAAAGAGAAATATTGTTAGCGAACAACGTCTGGCACCATTTTTGGATGTCTACGTAACGCGGAAAGATGATGATTCGCATGATCTTTCTTTATACTGAATTTTAAATGAAAATGTTCTTCAAAAGCGGTCTAAATGTATTACACAAAAGATACTTACCTAATTCTAAGTATCCAAGCAGTAATCCAACAGAAAATCTGGGCAAAATTATAAAGAATTCACTCAACTTCACACACCACACAACTCACAGTTCACAATTTTCACAAATGAATGAAACGCAGCGCCCTCGTCGCGCCAAAATATATACATTAAAACGTCTAGAACATTCTAGGACCTTCACTTCATGAAAGAAGAGGACAAAATATTCAATACGCTTACGGAAAACGTATAGGATAGAAAGAGATAAATATAAATTGACTAGTTCAATGTGCTAGAAACTGCGACCAAATTCAGTATGTTCTCGATGTGAGACCGTAAAGAGCAAGTAAAGAGTGACTCATGTCGTTGAGCTAACATCCAATCACAAGCCAACATCTACGCGATCCACCAATCACAAGTAAGGACTTGAAAGTAGAAAACGAACTTGAGAAAAACCAAAACCAATTAAATGACCCAAAACAAAGATAACGCCCTCCTATTGTGTTCACTTTCTTTCTTACGACATGTTTGAGCTGAGGAAATAAGATGCACTGATGAGTTTTCCAGAAGGAAAGTTTTATTTGACTGGCGAATATCGAAAGATATATTCCTCTCCTTCATTCACCCTTTCGAAGCAAAGATTTTGGAAACTACGCCAGGGGGCGTGTAGAAGCGCAGCGTTTTTCTTACATATAAGTTACTCTATGCGTCAATGTTTCGAAGGTTTTCGAAGGATCGGATCATGCATGGGAGCGTGCCGGATATGAGAAAAAAGCCCATCTTCCGTTACTTTATTTAGTACAGTTAGAAAAATCAACAGAATTTTCTGTTTATTATTTCTTGTAGAAAATTTTACATAATAAAATAAGTAAAAATAAATTATATTTAAATTCGCTGGATGTGGAAAACTGCTTTAAAGCTCTTTTATATCCATTGATGAAACTTTTATGGTTTGTTGAGAAAGAAAGTGCCAGCAACCAGCAATAGATTTAAAGAAGCTGTAACAAACTTGTTTACTATTCTGTGCTGTAACACAAAAGAAGCTTTCTGAAACAGGCGGTACCTATAGGCACCGATTGATGTTTTCATCAAGCATATATTACTATTTGGTTTTTTAATATCTAAGTAATAATGAAAATGTCTGAGTACACGTGAGTGGTCCCATTACATGAGCCAGCAAGTAGGTCAACTCAGCACGTGTTTCTCTAGAAGCATTCGAAGGCAGCTAAGTGAATACACACCCGGTGAACTAAACCAAATGTTCGCGGACGAATCGAGTTAGGAACTTATTTTCTTTTTGAGTCTATTGGATGATGATAATATTCATAGATGTGGTTATCCATCAGCTGTAGAAAGCTCACTTAAAGTTAATCTTCCTTTAAATCTATTGGTGACTCAATCTTTATCACTACTTGTCACTAGTTGTCACTAAAGTAATGTGGTAAGAACGACACTTTTAAATAACGCGTAAACATTAATGGGCCTTTTTTGCCACTAAGTGGTAAACCTTTACTTATACCTACAGGGTAATTTTTGGACCCCTGACCAAATTTTAGTATGTTGCTAACACTAATCTGAACAACTTTGGTTCCCAAAGGAACATAGGTCGAAAAACGAGAAAACATTTTGGTCATTCCATAAAAATTCCACTATTGCCGGCACAAGATTTGTATGGGTGACCAAAATTTTTTCTTCTTTTCGACCCATGTTCCTTTGCGAAAGTTGTTCAGATTCGTGTTCTGAGCAACATACAAAGGCCAGGGGTCCAAAAATAATCCTGTATTTCGGTACTTATCTAGTTTTAGAAAAAAGAGTTTGGTAGAAAATAGGTCGTTTTTTTACTTGTGATGGGCAAGTGAGTTCAAATGAAGCGACCCATTTTGTGAGTGTGCGGTCAGCATTTTTCTTTTGTACCCTGGCTGTATGCAACGGCATTACGAATACAATAGGTACCTACTTTTCTATGCCGAACAATCGTCTGGTCGTTTTGTCGCATTTGTTCGTATGCAATCGTCTAGTGGCGGCAGTGGCCGATGGCCGGCCGGACAGTGACACTGTGACACCATAATCACGACACGGAACTTATTATTTACGGGTTTTCCATGGTTTTTCCAGGGACTATAATAGATACCCGGACGATATACAGGCTGTTTGGTATATGTCTGCAAATCTTAAGGGTGGTTGTTCTACCAATGAAACTGAACAACTTTTCCTGAGGAACATAGATCGATATACGAATAAAAAAAAGTTCTGACCTGCCATACAAAATCCTCTATTAGCTGATGCAGTTTTTAAGGGACGTTGAATTTTTTTTTTTCGTATTTCGACCTACTCAGCTTTATGAGTAGAGCACATTTACAACAATCTTAGAGGTTTGCAGACTTAGGGCTCCCGCACACGACCGAGAATCGGTGGGCGATTATCGGCCAGGACAAGGACGGAAGATTCAGGTGATAACACGTCAGAGCGGGATGCCAACAAAAAATCGGTCACCGATTCTCGGTCGTGTGCGGGATCCCTTAGGTGACGCTGTTGTTCGCAAAAAATCACCTTCCTAAATGAATGTGTTGGTTACTATTAGAACATTAATTACTTAGATATGTTATTGTATGTGTTTATGTTACTATGTGTTATGCTTGTGTAAAAAACAAAAAAAAAACCGGTCAAGTACGAGTCGGAGTCGCTTGCTGAGGGTTCCGATTTATCTATAGTATTTTTAGAAGCAATAAAGTCCATTTTTACCTATTGGACCGCAAAACAAAGTTTGTAAATGATTTTTGCAGATTTCTATATCTGTGCTACTTAAAGGGCCCCATACAAAGCCCTTCCTGCAGGGCCCTGCTTGCAGTGCCACTGCCAATCGTACTTTGTGTGGGCATGCAGTGCCGACAAAATAGCCGTTACAGCTTGACCAACTTATCTGTAGAATTTTACGATGGCGCTACGATCGAAAAGGATTGCCACCTATTACAAAAATAAACAACTTCTGCCCTTTTAGTGTGCCGATATCAAAACGTTAAAAAAAGGAACCCTTTTCTATGGTGCGACTTTGTGTTCCTGTCTGTTCGTCTGTCACACTCACACCTGTATTAAAGCAACCACTCATGCTATCGACTTGAAATTTGGTAAAGTTTTAGAATTATGGTTGCCTAACTTAAGACGTTAATAGCGGTCAATTTTCTAACTTTACGTTGAATAAAAATTGTTTTAACAAAAACTACACACCTACAAAGTTTTGCAAGGTTTCTATTAGCAATGAAAAGTTTAAAATAACTATAACAGTTAATAATCAGTAACTGTCGCGACGAGCGTTCGCGAACTGCATTTGTACAAAATGTAAATAATCAATTTCGCAACGGGTAACACCGGAAGTACATAACAGCCAACTTAAAGATAGAGATAGTGATTTCCGCCCTGCTTCGTGCATCCATTATACGAGCTAGCGTCAGACGACTCAGTTCTCCCCGAAAGCCGGCATAGAAGATATTGTAATAATAAGTGGAAGGAGCAAGCCAGTTCCTGAGGACGGCCGAAGTAATGAAGTTAAGTCATCTCCATTTTTTGTATGTTGGTTCTAACAATTCTCAATTTGTCGCGTTATCTATTTTACCATGTGCCTTACTTACCCACCTACACAAGACATCATCATGTTTGACTCCATTTAAACTATCTTGAATACGAACCTAGACCAGTACATGAGGTTACGGAAGACACACTATCGATTTGATAGGATAATATGTTAATATAATGATATGCGTCTCTCAGGCCTGAGATAATAAGATTTGTGGAATTACCCACTATTTATTTGATACGAGCTCGAAACTCCCTGTGAGTTTATTTCATTATTGCTAGCTTATATTTGATTGAGAGATATGCAGTCCAGTGTGGACGTGCTGTTTATATGAAGGCTTCACGAAAGTCCTATACCAATAATAATAATATAGTGTCTTTACGTCTGGCCGGGACATGAGGTCCGTGGTCGGGGTAACGGCAACCTAAGGAATCCAGGATTGACGCACCCATGGATGTCCAACTTCGTCATCGGTTACTACCATTACCGAACGTAGACTTACTCAATTGGTAGGGAGGAGAGAATCATTCAGGTGGACTTAGATCTACACTAATGATATGTAGTACTATTATGAATTCTGTGCTAATGAGGCACCGGCGAATACTTCTATGTAGTCACATATCATCATCTTACACGAATACTCTGAACAAGGTTAAACACGAGGCAGTATTACACCATCCATCACATATTGTATTTATCATGATTTGACTATTTGCTAACTTTTCATCTCTGCTTGTGTAACAATATTGGTTTCGATCCGAGAAAATGGAGAAGCGTCGTACCACGGTACGACCCTTCCCCCTTAGGATTGATGTATAAGAGATGGAGATGGCATTGTTGTATAAACATTTTAGATGGAGCCTGTGAGAACCCATTGGTGCCGAGTCCTCTACCAGCTGCACTGCTCGTAACGAATACATCTGCTCAGGTAACTAACCTTGCTTTGACTCATCCCTTTCGAAGTGCCCTCTCATTTCACCCTGAGCGATTTTTTATTCTTTATCATATCATAATACCCCCAAACTTCATAATGGGCATTTCGACAGTAACTAAGTGAAGTAATAGAAAATAACCAAGCCTGTTATTTGTTTCAATTATAAATTTATAGGTTCATTACAACAGTTCATTTTGAAGTCGGTGCCAGCCAAGAAGTTGCATTGCTGGTAACAGTATCTAATCTGGTGTCTTTTATTACAGAAGACGTTGAACTGCCTTTATATTTATTTTACCTTTTAGGGGATTCCATATTAAATTATCGGTGTTTAACATTTGATGAAAAGTAGGCACGAGATGTAAAATATAAACTTTTCGTAATTTTTCCACTTTCGATCGCATTTGGTATGACTTTCTCATAAAATACTTGGAAATATGCAGGAAAACAAGAACAGCACAGGCAACACTGACTGACACAAGGAGGTTTAAGTAGCAGCTCTTTATGCTAAGGAGGGAGCCATAACCGTATCCATTTCTTGTGAGGGACCTCCATACTAAAATGTATGTTTTTTTTTTAATCCCAAAAACGTAAAAGTTTTGTTTTTCTCTTTAAGAAATATATAGCTTAGAACTAATAAATCTTGTTACTAGTTTTTCTGGTAAGAATACTTACCTACCATTCAAGAAAAAACCGGTCAAATGCGAGTCGGACTCGCGCGGATTCCAATGGGTTCCGATGTGCCTATAGTATTTTTGGAAGCAATAAAGTCCATTTCAAAAAAAATGCAACTTGGAAAGATCGTTTAATTTTTGCTGTAATATTTACATAAACTTCTATCGCCTGTAATTAATTCTAATTTTTCCTTCCACAAACTTCGGAGATAAGGGGAGGGGAATGGTATTTTTTTTTTACATGTTTTCATCACAATTTGAAAACTAAGAGTTTTTTAGAATGAACAAGAAAAGCCCTTTCATATAATACCCCACTCGACCTAGTAATGACAATTTGAAATTTTGCCCCCCCCCCCCACCCCTATTTGGGCCCCCTTTACATTAATATTCATAACTTTTTGTTGATTCTCTCATGTGCAGTTAAGTTGGACAACCATATTATAAAACTATTCCAAATTTCAAGTCTAAAGCATGAGTGGTTGCTGAGATATACAGGTGTGACAGACAGACAGATAAAGTCGCACCATAAGGGTTCCTTTTTTTACCATTGTGGTATCGGGAACCTAAAAAACGCTGTTAAAATTCGCGCATTTTTGGCTATTACGGATCATTTACGCTTCCTTTCTTATTATTAATGATCAATTCACAAGTTAAAAATATATATTTTTACTTTCGCATATTATAGGGTTTGGATGAAACATTAGATTTTTTTCATTTGTAAAACGTAACGACCCTAGTTTTTTGACCGACTTGTCATAGTCGACTAGGAGACGCTCAATACGACTAGGTATGTATATGACGGACTCTATACATTTTTACTCTGAGGTTGTCAAAATGACGTAAGTAGTTCCGCTTTTTGCCATTCTACAGAAAAGTTGGTCAAGCTGTACATCGGCCCTGCAAGACCACACATGGTACGATTGGCAGTACGTACTGCAAGCAGGGCCCTGCAGGCAGGGCTTTGTATGGGCCGTTTAAGGGGGTATTATATCACACGATATTCAGGGCCCTGTTGCAAGGGTGGGCGTGGTCCCTAAAACTGCTCGCGGCTGCTCGAGCATGCGTATTAGGACGCAAGGTCGCAGTGTTGCCTGCTTGAAGGGTTTAGGGCTAAATATAGCATTTTTTACAATTTGTAGTTCTCGGTATTATCAAAAATGCTTCTAATGGTCATTATTTGTTAATATACAGGGTATTAGGCTCTGCCTACCCCAACGGGAAAGAGGCGTGATGTTATGTATGTATGTATTAGGCCAGGATGTTAGGGTGAGTACACAAGGTGTTAGGTTAGGATGACTACTATATGTACAGAGTGTTGAGGTAAGTATACAGGGTGTTAGGTTAGGATCGCTACTATATGTACAGGATGTTTGGGTAAGTATACAGGGTGTTAGGTTTTTTTTTTTTTTTTTAATGTATGTTGCTGTTTTTTCCTCTGACATGGTGGTCAGAGACATTGGTGGCAATTCTAGCGTGGCCGCTAAATTTAAGGCTATGATTTGACATGTCTAAAAATGTCGCTATCTTTTTTACCGTCTATAGGCTGAAAAAAGACGGCATCACTTTTAGACCTGTAAAATTTTAATCATAAATTTTGCGGCCACGCTAGAATCGCCCCCAGTGTCAGCTTAACACGGACTTCACTCTTTTTTTTTTTTTGTCCATAATAGTTGTTTGAGGGTGCAGGACTCCGGATTTTCGTACGGGAGTCCTGTCAGTTGACACAAATGGTTAATAAAACAGTGTTAGTTCAGATAATGCGAGACCTTAATTTAAATTGCATGTAAATAAAACTCAGGGGAGAAATTGTGAGCGTCCAGTACTTTGTAAGTTGTCTTTTTTTTTTGTGGCTTATCTTGATTTTTTTTTCTTTTTGTTTCTTAGTGCTTGAATAGTAGTTTTGCAATATTTATATATACACAATATATAAAATTACAATGTTTCTTATTCTACTTAATCATAGTAATGTCTTCAGTACATAGTTCACTATTCTACTTCACACATTGCTATTTCTCTTTACTGCATCTGTTACTACTTTCTCTATGAACTCTATGAATTTATTACTTTTTTGGCATGTCAATATATCGATTAGGTTTGTTTTTGTTATTTTTTGTTCTATTATGTTTTCAGTTTCAAATCTCTCCCTATTGTACCTTGGACACTCCAAAAGAAGATGAATCGCACCTTCCTCAACATCAGGATCGCAAGTACATGCTGGATTGTCTTTACGCTTGAACCTGTGCAGGTACTGAGCGAAAGCCCCATGGCCAGTCAGCATCTGTTTGGGTGTGAGGCTTATCATTTTGATTACAGTATGCGCTTGAATCACGTTCGGAAGGAATGCCTTCGTTGTTCCTGCGGTGTTGCCTTCCAAATATCGATCGTTCCAAACTTTCAGGGTTTCTTGTCGGACGGTTTTCTTAACGAACGATATTGGACAGCAACTATAGTTTGCCGCGGTTTTCATGTGGAGCGCTGCCTGTTTCGCAGGGTGTTAGGTTAGGATGACTACTATATGTACAGGGTGTTAGGGTAAGTATACAGAGTGTTAGATTAGGATCACTATATATACAGGGTCTTAGGGTAAGTATACAGGTTGTTAGGATAGGTTAACCATACAGGGTGTTAGGGTAGTATCACTATATGTACAGGATTTAATGGTGAGTATACTGGGTGTTAGGTTAGGATTCTCTATACAGGGTGTTAGGGTAAGTATATAGGGTGTTAGGATAGGATAACTATACAGGGTGTTAGGATAGGAAAACTACACAGCCTGTTAGGTTAGGATCACTATTATGTATAGTGATAACTACACAGGGTGTTACGTTAGGATCACTATACATATAATGATCCTAACCTAACATCCTGTATAGTTATCCTATCCTTACACCCTGTATACTTACCCTAAAACCCTGTGTAGTTACACCCTGTATACTTACCTTAAGACCCTGTACATATAGTGATCCTAATCTAACACCCTGTGTACTTATTACCCTAAAACCCTGTACATATAGTGATCCTAACCTACCACCCTATTAGTGATCCTATCCTAACACCCTGTATACTTACCCTAACATCCTGTATACTTACCCTAACATCCTGTATACTTACCCTAACATCCTGTATAATAATCCTAACCTAACACCCTGCATGCACGTCTCAGTGTTGAATTACCGCTACAAATTAGTAACATGGCATGGCAACCTGCTCCAGCATGCGAGAGCATTTTGCCGGTTAGTCTGCGCGGACCCTAAGGAAGCGCTTATTACTATAGCCGGACCGCCGGAATTGACCCTAACTCAGTTGTCTGTGAAGCGACCGTCTAAGTGTTGCACGCCCGCGATACCTAATGGCATCCACGTTGTCGAAGCCACAAAAATTTTCCTAAGCTGTAGGCGTTGCAGTACCCATCATGATTTTTTTTAAGAAATTGTACAGTCAAGAGCACATCAAGCTTGACACTTTGGACTTTGTGCCGTTCTTATTTCAATGGATATTTGGGCTAGATTCGCGCTGCGAGTGTCAAGCTTGACCTGTCGATGACTGTACCTACATATTTCCAACGATACATTAAAACCATCACTTCTCATGTCCTTATTTAAATAATCCAGGTCTTTCTTCCACAAATAAGGCATATCTTTGTTTAAGTCTATTACAGACAACGACCCTCCTTTTTAGGGTTCCGAACCAATGGAAAAAACGTAACCCTTATGGCGTGACTTCGTCTGTCTGTCATCTGTCACATCTGTTCATCTCAGCAACTATTCATGCAATCGATTTGTGGAGTGCTTGCCCAAATTTATTAAAAAAGAAAGAACTAAAATTTTGTTTCATTATTATCGTAAATGAGCCCAAATAGGGGTGCAAATAAATTGTCGTTACTAGGTCAAATGGGATATCAAAGAGCTTTAACCAGCGGCAGTAGGAAATTGCGTGACTTCTCAGAATGATAGTAATTCTGGGCATACACATACTAATTCAATGCATTTTCACGGCGATAACCGTAGTGGCTTTTAGAGACGGCGGCGTAAAGCGATAGTGAACTTTACGAAAGAAAATGTTCGTGACTTTTTGGGACTACACAAACGGGGCTTAAACACGAGATCACTTGAAATCTTCATCAGCTGCGCACTCCGTAGTTTTACTGCATGACACACTATCTTAATTATCCACTAAATCATGCATAACACACTATCTTTATTATCCACAAAATCACTAAATACACAAAAAAACAAAATTCAATTAAGCAGGCAAACGCCCATGCCGAGTTCCCGCCAAAAAGCCAGAGATTAGATAGAATATGATGTCAGCCGTTCGCACGACATTATTGCTACTGTCGACCGGTTGTTTCAAACATTCTGATTTATTTGCGTATCACATTGGTGCTTGAAACTTCACTCAAGTCACGCAAACCGTGTTCCTGTCGATACAACCAACGTGCAGTAATCACTAATTTATTGTTTTCTTAAAACGGTCGGACACAAAATGCACGCTGCGCTCCCGTGTACGACTCCACGTTGAAAATGTATCCAGGAAGCGACGCTCCTAGCAACATGCCCCCCCGCCGCTCCGCGCCACGTGATTCCGAGAAATTAAAAACCCTTTTGGCCCACCCGTAGTTAGATGAAAACAGAAATCTCCGAAGTTTTCTAGACGAAAAATCTGAATTTATTACAGTCGTTATAGTTTGATATGAATATTACAGCAAAAATAAAACAATCTCTATAAGTAGCCCAGTTTTTGAGAAATCTGCAGGAAACCTTTACAAACAAACTTAGTTATCCGGTACTTAAAATGGACTTTATTGCTTCTTAAAATGGACTTTATTGAATCTTGGAACCCTCGGTGCGCGAGTCCGACTCGCACTTGACCGGTTTTTCTTTGTTGGACATGGCTGCGCGCGAAAACAAAAACACGAGAACAAAACACGCGACCGTTCCTCGCGCATCGAATAAGTTCCCTAACTCTTAGTAGTATTACTCGACGGTAAACGAATTGGTCCCGTGTGGTGCCGGAAAAGAACTGAATGATCCCAAACATACCCGTGGGTGTCGTACGAGGCGACCAAGGGTTACAAACTGGAGGATGGGCAGCAGCATCCTCGTGTGTATCAAACCGCGGTCCATGGTGCCAGCAGCCGTAACGCAGACAAGCGAGATGACTATGGTACTTCCCCTCCACATTTTTCCAGCTAAAGCTAGAATTCTGGAGAGAGCTTCCTGTTCTGTAGTGGACATTCATGGGATGTTATGATGACCGGGTCTACTACTCTGACCCCCTAATTAGGAACCCTGATTCAGTATGGTGTAATACGCCTTCTAAAAAAGTGGCAACACTTGAAATGTCATTGCTGTCAATGTCAAACATCGGTTTTCAACTCAGAGTAAAAAACTATAGAGTCCGCCATATATATTCTGTATGAGCTAGTGAAACGTGAAGCGTCTCACTGTCGCCCTTGCTAGTCGGTCAAAAAACTCAGTTAAGTTTTACAAAAATCAAGATATCTTTAAAAATCGAATGTTTTAGTATAAACTTTGTTTGCGAAAGTGAAAATATATAGTTTTTTACTTGTGAATTGATCATTAATACTAAGAACGGAAGCGTAAATAATCCGTAATAGCCATTTTATGCATGATTTTAAACACAGTTTTTTTCCTGAATTCACCAGAAAAACTGTGGTAGTAGCATTTACTAGTTCCATGTCACATATTTCTCAGAGAGAAAGATAAAAATTTTACGTTTTTAGGATTTGAAAAAAATTCCATACATTTTAGTATGGAGGTCCCTCGCAAGACGCTACGCTTATGGCTCTGGGCTTTTTGGCGGGAACTCGACATGGGCGTTTGCCTGCTTACTTGAAATTTTGGTTTTTTGTGAATTTAGTGATTTAGTGGATAAGAAAGATAGTGTGTTATGCAGTAAATTTACTACGGAGTGCGCAGCTGATGAAGATTTCATGTGATCTCGTATTTAAGCCCCGTTTGTGTTGTCCCAAAAAGTCACGAACATTTTCCTTCGTAAAGTTCACTATCGCTTTACGAGGGGAGCAAAAAGAAAGACAGATTAAAAACATCAGACATGGCTGTATGGGCTTTGTACTCTTTGCCTTTCCGAAAGGAAGAATGAAACCAAAAAAAAAAAGCTTATGGCTCTCTCCTTAGCAGCAAGAGCTGCTATTAAAACCTCCTTGGTTTTCAATCTAGGATTTTCAATTATCGACATTTTTAAAGAATAAAAGACGTTCTTTTTGTTTGTTTTTATTATCTAACAAGTCTTAAAAATACGGCGTGCCGACATCCTTTGTACTCTATGTCGTAGTATTTCTCGTAGAAGTCTTGAATGAGCTCTTCGACCTGCCAACAAAAGATACCACAATGTCTAATGATATTCTTCAAGCAAAATGCGATTCTTGCGGGGAAACCGCTTACGAGCCTTATATAGAGTGCTGTGAATGTGAGACCAACCTTTGTACGACGTGTTTTGCTTCAGGACAGCAGGTTAGAACGCATAAAAATGACCACAAATATGCCGTAAGGAGGAACGATTTCCCGTTATTTGAGAACTGTAACTGGTCGGCAAAAGAAGAATGTAAGTTGTTATCTGCCTTATCAACATATGGATATGGAAACTGGGAAGAGATCTCCAAAAGTGTGCACTCTAGGTCTAAATTGGAATGTCAGGAGCATTACAAGAAGTATTACATAGAAAATGTTCAATATAAAGATTTAGAATTGCTTCCAGAGACTGAACAATCATTGTTTCCTAAACCGCTCATCCCCTATTTATACAGCACGGATTTAAGTGGAAATCCACCAAGGAATAACCAGTCAGATCAGCATTTAGCTGGCTACAATGCATACAGATCTGAGTTTGAACTTAGCTATGATAATAACGCAGAAAGTATCTTTAATATTGAAAATGCTTATTCTGATGATGATGATTCAGATGATGAGTGTATGGATAATATGAGGGTGGCTTTAGCAAGAGCACTGAATTCCAGGTTGAAAGAACGACAAAGGAGGTACAGAATCATCCAGACACATGGCCTAATAATGCCTAATAAGCTGATCTCTTGGATGCACAAGTTTGATCTGACACTGGGGAGACAGAAATGGGAAAGACTTCTATCTTTCATGCAGTTCATGTCTGGTATGCAATTTGATGCATTTGCAGAATCATTAGGTTTGGAAATGGAAATGCTACAAAAGGTTACTCATCTGTGCGAGTATAGAAGAAATGGAATTAAAACAATTTACTCGGCAAAATTGTACAGGCAATTGAAAAAGGAACATGACTTGGTTGTTAAGGAGCAGAAGTATGCAACCTTGGTCATGGCAAAAAAGTTTGATCATTCACCGACTAAATATCCTGTGAAATGGAAAGAGGGGGGAATGAACAACATAAAAAGGTTTAAAAAGGTTGCACAACCATTGGACATAGTTGATCTACCAGGGTACCATATGCTATCAGAGTCAGAAAAAATGCTATGTTCTTTACTGAGACTGTTGCCTACAAACTATTTGGAAATCAAGCAACAACTGATTAGTGAGAACAACAAAATGGGTTTTTTACGTTTGCTGGATGCAAGACGCATTGTAAAGATTGATGTGAATAAAACTAGGAAAATTTATGACTACCTCATTTCTGAAGGTTTTGTAAGAAAACCTATGTAAGTTTAACAATAAATAGTTTTTATGAAGATTGTTTGTTTTAATTTTTACCTTGAATCCAAACTTCTGGTAGAGAAATATAGCTGGGTTTGTAGGTGATACATGCAGTGTGACATCCTTTCCTGTGCAAGTCTGTAAATGAAAATAAAATTGTTGGGACGAAATTGTTGAGCGGGTTTAAAGACCTTTACACTTTTCCATATTACTTGTAAAACTGGATTAAACTGCATTGTGTTCTTTTATCATATAACCGTGCTGTCTTTATGTCAATGATAAATACTATATACTAGCTGTTGCCCGCGACTTCGTCCGCGTGGGATGCGCAGTTACTGTTATCATATAAAAATGATTTTCATGCATATCGGCTCTAAACTGTAGACTTTCATACTAACTCTCAACCCTTATTTCATTTCATTGGAGCATGATTTTGAAACTGGCAGCGTTTCCGTGTTTCGGAGAGGATGTTAAGCTATCATTCGTGGCTATTGTATTAGTCGTTTAACAATGTTAGAGGCCGTTCGTTGCATGAAAATCTCAGAACAACCAAGTTAGGCTAAATAAATCTACTAAGTAGAAAATCGCAAAATTTCACAACCACAGGCAGGATTCAAACCTGCGTCTTCTGCGTCAGTACCGCAGACGCTTTACCAACTAGGCTACTGTGGTCCTGCCTGATGTTGTGAAATCTGCGACCTCTATAGATACGCATTTCAATGTTGCTTTGTAGATTTATTTATCCGAACACAGGAAGTGTTAAAATAAAAATAATTTTCAAAGTAAGGCTAGTCTGAGGTACTGTTACGTCAGACCAGTCACTTTCCAAGTCACCAAATGGCGTCTCACATGGCTTAACTATCACTATCTAACAACCCACCTGAAGTACTTGGTAGAGCACGAAGGAGGCAATGTTAGCACGACGCCACTTGGGACGCCAATAGGAACGAGATGTAAGCTTAATGCCATCTCAGGTTCGGTTTGGAACGCACAATCCACTAGCAACTTCTGTACACGCACCTTACTAAGCTCCTTGCAATTCTGTTCTCCTGGTACTCTGAGCTCAACGTAGTGCTTGTGGCTGAGTGCTATTTGCTGTTTCTTTACGATCACGAAAGTTAAGGAACCAGACGGGTGATTAATTGAGAAATAAAGATTCCGTGTTTCGTAGAGCACGTTGCACTGTCGGTTCTGGTCATTAGTCATTAAACAATGGTAGAAGTCGTTTGGTGGCATGAATACCTTTACAAAGTAAGGCTCGATAAGGCAAGTACCAAGTTTCCAAGTTAATGGCCTCTAGGCTTAACTGTGACCTAGTAAGCATTTCGTCCAAAACTATCACACTATATGAGTGATCACACCTAGCTGAATTCAAAGACTAATTCGGTATACATTGCTAGGAGGCTTGGTTATGTTAATTGCAATATTCTTACTTCAACGAGCAATGTATGCCGAATTAGTCTTTGAATTCGGCTAGGTGAGATCACTCCTTATCTTGCACCCACCTGCAGCAAATGGTAGAGCATGAAGGAGGCAATGTTAGCACGACGCCACTCGGGACGCACCAGTAGGAACGAGATGTAAGCTTCATGCCATCTTACGTCCGGTACCAGGAACGCACAACCCACTAGCAATTTCTTGTACGTCACAACGCAGCTGAACTCTGGGTATTCTAGTGCTTGGGTCACTGTGGAATTAGAGCACAGTGTTTAGATATTATATTACAAAATTTGCGTTCTCCAGACGGGAGGGATGGAGAATGATGTCAAGCTGATTGCTTCAAGCTAGGGCTAAATACAAAGCAGACCATGTCGTCCGTGCTTGGATAAAGGGTGAAATATCTTCAAATAAGTGATCCGATTACCATTCTCCATTGTTGCAGAAAGAGTTACTATTACCTATTCTGTGCTTTTATCTACTCTCATATCGTAAATCTTCAATAATGAGAACTATTAAACAACTTTTAAATTTTTATAGGCGTTGCAGGAGGAGCAAGGAGGTTGCATTGCAATATTTGCAATGATGCAAAACTCAGCAAACAGATTTTATATTTAGACATATTTTTATTGGTTTTGTAATGAAAATAGTGATAAATGTTGTTCATGATTCGCCTTCAGGTGTTTTTAAATCAACTAGGAACATCGCTTAGTAGTGTCGTCGCAAAAAGAGAAAAATATTACAAAAACGTTTGTTCTTCAAAACATTATCTTAGGATTCAATATGAGAGTAGATAAAGTTGTGTATGCAACTACACATAATTAGGTATAAAACACTCGTGTCTTCTATAATGGAATTTTGCTCGCTACGCTCACCTGCGTCCCATAACCCACAATCGTGTTTTATATCCCTCATTATGTACCGTTGCATAAACTACTGTCATAATTTGCTTGAACACAATAATGCAACACACGGCCGCACATCGGTAGAAACAATTTTGGACCTTATGGCGTGGTAATAGAGTTGAAAGAGTTTCTACCGACAAGCGGTTGACCGTACGTAAATAATGTACCTTGATGACAATGGCTCCGCGCAAACCAACCGGCAAAATGCTCTCGCATGCTCGCGGAGCAGTTTCTTAGGGTTGCCATGCCATGCTACTAATTTGTAGCAGTAATTCAACACTGGGACTTGCATGCAGGGTTTTAGGTTAGGATGTTAGGGTAAGTATACAGGGTGTTAGGATAGGATCACTAACAGGGTGGTAGGTTAGGATCACTATATGTACAGGGTTTTAGGGTAATAAGTATACAGGGTGTTAGGTTAGTTTTACTATATATACAGGGTCTTAGGGTAAGTATACAGGGTGTTAGGATAGGATAACCAGCGGCCACTTCGTCTGTAGAAATTAATACTTCATTTATCTGTAAAACTTCCAAAAAAAATAAAATAATTACGTACAGCGCGTTCAGGACAAGTCTGTCTATGACGGTTATTTTCCTTGCATGGGTGACAGGCGGAGAGCCAATGAACGACTCGCTCACCCCCGCGACTCATTTTTTGCGCATTAACGGTCACAGACAGAGTTATTTTGCTCGCCGTATACAAGGTTATTGTTTTGGACCTGATACGCGTATGCCCACCTTATTACAGAGGTCAAAAGCAACAACTTTTGTTCTACGACTTTGCTAACAACGCACAAAATTTTTTCGACTCCCCATACTAAAGTGGTCACGTGACCGACCCATTTTGTATGGGAAGTTGAAAATGTTTCGTGCGTTGTTACCAAAGTTGTAGAACAAAAGTTGTTGCTTTTGACCTCTGTAATAAGGTAGGCATAAGCATATCAGGTCCAAAAAATAACCTTGTGTAATAGTAACGTACAGTCGACCCCAGGCCAGAAGAATTGCGTACACAGGTCGTTGATGGCGGCGATGTGATGTGGCCGGACGTAGGAGAAGTCTATAGAGGCGCGCGGGGGAGGGGAGTAGTTGGCAACATTCCTGGGAACAATGTAAAAAAAAACATTATTTCAAAAAACAAAATACCCGACCGTGTGGAAAAATCCTATACTATTAAACGAGCAATATTTGTATTTATATATATTTGTAATCGATTTCTCGAAAACGGCTCTAACGATTTCGATGAAATTTACCATACGGGGGTTTTCGGGGGCGGAAAATCGATCTAGCCTCATGTCAGGAAAAATTATTTTTCTCTGTGTCTCATGTTTGGGAAAATTCTTTTTCCCCGTGTTATTGAGCTTTTGCGTTTTAGACAAAAACCTACAGCGCCATCTGTTGGCGGGTAGCATTAATTGCTCACTCGATGATATTTTAATGTTGAGGCGGCTATTATAGAGCGAAACTCGGTGGACCAGGTACAGATTCAGATAATTTTATTCAATGTAGATTCTTTACAGAATACTTATTGAATGTCATGCAGAATACAATGCAAATAGAGCGAGTCTACGCCGTTTCGGATCGTGCTATGGCAGCGTAAAAGAAACGGCAAGAAACCACTGCAGCACGGCCTACTTTAAGAGTCGGCTTTTTACAATGTGTTTCTTGTGTTTCGCTTGAATATCAGAGCACCATACCTCTTTGTCATTCATATAGTCATCCAATCTGTAGTAAGCTTTTTTACATAACGCTTGCTTTACACATTCTTTAAACTTTCTGTCAGGTAATTGCACTATATTGTCAGGTATTTTGTTGTAGTATCGTATACACAGACCAACGAAAGATGTATTGACTTTAGTTAATCTAGTATATGGTTGATCAATTTTATGCTTATTTCTAGTATTAAAATTATGCCTGTCACAAATTTTAGGTACTTGATGAATGTTCTTTCTAGCATACATTATATTTTCATAGATATACTGGCTAGGCACTGTCATAATATTGATTTCCTTGAACAGTTCTCTCAGGGAATCACGAGTCTTCAGGCAATAAATTGCTCTTATAGCCCTCTTTTGTAAAACGAATATTGAATGTATATCAGCTGCTCGGCCCCAAAGCAGTATGCCATAAGACATAATGCTATGGAAGTAGCTAAAGTAAACCAGCCTTGCAGTAGCTACATCAGTAAGTTGTCTGATTTTTCTAACAGCATATGCAGCCGAGCTCAATCGACCACAGTACATACTATGAACTGAAAAGAGAAAAAACAAGTCCAATTTTGACAACTGTGGAGCTTCCCGAACGCGGCCCATCCGAGTCGGATTCGAAGAGTAATATTGGTTAAAGGTTTTTTTTTTTTTCTGTGTAAGATAAAAAAATTAAAAAAAAAAAAAAAAACAATATTTATTTTCAAAAACTTAAAGTTAAGCAAAACATGTTGCTAGGACCTTCTTTTAAGCCTTAATAGCCTGTTCCAGAAGACCCCGCTCCTCCTAAACGCACGTACGTACAAAAACAGTTTTAGAAAATAATCTAGGTACTAAGGAATAGTGCGGTCAACCACTCGCCGGTAGAAACTTTCTCAACTCTGCTACCACGCCATAAGGTCCAAAAGTGTTTCTACTGACGTGCTATTGAGTGCACAAATATAAATATATAAATTAAGAACACAAGTATTTTATAGTAAGTATTACTAGCGTAAAAGTGCCATCGGAATTTAAATTTAAAAAATATAACATTAATTCAAGATGTCTCACACAATATAAAATATATAATTGAGCATGTATATTTGGAAACATATCATATATTTATTTAATACATTGCATATATGTAACAATTGACTAAATGTTATATTTTGTGTATGTATGAGTATAGAAAATACCATTTCAGTAAAGGGTAAAGGAAATATATGATTGCAGGCGTGCTAGTGAAGTTAAATAGTGTGTGTATGTGTGCGTGTGTGTGAGTGCGTGTATGTGTGTGTGTGTGTGTGTGAGTGCGTGTGTGAGTCCGAGTGTAAATCAGAGTGAATGCCTATTAAGTAGTAGTATATATCATGTTATTGTCTTTAAGAGATCCTCACATTCATCATAGTTTATATTTTTTAGCCAAGTTACTAGAGTCGATTTACATTCATAATAGTTTTTAGTATATATCTCTACTTTATTGTTAACTTTATTGTATAAGCGGGTTGATCTATACGTGTACTGATTGCTCGCAAAAGTTGTTCTAATTGAATGAGAACTCATTACAATATCTTTCCTCCTCTTTTTTTGCATGTTGGGATCATACCTTATTTTCTGATGTGTTTTTAACGTAATATGTAAGATGTATAATTTACGAACAGATAGTAGGTTACATGTTTTATATAGACTCTCTGTAGGGTATCTGAGTTTCTTGAAGTACATTACCTTCAGTAAGGCTCTTTGACCTCGTTCCACTGTTAGAAAGTGCGTTTTTGAAGCACCACCCCATATGGGAATACAATAAGTTATTATAGACTGGACTAATGCGATATAAATTTTATTGAGGAGATTTTTCGAAGTATTTACTGTTTCATTTGTATTAGTTGGAACTACATGCCTTAACGTTATGAACATCCATATGAACTTTCTTATCCTTCCATTTACTTGTTCAATTTGTTGTAGCCAGGACAGTCTCTGGTCTAGTAGAATACCTAAGTATTTAATATATGATACTTTATCTATCGTTGGGCAGTTACAATCTTTATTATTTGCAGTTTTACATGTATGCATTTTTATTTCAAAGTTATTATTTGGTTGAGAGTTTTTATAAATACTAAAACAAATATAATTTGTTTTATTTGTATTTAGTGTTAGAATATTGAGTTTTAACCATTCAGAAACCTGAACCATACCTTTTTCAGCACTAATTCTAGTGGCTTCCCAGGTCGGACCAGTGAAGACAATGGCAGTGTCGTCGGCGTACGAGAAGATATTGGCGTTTTCAATGGACATATTACAGAGGTCGTTTATATAGATTAGGAAAAGCGTTGGGCCTAATACACTACCTTGAGGTACACCGCACGACACGCCAACGTCCTCACTGGTGCACTGATCAAGTTTAACTTTCTGTGTTCTATTAGTCAAATAGTCCATGAATAAAGAGAGTTGAGTACCTCTTATTCCAATTTTTTCTAATTTCCGTACAAGGATGGGGACAGAGACTGTATCAAAGGCCTTTTTGAGATCTATGAAAATACATAGACTTTTTTTCTTATCGTCAAGCTGTTTCGAAATAAGTGTGCTTAGAGAGGTTATCGCATCTTCGGTTGATAAACCTTTTCTGAAGCCGAATTGTGACGGAGATAGGATATTAAAAGTAGATAAATAATTTAGTAGTCTACTGTTGAGCAATTTTTCTAGGATTTTCGAAAGAACGGGTAATATGGAAATAGGCCTATAGTTGTTGATGTCGTCTCTGTCCCCACCCTTATATACCGGTGTGATTATAGCCTTTTTCAGTGGGTCGGGGAAAGTACCGTGTTTAAAACAAAGGTTAGTCAGGTGTGTTATAATGGGTATTAATTCATGCTTTATATGTTTTATATATCTAGTGGATATACTATCCCACCCTGGGGCACTATCAGATTTTAGGGATGTTATTATATTATTGATCTCATCATGGTCAGTGTCCAATAGGGCAAATGAATGAGGCTGATTAGGTAGGTTTTTAAGATAATTACTTTGTTCATTAGGAATTAGGGCCGAGTGAATATCACAAGCTAGTTGCTGACCAATACTCGAAAAATAACTATTTATAAAATTTGCCGACTCTGCTTGAGTTGCTTTTAGATTATTTAGTTCCGGATTTGTTTTAGTGGTTTTGTTAGTGTAAGTTATGTTTTTTATATTCTTCCATAAAGTTTTGTTACTTTTAAGAGAGTTGGCAAGCAACTGCCTGTGATACTTCCGTTTTAGTTTTTTTAACAAATTATTACAAAAATTTCTGTAACGTCTGTATGTTATTTTTTTTATTTCATTATTAGGGTCATGTCGAAGTTGTTTCTGTAGGTTGTTCCTGTTTTTTATACACCTCAAAATGCCCACAGTGATCCATGGCTTGATAATACGTCTACTCTTAGGTATATTTGTGGTATTCGTATTTAATTTAATTGATTCAGTCAGCTTTTGAATAAGGAGGTCAGTAATTATATTAGGGTCTTCGCAGAAGAGTAAGCTAGCTAGGTTTTGTTCCTGTAAATATTTTAATGCTTTATCAAAGTCTATAGTTGTATAAGTTTTAGAAGGAGTTTGTCTAAGCTTTGTTTTTACTATTGACATGAATGTAGTACAGTGGTCAGTAGTGGTAGTGTGCAAGATAGCAATAAAAGCAGAGATTTTTTTAACATTAATTTTTATCATAAAGTGGTCAAGACAACTTTCTCCTCGGGTGGGAAGGGTATGACTGGGGAGAATTCCAAGAATTGATAGCATATTGAGGTAATAAGTTCTATTTTTATATTCATAAGATTTTTCTGTAGGTTTAGGGATTAGATTTATATTGATATCACCAGCTATTATGATATTATTTTTCGAATTAAGAGCGTCAAGGTAAGTACATAAGGAATTTGTAAAGTTTTCTGAATTTCTATTCGATGGAGAGCGATAAATACAGAGTATAGTATTATTGAAAACATCAATTTGTAGGCAGGATGCATCTACTAATTTTATCTCTTTGACTTTGGTCTGTAGGGAATCCTTTAGGTAAACAACTACACCATCATTTTGATTGTGTTGTTGAATGGTCGCAAATGTATTATAATTTTGAAGTGTCGGAAGGGTTTTATTGATATTTATCCAACATTCTGTTAAAATAATAACATCTGGACTAAAATTAATATTTGAGAGGGTTATTTGAAAGTCATCGAAATTGCGTAGAACACTTCTGATGTTCTGAGAGATAATGGTAAAGTCGGATTTATTATGCTTATAGAATTTTTTTAGTTCACTGTCATCACACTGAATGGAACTTGCTATATTTATCTTGTCTATTTCATGAATAGTTTGTAGGCGATCATCCATTTATTAGAGTATGTAGGGCACAGCTTATTTCCAGGAGTGTGGTATGAGATTTAGATTTGTGGAAATGAAAGTATTGGTTTATAAGAGATTGCATGTCGTTCGGTTAAGGATTTGACAAAATTTTGTTACACTTAGAATACCAATTAAAGTTAAAATTATTACTTTCGTAATGTAGTAATAGATCTCAGTAAAAAGTATTTTAGAGAATTTATAATTTTGTAAAATAGCTAGATATGTCCCAGATAGGTTTTTATAAATTCTGTATATATTCCAAGTCAATAATAAGAAGTAGTAATAAAGTAATATAGAAAGTTGAAAATTTATTGAAAAAGTAATTTCTACTCCAAAAAGGTTTATAAAATTTATGACTTTATATTGAGTTAACGCTGAAGGATTGGTGTATATATTATTCAGCATGTTATTTATGTCCAGTATCCTACCAACTATTGATACCACAATGTAATACTTGTCTATTACTTGCAAAATGTAGAAGCTGTTATCCATAACAACCTAGGATTAGGAGCAAAAAGTCATAACCAGGGGTTTTGCGTAGTAGTATGCACAGATATTTGTAGTTGAAAATTTTTTTTTTATGTTCGTATTATAGAGGTTTGTTGTATGGTGTATATTCGAGACTGAAAGGCATGCGGTATAAGATTGTGTACATAATATATACTTTAAGAGGCCAACGTGTGACTGTGTTGAGTGTTTGTGTGTGGGGGTATGTATACCATTTAAGTAGTTTAGTGGCAGATGAGATATGTATTGGGGTTCAGTGCACCACCTTGATAGGTGTGCAATGGATCTTAATACTAAGTTAAGTACATAGATCAACAGAGAAAGCAATATAAGTAATTCACGAATATTATATAGTCATGTTTCTTGCATGAGTTGGTGCACTTGAGCTTCGTATTCAATTTGGATTATTTTTGAGACGTCATCTTTCCTCACGAGGACTTTCCCAAAAGAGGTCCAGCAATATTTAAACTTGCCAGTTCTGACGAGGTCGCGAGCCAGGAAGAAGAGGCGAGCCCCCTTAGAGGTCAGTTGCTCCGAGATAAAAATCGGCGAGTCTTCGTCGGAAGTAAAACCAAGGTGTTTGGCCTGAAGTCGAGTCTTGTATTTGATGTTGAATTCCTTTCCTTTTTTTAGAAAGTCCGCTCGTAGGATTGCTGAACGCAGCTCGACAATTATTGTGGGCTTTTTCACCGTTCCGGATTTAGGATTTGTTCGAAAAATGTCGAAGATATCTTGACTGTTCATATCGACCATGATGGACTTCGCGAGGCACAAAACATAATTAATTAGGTCCTCCCTAGATTCATGCGCTAACTTCGGGACATTTTTTATTTCAATACAGGTTTTACGCGAGAAACGTTGCATGTCCTCGATTTTATCTTCCAATGAAATGATCTTTTCATGATCCAGTAACGATTTTGTTTCGAGGTGGGTAATCTTCTTTTGTAGCATCTCATTTTGTGCGGATAAATGTGCAACGGAGGAATCGATGCTGGAGTATTGCTGTCTAATCTCCTGGATATTTTTGGTTATCTCAGATAATTCTTGCTTTTGGCCGCCAATAAGTTCAGTGATTAGCGTTCTCATTTCCTCTTTGAAGGTATTAAAATGTGCAAATGAAAGCTCGTCATCTCTAGGCCGCTTATTTCTTTGAGCAGCGAAGTTAGGGGGAGGGCTGTCTTCGTATGACTTATTAATCTGAGGATCAGATGCATGCAGTTCCCTTGACCTTGCTAATTGATCAATTGACGATGGTTTGTTCGTAGGAGTCCTCTGAAGTGACATGTTTATTTCGTGTAGGCCTAAATGTGTTGCGAGCCGACGGCAAACGATGTTCTACGAAGGGAGGAGCCCGTACACAACGCTACCAGCGGGCGGGCAACTATGCTTGAAACCTGCTCAGGAGCACGTAGTAGTTGATATTATCGCTACGTCACTCTCACACTCACAGGTACAGGTGGTGTATTCAGCGCGGCGCAGTAGCAGTTTGCGTGTCTCGCTCACACAATTAGCAGACGGAGGAATAGCTACCTGTCTGACTAGATGCTATCACGTTCACTCACACACCGCAAAACTGGTTTTATTTATGAAACTTTAGCACGGAGGCACTTGCACACGACCGTTCGGCACGGCGTCCGAGAAGGAAGAGGTCTTGTCTCGTCTTGCTCATCGGCTCGTCCATGAGTTTGAGTCAGGTGGGGTTGGTAGTGATGTCTCTCCGGTTGGAATGAGGGTCCGGAATAGTTGAAACCAAAGATTTCGGAATAGATACCTTGCTAATTTATTTCAGTAGGGGATGACATCTGCCAACATGTCACAACCCCATCATCGATGATCCATAGAAAATATTCAAAATAACCTGTCAAATCCATAGAAAAACGCCTACGCCACCTAGTGACGAATTATTTCTTTAATCCTCCTTCTAAGTACCTTTATTTTTCTGTGAGTTAAACAGACACCCTCTCGTTGGTACCGTAAAAGGCGGCAAAAGGATCTTGAACATTGAAAGATGGGCAGAATCCATTTATGTAACTGTAAACGTTTAGAACGCTACCCTGTTTCTGTGGTTGGTAGTGAGCCTGCCTTTCACGCCGTGGGCCGCGGGTTCGATCCCGGCCCAGGGCAAACATTTGTGTGATGAACACGAGTGTTCGTTCTGTGTCTGGGTGTTATTTATCTATTTATGTATGTATATCAGTCGGGAGACTTTCCACCCACCTTCGATTTGCCGACGATATTGTCGTAATGGCTGAGACCCTGGAAGATCTCGACACGATGCTCAATAACCTCAGTAGAGCTTCACAACAAGTGGGTCTTAAAATGAACATGGATAAGACTAAAATTATGTCTAACGCTCTTGTTGTACCCACTCCATACGTACATATGTATCAGTCTCCGATACCCATAAAGGCTTTGCCTAGTTTGGGATCAGTTGACCTTGTGTAAAATGTCCCCCAATCCTATACTATTCTTCTTCTTTAATTTAAGAGCTTGGCTCTTGTCGATGGAATAACTTCCAGTCCTCACGTTGTATCGCGAGCTGCTTTACTTCCTGAAACGACACGAGATTGACCTTTTCTTTTATCTGGTCAAAGTAGCTTCGCCTAGGTCTTCCTCGTCCCCTCTTTCCTTCAATCTTTCCTTCCATTATGTTTCTCAGGAAATTGTCGTGCCGTATCAGGTGACCTATCATTTTCCCTCTTCGGTCATCTATTGTTTTTAGTAAACTTCTTTTCTCTTTGACTATTTCTAGCACCTCTTCGTTTCTTTTCTTTTCCGTCCAGCTAATTCTTTCCATTCTCCTCCAGCACCACATCTCAAATGCTTCCAGCCTTTCTCTATCTCTTTGTGTCAGTGTCCATGTCTCACTTCCGTACAATACAATGCTCCATATGTACACCTTGATTAAGCGCTTTTTTACCTTCTTAGATATTTTGGCCTTCAGGAGGTGTTTCTTGTTATTAAAGGCTTTTTTAGCCATAGCCATGCTTTTAACGATATCTGGTGTACATCTGGAGTCACTGGTGATTAAGCTTCCTAAATATCTGAATTTATAAACCTGTTCTATTGTAACGTTATTCAGTTTGATTGGACAGTGATCTGGGGTATGTTTAGATGCTATAAGTGTTTTGGTCTTTCCAGTGTTTATTTTCAAACCAAATTGTAAGAAGGTTTTATCCATTTTTGTAAGAAGATCTTGCAGGTCTTGACTGTTTTGAGCAACTGCTGCTATATCACCTGCAAACCTAATAAACTTAATTTTTTGCCCATTAATTTTAATTCCTCCGCTGTCTGAGTCTACTATTTCTTGTATGGCCTGCTCTATAAACACATTAAATATTAACGGTGATAGTGGACACCCCTGTCTTACACCTTGTCTTATCTTTGCCTTTCCCTTTTCCTCTCCGACTTCTATGATTGTTTCTTGTCCTTTGAAAAGTTCGTAATTATTTTTTCTATCTCAACTCCTCAACAACTCCTATTTAACGGAGAACTCTCATCATCTTCCTCCAATCTACGTTGTCAAACGCCTTTTCCAGATCGATGAATGCTATATGTGTATTCTGATTTAGCTCCATGCGTCTATCGATTATCATCCCAAGTGCTAGAATCGCTTCCCTAGTTCCTCTATTCTGTCTAAAGCCATACTGATCTGGTCCTATATGTTTTTCCACTATTGGTCTTAATCTTTTCTGAATTATTTTAAATAATATTTTTGTAAGTACTATTAAACGAGCAATATTTGTATATTATACTTAGTTGTGATCGGTTTCTCGAAAAATTAGATTTACCATACGGGGGTTTTTGGGGGGCGAAAAATCGATCTAGCTAGGTCTCATGTCTGGGAAAATTCGTTTTCTCCGTGTTTTTAAGTATTTGCGTTTTAGACAAAAACCTACAGCTCCATCTGTTAGCGGGTAGCATAGCTTGCTCACCCGATGATATTTTAATGTTGAGGCAGCTAATATAGAACGAAGCTCGGTTGTCCAGGTACTAATAGGTGTTTACCTATGAAATTGCCGTTTCGTATGGCGAATTTAGGTAAACTCAATTTTCAGTACTAACATTTTTGCATTTTTCTTAGGAATTATAAATCCATTTTTTTTAAGCATTATTGGGAAGACATTAAACTAACAGAAGCTTAAATTTAATTTTCGAAAAATATTATCTGTAAAAAAATATAACAAATCTAATGATGAAATCGGACGACATTTAAGACGAACAATTTTCAAACTTTTCATTTTATAAATCAAAATAAAAATATAAACTTTTTTTTATGCGTAAATTGATAACCTTGAAGTCAACTTTCAAATATAAGACAAATGAAAAAAATAGAATTAGAATTATAGGAATTATGATCTCATTAATCTGTAAGAAAATTTCGGCAATTTCATAGGTAAAGACCTATTATTTAGAGCAAAGCTGTACTATTTTTTGTCTGTCGGTCTTCTACAGATTGTACTTTGGTCTTCTACAGATTGTACTTCGGAGAGTGTGCTCTAGAGCTCCATGAGCTTATTCCACCATCTACCATCGGGAGTCTAGACGCACTGCACAGGATATCACCCATGCTTGGTTGATATTCCGCACATTCGCACAAAGCGCTTTGAATCATCTTTTATAATGCGCACGGCTAAAGAGTGGAATTCCCTGCCTGCGTCTGTGTTCCAGAGTTCATATAACCCGAATCTATTCAAGTCGCGAGTGAATAGGCTTCTTCTGGGCAAGCTCGTTCTATCGTCGACCTCATCTCTGTCTTCAAGACTAGATCGAGGTCAAGAGTAAGCCCATTTTCAATAAACAAAATATTTCGTTTGGACCAGGTGCGAACAGGGACGGGGTACTAGACTAAAGATTTTTATCTATATTTTATGTTCAAATATTTTTATTTACTTACCGATGCGTCTTCATCATCAGCTCATCCATGAGTTTGAGCCAGGTGGGGTTGGTAGTGGTGTCCCTCCGGATGTAAGGTTTGAGGGTTTGCCCGGAGTACCCCGAGCGGAAGGGGGCAGGTTCGGAGGTAGATAGCAGCACAGTGCCGCGGAAACTGCTCGCTATGGTGCCGCTTAGGTTGTCTATCAGGAACTGGAAGGAAAGTTACTTTAAACCGGGTGTAAGGGACAGTCTACCGAATACTGAAAGGACATTAGTCAACGTACAGCGCGTTCAGAACAAGTCTGTCTATGACGGTTATTTTCCGTGCATGGGTGACAGGCGGAGAGCCAATGAACGATCCGCTCACCCCCTGGACTCATTTTTTGACTTCTGCGCATTAAAGGTCACAGACAAAGTTATTTTGTACGCAGTATAACTGATTATAAAAAAAAGATTATTAAAAATGATTTTATTTTAACACTTCCTGTGTTCGGATAAATCTACAAAGTAGAAAACTCAGACGGAGAAGACGCAAAGTTCAAATCTTCGCCTGAAAACACAATACATCTCACAAGTAATACATATTAGATTGTTTAGTGCGATTGCCCAGTGAATCTATTTATTTAAAAAAATAAAAGATTTTTAATATTGATATGGTCACTATAAGATGTTGTTAGGTTAGCTAATTACGTAAATAACGGAAGACAGAACGACCTTTAAGTAGGGACTGAATAAATTGACCGACTTGGTATAACATGGTTCTCACAACTTTTTGCGGTAGAGCACTGAGTTGCTAAGTTATGTTTTGATGGCATACTATTAAACGGGCAATACGAGTATTTGTTATTATTATTGTTTATTGCACACAAGAAAAATACAATGGACAATACATATAGAAAGACGACACAACAGGTACTACTTATTTCAATATAGAAATGTCTTCCAGCAGACCTAGGCTAGCGTGAATGCTATTGGAAAAGGCAGATAGATCGTCGTGTTAATGTGTTTGTAATCGGTTTCTCGAAAACGGCTCTAACGATTTCGATGAAATTTACCATACGGGGGTTTTCAGAGGCAAAAAATCGATCTAGTTAGGCCTCATGTCTGGAAAAATTCATATTTCCCGTGTTTTAAGCATTTAAAAAATACAAGTTTTAGACAGGAATCTACAGCGCGATCTGTTGGCGGGTAGCATAGCTTGCTATTATAGAGCGAAGCTCAGTGGACCAGGTACTAAATAGTAAACAAGTTGACAGAGCGAGAAGCCCCCACAATTCGCCCCAGCTGTAACAAATAATTCATAGAAAAGCAGTTTTGTTACTTACAGATCTTTGGAACCTATCTAGAACTCTTTCAGCATTCATTTTAACTTTCGGATCTTCTGGTATATAACCTCCGAGCAACTTCACTGTCCTGGAATAAGATGAAAATAACTTAATATGTAATATAATACAAAATTACCAAAGTCACCTTTGAACTTCATTACCGTAAATGGCTCATGGAAGCACAAATGCTACGAGCGACGCGTACCTAAATATAAATTACTATAACGTTATTTCTTCCTTTTTTTTGATAATATTTGTTACAAATTGTTTTTAATTAGTATTTAGTTTTACGGTATTTCTTATTTTATTTTTGAAATTTAGCCTGTTTGCTCTGTGACGAGAGAGAAGTTTACGGTTCTGGCAGAATATCAGCGCTGCAGTGCCGTTGCCGGTGCTGTATGCATTATGCTGAGCCAGCGCCTATCCAATAGGCATACCACATACAGCATGCAAAAAGTCGGCTGCCTGTAGAATAGATTTTGTCTTCTTGATGTTACGCGCGACAAAAATGTAAAACTACCTAATCTACCTATTTATTTTGAGTTGTGTATGTTAATATTTGTAAACTCCTGTGATCTGTTTTATGTGTTATGTTTATTGAATAAAAGTTTTATCTATCTAAAATTATAAGAATCTACAATAAAATAATGTAGCTTGATGTTTTTTTTTTGGTTTCATTCTTCCTTTCGGAAAGGCAAAGAGTACAAAGCCCATACAGCCATGTCTGATGTCTTTAATCTTTCTTATTGCTCCCCTCGTAAAACGATAGTGAACTTTACGAAGGAAAATATTCGTGACTTTTTGGGACAACACAAACGAGGATTAAACACGAGATCACTTGAAATCTTCATCAGCTGCGCACTCTGTAGTAAATATACTGCATAACACACTATCTTTATTATCCACTAAATCACTAAATGCATAAAAAACCAAAATTTCAACTAAGCAGGCAAACGCCCATGTCGAGTTCCCGCCAAAAAGCCTAGCTTGATGTAAGTGTTCTTGCAGCGATGCGTAAAACATTGGACCGACACGCTGTGTTCCAAATTGTACAAACGCTGCTAAAAGCGTATACAGTACTGACGGACGGTCCAAATTGATTTTGCACGCTCACAAAGCTATCACTGCTTTAATGGCTCTAGTCAATTTGGAATGGATTTAAGCGCGCTCACGTGTTCATCTGTCAAAATGTCAGTTTTGTTTTTATTTTCTTTAACAAAGCCTAAGCCAATCCCTGAAAAATGTGCGCCAAATCCACTCATTCCCATAAGAGACAAACTCATTCAAATCAAAACTTGAGAAACATCAGCTGGCTGCAAATGTGTGGGATTTTATATGTGTCAAATCGATTTTGACATTAGCGCTTTCACTGCTCCACCTATTTGACTAAAGCACTGATAGCAGAAACGATGACGTCATCAATGACGTA
Organism: Athrips mouffetella; assembly: GCA_947532105.1. NCBI lineage: Eukaryota > Metazoa > Arthropoda > Insecta > Lepidoptera > Gelechiidae > Athrips > Athrips mouffetella. The sequence goes on along the minus strand of OX383960.1, from coordinate 31,028,154 downwards.
AGGCGGTGAACGAGCGAGTGGTTTAGAGCACGCTTTTGGTCGATTTGGACCGACTTAAGCGCGCTCACAGTGCTCTAAAGCAGTCTGTTAGCCCAAATTGGAACGCACAGAGAGAAACGTATCGCTTTGTCCTGCTCTCACGCATAGCTTTGTCCTACTGTCATTCTAAATTTCTAATGAAGGCAACTCAGAGGCCAATTTTGATCCTTCCATGATATTAGGATAAGAATTTCCAGAAATATTGATAAAATAGAAAGCGTGAAAGCCATAAGCGTTTAGGCTATGTTGATGATTATATGAAATTATTTTTTATGAGACAAGTAAGGAAAACCAGCAAATAGGCCATCTGATGCTAAGTTAACACCACGCCTGTAGTATCTACATGCAATTACTGCCTTATGTATGGTATGCTTTGTCACAAATAAGACAGCAAAGCGCGTAACCCACCCTGAGAATGTCTCATATATAATGTTTATAACAAGTTCATCATCATGATATCCTGTGGGTTTAAGATGACCGACCTCGTTCAATTTTACTTACTTATCTAAATCAAATACTGGCAAATGTTTGTGTCTCTTCAACCTCCTCAAAGATAGTTTCGCCCGCATTCTATTCAAATAAGCCTTCTTATTCGGATCTCTTACTTTCGGTATGATATTCTCAACTTGCTTCAAAAGTTGTATTTCTTCATACTCAGTCATTTCAACTAAACTTTTATCCGGTTCTGGTGTATTCTCTACCCATGGTAAGTCGACAGAATTCAGTTGTGTCGAGAATAGGTTCTCTCGTCGTACTATTGGTTTCTCTTCGACGACCTTTTTAATTTTGTCGGTTGGTTTTGATTCTTCGATCTGTTCCGGTGGGATCGGGGATAAACTTGGACCGTCCGAGTCGTAGAATAAAGGTGTTTGTTGCAAGGAGTTGATGCTTGAAGAATCGCTCTGAAAATGATGATGAGGTAAATAAATGTTTATAAATATCGTTACTTGATTAAATTCTGTGTTACGGCCTTACTTTTAAAACATATACTGACAAACTAGAATCAATGCAAATTAGATTTCTTAAATTACTTGTTAATAATAAAACCAAAAATAACTGTAAAGAAGAATACCGTAAAATTTATGTAAAATTCTGCCCGTTAGTTTAAAGCATAAGTACCTTTATCTACACTCATGTCGTAAACTTTGAAATATGATTCAAAAAGTTGATACGTAAGGCTGTATATTACGCAGAGTATATATAAAAAAATAAAAAGTTACCATTACGTAACGATTTTTGTATGAAAATTTTGCAAAGGTGTTACGTAATTTAATTTTTTAATCATTACATAACACTTGGATACAATTCCCCTTGAATTTAAACTTTTTTTAAGAAGACTGAATAGAAGGTCTTTTAGAGAGCCCGTTAGTAATATATCAGTTTTTCTTAGTAGCTGTCAAATATCAGTAGCATATTACAAAGTGTACCATATAAACAACCTATTATTTTGGAGCAGTTAGAGTAACAGTTACTATAGTTACAATTATTTCATCTGTGGCTCAAAATATGCGCGCGCAGCCTGAAATCAGAAAGGACTTGGAAATAGATATTAGATTTGCCGCTATTTTCAAACATTTACCTTTTTCAAGTATTTTGTGCCCGTGAAAGTAATGTGAAAGTTTATTGAAAAAGTAGATAAAGTGGTGCAGTACTAGTATAGATAAAGAGGATACTGCACTCACACCAGAAGATACTCAATAACTTATGATTTTCTCTCATATTAGTCTAGGACATTTTACGACATAACCTACAATGAATTGGGAAAGAATGAAAATCTAAAAGAAAACCATGTTAAGAAAATGTTCTGCTTGTATATTTCAAAGAAGACCTAGCGGATATAATATTAAGGCGGCTTCTATATACTTATATCAGAACTGTAGTATACATAATATAAGTTGCCTTTGTTGTTTACTTACTTATGTTTAATTTTTATAAGTAAGTACCTACCTATTGTATGAGTGAAGATAAAGTAGTATACGCAACTGCATATAATATGGTATTAAAACACTCGTTTGATGCTATTATCACACTCGGCTGCGCCTCGTGTGATAAACCCAAACTCGTCTTTTAATAACCAGTTTTATATGACAGTTGCATAAACTACTATTAATAAACAACCGTGATAATCAGGAGCATAAATTAGTGCAGTTTACTATTATTTAATCTGTGGTACAGTAAACGATTACCGTACTTATTAAACAGCTTGCCGGAGGACATTCACCGAGGTGAATGTACCAACGCATCTCTACCTGTAGGTGTCGTAAGAGGCGACTAAGGGCTTACAAACCAGAAGATGGGTAGCAGCATCTTTTCGTGTATCGCACCACATACTGCGGTCACCAACAACCGCGGTCCATGGAGCCAGCCGTAACGCTAACAAGCGTGGTGACTAAGGTACTTCCCCTTCACATTCTTCTAGCATTCTTCTACTTCAAATTTAATGCACTTCTGCGTGACAAAGACGGTGTGACTGTCCATAACTAGGACGGTTATTTTACCTTAGTGGTACGGAACCCTCGGTGTGACTCCGACTTGCGCTTGGCAGGTTTTCTTAGTAACCCCGACGCAACAAGAACCTATATCTACCCGTGCGAAGCCGGGGCGGACCGCTAGTTGCTTATAATTTTTGCATGCAATGTAAGCTGCGCATTCATTTGATAAACATATATTTTAATTCAGGAATTTACCTTTATGAACTATCCAAGTATAACTAATAATTAAATATAGTAAAATTAAACTGTAACAAAGTGGAAGAACTTTATGTCCCACCTGCATTTGTAAAACTTTGAAGTCTGAGGTAAAGCAAGTTATATTACACACAGTTTTAGGCTCTGTAGATGTACAGTGAACTCATAAAACCGTTTTAGAGCTATATGGTGCGGAAATCGGGCTTAAAATTACATATAAATTGCTGTCCCAGAAATACGAATACATACAATTTTATTGACTACAATCACACATATTTTATGAAATATACAGGTAACCTTGAAACATACAAGAAAAATTATAGCACTCATTTAAACTCGTTTACTCCAGCCATTCGAATGCATTTACCATTAGTAATGCATTTGACTCATTTTCGCTTGAGCTTATATGAGCTTTGTTTCATCACAATCGCATAAATCGAAAAATTAACTCGGCTTCTAATCTGGTATATTTATAGTTTTAATCCACTCACATATCTTTGGAAACCTGAACTTCGGTTAATTAATATCGAGATTGAACTCGGGCCCCGGCAATACTATAAATAATTATTTATTTTCACTAACACGTCGCACATAGAAAGTGCATCGAGACGCGTCTTCAAAAATTGTAAGATAAAAGAACGGAAAGTGCACGTGTACGAAACCTACGAAAGCAACAAAATTAGGAAACCACAACGATAGCGCGTTTCAATAACCTAGTGGCGCCATCTGTTGTTTAACATAAAATCATTGAATAGGGAACATGCATAATTTTTTATATTAAAAAAAAATATCCTCATTCATGTAATAAACAATTAAGTAAAACTATGAAATTAGAAAATATATAAGCCATCGAAAATTTGTTTCTGTCTCTTTCTAGCAAAACGGAATTTAACGCGGAGTTTATATGGCCGTAGTGAAATTTGACGTCACTATTCATGTCGGATCTCTTTGTCTAATCGGCGCGTAATTAATAGTTTTAAATGCTTATGTCGGCCGTATTTTTTAGCCGATTAAAATTTTAATTTCACTTTTTGTCATGTCTACTACGGTTAATTTCATATTTTGTTAATCGTTCACTGAGACTCAATTCTTGAAATCCACCACACACCAATGTAAAGTATAACTTTTGAAACATACAATTCAACAACACTCTACAGGGTGTAAAAAAAGTACGATGATCCTTCTAAGGGGTGATTCTACATCCATCACTAATAAATTGCATAAAAAAAAATACTTAGAAAAAGTAGTTTTAGCTCAAGAAGAAGTGCAACGCCTGGAGAGTTAAATGACCTCAATGATCAGCTGGTGATGCAGACAAAGATGTTTTTTGTTATAATATCGAGTCACTAGCAAGTACCTATCCATTTTCATAAATTACTATTCTGTATTTCGAAAGAAAATCAAATTTCATAAAAACAAAAAAAAAAAATAAAAAAAAAAAGTATTTTTTTTTTATTTTCTTTAATCACCCCTTATAATTTTTTTTCACACCCATTATAGTATATCTAAAGACTTACTTGTTGTATTTGCGGGGTCATATAGTTCGCTGGAGTGAACTCAAATCCTCTGAACACATTCTCCACCTCGAATAAACCCTCTCGCGTCGATAATGTCAGCGTTTCTTCAAAGATATTCTCTTCTGCGACTTCGTTCCTAAGAAAAATGAAACAACATAGGTTTGTTTTAAACTTTCGGACTTCTCATACATGTTACAAGTGAACAAACGCCGCCCATAGTACCCACTGTCTTATTAAGGCATACTTTGCCACTAATAAGACAGCAAAGCGCGTTGCTCTCTTTGAGAACTAAGATTTAAGTCTCGTGTCCCGGTAATTTCACTGGCTCCCTTACCCTTCGAACCGAAACACAGCAGTGCAAACACTGCTGCGTTACGGCAGAAGTAGTCAAGGGGGTGGTACTTCCCCAGACGGAGTTTGTATAAAAGCGAAATTACCGGCACATGAGACATAACATCTTAGTTCTCAAAGTGAGCAACGCACTTTGCTGTCTTATTAGTGTCAAAATATTCCACTAATAAGACAGCGGTGTGGATCCCGTGTGGTGCCGGCAAAGAATAGTACCAACCCATACATACCCGTGGGTGTCGTAAGAGGCGACTAAGGGTTAACTGGAGGATGGGTAGCAGCATCCTCCTTTGTATCTAACATCTTACTTACTGCGGTCACCTACAACCGCGGTCCATGGTGCCAGCCGTAACGCTAACAAGCGAGGTGACTATGGTACTTCCCCTCCACATTTTTCTAGCAAAAGCTAGAATTCTGGAGGGAGCTCCCTGTCCTGTAGTGGACGTTCATGGGATGTTATGATGAAGACAGCGGGTTGTATGGGCGGTGGTGACCACTTGCCATCAGGTGGCCCACCTTCTCGTTTGCTCACTTGTAACATAAAAAAAAGCCCTACCACTACAAAAATGCCTGACCATCATCATCATCATATCAGCCGAAAGACGTCCACTGCTGGACATAGGCTTCTCTTAAAGATCTCCATGACTCGCGGTCCTGCTTGGCTCGCATCCAGCGGCTCCCCGCGCCCGCCACCAGCTCGTCCCACCACCTTGTGGGGCTCCACCTGCCAACGCTTCGTCTCCCGGTACGTGGTCGCCACTCTAGAACCCTCACGCCCCATCGGCCCGAGGTTCTTCTTACAAGATAACTGATCTTACCATGCCATGCATGCATGCCTGACCATGCTTACAAGATAACTGTCTAACCTGCTATCAGAATCTATGATATCATAATAAGAAGTGCTGGAGACGGCGCTGAGTTCATCGGAGTCCAGTCGCCGCTTCTTGCTCGCCGGTTCCACTCCCGGGATGGGCATGTCTGGTGCACTGTTGAGAAGCTCTTGATAGCCTGAAATTATATCATTTTAATGCCATGAACTACAAAAAAACTAGAGAAATTCCTTGTGGAAGGCCTGAAGAGGAGTTACTTTCTTTTTGCTTTTTTTATTAGGGTTCCGTAACTCAAAAGAAAAAAAAACTAAGCCCTTATAAGATCACTTTGTTGTCCGTCTGTCTATAAAAGTATTAAGTTGAAATTAATATGAAATATCAAAGTCCGTGAACCCTTGAAGGTGTGAAAATTCAAGCTTCTAGGACAACAATAAAATATATGGCCATTTATGTCCTCTTTTCGCCATTTATGAACCCAATCAAAACCTAGGGTTCTTTCCATTAACCTACAGAATCATGAAATTTGACAAAAACCTCGGATCTCGTAGGACAAGCAAAGGAAAATGTCTAAAAATAATCAAATATTGCAACTTTTCTCACAACTTATTAAGGTGAGCTCCCGTTTCAAGTACATTAATATTAAAGATGGGTCAGGTTTGAGTTGACACGGAGTTTGAAAAATCTAAGCGATGTAGTTCAGCTGACGTCATTAACAGATTTTAATATCCAACAATGAATAAACGATTTTGACTTTAGTTATATCCTTCTGTCTTATTACAGTAGTCTTTGGTTAAATCATGGTGGACCTGTACGGAGCCCTTAGTGCGCGAGTCCGACTTGCACTTGCTTCTTTTTTTTTTTTACACAGAGCCAATGTATTTGTGAAGCGTATTTATTTTCTTAAAATGATAAAGCTATCCTAATATTAAATATGTTTTTATTTTAATAGAGTGGTCAACAAAATATATCCATAGAAGATTGAAAACGTAACGAGGCAGTTTTTGCCAAGCTGAGCGAAAGTACAGTTTGGCAAAATAATAACTGATTACAAACCCATTTTAGTTACTTTCACTCTAAATAAAGTCTTGTCCAAAGCGATTTGATTCCTCGGTCTTCCTTTTGGCTTATCTCTGGCCATTTCTTGAACTGAAAACAAAGTAAAATACAAATAAATATGAGAGATGGTTACAAATGTTTCATACATTTAAAACCTGGTTTAAAACCGGTTTAAAACCTGCTCATGAGCTTTGTGTGCGGTTTTAGCGCGCTAATAGTCGGTTCAAAACTTGCTCGTATTCACTCGTTTAAGCGACGTGACGTCATCAGTGACGTCACTTTAGCGCGCTATCATTGCATACGAAAATGAGGTAGTGCAGCGTGTGCGAAACGTCAAATTCATAAGACATTTGTCATCAATCTCGTTTTCGAGAGGTTTTTTTCACCTTTTTTTGGGGTTTTTAGATTTAATTATCTTATCGAATAATCATTATCTCTCAATAATTTCTTAAATCGCAAAACAAAATCGAAATTTTAATATTTCTCAGTGACATTGACATAAGCGCACTCTAGTCTGGTTCAAAACTGTATTCGATCGTATTCGACGAATGCACGCATATAGAAATAAACCGACTATATTCAGTGAATGTGATGTGTGCGTTGAATTCAAGAAACAATCCGTAGTGACAACATCACGCCTCTTTCCTGTCAGGGTAGTCAGAGATCACAGTCCTCCACCTGCTACGATCTTGACATACTTCCCTCACTTCCTGTACTTCCTTTCTTTCATACATGCTCGTCGGTTTAGGGTACTTTTAATCTAGCCTTTATTCAGAACATCCTGAACTTGTTATTAATTTCACAATAAATAATAATAACATCTTAGTTCTCAAAGTGAGCAACGCGCTTTGCTGTCTTATTAGTGTCAAAATATTCCACTAATAAGACAGCGGGTGGTATGGGTGGTGGTGACCACTTACCGTCAGGTGACCCACCTGCTCGTTTGCTCACTTGTATCATAAAAAAAATATATTAGAAAACTACACAATCTCTGAGTAACATAACATATATCTTCCAAGTTCCAGAACCAACCTTAAATATAATTCCCCTTTGCCCAGAATGTCTAGAGATTACAACAAACTAGGTCAGACTATTGACATCTTTAATTGCACTATGCCCGTCTTCCGTACAGAAGTATTTAACATTCTTAGAAGTTAGCGTAAATTATGTTTAGTTTAGTTAACAATTCCAATTTATTTGTAAGTTTATTTTTATATATTCATTTAATTAAGTGATGTTGTACTGGCAATTGCATGCTGTGGCACCTAAAGACAGTGCATTTACCTTTAATTTATATCTAAGTTTTTGTGGTTTGTACTAATGTAACTGTTACTGGTTTTCCTAAACAAATAAAATAAATATATTTAGACCAAAAAGTGTCCTATGTGAAAAGCTGGGATGGAGCATGATGGAGACAGGGGACATGATGGTCATGGACGAATAAGCGAAGAGCGAAATGTAGATAGATTAGAATAATAATAAAAATGCAGACAGTAGTGACAACAGGACGAAGTGATGCATAAGATATTGAAGCGAAAGAGACACATATAAATCCGTCCTGCTGCCTGCTTAGCACGCTGCAGTTGTCAGTTTATCTAGGCCCATAGATTAAAGACTTTAAGCATGGTCACGTTTTTTTGACATCCGAGCAGTGCGACACACTTTGAGAGACAAGGACGGCTACATGTATTAGTGTATAAAGTTATCTCAATCTAAAATATCAAAAACGTAATTTGTGGATTTGCTAAAAATTTTCCTCCACTGACATTTCTCCGAGATATATTTTCTCTCGGGCAGCATGCTAAGCCGGCTGGTATTGTAATTGTAATTGTGCGTTGGGCTATTTTCCGCAACTCGACGTCAATGCGCCTATTTTGCGTGTGGGTAGAACAGCGATTACTCAAGCCACCCGATTTCCTGAAGAAAGCCCAGCAAGCCGGTGACGTTGCTCGCTACTTCAGGAAGGCCCCCGGGAACACCAAGGTACTTTGCCCTGTATGTGGCTAACTCCGTGCACTCCAGAAGGACGTGAGCAGCTGTTTCATCTGTCTTCAAGCAGGCTCTGCAAAGAGGACTGTCAGTAACACCTAATACAAAAAGATGTTTGTTAAAAGATCCGTGACCAGTAATAGCGCCGGTTGCCAGTCTAAGTTGCGATTTACTAAGACGTAACAGCTTGCGGGACAGACGACTGTTGATGCTAGGTAAGGCTTCCCTCGCCTGCCTGCACGTGTCTTGACTGGTCCAGTTCGTTTCGTGTAAGCAATAAGTCCTTGTTCTAAGCAGCGTGCGAATCTGCCTCGCCGGTATGGGTATAATGGGTTCAGGTCCAATAGCCTTAGAGTCCGACCCCCTGCGAGCCAATTCGTCCGCCGCGTCGTTACCTCGGCAGCCACTGTGACCTTTGATCCATTGTAAGGTCAGATGGTTGCTAGTACATACCTCAGCAAGTAGTTGATGGCATTGGTAGATGAGCCCTGAAGTCATGGTGTTGCTACTCAGGGCTTGGAGTACCGCCATACTGTCCGAGAGGATTCGTATTGATTTCTCTTTTACCTTCCTAGACAATATGGCTGTAGCTGCCATTGATATCCCCAAACATTCAGCCTGGAAAACTGTGTTATAGGCGCCCAATGGTGTAGCTATTTTTATGTTTAGGTCTTCGGAGAAAACGCCTGATCCAGTACCTGTTCTCGTCTTTGACCCGTCTGTGAAGATCCTAAGCTCCCTGGGATTTAAGCCCTCGTAGCTATCGTCTTCATGCAGCTGGATCTTGTACTTTTTATCGAATACATACTGTTTCGGTATCCTGTCACTCGTGGCCATCAGTATCGGGATGTCCACGAAAGCTTTCTCAAGAATGCTCGTGTGCAGGACCTTGTTCTTGTTCCACAGGTTCAGAGCTCTAAGACGTACCGCAGAGCATGCTGCCTCCTGTTTAATGAACAGGTTCAGCGGCGGAAGGTCTAGCAGGGCTTCAAGGGCTGCAGTAGGCGTAGTCCTCATACAGCCCGTGATCGCCATGCAAGCTAATCTTTGGAATTTTTGTAATTTGTTGATGCATGTGCTGAGTTCGCATCTTGTCCACCAGACCAGAGCTCCGTAGCTGACGATAGGGCGCATCACCATACAGTAGAGCCATAGAACAATCCTCGGTGAGAGACCCCAACGCTTACCAATCATTCTATGGCACTGCCAGAAGATGATGCTGGCCTTGTCTAATTTGTTATCAATGTGCTTGCTCCAGTTGAGTTTGTTGTCCAGGATTAAGCCTAGATACTTTACCTCGGTTGAAAGCTGTAGTGTTGCGCCAAACAGCCTGGGTAAATGGTAGTTGCCCAGTATTCGTTTGTGTGTAAACATTACCATTTCGGTTTTAGTTGGGTTGACTGAAAGGTCGTAGGTTGTACACCATCTCTCCACAATACGCAAGGCTGTTTGAGTGAGATCGCATACTGTATTGGCAAACTTACCTGTGATCAGTATTGCCAGGTCATCTGCGTACCCTATGGTGTAGTAGTGGTTCGCGTTTAGCTTGGTTATGAGGTCGTTGATAACCAGATTCCACAGCAGCGGGGACAGGACGCCTCCCTGGGGGCAGCCCCTTACCACAATCGCCGCCTGGGCGTTACCAGCGAATCTAACCGTTCGTTTGCTTAGCATGTTCGTTATCCACTCTGTCATTACCGGGTTGGCTCCGTGCTTCTGCAGGGCCTCTGCGATACTTGTAAAATTAGTTTTGTCAAAAGCACCTTCAATGTCTATAAAGGTGCCCAGACAGATTGCTTTTGCACCTATTGCCTCTTCAATCCGCATTACCACCATGTGTAACGCAGATTCCGTTGACTTACCAGAGGTGTAGGCGTGTTGGTTGCTGTGCATAGGTATGTTTAAGAGCACATGGTCTCGTAATTCTCTTTCACATAGCCTTTCCAGCGTCTTTAATAAAAACGAGGTCAGGCTGATGGGTCTGTAAGATTTAGCGTTTGTATAATCACCCTTACCTGGCTTAGGGATGAATGTTACCTTCACTTCCCTCCAACCTTTGGGAATATATCTGTGTGCCAGGCACGATCTTAGGATGGTAAATCGGTCTTAGGATGGCCGGCTGGTATTGTAATCCAGCTACATTATTTCAAATGCAGCCAAAACTATGCATAGCCAACAACTATGCAACTATATTATATTGCAGAGCAGTGAACAATTTTTCAATACGCTAGCACACCCCGGATACATCAAGCGCGAATTTGAAATTCGAAATTGGAAGGTCGCGTAGGCTCGCATATTCAGTACAAAAGACCCTCAGAAGGACCACGAGAATCCCGCGGCCGGTTGCACGCGGGGGTGCGGGGGATTGCAAGGGGAGCGGAGAGTGTCTGTTCTGTATGATAAATGATAATACTATTACTTTATTCTGTGATGCTAGACTTGTAACATACATACATAACATCACACCTTGTTCCCGTCGGGGTAGGCAGAGACCACAGTTCTCCACCTGCTACAATCTTGACATACCTACTTCCCTTGCTTCCTGTACTTTCATCAATCCTTTCATACATGCTCGTCGGTTTAGGGTACTTTTAACTACAGTGGAAATAATGTATCTTGATGTAGCTTGACAGCAGGACAGCTTTGTCTCTGTCACTCCAATATCTTATGCATCAGTCCATCCTGCTCTCACACTGCTATCATTCTAATCGAGCTTTATTATTTCGACTGTAGTCTGTTCAACCCAACTTACTGATGTGAGAAGCGACAGCAGGAGAGAAGTCGTGCATCAGTTTCCACCAGCCACTCTCCCCGAGGGCTATCGACCCGGATCGAAAGAACAGCTGGTTGTACACTGACAGTGCTCCGGCTATTGTGCCTATCCAATTCTTCTTCTGTTTGCTGTAACATGAAAGATGTTTGGTGAAATCAATGACAAATGTATTATATTTTATTTATGGGCGACCGAGCTTCGCTCTATAATAGCTGCCTCAACATTAAAATATCATCGGGCGAGCAAGGTATGCTACCCGCCAACAGATGGCGATGTAGGTTTCTGTCTAAAACGAGGTATTTTAAAAAAGTGCCTAAAATACGGGGAAAACGAATTTTCCCAGACATAGCTAGATCAATTTTTCATCCCCGAAAACCCCCGTATGGTAAATTTCATCGAAATCGTTAGAGCCGTTTTCGATAAACCAATTACAAAAGTATATATATACAAATATTGCTTGTTTAATAGTATAGTATTACTTATATTTAAATTAGCTGATATTTATTTTATAAATTTATTACTTCAGTTTTTCATTTATGATTAGTTTCTCTTAGTTATGTTTTCTACCTAAAATTGTTGGAAACCTAGTGTGGGGTCCACGAGTAATTGTACTGATGTAGAGTTTTGCCAAATAAACATTTTTCATTTTCATTTTTCATAGGATATGCAGGTTAATTGTGTGTTAATTTATAGATGTGTTAATAATGTTAAGAATTCAAGACTTTAGAGTCATACATTGTTGGTCATCTATTATAAAATCCTAATATGTGACCCAGCAGGTCACATATTAAATCTGTGCATAAAGAGCCTTTTTTTGGGGTGCTGGCCATTGGTTTAAAAAAGATTATTACTTACAAATGTGGTCCAAACAACATTGACCAATGTCTATCAATGAAGGAGCAAATGTGTGTTTTGTAGTGGAAGAAGCCATGGTTGCTGATGCCATAGGAGTGCTGGCTGAGATGGTGCAGCGTCAGCAGCAGGACATTTACCCTGGAATCAGACCAAAATATCATCATTATAACATCCCATGAAACGTCCACTACAGGACAGGGAGCTCCCTCCAGAATTCTAGCTTTTGCTGGAAAAATGTGGATGGGAAGTACCATAGTCACCTCGCTTGTTAGCATTACGGCTGGCACCACGGACCGAGGTTGTAGGTGACCACAGTAACTAAGATGTAAGATACAAAGGAGGATGCTGCTGCCCATCCTCCAGTTAACCCTTAGTCGCCTCTTACGACACCCATGGGTATGTATAGGTTGGTACTATTCTTTGCCGGCACCACACAGGACGACCAAAATATGTCATGTGAATTTTTATTAATTTTGCTCACAAAGTCTATTGATTACAATATGAAATGAAGAAAAATTATTAAACTTTACTGAAGAGAATAATACTTTCCTAAAAAATAAATAAATTCTAAGCCGATCATGTGACCACTTTAGTATGAACAGATGATACTTTTATTTTATCATTAGTTTCTGTTTTTCGGGAAAGTTTCTTACTTTCAATAATAGAACCAACGGGCTTTCGGAGCAAAACAATGGACTAGTTATGCTTGAATACAAAAGGCTTGCTTGGCACCAACACAATGCAAAAAAGATTGCAACTATCAAAACATATCAGCACGTCAGCAGCCCGTTTGTTAAAACGTCTCCAAAACTGGCGAAGACGCATAATAAAAGACTACCTGTAGTTTTCGTAACACGAAGAACGTCAATAAAATGAATGTAGGTATACGATCCTATATGCAGTAAAAAAATCTCAAAAACTACATACCAGGGGAATCTATTTCTCGTAAATACTTCCGTATTGTCCGGTGAACAGTCTGAACATATGAAATCGAAGAAAACATCACAAGAAAAATCACCAGGAGTACCCGGCCTTCGTAAACAAGATAAATGCACGAAACATATACAACTTTCGCATATCAAACCAGGATTATCCTGCTTTTCTTCTTGTAAGTTACAATATTTGCAAGTTGTAGCCATAATCTGACTATTTTAGATGCTTTTGGAACAAATTTCACGACAAATAAGCTTTGTTATGTTTGGAAAAATCTAACCTCAAATCATTTTATTTTTTTTTGGTTTCATTCTTCCTTTCGGAAAGGCAAAGAGTACAAAGCCCATACAGCCATGTCTGATGTCTTTAATCTATCTTTCTTTTTGCTCCCCTCGTAAAGCGATAGTGAACTTTGCGAAGGAAAATGTTCGTGACTTTTTGGGACAACACAAACGGGGCTTAAACACGAGATCACTTGAAATCTTCATCAGCTGTGCACTCCGTAGTAAATTTACTGCATAACACACTATCTTTATTATCCACTAAATCACTAAATGCACAAAAAACCAAAATTTCAACTAGGCAGGCAAACGCCCATGTCGAGTTCCCGCCAAAAAGCCCTCTAACCTCAAATCAAAATCGAAGGATAGGTCGTGTTCCAAAATGTTGGCCGTGTTCCAAATTGTACAAACGCTGCTAAAAGCGTACCTTACTGACGGACACGGTCCAAATTGATTTTGCACGCTCACAAAGCTATCACTGCTTTAATGGCTCTAGTCAACAGACGATCGGATCGGACTGCTCTGAAACTAGCTCCAGACCACCGACCGTCCGATCCGCTCTGCGCAACACACGATCGGACCGTACACCGGACATACGATTGGGTTGCCAGATTGACAGATTGGTTGTCCCGAAAAGAACGATTTTTGTCTCTTTTGGCAACAGATCGCCCTTCCGATGTCGGTTAACATGTTTAGGTTTACTTTCTTATTTATTCATATTCATGGTGATCGTCCCTTTTGGCCAAAAATCGTTCCTTTCCAGACTCAGATTTCCAATTTTCCGAAACTTGACATAGGCACTGGCAGCACCGAGCAGTTTATTTTACTCGATCACACATATGAACGTCATATAAAGCTATCCTGCTGTCAAGGTAAACCAGATAAAATAAAGTATGTTTTACCGTTGTTAACCCACTTCTCCGCGTTATGGCTCCAGTTTTATCAAAACAAACTAAAATCGCGGTAATTGTGGCTATTTATTTATAACCATCAAACTTGTCGGATGTGTCCTGCAAACATGGAAGCTCTTTGTAAAGCTCCAACAATTCAACAATACATTGTTTTTCTGCCGGTTCATCTGAATAGCCTTCTACTTCTCCATTTTCCATCTTTTAAGTTTACGGCGCGAACCAACGAACGTTTTGATATGACAAGAAAATACAAACAACAAGCCGTTCCATATCGGTTAACAGTAATCCATCACCTTTGACAGCAGTCTGTCTCGTCTCGTTCACACATATTGAGGTCTTATAATAGCTATCCTGCTGTCAGGATAATATTTTACTGTTTTGGAACGCAGCGCAAACTACAATTTTCGGAACGAAACGTCAAATGGTCCGGTGCGCCCTACACACGATCGGACCGTACCATTATTATTATTACTTGTTCTGAAGTCCGATGGGAAAACCATCGGACCGCCAGACAAGGTAATAATAATAATAATGTCCGGCGGACAGCCCTCCACACGTCTGAAACCAGTACGGTCTGAAGTCGGCGCGTACCAAAATCGTGGTCCGGAGCTAGACTCAGAGCAGTCCGATCCGATCGTCTGCGCGCTCACTTGTTATACGGCCCATACAAAGCCCTGCCTGCAGGGCCCTGCTTGCAGTGCGCACTGCCAATCGTACCGTGTGTGGTGTTGCAGGGCCGATGTAACGGCAATTTTGTCGGCCCTGCATGCCCACACAAAGTACGATTGGTAGTGGCACTGCAAGCAGGGCCCTGCAGGTAGGGCTTTGTATGGGGCCCTTTATCTGTCAAAATGTCAGTTTTGTTTTTATTTTCTTTAACAAAGCCTAAGCTAATCGCTGAAAAATATGCGCCAAATCCACTCTCATTTCCATTAGAGACAAATTCATTAAAATCAAAACTTAAAAGACATCAGCTGGCTGCAAATGTGTGGGATTTTATATGTGTCAAATCGATTTTGACATTAGCGCTTTCACTGCTCCACCTATTTGACTAAAGCACTGATAGCAGAAACGATGACGTCATCAATGACGTAAGGCGGTGAACGAGCGAGTGCTTTAGAGCACGCTTTTGGTCAATTTGTACCGACTTAAGCGCGCTCACAGTGCTCTTAAGCAGTCTGTTAGCGCAATATGGAACGCACAGGTTGATAAATCACCGTGACAGCAGGATAGCTCTATACGACATCCGCTATGTGTGATCGAGATAGACAGCTATCACATAATGGCTGTGTTCCAAATTGTACAAACGCTGCTAAAAGCGTATACAGTACTGACGGACGGTCCAAATTGATTTTGCACGCTCACAAAGCTATCACTGCTTTAATGGCTCTAGTCAATTTGGAATGGATTTAAGCGCGCTCACGTGTTCATCTGTCAAAATGTCAGTTTTGTTTTTATTTTCTTTAACAAAGCCTAAGCTAATCGCTGAAAAATGTGCGCCAAATCCACTCTCATTTCCATTAGAGACAAACTCATTAAAATCAAAACTTAAGAGACATCAGCTGGCTGCAAATGTGTGGGATTCTATGTGTCAAATCGATTTTGACATTAGCGCTTTCACTGCTCCACCTATTTGACTAAAGCACTGATAGCAAAAACGATGACGTCATCAATGACGTAAGGCGGTGAACGAGCGAGTGCTTTAGAGCACGCTTTAGGTCAATTTGGACCGACTTAAGCGCGCTCACAGTGCTCTAAAGCAGTCTGTTAGTGCAATATGGAACGCACAGCATGTCAAAAGTAATTTTTGACTGTTTTGGAACGCAACCGTACCGTAGCCAGGGACTATAAAACGGCCCATACAAAGCCCTGCCTGCAGGACCCTGCCTGCAGTGCGCACTGCCAATCGTACCGTGTGTTGTCTTGCAGGGCCGATGTAACGGCTATAACGGCCCATACAAAGCCCTGCCTGCAGGGCCCTGCCTGCAGTGCGCACTGCCAATCGTACCGTGTGTGGTCTTGCAGGGCCGATGTAACGGCTATTTTGTCGGCCCTGCATGCCCACACAAAGTACGATTGGCAGTGGCACTGCTAGCAGGGCCCTGCAGGCAGGGCTTTAAGTCAAGCACTACGGTTTAAAACCTGCTCATGAGCTTTGTGTGCGGTTTTAGCGCGCTAAGGTTCAAAACTTGCTCGTATTCACTCGTTTAAGCGACGTGACGTCATCAGTGACGTCACTTTAGCGCGCTATCATTGCATACGAAAATGAGGTAGTGCAGCGTGTGCGAAACGTCAAATTCATAAGACATTTATCATCAATCTCGTTTTCGAGAGATTTTTTTCAACTTTCATTTGGGTTTTTAGATTTAATTATCTTATCGAATAATCATTATCTCTCAATAATTTCTTAAAACGCAAAACAAAATCAAAATTTTAATTTTTCTCAGTGACATTGACATAAGCGCGCTCTAGTCTGGTTTAAAACTGTATTCGATCGTATTCGACGAATGCAATATATAGAAATAAACCGACTATATTCAGTGAATGTGATGTGTGCGTTGAATTCAAGAAACAATCCGTAGTGATAGATTTATTCGTTAGTATTATACAGGGTGTTAATTTGATTGCGTGCCATAGCTTAGGGGGTGGTTTAGTAACGATAAAGGAACTCAAAAAAAATATTAAAACTAAACTAACGCGGAGGGCAATGACCTTGAGCACCACGCTATCAAAAGCGCGTGAAGGAGTTTCAGTTATGTATGTGCCTACCTTATCCACTGATACTGCGTACCACTGATGCTCCGTCCGGATCATTGCCCTCCGCGTTCGTTAAGTTTCAATGGAGTTTTAGTTTTTTTTTAAGTAGTATTAGGTATTTGGATGTAGGATTTTTTTATTTTTTTTTTGTGTTCCTTTATCGTTACTCAAACACCCCCTAAGGTATGGCACGCAATCAAATTAACATCCTGTATAGTCTAAGGATTTATTTTATACGTTAGTATTATATAGTCTAAGGATTTATTACTTCGCGCGTGGCGCTTTTAACCAGATTGCGCTCTTCCAAAAATTATGCGAGCAGAGTAGGACGTAAGATGAGAGGAAGCTGTCCCTTTCTTATAGATTTTGCATGACATTTTGTTTATGTTGCCATGACAACATCAATAAAATGTCATGCAAAATCTTTGTTAAAAATCATTTTACCAAAGAGTTTTTAATCCAGATAAATCAAAAGAAAATGATTTTCTGCATTTATCTATATTTAATGAAAACTGAGAGAGAAGTTTATACTTTGCACATTGAAAATTATTCAAATAAGTAAAAATACGTATAAATATAAATTTGTGAATATAAAAGTTAACATTTTGCATGGAAATTGTGCAAACTTCATTAGTATGGCAATAATTAGAAAGGGACGAAGTACATCGCCTATGATGTCTTGCTCTGCTCGTTTTGCCTCTGTATAAATTGTTAAGAGTACGCTATCATGGTAAATGTAAGATCATTGCTATAAGTACACTCAACAGCACATCAGTAGAAACACTTTTGGACCTTATAGCGTGGTAATAGAGTTGAAAAAGTTTCTACGTTGACCGTACTATCCGTAGCAACGTCAAAATATGTTACGGCCAAGGGAATGAAGTTCATTCAGTCATGTTTTATGTTGAGCCCAGGCAGTAAGCTGCCGTTATTCATAATCTAAGGTTGAGCCTAACAGTGTTGAGCAATGCCTCGGCTCCCCTTTTTCTAGAGAACGCAAGGTTCTAATTATACTTGAACAGTAACCGAAAGTGCCGGCAGGCAACATGGATCGCGAAAGAGGTGTTTACAAAGTTTACAACCACTTTTCTATACGATCCGAATGGTTGCCAGCCAAGGTCACCTCTGTTAGGCTCTGTTTCTGTCGGGCGCCACGGTAACTAATCCAAGATGGTAATATACACAGAGCAGGTAATATACAAACGTCTATATTAATCTTGGAGGAGATAGATATTGAATTATCATACAAAGTTCACCCCAACCTGGATTCGAACCCGGGACCTTCGGCTTAAAGCAGGGTCATCTTACCAGGCGGGGCGTCTCACTCTCAATGATCGTCGATTTATTTTGTTCTGCCTATGAAAGTAAACCATAGCAATCCAAGGAACAGTCGAAATACGAATAGGTACCTAAATAATTTTTGACCCATGTTTTGACCGTCGTCTACATAAAATGTGCTGAATTGTGCTGTCAGGTCAGCTGTTTCAGTATTTCGACCTATGTTTCTTTATGAGAGTTGTTCATTTTCATTGACAGAACCACCTCTTAAAATATCCGGGGTGTTAAAAAAATCGGCTTAGTGCGAGTCGGACTCGCGCATCGAGGGTTTCGTACCAAGCTAAAAATACCGTCTTAGTTATGGAGGCGCAGTCACGAAGAAGCGTATTAAATTGGCACGGGTCCGACACGCACTTGACCATTTTTTTATTATTTGTTGTTCATCATCATCATATCGTGTGGGTTTCAAGGTCGATGACCGACCTTAAATATCCTGGTATCAGAGTTATTGAGCCGCCAAAGGCCTCTGAAATGGCTGTTATTCTAATAGCCTATGCACTATAACCATACCAATTTTCACGCTAGTAAGTGTTCCCAATTTTACGATAAAGCTAAAACAAAAATCAAGCAAGACCCCAATTAACCAGTTTTGATTATATGGAAGCCCCCCTTATTATTTTAATTTTATTATGATAATGATAATTTATTGCATAACATTCGTTACATGTCATATAAACATTTAAGTATTAATACTATTCAAAACATTTTAGGTATAAAAACCTAATTTTTTATAAGCATTAAAAAATATATTTGGAAATTGGAAAGAAAAAGGGGAGGCCTTTGCCCTGCAGTGGGACAAACCAGGCTAAAGAAAAAAATATATGTATATGAATCAATCAATTAATTGATGAACTTTAAAAAATTATCATCAAATCAGGTCACTAAAGACAGGTCTAACATCTCCTTAAAGGAGTAGAAATTATTGTTCAAGAGCCAACATTGGATCCGGCTTTTAAAACATTGCACTGACTGAGCAACATCTTCACGTCCAAAATACCGCAGTGTCTCAAGACGAAAGTCTTTGACCAGTGTGTGTTGCCAGTGATGACATATGGAACCGAGACGTGGCCGCTCACGATGGGCCTTATCAGGAAGCTCAAGGTCACCCAAAGAGCTATGGAAAGGGCTATGCTCGGAGTCTCTCTGCGAGATCGAATCAGAAATGAGGAGATCCGCAGAAGAACAAAAGTAACTGACATAGCTCTGAGACTCGCTAAACTAAAGTGGCAGTGGGCAGGGCACATCGCAAGAAGAACCGATGGCCGATGGGGCGTAAGGGTTCTAGAGTGGCGACCACGTACCGGAAGACGAAGCGTTGGCAGGCCCCCCACAAGGTGGACCGACGATCTTGTCAAGGTCGCGGGAAGCCGCTGGATGCGAGCAGCGCAGGACCGGTCGTCATGGGGATCTTTAGGGGAGGCCTATGTCCAGCAGTGGACGTCTTTCGGCTGATATGATGATGATGATGATGACTGACTGAGCATTACGTACAGAGTCAGATAGGCGGTTGAATTGTATATCGCGGGGCCTAGCACGTATACTGACTGCTCCGAGCGGGCGAGCTTTATTGTTGTAGCGGCACCAGAAATACGTGATCTGTGAAAATTTTAACTGTCTACTTACTGGGTCAACCAAAGAGATTTGAACCTCGCTGCGCTCCTTGTTCATGAGATACAGCCCGCTGACAGACAGACAGACAGACATCGGAGGCATATTAATAGGGTCCCGTTTTTCACCCATTGGGACGGATACGATACGGAGAACCTTCGAATATACAGCTGTTATTGGCCTATAAAGTAATATAATCTTGTAAACAATATATATAATAAGTGCTGTTGTTGTCCCAAATAAACAATAAATAAATAAAAAAATAAATATAATAATATCTTTATTTAAAGGCAATAAACACAATAAAATTTTACATTAAAATAATAAAATTAAATACAAATAAAATTTTATAAAAATAAAATAACATAATAAAAATAACCGTAAAGGTAACAATATAATAGAATATGATTGAAGAGAATACAAAAATAAAATACTAGTATATTCACTTATTATACTTTTTTGTATTAAACGGTTAAGGGTCTCCGTCTCACCGCTTGCTGCAAAATTCCAGATAGCCTGTCTGCTATTTAATTCTGTCAGAAAATGAAAATATTTTGTTTTACAAGTACCAGATTGCTTTAACTGACAGATTAGCAAAGGCAAAAATCTGACATATTTATCTGGCAGATATTTATAAATGTCGGCTTACTATCGGGAACTTTAGCAGTAAGCGGTGCGAGTAAGCGGTGAGAGTTACAGTACAGTAGAAATATACATACAGTAAATCTAATTTAAATCAGTCATTCTGATCAGTCACTGGCTTTGTTGTTCCTCGAACGCGCGAATCCAGTTGTGAATGTGTCGCTTATGAATTGATCGTGCCATCCTGACAGAGGCTGGGTCTTTTTCGTTGGCCGGCATGAGGTCCAGGTGGTGAGCTCCATCGATGATAACTACTGACACTACGGACTCACTGATGCTGTTGAGGATACCGCCTGAAAATATCCAACAATAGACTTTAGGGACTCAGCAGAAAAGAGACGACACTCGCGGATATCAATCATCCCAAGAAACACCCACTGCAAGACAGGGCGCTCCCCTGTGGAGCTACCTCCAGAATTCCAGCTCAAAATTTGGAGGGGAATTCTAAGTTATCACGCTTGTTAGCGTTGCGGCCGGCGCCATGGACCGCGGTGGTTAGTGACCGCCACAGAGCTTTGAAGTTCGTGCGCGTTGCTCTGCGACCGCAGGCGGAGTAGCCCTATCGTTGTTCTGTGGTGACCGCGGTATTAACGAAGATACACAGAAGGACGCTGCTGCCCATATTTCGGTTCATGATCCCTTAGTCGCCTATTACGACACCCACGGGTAGAGATGGGTTGGTACTATTCTTTTCCGGTACCAAACGGCCGAAAAAAATACCACACCTAAAATACGTAAAGAAGGCTTTTGTCCAGCTTAAGATGGACGTTGTGGGCCCGAGGCGACTAAGGGCTTATGAACCGGAGGATGGGCACCAGCATCTTTCTATGTATCGTCTTACATACTGCGGTCACCAACAACAGCAGTCGCCAGCCGCAACGCTTGGTAAATCTCCTCCTAAGTACCACACGTTTTCGCTGAAGTTTTGGAGCGAACTCCCTTTCCTGTAGTGGACGTTTTATGGGATGTTATGATGATTTGTAGGGTCATTTATCGTAG
This sequence comes from Athrips mouffetella, assembly GCA_947532105.1. Lineage (NCBI taxonomy): Eukaryota > Metazoa > Arthropoda > Insecta > Lepidoptera > Gelechiidae > Athrips > Athrips mouffetella. Next base: position 31,006,591 of record OX383960.1, on the reverse strand, counting down.
CCACCACGGTTGTTAGCGTTGCACTGATCGGAGATCCGCCGTATGGTGATACGACGCGCGGAAGGATGCTGCTGAATATCCTTCAGTCGTATTCTACAACACTCACTAGAATATATTATGAGGTGTAACTGTTCTTAGCAGGCACAATTTTGGCCTGCAGATGCCTGCAGTCTACTTGGTTCTGGCAGTGTCAGAGCGAGAGTAGAAAACTTAAACAAATTAGGTACCTCCAGCCCAAGGATCCAAAAGGCCATTACTGAAGACAATATTCGTAGCAGCCTGCAGCCTATCACCCCCATACTCGGTTACAGCAGCGTTCAGGCGAGGGTATACACCGTACTTCTTGTGGCAAGTTTCGCTGTATTCTGCCGCATCCCAGGCTTTAGGTACAAACATATCGTCTTTGCCAGTCGTACACATTGGCATTACCATCTCCGTGCAAGCCTGAAAGGAATAACCTGGATTATAAACCTTGGGTTCATTGTTTTCCATTCCACAACCAGGTTGGATTTGAGGGTTAGGTATCGGCGGACTACGTAGAATAAAGGAAGGTTTAGAGCAATAGAAGTAAATAAAAATATACCTGATAGTCCCATCCACTAGCATCGAGGTTTCCAAAGTCATCGCCTTTTTTATAATCCACGCATTTACTTTTGCCTTCATAGTTGGCGAATACGTGAAGAACTTTACCGATGCCCTGGATAATATAAAAAATTTAAGTTACAGGTCCATATGTTACAGATCCATATGAATAAAAAACACAACAAGTTCATGTACTGTTACTTGGGAGGTGCTGTGAGAAATTAGATGCCTCATGTGCCGGTCGGTAGACTTCACTAGAGTGAGTAGATAGGATGATATTACTTGTTCCCAAACGGCACTTAACAGCAAAGAATATGTAGTAAGTACCATAAATATAAAATCATGCATGTTTGTTTATATCGCATCATTTAAAAGGTGCTCTTCGCTCAGTCGGAGTATTTAAATGAATGAAGAAGGGTGTGATGGCTGGGCTGTGCCATCAAGCTATTGCTTCGCACTCTATCACATGACAGTAAACCTGTACAGAAATAATCCATCCACTTTTATCTAGAGCTCCTTTTACCTGACGGTGCAAGAAGCTGTTTCTCACCTCAATCAACTTTTGTCCCGTCAAAGTATCATTCAGATACTGGCAGACGTATCTCACAGGCTGGCCAGGCAAGCTGACGAGGAAGTCCGACGGAAATGGGTAGTTCACCATGGCTAGGGTTTCGTACATGGACTGCAAGAAGTCCATGAGGACTGAGACGTCTGTGGCGTTCTTAACAGGATCGCAGAGGTTCCAGTCCTTTTTGAGGGTGTTGTTGGGGTTGGAGCTAATGTTTCTGTAAAGTTTACAAGCTTGATAAGAAAGATTACGGATAAAATAATAGATAACTTTGTGCGCAATCTTTCTGTGTGGTAATAGATGTTGGTGAGACGAGGTAATTGGACGCCAGAGAGAGTAGACATTGTAGTGGGAGAGGAATGATATGCAACAGACACGTTCAAAGTAGAAAATCGCAATATTTTCACAACCACACAAACAAATGCTAACTAGGTGGGAGCACAAACGTAATGTTGAAATGCGTATAGAGGTCGCAAATTTCACAACATCAGGCAGGACTACTGTAGCCTAGTTGGTAAAGCGTCTGCGTTATTGACACAAGACGCAGCAGGTTCGAAGCCTGCCTGTGATTGTGAAATTTTGCGATTTTCTACTTTGTAGATTTATTTATCTGAACACAGCAAGTGTTGAAATAAAAATCATTTCCAACAGACGTTCACCTCACAACATATCACCTCCTTCCCACGTTGTCAACCTGCAGGAGCTATGACCTGGATATTGCTTACTTTATAACAGCCCAAGAATTCCGAATATTCTCCACACATTTAGGGTTGGAGATCTTGAAGCTGGATGTGACGATGCGGTGGAAGACCCCGCAAGGGACCATGCCTGGGTACATGTGTATTGGGGCCGATGCTGCGATCGATCCTGTCACGATGTGAGGGTACTTGATGCGGAAATAGGCTGCGAGCATACCGCCATATGAACCTGGAAAAGAAACACTGGAATTAATGAATGTGTGTTCTAAATACTTACAGCTAGGTACTTAATTTTAGTCGAATAGGGACCTGCTGCGGCGAAGGTCCCAGGTTCGTAATTTTATTTTACTTCTAGGTTTAGTGTTTGATAGGATAAATTTATAAGTCATGACGTGGTTTCAAGTCACGCTTTTGGTGACGACAACTTTTCGATACTCCCGGGGTATGACACCCAGTCGGTGCAGCTACTGAAGTATAAGTTTGGTCAAAGACTTACTTACTTACTACTACTAAGTAAGTCATTACGCGTAGCGTTTAGAAGTCAATTGAAAAATATAATAATAGGTACCTACACCTACACAAAAACAATGGTAAACATGCCATGCAATGTAATTCTACTTGCCACTTGCTACTGCCAATCAGCCCTTAGTTTTGGTAGGTATAGTGTAGGCAACGAAGCAGTTGACCCCAACATAAACTCAGGCAGATTTTATTTGACAGGATGATAAAGAATCATGAATTAAATGTAAATTCAAAATATCCAAAAAAAATTTTACCAAAAAATTTTTTTATACATTTTTTGTAATTTTTGTATGGAAAAATTAAAAGTACCTACCGATTTTTTTTTGGATTTTTTTATAGAAGGTTTGTCTCAGCAAAGTTTCATCGACTGAGGATTGAATGCGCGGGCAGATCCGCTTCGTTGTCTAGACTAGTATTTGTTTCCGGGTCTGAGTGGCCTTTTTGCGCCTGTTTGTGTCTGTCCGGCCCACTGACTGAAGGTATACGATTTTCCTAGGTACCCAGTTGTATGTGTTTGTTTTTTTAGCAACGAAAGTATTGGAGCCAGTATTACCTCCAAACGCAATGACAGGATACTTGGGCTTCAAAGAGTCGCCCTGGAGGAAAGTGAGCAGGTCAGCGTAGTCGGCCAGCGCCTGCGCAGCTGTCAGGTAGCCGATGTGTTCGTTGTCCAAGGATTTGTTGCCAAAAGGTTTGGAGTCGCCATAGTACCTGGACAGATGAAAATTATATTAAGTCTTAAATTCTGTCTACAACGCAAGATATGAGCTGCTGGGTCGAGAAACTTGAAATTCGTTAAAGGAGAATTGATTTTTGGCCTCTATACAAGGTGTAAAAAGACAGACATCTCCCATACAGTAGAGCTGTGGATTCAAACCGTGTTTATCAACTTTTGACAAGAAGTATAGGTGGAAATGCAATATTTCTTTGTTCCCATGCATAGAAACATCGTCACTTGATACTTTGTTCGAGAAAGCACGATCCACACGTTCCGATTATCGCATGAAATTGGATATCCGATTGCACATCCGATTTCATCCGATAAATCGGAAGATCGGAGTGTGTGGCGTGGATCCTCCTGAAGTCGATTATTTTCTTATTCTGGCGAGTTTTTTTAGGGAAAGTTGTTCAATTTCATGAACTGAAGTCTGAACCTACAGTTCAAATCGGAAGATTTGTTGAGAGAGTTTTTTTCATTAGACCTTGACCTTGTACGTACAAGGAACATACTACTCTCTAACCGAGAGACCTTGTATAAGCTCAGCTGACGGGATTGAAGTTTGTAAGGATAGATAATATTAATGATTAATAATTATTAATTAATTAAACTGTTTGTTTCCATGAAATAAAATTTAAAAAAAACCGGTCAAGTGCGAGTCGGACTCGCGCGCCGAGGGTTCCGATATACCTGTACTATTTTTGAAAGCAATAAAGTCCATTTTAGAACCGCAAAACTAAATTTGTTTGTAAAGGTGTTTTGCAGATTTCTAAAAAACTGTGCAATTTAGAAAGATCGTTTTATTTTCGCTGTAATGTTTACATGAACTTCTATCGACTGTAATTAATTCAGATTTTTCCTCTCACAAACTTCGGAGATAAGGGGGGGGAACGGTAAAAAGGAATTTCCAAAAAAAGGAATTTCTCATCATAACTTCAAAACGAAGTCTTAAAAAAATACAAAAATATATTTTAGAATGTGCATGTAAAGCCCTTTTATATGATACCCCACTCGACCTAGTAACTACGGTTTGAAATTTTGGCCCCCCGATTTGGGTCCCATTTACATTAGTAATCATACTTTTTGTCTAATTCTTTCATGTGCAATTAAGTTGGGCAACCATATTCTAAAACCATTCCACAAGTCGATAGCATGAGTGGTTGCTGAGCTATACAGGTGTGACAGACTGACAGACAGACAGACAGACAGACAAAGTCGCACCATAAGGGTTCCTTTTTTTTACCATTTTGGTATCGGAACCCTAAAAAATCAAGTAGGTAGGTGGGTAAGTAATATTTCTATTTCTAATTTATTTAGTAAAAAAAGTTAAGAGGTCAGGTTTATCTCACATTACTTCTTATCAGTTCTTCATTAAATCCGTGTCAAAGATTCATTTGAAGTTTTCACAAAAGATAAGCGGGTATTGATCTTAACTTTTTTCTTTTCTTACAATTACGGTATAAATAATCTTACAGAGTGTCTTTGAGTGGCTATGCTATACGAAGGAAAAACAATTATTATGTTGGAGGAGGGTGGAGAAAATCTGTCGGATACATAGAAAACATGATTAAATAAGGAAATAATAAACATGTTAGACGAGGTAAGGTATTGGGACATCTGATACGATACGACACGACGAATTTTTGGACCCCTGGCCAAATTTAGTATGACTCAGAACACTATTCTGAACAGCTTTCCCAAAGGAAAATGGGTTGAAAAACGAGATTTTTTTTTGTCATCCCATAAAAATCCCACTACGTGTGTCGGCACAAGATTTGTATTGGACGACCTAAATTTTTTCTCGTTTTTCGACCCATGTTCCTTTGGGAAAGTTGATCAGATACATGTTCAGAGCAACATACAAAAATTTGGCCAGGGGTCCAAAAATAACCCTGTATAATAAATAAAGTGTGAAGGTTTTGTTTGTTTGTCCTTCTTTTATAAAAACAGATCGACGAGATCTTGTGTAGAGATTGTTAGGAGAGTCATCTTAAAAAGTCCCATGAGATGGTTTTAGAGTCATTAACAGAGGAGGGATATGATACAGAGTAGGTTTATGAGATGTCAAGAAGAATTTAGTGAGTTATACAGGGTGTAAGGGACGGTGTACCGAAAACTGAAAGGGCGTGTTTAGTCAACGAAACTGAACAACTTTCCCAAAGAAACATTTTTGGGAAATTAAAAAAAATTCTGACCTCTCCATACAAATTGCTCACTCTCATCGAACAGTTTGTATGAAGAGGTCAAAAATTTAGTTCGTTTCCCAAAAATATTTCTTTGAGAAAGTTGGTTAGTTTCTTTGTCTGAGCACGCCCTTTCAGTTTTCGGTATACCGTCCCTCACACCCTGTATTTTCTTGGAGTAGAAGGCGTTAGGGACTGTCCGCACAGCGAAATATCGCGCGAATTATATTCCGCGCTTGACATAGAAAAAAAACCGGTCAAGTGCGAGTCGGACTCGCGCGCCGAGGGTTCCGATATACTTATAGTATTTTTGGAAGCAATAAAGTCCATTTTCAGAACCGCAAAACTAAATTTGTTTGTAAAGGGTATTTGCAGATTTCTAAAAAACTGTGTAACTTAGAAAGATTGTTTTATTTTTGCTGTAAAGTTTACATAAACTTCTGTCAACTGTAATTAATTCAGATTTTTCCATTCACAAACTTCGGGGATAAGGGGGGGGGGGGGGATTGGTATTTTTTTTTACATTATTCATCATAACTTGAATGCTAAGAAACGTAAAAAAGTAAAAAAATATATTTTAGAATGTGCAAGTAAAGCCCTTTCATATGATACCCCACTCGAACTAGTAGCGACATTTTGAAATTTGGCCCCCCCTATTTTGGCCCCCTTTACATTAATAATCATATTTTTTTCAAAATTATTTCATGTGCAATTAAGTTGGGCAACTATTTAGCAATATTCTAAAACTATTACAAATTTCAAGTCGATATCATGAGTGGTTGCTGAGATATAGAGTTGTGACAGACAGACGGACAGACAGACAGACAGACAAAGTCGCACCATAAGGATTACTTTTTTTGCCATTTTGGTATCGGAACCCTAAAAATCACGATTTTTTTTCCCGCAGTGCGGATACTCCTATAGGATTCAATGTGTTACAGAATTGCGGGAAAAAAATCGCGCGAATAAAGTTCGCTGTGCGGACTGGCCCTTACTGTTCGGTAGGTAGACCACCTGAGTGATGTTCCAACGACATCGTGGCCACGGTAGAGAAAGCCTGGATGAGCAAGGCGAGACAGCGCGGTGGGTGGTGAGAAAAGGAGCGGAATTCCCTGCTTGCATCTGTGTTCCCGAGCTCTTACCTATAACCAGATCTATTTAAGTCGCGAGTGAATGGGCTTCTTCTAGGTAAGCTCGTTCCATCGTCGACCTCATATATGTGTCCTCAGAGCTAGATCTCGGTCAAGAATTAGCCCATAGACAGTAAAAAACCGGTCAAGTGCTAGTTGGACTCGCGCGCCGAGGGTTCCGATATACTTTTAGTATTTTTGGAAGCAATAAAGTCCATTTTTAGGACCGCAAAACTAAATTTGTTTGTAAAGGTTTTTTGCATATTTCTAAAAAACTGTTTAACTTAAAAAGATCGTTTTATTTTTGCTGTATTATTTATATAAACTTCTATCGACTGTAATTTATTCAGATTTTTCCATTCACAAAATTCGAAGATAAGGGTATTTTTTTTATCATAACTTAAAAACTGAGTGTTGTAAAAAAATACAAAAATATATTTATAAGTAAAGCCCTTTCATATGATACCCAACTCAACCTAGTACCGACAATTTGAAATTTTGCCCTTTACATCAATAATCATAATTTTTTCTTAATTCTTTTACATGCAATTTAGTTGAAAACCAGATTCTAAAACTACTCCAAATTTCAAGTTGAAGCTGAGATATACAGGTGTGAAAGACAGACAGACGGACAGACAGACAAAGCGGCACCCATAAGAGTTCCTTTTTTTACCATTTTGGTATCGGAACCCTAAAAAGGAAGATGTATACCCAGCAGTGGGTCGATACGAACTGAAATTAATATCAATTTCATTTCTTTTTTGCATCATGTACACTCAAGAGGACATCAAGCTGACACATTGAACTTTGTATCGTTCTTATTTCAGTAGACGTGCGGGCTAGAGTCGCACTGCGAGTGTCAAGCTTGACCTGTCATACAGGTTGTTACATATTTTAGGGTATCTCAAGGGTATCGCAAAAGACGATGATAGCTTACCGGTGCTCTGCAAAAACGATTTTGGCTTTGAACTCCTCAGCTATATCCCACATAAAGCCAGTATGTTTCGCGAAGTTTTCGATTTGACCCTGGAAGCAGTTGACGATCATGAAAAGTATTAATCTTGGGTAATAAATATCGCAGAAGAATTAAAGTAACTGACACAGCCCTGAGAATCGGTAAACTAAAGTGGCAGTGGGCAGGGCACATCGCAAGAAGAACCGATGGCCGATGGGGCGTAAGGGTTCTAAAATGGCGACCACGTCCCGGAAGACGAAGCGTTGGCAGGCCCCCCACAAGGTGGACCGACGATCTGGTCAAGGTCGCAAGCAGCGCAGAACCGGTTGTCATGGAGATCTTTAGGGGAGGCGTATGTCCAGCAGTGGACGTCTTTCGGCGATATGATGATGATGATGAATAAATATCGTAAACAATCTCCCTCCATCCATGCAAAAGTATACCAAACAGCACTTCAGTAGTAACACTTTAGACTTAAAAAAACCCCTATAAAACGTCCACTGCAAGAATATTGAATATTGGGGGACATTTCACACAAGATCATCTGACCCCAAACTAGGCAAAGCCTGTACTATGGGTACCAGAGACTGATATACATTCATGAATAGATAAATAACACCCAGACACAGAACAAACACTTGACGTGTTCATCACACAAATGTTTGCCCTGGGCGGGGATGGAACCCGCAGCCCCCGGCGTGTGAGGCAGGCTCACTACCAACCACACCAACGGGCTTGTCGATAGGGAGCTCCATCCAGAATTCGCGCATTGGAGAAGAATTACCATAGACACCACACTTGTAAGGGTTGCGGCTGGCGACCGCACGATTACAATACTGCGCGTCGTTGCAGGAACGAGTGCGAGAGACGCACCTCCTACCTCGACTGTGCAGACCCAAACTCCTCTAGTATGGCCGGTCTTCGAGGATCCGACACAGAGGAGTCATTTTCAGGGCACTGATCCCATATACAAGTGACCGTTTTGGGCTTATTAGCTCAACGAGAAGCAGCCCGGGTACGAGGTTCGCCTCTCCCCCGTTAGTTGCACTGTTAGAATGGTAAGCGCAGTGCGGAAGACCCATCGTTTGTTGGTGGCTGCAGCAGGTATGTGAGATGGTACGATACAGAGAAAGATGCTGCTGCCCATCCTCCGATTCATTATTTATTAGTCGCCTCTTACGACAGCCAGGGGTGGAGATGGGTTGATGTTGATACTATTCTTTGCCGGCACCAGATGGGCCATTTTGGACTTTATAGACATGTTAATAAAGTTGCAAATGTTTTTACTAACGTGCTACTGACCATTTATTGTTATTTTGCATATTTTCCTTATCAGTCATAAACACCGGCGGTTTTAACAAGGACGTGTGATGGACCATTAAAAACAAACAGTAAGTAGGTACGATACGATAAATAAAGAGCACATCAAGCTTTGCACCGTTCTTATCTCAATAGCCATAGAAGCTAAAGTCGCTTAAGCTTGACATGGCTCTTGACTTTATATAGGTTGATAATATCGCAGCAACAATAATGATGGGTGATAAAAGAAAAATTCTAATAACTTTCCCTGTTCAGTTGATATAGTTACTATTATTTATTGTTTTTTAGCCCTTTTGGTTCCGGCAAAGCATAGTACTAATCCATCTCTACCCGTGGGTGTCGTAAGAGGCGACTAAGTGCTAAGGGGTTGTGAACTGGAGGATGGACAGCAGCGTCCTTCTGTGTGTCGTATCATCTTACATACCTTCTGCGGTCACCAACAATCGCGGTCTATGGTGCCAGCCGCAACCTATGTACTTCCCCTTCGCATTGTTCCAGAAAAAACCGGCCAAGTGCGAGTGGGACTCGCCACCGAAAGTTGTTTGTAAAGTCAAGACCACGTCAAGCTTGACACATTAGACTTTGTACCAATCTTATTTCGATAGCTATTAGCAAGCTAGACCTGCTCTTGAATGTACCTGCGAGATCGTACACACGGCCGCACATCGGTAGAAACACTTTTGGACCTTATGGCGTGGTTATAGAGTTGAAAAATGTTCTACCTACCTACAAGCGGTTGACCGTACCTATAGACTTATTTCGATAGCATCCACGAGCAACAGAAAAATTATGATAATGTTAATTAATCAATAAGCAATTATCATATGTAATAAAATTATTAATTGCTACTCTCTATTTACTAGATATTCGTAGTACTCTATTACTCTATCCAGCTTATCTGTTTACAATCACTTCTCATTATCTTTATATTTTATTATGGGGTCAATAGGTACTTCTATTCATCATCCATTAGTCATGTATTCTGTGCTTATAAGGAAAACGTTTCATATAAAATCAGGTTATACTGGGTGGCCTAGATCGGTAATACGAGGGGTATTCAATAGTAGTGAGAATGAAAAATTATGATTGTAAAGTCTTTTGATGTGAGTATTGATAGTTCATTTCAATACAAGGATGGTATCAAAAACTAAGCTCGTATTTAGAAACATATAAATAATAAGGTGAAGTTCAACAGCCACTCAGCCAATCCAGCACGCAACTTGAAGATTAAGAACAATTAAAGTTTCTTTTGATGCCACTCTTAGTTTACTATTATTTAATCTGTGGCCACTTACCAAGCCGAGTTTGAACAAGTTTACCACTTTCCTCACTTACTATATTTACTTTCTTTTTAAATTCCAAAATACCTATCTATATTTTTTTAGTTTTTACTTTCGAGCGGAGCGAGAAAGGTATTGTATTCGTGAAAAAAAAAGTTTTTCTAATTTTCTCAAAAATGTGTTCTAGATCACTTATACATCATAAAAAACAAGTCTCCAAAAAATGTCCGTCCGTCGGTCGGTCGGTCGGTCGGTCCGTCGTCGGTCGCTCTGTCCGTCACGCTTTGGCCTAGCGGCTAAACGAATGATCCGATTGACACCATATTTGGAATTTAAGAGTTTTATGCAAATCCATCGAAGGGTTTTGAGTGGTTTCCTGCTGGCTCTCATTTTGAGGGTAGCTGTCATACAACGAAAATGAAAAATTGTAATTTTCGCAAAAACGGCTCATAAAATCTTGATGAAACATTGCATGACGAAGCATCTCCATTTCAGGTATTTGTGGCAATATCAATTGGTCTCTAGAAATTCATATAAGGGGTGTTCCCTTACTACTAAAATTTAAAAATGTGATTTACTCAAAATTGGTTTCGTTGAGCTTATTTTGATGTTCTACAATTTGGATTCTAAATTGGTTTTCTACCTGACTGCATATTTCATTAAATCATTTTTACACAAATCTAGTTGGTATAGGTAATTTGTATTTTCATATTATTTGTATGGAATTACAAACTTAAGTTTGCAGTTGGTACTTATTTACTCATTACTGTCCGCAGCCTATATAATATAATAGTCAGAGCATTCGTCTCTTGATCCGGGGGTTCTGGGTTCGACTCCCGACGGGGACACTGTTAAATGATGACTCTCGTATATCGCGAGAAAGTAAGTGCAGTGCTGCTGTACCATTTATTTAGTTTCAGTTATGATGAAAACTGTCTACAAAAATACCATTCCCACCCCTTATCTCCGAAGTTTTGCAAAACGAAAAATCTGAATTAATCATAGTCGATAGAGGTTTACGATTTCTCTAAGTATATAGCATAGTTTTTTAGATATCCGCAAAAAACCTTTACAAACAAATTTATTTATGCGGTCATAAAAATGGACTTTATTGCTTCCAAAAATACCATAGGTATATCGGAACCCTCGGTGCGCGAGTCGGACACTCACTTGCCCGGTTTTTTTCCTGAATGGTAAACAAGTATTTTCATCAGAAAACTGTTGTAATATTTAACATTTATTAGTCGATAAAAATAAAGATAAAAATTTTACGTTCTTAGGATTTGATAAAGGAAATCTCCCGAAAGGATATGACTGACTGAATTTGTACAGTCAAGAGCACATCAAGCTTGACACATTGGACTTTGTACCGTTCTTATTTCAATAGACGTAGTCGCACTGCGAGTGTCAAGCTTGACCTGTCCTTGACTGTATCTGGCTCGCGGTCTAATACCCGGTATCGCATTGTTCGAAATCATAAATGGTATCGGGTGACTTGATACAAAGAGATTTGAACCTCGCTGCGCTGAGACTTGATACTCGTACATTTACAATGAAAACAAAGAACTGAAGCTACTTCGAAAAATTATTTGCGAGACTAAATACCTTTCTCAGAGACGTAACATTACTTTAATTTTTAATTTAGACTTATGCTACAAAGTCTAAAGAAAATTCATTAAAATAAAGAAAAAGTAAAAAAGAAAAATCATTAAGTAAAAATTATTCTCAAGTCTTATGCTGACCTTATTAACCGACAGCGGCGAAACCCAAAAGGAGGGTCATGTATTTGACCTGTATGTATGTATGTACCTATAATCTATGCCCGTTTCTTTGTTCCCTCGTAACTACTATAAACGTCTGAACCGATTTTGATATACATCGTTAAATTTGCCTTAATAGTGCGAGTGACTGACACTGGGTTTATGAAAAATCAATATGCCTGATTTTAGGGGTTAAATTGAGCAAATTGAAAAAACTATTTCTCCCTTACTCTATGGTCTATACAGGAGGATTTAAATAGTCAATAAATAAAAAGTACGGACACGAGGAATTAAAAAAAAAAATCCTGGTGTCGGTACTAGTCAGGATATTAGTTTAGTACGAACACTATAAAACTCCCTCTTTCCCGTCGGGGTAGGCAGAAACCACAGGCAGTCCTCCACCTGCTACGATCTTGACATACTTCCCTCGCTTCCTGTACTTTCATCAATCCTTTCATACATGCTCGTCAGTTGAGGGTACTTTTAATCTGGCCTTTGTTTAGAAAGTCCTGAAGTTGGTCCTGGTACGTTCGCCTAGGCCTTCCCCTTCCAATGTTTCCATTCACTATCGCCTGGTAGATCTCTTTCGTCAATCTTCGTTCATTCATCCTCTCTACATGACCAAACCATCTCAGCATACCTTTCTCGATTTTAGTCACTACGTCTTCTTTTACGCCACAACGTTCTCTTATCAAACTATTTCTAATCCTGTCACTCAATTTAACACCAAAAGTAATTCCTCACCTCATTCCCAGTGTAAAAGAAGATCGGTCCTCCTCCTCTATCCCAATAACTATCGTTCACCAAATACTTAATCTGGAACGTTTCATTCCTTTGATATCCAAAATGGTCCAGTGGCACTGTGAACAACTTAGTTTCGTATTTGTATTCGGACTTTACACTGGCTAGTAGAGAAAGGCCTATAGAGATAAAGAAATACATTTTATCTACGTTATTTGTCTACTTGTTAAAGCTAAACTGATCGTGTGTTTGGTTTCGTGTGCGAAGTGATAATGAGACTGGAAGCCGGGTAAGCGCTAAGTTCTTATGTCATTGTGTACGTACTGTTGTAGAGAAAAATGTCTGTTTTCTTAAACGTTTTTTTCTGGAGAGAGACGATTTAACAAATTTCCGTTTAGTATCTGAAGCACCGAGAAAAAAGAAAGAAAAAAAAACTACTTTTTACCCAATAACTAACACAAAAGGTAAATTGGGGTGTTGGCACAATTTCATCATCATCCATCATGTCATCTCTACTATGTCTCTACTTTTCATCATAATAACACAAAAAACCGGCCAAGTGCGAGTCGGACTCGCGCACTGAGGGTTCCGTACCACCACATAATCATAATTGTATTAGTTAAAATTTCAGTAAGTTAATGTGCTAGATTTTTTGAGTCCGACACGCGCTTGACCAAATTTTATTATTTGTTGTTATTTGATAGCTTATGCACTATAAACATACCAATTTTGAAGTCAATACTCAATACTCAATACATTTATTGCCTTAGATGGTATTATAAATAAGGTATCTCATATGAGCCCATTTTCAGAGGCATTGCAATAATTGAGATAGACCGAGATTTTAAATAGTTATCAACAATATTTAATTATGTATTTATATAATGTAGGTATATTTTTTTAGTTTATTTATTTTTATCATTGAAATATTCGTTTAAATTATAGTAAGTTTTATTTATTAGGTATTCTTTTAATAGTTTTATCATCTTATTATAAGAATTTTCTATTCTTATATTTAGCGGTAGATGATTATATATTTTTATTGATACACTTAAAGGGCCAGAACTATGTATTTTTAATTTAGAAGGTATATTATTGATTTTATTTGTTTTATACCTGCGAGGGTACAGTCGGGGCTGATTATCTTCCATTCCGTAGAACTGCGGGTTGTTCTTAATAAATTTGCAAGCTTCTAGAATGTATAGAGAGGTTAAAGTTAAAATTTTCAATTTAGTAAAGGTCGACCTACAGCTTTCATCATTTTTTAAATTTCCTAATATGCGTATACATTTTTTTTGTAATATGAAGAGATCTGATACGTTTGTGCTATTGCCCCAAAGAATAATGCCGTAGGTTAATCTTGAGTGCATATATGCATAATAAACCGAGAGGGCAGTTCATAAATCGGTGGTTTTTTTCAATTCACGGAGAGCGAACGTGAAGCTTGATAACTTAGACTTTATTTTTTGAATATGATTTTTACAGTTTGTAAGTGTTCCTGTTTTTAAAATAGAACTAAAACAAAAATCGTCTCCGCGACCATTCAACTTGACCCCTCACTTATATGAATGTTCTTGAAACGGGAGCTCACCTCAATTGGTTACCCTTAGTTGTGAGAAAAGTTGTAATATTTAATGATTTAAGACTTTTCCCTTTATTTGTACTTTGAGACCTAGCTTCTTGCCAAATTTCATAATTTTAGGTCAACGGGAAGTACCCTGTAGGTTTTGCATTTTTGCAGAAATGTATGGAGATGAGGACATAAAAAGCCATATCTTTTGATTGCGTCATTGTAAAAAATTTAAACTTTCAGATCTTGTGTGGTTCATGGACCCTAATATATATTATCAATTTCAACCTGATACCTTTACCCGTTCGTGAGATAAAGGGTCTTGACAGACAGACAGACAGACAGACAGACAGACAGACGGACAACAAAGTGATCCTATAAGGGTTCCGTTTTTTTCTTTTGAGGTACGGAACCCTAAAAATGTGTTTTGATTTGACAATTCTAGAAATGATTTTTTAAATGTTTGTATAACACTTCCTGTGTTTGCATAATTCAACAAAAACGCAGGTTAGAATCTTGTGGTTGGGAAATTTTGCAATTTTCTACTTTCTTTGTGTAAGAAATAGTAGGTATTACACGAAACCGAGGATTCAAATAATGAAACCACTGAAACTGAGACGTCTTTTAGCAGATTCCGATAAAATAGATATTTCTTAATGTACTTCAATTTACGAATATTTTTTGCTGTGTACTTGTGTGCACGCCTGTACTAACGGCAGCAAAACAATTTAGTTATCTGGATCGGTTGACCCCTGTGCCTGTGTGCATTTATACTCTACTGATGTATGTATTGTAATATCACATTTATTACTGACTGATTTTGCAAATAAAATGAACAAGAATCCTACACGATAGATGCCAATAATTTACACTCACGTTAAAAATATAGGCATTTAATATTGCGATTAAACATGGCGTCAAATAATAAATACACGTCAATTTTTAGGGTTCCGAACCAAAATGGTAAAAAAGAAACCCTTATGGTGCGAGTTCGTCTGTCTGTCTGTCACTCCTGTTTATCTCAGCAATTACTCACGCACGCTATAGAATAGTTTTAAAACATGATTGTCCAACTTTATTCCAAACAAAAAAGTAAAATGTTATTATTATTGTCAAGGGGGACCAAATTGTCGTGTATCCGATCGCTCTCTTCTTGTCGTTGTGTCGCGTGGTGTAGTTTGTGCTTACCTATAAACACTGAATTCATTAATTTCGGTGTTTGATTTATATGAAAACATAACTCAAATAAGGGGAGCAAAATTTTAAATTGTCGTTGCTAGGTCGAGCGGGGTATAACTAGAAAAGGGCTATACTTGTTCATTCCAAAATATATTTTTGTATTTGCTTTTAGATTCCTCCCCCTCTTATCTCCGAAGTATGCAAAGCAAAAAATCTGAACTAAATATAAAATATTCAATAGAAGTTTATGTAAACATAAAAAAAAACTAAGTTTAGTTTTGCGGTACTATAAATAAACTTTATTGCTTCTAAGAATACAATAGGTACATTACATCGGAACACTCGGCGCGCGAGTTAAGCTCGCACTTTACCGGATTTTTTCTTTTGAGGTACGGAATCCTAAAATTAAAAACCAATATAATATAGTATAAAATTTATTCATAGTTAAATAATAAACATAACGATTATAAAATAATTTAGGTATAGGTAAGTATTATTATCATCACGTAGGTAAGTATTCGTTGTAAATAAATATTTAAACTCTATGGAATCAAGTTAGTTTTTTTAAATGGAAGGAATTTTAAACTAAATAGCAAATACCTAATTTAATGTAGTAATACCTACAACACGTGTATGATTTTTTTTTTTACAATTATTTAGGTAAAGCTCTACACTAGCGGGCTACTAAACTGACGCAATACGAGTATGCCAAAACACAAGATCGTATTTTGCGACTTATTTGCATACTTTCTAGTTTTTATAGTTTTTTATAATGATTTATATAAGATACTTAGCTAATGATTTTTTTAAGACATCGTTTTCGTTTAATTCAAGAAAATACAAAATGCCGCCAAATGTCAATCGGCGAAGCCTTGTTAGAATTTTAGACAAAAGAATAGTAAGTACGAGTATGTTCTAAAACTTCCAATGCAATCACCACCAGATCCTGCAACGGTTGTCTTCGGAAGCAGTGATGATGGCGTCCCCATTGTAGGACTACGTGGAATATGATGACCTAGTATTTTAAACAGTAGAGCTGGTAGATGCAGCGGAGTGTATATCCTGCAGCCACCAGTCCAATCACCTCCAGATTCTGCAGGTGTTGTCCTTGGAGGCAGTGATGATAGCGTCTCCGTTGTAAGAGTATGCGCAGGAGAAGATCTCACCCTCGTGGCCGGAGAGGACCTGGAAAATATAAAAGTTAATATAAAGCAGTGTTTGTTACCGCCTGAGCATTTATTTTTAACAATAGTTCAGAATCTGAAACTAGATGGCGCTACTGTCGTTACTGAAACATGGTAACGACTTGTCAACTCAATTCCTGTGGGTTATGTGAAGGATTTTTTATACGCAACAGGGCAACAAGGGCAGCCTCCCAAGGAGCCTTGATGTTTTATTCAATAAAGAGTTCCTTGGGTCTTGGGGACTGGACAGTGTCATACATGAGCCAATAGCAAGCCTAATTAACCAACCCTGTTTTCAAGCTGCTTTGGATATTAAATGGAAGCCGCAACCAACTACGACTTGACATGCCTTCTGAAATACGGACAACGATTTATATTCTATAGTACCGGTTTGCAGCCAATAAAAGAAACCGGTCAAGTGCGAGTTGGACTTGCGCGCCGAGGGTTCCGTTCCGATATACTATAGTATTATAAGAAGCAATAAAGTCCATTTTTACGAACGCAAAACTTAATTTGACTATAAAACTATAATAAGAAACAAAAGTCTAAATACGACAAATTTTACTGCACTAGCTATAGTCAATGCAGGGCAAATTTGACACTCGCAGCGCAACTTAGCCCGTACATCTATTGAAATAAGAACGGTACAAAGTCCAATTTGTCAAGCTTGATGTGCTATTGACTGTACCTAGCATATTTCAGTTTTTCTTATTTGGAATAGTTTTTTAGTCAGTTTCATAGACCTTGTAGATAGGTACTAGGTCGAATGCTTTACTTCGATGTACTCAAGTGGAACGATTACACCTCAGGTAAATAGACCCAAATATTCAATAAATTACAGCTGGGTTTAAAACATGAGTAACATTGGGTACTTTTTTATCGGAACATTACGAGCGAATCAATACTTATTGATACCAAAATCAAAATACCGTAGTGTGTCTCTAGCCTCTACCGCAATTCAAATAAAAATGTGCCGTTTTTATTTGAATTGCGGCACAGAATATATAATAGTAAACAAGTTTATTGCGGTAGAGGCTAGAGACACACTACGGGTGAATTGATAAATCTCTAAGTCTGAGAATGCACTCATGATGATAAATTTGTATGTGTAAAATGCATTTTGAGAGCAATGTCATAGAGAGAACGATTTATCAATACGACCTTTGAAGTGTCAAGTCGTACCTGCTGTTGACTGTTTTGCTTACGGCTTATTTTCCACCGGTGCTGTGCGAGGGAGCTAAGCTGTGAGCTGGGAAAATTGCAATCAATAGGATTGCGCCATTTATATAGCTTGTCAAATGCGCTGTCAAATGGAGCAATCCTATTGTTGGAGTTTTCCAGCTCACAGCTTAGCTCCTTCGCACAGCACTGTCAAATGGAGCAATCCTATTGTTGGAATTTTCCAGCTCACTGCTTAGCTCCTTCGCACAGCACTGTCAAATGGAGAAATCCTATTGTTGGAATTTTCCAGCTCACTGCTTAGCTCCTTCGCACAGCACTGTCAAATGGAGCAATCCTATTTTTGGAATTTTCCAGCTCACTGCTTAGCTCCTTCGCACAGCACTGTCAAATGGAGCAATCCTATTGTTGGAATTTTCCAGCTCACTGCTTAGCTCCTTCGCACAGCACTGTCAAATGGAGCAATCCTATTGTTGGAATTTTCCAGCTCACTGCTTAGCTCCTTCGCACAGCACTGTCAAATGGAGCAATCCTATTGTTGGAATTTTCCAGCTCACTACTTAGCTCCTTCGCACAGCACTGGCGGAGTGTGACTCCAGTTACTTTATTTATTTACATACATTACAATTATCATTACAGTAAAAATAAAAGCTAAAAGCGCTAAGAGGTAGCTGTTTTACTTAGCTAAGACTTAGCTAAGTTACTTAGGGATAACTGTTGCTTTGATCAGCATTGGCCATCTTCCACACAATGACGATGAAAATTTACCTGTATGCAGTTTCCAGTCCCCGTGTTCCAGATCCTGGCGCTTCTATCGGCTGAAGCCGTAAGAAGGTTTCCCCCCGCTGGGCTGAAGCAAACCTGGATGACAATTTAAGTAATTATTTGAACCACGTGAATTTTCTTTAGTTAAATTCCCAAGCCCAGTGATTCTCGTTATGAAAACTATTTTACCGAAGGAAAAAAAATCGACTTCTTATACGAAAGTGGTCACGTTACCCACACAGTTTTTAAGTCGAAAGTCGAAGTCTGTGTTCCCGAGCTCTTATAACCCGATTCTATTTAAGTCGCGAGTGAATATCATCTTCTAGGCAAGCTGGTTCCATCGTCGACCTCATCTCTGTCCTCACGGCTAGATCGAGCTCAAGAGTAAGCCCATACACAGTAAAAATAGCCGCAATAATGTTTACTAGTTAAAATGCTTGTTTTCATTAGGAGAATATAATTTTTTTTTTGGTTACAAGTGGGCGACCGACCAGGAGGGCCACTTGGTGGTCTGTAGTCACCACTGCCCATGACACCCACTGCCTTATTATTAGTGAAGTAATTTGACACTAATAAGACAGCAAAGCGCGTGCCTAATAAGACAGCAAAGATGGTGTGCCCAAAACCGAAACACAGCAATGCAAACACTGCTGCTTTACGGCAGAAATAGGCAAAGGGCAGTATTTCTCCAGATGAACTTTGCACAATAGCCCTACCACCATCAAAACCAATACCACCACCTAATTCGTCAGACATTGTCTAAGCGCGAACTCATTACTATATCCTATCCAGTGATTAAAGACGTAGCAAAGGTAGTAACTACTTTGGTAGAAAAGTTCGCAGAAGTTTGAAATTGGCAGGGGCTTAAGCTGCAATCAGATCTTCCTAAATTCAAACACTAATTCGGCATACATTGCTGGGAGGCTTGGTTCTGTTAATTCCAATATCTTTACTGCAACGAGCAATGTAAGTCAAATTAGTTTTGAGGAAGGTGTGAATACGACTTTAGGCTTGTGGTAGGTTTACCCAGTTTACCTACCTTATTGACTTCCTCTCTATGCCCTTTCATAACAGCTAGCTCCTTAAAATCTGACTTGACGTCGTAGATGCGGGCCGAACAGTCGCTTGATGCCGTCGCCATCCGCTGTCCGGCCCAATCGAAGCAGATGTCTAAAACCTATAAAAATAATGGGTGTAAATGCCAAAGTATGCGACAGCTCCACCCACTACCACCAAGACCACGAAATTGAACAACTTTTTCACAAATCATGGGTCGAATTCGGAGTTTTTTTGGCTTCTCCATAAAAAATGCACTGTTGAATGTTATAGGTTTTTATGGAGAAGCCAAAAATATTTCTTAAAATTCGACCCGTGTTTCTTTGGAAAAGTTATTCAGTTTCGCAGTCTGTGCACACGAGCTTTCACGTACGCTTTTGCAGTTACAACCTGTATATTCGTAGCCTGTAATAACTAAGGAGCTACATCAATATACCTAACCTACCTAGTACCTAATGTGATTGTAATTCATTAAGATAATATAAGGTAAGTAATGTCATGCTTCTGACGTAAATATTCGGTAGGTACTAACTTCATCAGTATGTCCTGACACCGTAGCTAGGCACGAACTTTGTCTTGCATCCCATAGCTTAGCGCTGCCATCCAATGAAGACGATCCCACAAGGGTACTGTCCCAATTGTACTGCACATTCGATATTTCACCCTCATGACCACGGAGCACCGCAACTCGACTGAGAAAATAAAAATAAATTAAAACGCCTGACAGGTAACTTAAAACAAGTATTTCAAATGCTTTGCTATTAAATTTCTCGCAGGCGCACTTACTCTTTTATCCGCGTGTCCCACATACAAATCGTTCCATCAAATGAACCAGTGATCATTTTGTTCCCTTCATTTGGGTCAAATTGCACGGCGACAACTTCAGCTGTGTGACCGTTGTATGTGTGAATTTCGTTGCCTGAAATACAGAGTATAGAACTTTTACTTGTTAATACCATTATATTTGGTTCTATTCTATTAAACACTGTCCAGGGTACCTTGACAAGTGGCTTTCTTTATATGAAAACGCGAGTAACATAGAATGAATATGTATAGGATTGATATTAGGTGTCACGCAACATTTCGTTAGCTTATATCATTCATCAACCCTTAGTCGCCTCTTACGACACCCACGGGTAGAGATGGCTTGGTCCTATTCTTTGCTGGCACTACACGGGGCTTAAGATCCGTCTAGATACAAATCCTACAAATCTGATTGCTTCGCCACTTCACTGCCTTGCTTGCTATACGAGTGCTATTAATCAATTGCTGGGGTGCATACTAAATAGTTTTATTAATAGGATTAGGATTATTTGTTAGCGAGCGATTGATCATGACTGACTTGAAGGTTTTTCCTGTTCAAAGATTGAACTATTCCGCTTATACCACAGAATAAAGTACTGTCATACATAACGAACATTCTCCGCCCCCCTTAAAATCTACCCCGCACCCCCGCGCGCATCAACCCGCGAGATTCTCGTGGTCCTTCTGAGGGTCTTTTGTACAGAATATGCGGACGCCTACGCGACCTTCTACTTTCAAATTCGCGCTCGATGTATCTAATTTCCGGCGTGTGCTTATAAAATGTGAATTTGCATTGGTTTGTATCCGAAGCTCAAAACACAGTGATTCTACTCATGATAACAAGAAAATTTCTCGTATTTCGACTTCCCATACAAAATGAGTCGATCACGTGACCCCAATTAAGGTGTGGTAATACTAAAGGGTGTGAACCTGCCCATGAAACTGAACAACTTTTTCCAAGGTCGTAGAATAAAATAAACTTTTGACCTCCCATGGAAACTGCATCAGCTGATGGCGCATTTTGTATAGGAGGTCAAATCCGGTTTTTCGTATTTCAACCAATGTTCCTTGGGAAAAATTTCACACCCTTCAGTATTATTACACCTAATATTCGATGACGTAGATAAATTGCGGTGCCCTTAGAGTCTACGTGCTTTACACAAAAGCTCTACTATCTTCAGAAAGAAACAAATGTGAACGTTTATCTTATGACCATGAACAAAATTCCTCACCAGTAACTGCGTCAAACAGCTTGCAACTACTGTCCATAGCGCCGGTAGCAGCATAGTCACCCTTGGAGCTGAACTGGGCAGCCACCACTTCCCCTGTATGTCCCCACAGGGTGGCCACACATTCTCCCGTCTCCGTGTCCCAGATCTTTGCGGTTTTGTCGAAAGAACCCGTCACGATTCTGTTACTGCAAATGGTTTATTTCGTCAGGGGCGGGAGACAAGCGGTTTTCTAATATTGTTAACGCTAGCAGACTATAATTAAAATGTATGGGATTGACATTAGCTAACGGCCATCATGGTCATGCGCAGACCCGAAAATAGTGAAAAGGTGCCTATCCAAGGCTACACTAAAGAGACGGAGAGGCAGACCGCAAACCTCTTAGAAGACAATTGTCCAGCGGGATATGAAGGCTTTGGGTCTGTCTGTATACGATGCTTATCAACGAAGCAAAACCGACCGTATTTTCCCAGACATGAGATCTAGCTAGATCGATTTTTCGCCCTCGAAAACCCTCGCATGACAAATTTAATCGAAATCCTTAGCACCGTTTTCGAGAAACCGATTACAATATACAAGGTTAATTTCGACCTCCCATACAAAATGTGTTGGTCACTTACGTTACTTTGTATGGGAAGTCGATTTTTTTTTGACCGTTGTTAGTAAAGTCGTAGAACAAAAGTTGTTGCTCTTGACCTCACTAAAAAGGTAGGAATACTTATATCAGGTCCAAAAAACCGGCCAAGTGGGAGTCGGACTCGCGCACTGAGGGTTCCGTACCACCACATAATCATAATTGTATTACTTGAAATTTCAGTAAGTTAATGTGCTAGATTTTTTGAGTCCGACACGCGCTTGACCAAATTTTATAATTTGTTGTTATTTTATAGATTATGAACTATAAACATACCAATTTTCAAGTTTGTAAGTGTTTCCGTTTTTAAAATAGAACTAAAACAAAAATCGCCTTCGCGACCATACAACTTGACCCCTCTCTTACGAGTATATGAATGTTCTTGAAACGGGAGCTCACCACAATTGGTTACCATTAGTTGTGAGGAAAGTTGTAATATTGAATGATTTCAGACTTTTCCCTTTATTTGTACTGTGAGACCTAGCTTCTTGCCAAATTTCATAATTTTAGGTCAACGGGAAGTACCCTGTAGGTTTTGCATTTTTGAATAAATGTATGGAGATGAGGACATAAAATGCCATATCTTTTGATTGCGTCGTAGTAAAAAATTGAAATTTTCAGATCTTGTGTGGTTCATAGATCCTAATATATGGTATTAATTTCAATCTGATACCCTTACCCGTTCGTGAGATAAAGGGTCTTGACAGACAGACAGACAGACAGACGGACAACAAAGTGATCCTATAAGGGTTCCGTATTTAAAAAATAACCTCGTATGTTCATACAAATATTGCTCGTACACCTCGTATAGGATTACATCATGTCAAGGTTACCACAATGGGAAGTTGTAAGCCACTGAGTAGACAACGTTCTGGTGACCCTCAAGAGTTTTCAGCTCTTCCCCTGCCTCCACGTCCCAAATTTTGCATGTCCTGTCGTAGCTGCCCGTTATGCATCTGTAAACATGTAAATGAGTCGTTTCAGATTAATATGTGACCCCGGCCATATCTTTGTACACCAGTCATCATCATCATCATGATATCCCATCAAACGTCCACTACAGGACAGGGAACTCCCTCCAGAATTCCAGCTTTTGCTGAAACAATGTGGAGGGGAAGCACCATTAGTCACCACGCTTGTTAGCGTTACGGCTGGCACCATGGACCGCGGTTATTGTTGACCGCAGTAAGTAAGATGGTATGATACACAGGAGGACGCTGCTGCCCATCCTCCAGCTAATAACCCTTAGTCGCCTCTTACGACACCCACGGGTATGTATGGGTTGGTACTATTATTTGCCGGCACCACACGGGTCACACCTGTCAGTTGACTTTAAATACATTACTAAAACACCTATAATATGTTATGATTTTTGTTTAATTCGGCATAGTTTACTTAATACCCTAACACATTTTAATTAATCGGCCATACTGGCAACACACAATGTAGTGGGAATAGTAGTTTGTGACCTCGTATGTAAAAAGGCCGATAATACAATTTCAAGATGTTTTTAGCTTTAGTTTGCTTAGTTGGACCACTGTGATATGAACATCACCAATTCACCATGCCATATCGCACGAATAAAGGCATTTTTGATGACTTTTCTTGTAAAAACTAGGTACTGTAAAATAATAGGGGGGTGATCGTGGTAATTTCAACGATATTACCGAAACAAAAACGTTTGCCTAAAACACTTAGTTAAGACTTATCATAACATTTGAGGCAAACGTTTTTGTTTTGGTAATGTCGTTGAAATTACCACGATCACCCCCCTGGTCTTTACCTATGCAATTGCCGAAATTTTCTTACAGATTAATGAGATCATAATTCCTATAATACTAATGCAATTATTTTCATTTGTCTTATATTTGAAAGTTGATTTCAAGGTTGTTAATTTACGCATAAAATAAAGTTTTTATTTTTAGTTTGATATATAAAATTAAAGGTTCGAAAATTGTTCGTCTTAATTGTCGTCCGATTTCATCATTAGATTTGTTATATTTTTTTACTGATAATATTTTTCGAAAATCAAATTTAAGCTTCTGTTAGCTTAATGTCTTCCCAATAATGCTTAAAAAAAAAAGATTGGATTTATAATTCCTAAGAAAAATTCAAAAATGTTAGTACTGAAAATTGAGTTTACCTCAAATTCGCCATACAAAACGGCAATTTCATAGGTAAAGACCTAATAAACAAAAAGAATTGATGCTTAACATTAAGTAAATTTTTGTTTTTGTTTTGGTAATATCGTTCTAGTTAGCAAGATCACCCCCAAGCTCGAGACGTATGTTTAATTTCATATAAGAAAAAGGCTATTAAAAGGATACAGGATATTAAAAAAAACCGGCCAAGTGCGAGTCGGACTCGCGCACTGAGGGTTCCATACCACCACATAAACATAATTGTATTAGTTGAAATTTCAGTAAGTTAATGTGCTAGATTTTTTGAGTCCGACTCGAGCTTGACCAAATTTTATTATTTGTTGTTATTTTATAGCTTATGCACTATAAACAAACCAATTTTCAAGTTTGTAAGTGTTCCCGTTTTTAAATAGAACTAAAACATTAATCGCCTCAGCGACCATCCAACTTGACCCCTCTCTTATATGAATGTTCTTGAAACGGGAGCTCACTACAATTGGTTATCATAAGTTGTCAGAAAAGTTGTAATATTAAATGATTTCAGACTTTTCCCATTATTTGTACTGTGAGACCTAGCTTCTTGCCAAATTTCATAATTTTAGGTCAACGGGAAGTACCCTGTAGGTTTTGCATTTTTGAATAAATGTATGGAGATGAGGACATAAAATGCCATATCTTTTGATTGCGTCGTTGTAAAAAATTAAAATTTCTAGGTCTTGTGTGGTTCATGGATCCTAATATGTGTTATTAATTTCAACCTGATACTTTTACCCGTTCGTGAGATAAAGGGTCTTGAGAGACAGACAGACAGACAGACGGACAATAAAGTGATCCTATAAGGGTTTCGTTTTTTTCTTTTGAGGTACGGAACCCTAAAAATACCTTTTTATGAGAATAACCTTAAGCTCAATCTCTGAATTGTTATAATCTGAAATGTTTTCGAAATGTTGATGTTGAACAATGATGATCTTCTTAAATAGAGTCGTATGTCGTATTCAAAAATTATTGTTCTGAGTGTAAATGATTGCAATCAACCTTCAGTAAATCCGTAAAAATTGACAAAGGAGAAAAAAACAAAGCATTGTTTTTTAATGTATGCAAATATGCTTATCGGTGCGGAACGACCTTTTTTGAATCATCTGAAAAGACTGCCACTTTTTACATAAGAAATTTTTCTTTCATGCTTTCAAGACACCTCTTTCTTAGGCTAGCTATGCGGTTGTTTTTTTTTAAACCACAAATAGTAAAACGAGCAAATGGGCCACCTAAAGGTAAGTCGTCACAACCGGCCGTAACACCCACTGTCTTATTAATTGTATAATTTGACACTGATAAGACAGCAAAGCTAGTTGTCCATCCTGAGAACTAAGAATGTATGTCTCATGTGCCGGTATTTCACTGGATCCCTTATCCATTGAACCGAAACACAGCAAGGGCAAGTACTACTGCTTTACAGCGGAAATAGGCAAGGGCAAATACTACTGCTTTACAGCGGAAATAGGCAAGGGCAAATACTACTGCTTTACAGCGGAAATAGGCAAGGGAAAATACTACTGCTTTACAGCGGAAATAGGCAAGGGAGTGATACTTTCCTAGACGGACTTTGAACAAAAGGCTCTACCACATACAAAACATTGCGTGTTTGTCAGTGAAACACAAGTGTAAGAAATTGAGTAGATACGAGTATAGGGTAAGTCTTACCGGTTCCCGCTCTTGTCGAACGCCACATTGGTCAGAGGCAGCACATGAGTCATCAGCATCTTGTAGATGTAGAACCTCTTCCCAGTAGGACCTTCGTGCTCCACTCTCTTCTTCAGAGTCTCCAGACATTGCTCTAGCTTTGGTCTTACGTCAGAAGTTAGGAGGATTTCTTTCAACTGCAATTGGTCAGCTATTTCGGTGATGTTTGAACTGTAAAATATCATGCTTATGCATTAGAAATTTACTAATATACAAGATTAAGCCGGAAAGCGGACCCTATGCGGCCAGAATTCCGCTAAGCAGAAGAAGAAGAAGACACGTACATAACAAACTATACGCCCTTTTCGGACTTCTTTTACTATGGTTTTCCCTTGACTTCAATCACCAGCCCTGGGGCCAAGCATATTAATATTTCTGAGGTCAGCGATGAATCTAGAGTATTTTCTTTTTTATTGTTAATGGTCTTACTCCCACGGACACGGCACAATTAAAAGTTCTTTGTTCCCCCCTGATACACTGGGAGACACCGTGATCTCGATTTGCTGAGGACAGAGATGAGATCGACGATGGAACCAGCTTGCCCAGAAGAAGCCAATTTACTCGCGACTTGAAAAGATTCGGGTTATTTGAACTTGGATATATAGACGCAGCTAGATAATTCCACTCCATAGCTGTGCGCATTATAAAGATGTTATCGAAGAAGCATTTCATTTGTTGCTGCAGCAAAACTGAGAATGTGCAGTAAGGAAATAACACAGGAGAAGAGCGATTCCCATCCGAAATGCCATATATCCCCTGGCAGACAGATAACATGCAGATTACAGTTTGATAGCTTTTAGTGGTGTGGTGCCATCAACAGTGCCACTCCATCTCTCACCGTGGGTGTCATATAAAACGACTAAGGGATTAGTAAACCAGGCAAAGCCTAAACTAAGATTGGGTCTCAGAGATTTATCGAGCCAATTGGCTTCTGCCACTCGCCGGCCGCAGCCTCGGCACGCTCGCTTCGCTCGCTCGGCTCGCTTCGCTCGCTCGGCTCGCGCGGTGTGGTCACACGAGTAGGTACCTAACACAATCTAACGGAT
Organism: Athrips mouffetella; assembly: GCA_947532105.1. Classification (NCBI taxonomy): domain Eukaryota; kingdom Metazoa; phylum Arthropoda; class Insecta; order Lepidoptera; family Gelechiidae; genus Athrips; species Athrips mouffetella. Next base: position 30,979,606 of record OX383960.1, on the reverse strand, counting down.
CTACTTTAGTCATAGTAGCTAAACCGAAAAACTAATAAGAAAAAAATGCGACAGCCTTCTAAACCCGACCCTTTGAAGGCCGCGTAGGCCTGCATATTCAGTACAAAAGACCATCAGAAGGACCACGAAAATCGCGCGGGCGGGCCCGCACCCGCCTTGCGGGGTGGATTGCAAGGGGGCGGAGAGTGTCCGTTCTGTACTATTACTTTATTCTGTGCTAAGTTCTTACTTGGAATCCAAATCAAGTAGGTCTATCTCCTTCTGTTTAATTTCTCCCTTCGATGCGTATTCTAGAATGATTCCCGGCGGATGGTATCTTAAATGAATTTTAAGCAGCTTCATAATTTTACAGCTTTTAATAAGTTTTTGATTTTACTATCTTTATATTTTTATTATATTTACAAAATCATTTTTAACGTAATTTTTGTATCAAAAACCAGTCAAAAGATGCGTTTCCATGACAACGACTGGTGTTTGTTTGTGTTTATTTTTTGGTATTGACTTAACAAAGAGGTTGCATATGGAGTTCTGAATATAGGCCAGGCACAAGGCCAGGTCAGCAGCAAACCGAGACAACCGTGTATGAAAGGCTTGATGAATCTAAGGATTAAAGAGAGCTGAAGAAGCATACAAAAAACCGGCTAAGTGAGTGTCGGTCGGGTCACGTACTATGTAGGGTTCCGTAATTCCTGCTTTTTACGAGTAAGGTTTCGATATTTTCATAAATCTTTTCCGTCCTACCGACCAGTGAAGCCCAGCGCCTGATTGCTATTTATATTTATATTATTTTGATGACTAAATGGGGCAACGTTCTGGGCTACAAAAATTTAGTTATTTGTAATTGATCGTCACGCTAAGAAGAAGTTTTGAACCTAAGAGAGGTAACCACGCATGTAGTCTACATGATGTAGTGAAGCCATAGAACTACGATAGGGCCTCTCCGCCGCCTGCGAGGGCCAAGCGCTTGGACTTCAATGAGTAAAGCCAACTATATAGCAGTCGTCAATCCTGGGGCAGTTTAATAAAGGTTAGGTATCATATGACTTCGCGGACGAAAACAATTATAGATGGCGCTGAAGGGTTTTTAAAACGTGCTATTGAGTTGTTTTCTGGTTTTAATGACCTCTCTACCTGAAGTATCCGGCGCCTAAGAATCACTAAACGCAACCGGAAGACGCCGCGCCTGAAGACAGCCTGAAGGAAGACTTATATTAGCTATCGTGGTATAATGGTGCAATTTTTGGGTCTTGTCGCAACTGCGACGAGAAATATGTTAGTAACGTAGATAGTAAGCTTGAAAGAAAAGTTATTTAGAGGTTATAGTCTAGGCAACGAAGCGGATCGTTTTATGAAGACCCCCGCATTAAATCCTCAGTCGATGAAACTTTGCTGGGGTATTACACTACATGAGACAAACCTTCTATAAAAAAATCCAAAAATAAATCTGTACATTTAATTTTTCCATACAAAAATTACAAAAAATGTATGAAATTTTTTTTGGTAATATTTTTTTTGGATATTTTGAATTTACATTTAATTCATGATTCTTTATCGTCCTGTCAAATAATATCTGCCTGAGAAATTAATGTTGGGGTCAACTGCTTCGTTGCCTACACTATTAGGAAAAGTGTTTTAATTATCACCCCGTTGAATATAAGAAAATAAGTAAACTCAAAATCATAGTATTGTAGCAATTAATTTGTCTAGGAAAAAGATTAACTATCAAAATAAAACCATCCAAACCTCTCCAAAACTGAAATTTTACTTATTACAAGTAACTTTAGTTTATTTTGACAATGAAAGATATTGCAAAATTTTCTAGTCCTATTAGGTAGTTCAATCTGCTGAAGATATTGATTAGATTAAAATCTATGTCACTATGAACTTGATGATACATAAAATGGTATTGTGTATATAGAGACTCCAGATTGTATATCACTATTATACTGAGATTGTATTTTCTCAAACAATTTCATTCACCATCAGCTTTTATTTAGCTTGTTGTCATAATAAAAGAATAAATTATTTAAAGATTTGAAGTATATTTTCTTCATACTGTAATAAGCTTTACTTTAAAAAATCTCTTCCGAAAAGTTTTATATTATATTTGTTTTGTAAGTTTTAACTTAAATTTAATCATTTAATCTTTCCTAGGTTGGAAAATTTATTGTATTTAACAGATACTTAGAGAAGTTTGAACAAGTTTAAGTAAATAATTTACAATGTAAAACAACCTATAATTTCATACCGATCCTGGAAAAGCTGTCCAATAACGGATTGGATGAAAGAAAGTACAAAAATGAAATTATAAAAACTACTTTACCAGACTGTTACTGCTCATCCTAGGATATCGTAGACGGACTGAGATGATTGTAGTATCAGGGGCTTTCGGTGGCTGAACAACTCAGACACCAGGGTTTGTGAGGTCGGTCATCAAACTTGAAACCCATACGATAATATTATTATGATGATGAGAGCTTGTGTTTTTGAAGTAGGTATCGTTCCTAATGAGAGGCCGTTAAAGTGTTATCGTTGTTGGTTTTGATTTAAATAACGTTATTACAGTCATTAACCTATTCCACAAATAAATATTGAATTTAACATTTACAGACTAAACTAAATAAACTAAATAACCTAACTCTAAAAAGATAAGTTCTCATTGTCTCAATACCAAAAAGTTCTATGTAAGATAGAGCATCTCTGAGACATGAAACGTTGTAGTACGACCTATCAAAACAAAAGATCTCATATCTGTGCGCCCTAGATCCACATTAGTCCTCTACGCTAGTCATCTCGGAGGCTGTGCGGTTCAAACATTACAGGAATATTCTGAGGCGACTTTATTTGTTTTTATTTTACTCAGCGTGTAAAAAAAGATTTTTTTTATGTTACAAGTGAGCAAACGAGCAGGTGGGCCACCTGATGGTAAGTGGTCACCACCGCCCATAGCACCCACTGTCTTATTAATGGCATATTTTGAAGCTATTAATAAGACAGCAAAGCTCGTTGCTCACTTTGAGAACTAAGATGGTATGTCTCATGTGCCGGTAATTTCACTGGCTCCCTTGCCCGAAACCGAAACACAGCAGTGCAAACACTTAACACTGCTGCTTCACGGCAGAAAAAAGCAAGGGGGTGGTACTTCCTCAGACGGACTTTCCACAAAAGCCCTACCACCTTTAAAAAAAAACCTTTGAAGTGCAAGTCGGACTCGCGCGCCGAGGGTTCCGATATAAGTACCTATAGTATTTTTGGAAGCAATTACGTTCATTTTGAGGACCGCAAAACTAAATTTGTTTGTAAAGGTTTTTTGCAGATTTCTAAAAAACTGTGCAATTTAGAAAGATCGATTTATTTTTGCTGTAATATTTACATAAACTTCCATCGACTGTGATTAATTCAGTTTAATTTTTCTTTCACAAACTTCGGAGACACTTTTCATCATAACTTGTAAACTAAGAGTCGTAAAAAAATACAAAAATATATTTTTGAATGTGCAAGTCAAGCCCTTTCATATAATACCCTACTCAACCTTGTAACGACAATTTGAAATTTTACCCCCCCTCTCGACCCAGTAACGATAATTTGAAAGTTTGCCCTTCTATTTGGGCCCCCTTTACATTCATAATCATATTTATTTTTTTATTATTTCATGTGCAATTCAGTTGGGCGTTTTCATATGAAAGCCCTTTCATATGATACCCCACTCAACCTTATAACGACAATTTGAAATTTTGCCCCCCCTCTTTGGGCCCCCTTTGCATTAATAAAGCTTGAAGTGCGGCGTAACTTAGCTTTAGCTAAGTATGTGTGGAGGGTGATTCGGGGGCAGGCCCAAAACTTGCAAGTGCTCGCGGAGCTAGCATTGGTGGTGCCCAACCCAAGGCTGAGGTGCGCACCTCGCGATGCCATGTTGGTAGTGCCCACAGCCCGCACCAATATTCTAGCACATTCTTCGCTCTCGATGGCCATACGTATATATTTTTTTTTATTTACAAAAAACTTACATTATCTTTACAGTTTAAAACCAAAGTGACAATGTCGCAAATCTATAAATTTATAAATTATTATAATCTAGATATGTATTTCAATGTAGCCTTTGTGAACTCACTCAGTGTACAGTGGAACAAATCAACCTCTTGTGATACCGCATTCAATATACGTATGGCCATCGAGAGCGAAGAATGTGCTAGAATATTGGTGCGGGCTGTGGGCACTACCAACATGGCATCGCGAGGTGCGCACCTCAGCCTTGGGTTGGGCACCACCAATGCTAGCTCCGCGAGCACTTGCAAGTTTTGGGCCTGCCCCCGAATCACCCTCCACACATACTTAGCTAAAGCTAAGTTACGCCGCACTTCAAGCTTGTAATACCCCACCATCCCAATGACAAAAAGCGTTGGGTACATGAGGGGATAAAAAGGATATACTCCATGCTGTTTCCAGTACAGATATCTCATAAACTTATTTTGGATCTTTTCCAACATGAGTTTATATTTCACCTCATGAGGATTCCAAATTATTGCAGCTGTTTCTAGTCTGCTCCTTACTAAGGCATTATATAAGGCTTTAACCGCAGCTATATTCCGGAAATCCTTGCTCTGACGCAAAACAAATCCAAGAGTCCTAAACGCTTTTTTTGAAATATTTGTTATGTGTTCCCGAAATGTAAGGTCGCTGGTCACCACCACTCCTAAATCCCGAACAGAGTCCACACGCGATATCGTTTGGTCGCCTAAGGTGTATTGGTGGTGTAGAGGAACTGCCGCTCTGCTACAAGTCATGATATTACATTTTGAGGTATTGAAGAACAGTTTGTTTGTCTTACTCCACCCCAACACGCGATCAATATCCTGTTGCAAGCGCAGACATTCCTCACTGCTATCCACCCTAACACACTATTTCAAATCGTCTGCAAAAAGTAGACAATTAGCTTCATGGACCACACTTGGTAGGTCATTGACCATTAAAATAAATTCTAGTGGACCCAAATTGCTACCTTGACTTACACCTGATAAAGTCTGATAGGAGTCAGAAACATGACCAGCGTACTCCACATATTGCCTACGGTTACCCAAATAGCTGGCAAAAAATTTCAGCAACCCAGGAGTGAAGCCAAAACCCGATAATTTTTCTAGTAGAACATCGTTATTGACCGTGTCGAAGGCTTTCCGAAAATCGAAGTACACTACATCAACTTGTCCGCTTATTCTTGAGTCAAGCGCTTTCGTTGCATAGTTAACGAAACACAACAAATTGGTATCAACGCTACGCCCTGGTCGAAAACCATGCTGTTCGTCGGCCAGCCCAGCGCTAATTTGCGTGTATATGCGGGAATGAAGAGCTGACTCGAAGACTTTAGCAAATGATGACAATACTGCCACCGGTCTATGCTCTTCTACATTCGATCCACTAGTCTTTTTGATTGGAGTTACTCTAGTCAATTTCCAATCTTCCGGGTATGTGCCAGAGTTTAGACAAAGGTTAAATAAATACCTTAGTGGCCGAGCAAGTACAAATCTACAGTCTCTCACTAGGAAAGGCGGAATACCGTCGGGACCCACTGATCGCTTCGGTTTGAGGCGCTTCATTGCTTCAATAACTTCCTGCAGATGCAAGCTTTGGACACTCACGTTTGTGGAGGTGACAGGGGCCGTTTGCTCTGCTTTCGTCGCATCAAGTTGAGGAGGTTCTTTGTCATACACGGAATGAAAATATTCCGCGAATTCTTGGGCACCACGTTCCGTCGGTATTACTTTACCCTCTTTACTTAAAGATTGTCCAGAGTGATTAGCCCTTTTCTTTGCCATATAGCCCCAAAACGATCTAGGATCCCTGCAGAACTGCATCTCTGCACGAGTCTGATTTTCATCGTACGCATTACTTATCATATTTTTTACCAGTGTGCGGTAGTATGAAAACGTAGCGTAATCTAACTCTGATTCTGAACATTTAAACCGCTTGTGACATTCAGCCTTCTCCCTAATTCTACAAATTAATTCTGGCGTGTACCATTCCGGATAGTGATATCTGGGTGTGCCACCTCTCAACTTCTTCCAAGGAACACATTTGTCAATGATACTATTAATCTTAGTATAAAATATTTCCATTGCTACCTTTACTGTACTTGCTTGGTATAACAAACTCCAATCTGCCTCAGCAAGACAAGAATATAATTTGTGGAAATCCGCTTTTGAAAAATTCCACCTTGGATAGGGTAGTGATTGTACGGATTGGGGTCTCGAAGATGGTATTTGCGTTCGAGCGCAGCTAATGCCAACTTTTAACGGAGGATGGTGTTTATCTACATCTACCAAAGGATAGCGTTCCTCACTCACATTGATGTCGGCCTCAGGAAATGTTGTGAAAACAACATCCAATACGCGATTATTAATGTTCATAACCTTGTTACATTGAGCGAATTCACAAAAAGACACAAAGTACGCATAATAACATTGTACGTCCTGAGATGCTGAAAACATGTTAAGATCTCCCACAAGAATTACTTTATCATACTCAATACAAATCTGTTCTAATATGTGAAACATTGACATATACTCTTTATCTGCCGCTCCAGGTGGAATATAAAATACACAGCATAAAAACAACAACTTACTACTTTTATACACAGTACAACATACGATCTCAAAGGCAGCATTCTTTATATCGTGCTCTGTAGGCAAAGGTAATGTTTTCAGCTGTAGCCCAGCCGCAGCAACCAGCATTGCACCGCCCAGTTTGCGGCCGTCCGCGCGATCGCATCGCACTGCAGTGTATCCAGGCGGTATCAGCTCCCCATCGAGGATAGACTCGTGCAATCCTGTCTCTGTTATTGCGAAAAGATCCGCGGACGATTCCAACATATTCTTTTGGAAAGTATTCAGTTTAGTTCTTAGGCCTCTCACATTTTGATAGTACAAGACAAATTTTGCTTGTTCTGCTTTAAACTTTCGCTTGGCCTCGAAAGGATCGAAATAATACCCACTCGCTAAAGCGAGTATTTACTGGCCATGCATCTTCTCGAGCTATCTTATCGTAATTACTTTCAGCTACACCAATTTTAAACGAAGAATAATTCTTTTTTACTTTAGGACGTATCTTGTCGACTGTAAAAGAGTCATTTTCGCAAAGTTTTTTAACATGAGTGGATATGATATCTACAGTTGTGTCTGGGTGCAGTGACCATACATGTAAATACTTCCTTTTCTCTATGTAAATTGCTTTCAAACAATCAATCTCATTATTTCCTCCTTTCTTTACTTCCGTTCTGTTTCCCTTCTTTCCTCCTTTTTTGTTTGTTACTACATTCCATTCTGTCTCATACCGCATATTGAATGCGGTATCACAAGAGGTTGATTTGTTCCACTGTACACTGAGTGAGTTCACAAAGGCTACATTGAAATACATATCTAGATTATAATAATTTATAAATTTATAGATTTGCGACATTGTCACTTTGGTTTTAAACTGTAGAGATAATGTAAGTTTTTTGTAAATAAAATAAAATAAAATAAATAATCATAAGTTTTTTTTTATTCTTTCATATACAATTAAGTTGGGCAATCATATTCTAAAACTCATAAATATTCTAAATTCAAGTCGATCGCATAAGTGTTTGCTGAGATATACAGGTGTGACAGACGGACGAACGGACGGACGGACAGACAGACAGAGTCACACAATAAGGGTTCCTTTTTTTATCATTTTAGTATCGGAACCCTAAAAAACGTAAAAAGATATGATAACCCTAAGAAACTAAATAACTATTCTCAAGGAACCAGTTCGAAATAAGTTTCTTTTTCTTAGTCCATCTGATTCCACAGCTGGTAAAAGGTCTCCCCCGCTGCTTACACTGACCACGATCTTTTGTAACCTCTTATTCTCAACTCTTTAAGAAGGCATCAAGGTCGTCTGTAACGCCATAGCTTACTTGGCGTACCTCGCTCGACGCCTGGACCCATCATGATCATGAGCGAGGTAACCAATGGGTGACTTTCTTTGCCAGATTTTTAGGGCACATACGACAAAACACCACCAATCATCATCTTATCCCAATTTATTTGGGGTCGGCAAAACATGTTGATCGCTTCCATTTCTCTCTATCGACAGCTATCGACTTAATAACTCTGAGTAATCATCATCATCATCATAACATCTTGAAACGTCCACTGCAGGACAGGGACTGCTCTCTCCAGAACTCCACCAATAACGCAAGATACTTTGGATGGGATTTACCATGGTCACCACTTGTAAGCGTTGAGGCTGGCGACCGCTGTTGTTGGTGACCGCAGTATGTAAGATAGTATGATACACAGAAAGATGCTGCTGCCTATCCTCTGGTTCATAAACCTTTAGTCGCCTCTTAAGACACCCATGGGTAGAGATGGGTTGGTAAAATTCTTTGCCTGTACCACACGGACGTCTCTCTGACTCTGAGTAATAATTCTAGCAAAAAAATTAAAAGACACCAAGGTAAAAGAGAAGGACGGAAGTGAATTATCACGCCATTAACGCATAATATTTATCTAAAATGCTACTTACTTCGAAACAATGACGAAGAAGACAGAACAATGACTATTCTAAACCTATAATAATAAGTAACACGTGCGGTTTTATAAATAGGTATACTCGTATTCCAAACAAAATATTATACTAACTTATATTAACTTTGAATTTCACTTCCTGAGGGATAATTTTCCAAAATACACACTATACTTACTACATACATCGAGTGCCAAAACGACCTTTCAAAGAAATTGGAAGGTCGTGTAGGCCCGCATATTCAGTACAACAGACCCTCAGAAGGACCACGAGGATGGAGCATGGGTGCGGGGTATATTGCAAGGGGGGTGGAGAGAGTCAGTTCTGACAGAATTGTTTCTTCATTACTTTACTTGCTACCAGATTTTCGTGTATTCTCACACAAAAATGTAAAACTTTTAACAGAATTTTCACCCCATCGAGGGATGATTTTCCAAAAATGTTTATTTATTTCTTGTACTTTATAAATCTAAATTTAAGTATCTCAAATAAAAAATGTAGAAAATGTTTTATACAAACCTTCAACCCTTATTTCATCCCTTTGGGGAATGAATTTTACACAAAATTATTTCTTAGTGCTTACGTAACTACCAAATACATGAGGAAACAATGTGTATACCTCTGAAAACCTCTCCGAAGAACAAAAAATGTTTGGTTTCATGGGTAGAGGTAAGTAGACATACTATACAGGGTGTAAGAGACGGTGTACCGAAAACTGAAAGGACGTGTTCAGTCGATGAAACTGAACAACTTTCCCAAAGAAACATTTCTGGGAAATGAAAAAAATTTTTGACCTTCCCATACAAATTGCTCACTCTGGTCGAACAGTTTGTATGGAGAGGTCAAAATTTTTTTTTATTTCCCAGAAATGTTTCTTTGGTAAAGTTGTTCAGTTTCGTTGACTGAACATGCTCTTTCAGTTTTCGGTACACCGTCCCTTACACCCTGTATACAAGGTATCGATAAAAAAAGCATTCCAACCTCAAGAAAAAGATGACCAAGAATAAGAATTTGGGTTAATAGACTGCGAAGCTGTGATGAGAGTCTTTCACTACTTACTCTACTTCTATTTGGCTTACACTGGCTAGTATTAGCTAGTAGCCTCTGTGATCTAGTGGTTAGACCATTTCGCTCTTGATTCTAAGGTTAAAGCATTCCAACGATATCAATCTCAAGAAAAAGTTGACCCAGAATAAGGAGTTTTGATAATAGACTGCGAAGCTGTGATGAGAGTCATTCACGACTTACACTGCTTCTATTCAGCTTACACTGCTTGTATTAGCTAGCAGCCTCGATGATCTAGCTAGTGGTTAGAGCATTCGGCTCTTGATTCTAAGGTTCTGGGCAATCCCCGGTGGGGACATTGTAAAACACAAATCTGTTATACGCCACATTTTGGTGGGCTTTCGTTCAGATTGTATAGAGCGAAGTTCGGTCGCCCAGGTACTGCTGTTAATTGAGAGTGTAAAGTTATCTAATTAGTTTGTTTTAAAGTTGTAAAGATACTAATATGATGTTTCCTAATTAATTGCAAATATTTGAACGCGGATTATAAAACTAAAAATCTTTCTCAAAGAAACGTAAGTTGAAAACTGAGAAAAGATTTTAGTATTCAAACTATCTCTTGGCGGCGCCATAAGGTTCGTATGGAAACACTAAAAAAATCTCTTATTTCTACCTTGGGCGTGAAACTCTCGGCAGCAAGGACCTAGAACTATAAACAAGCATAAGATGAGCTAGCGCTACAATCGCCCGAAACCAGAGACCCGCTTAAGTTCAAAGTATTTCCACCGAAGTGCAGCCGTGTACTAGCTACTACGACAACGCCGTAGTACGGTCAACCACACGTCGCAAAAACTTTTCGAACTATATTACCACGCCAGTAGGTCCAAAAGTGTTTCTACTGACGTGCTGTTGAGTGTAGATAGATAGATAGATAAATGCTTTATTGAGCACATAACAAAAATATAACTAATTTTACAGGAAACCTTAAACATAATGTGAGCAAAGGCGGCCTTATCGCTACAAGCGATCTTTTAAAGGCAACCTTAAATAACCACAGGAAATAAATCTTTTGTTCAGTTGTATGGTCTGAAACCCAATTAAGTATTCGGAATAAGTTAGGAAGTACCCTAGGAGTAAACGTTAGGTGTGTGTGCCCAGGCGATTATTCCGTAACTATTACAGATATCAAAAAAACCGGCCAAGTGCGAGTCGGACTCGCGCCCCAAGGGTTCCGTACCTATCCACCATATGATATACTAAAAGCTTTTGCTCTTCGATTTTAAAAACTCCGTGACCATTCAACTTGACTCCTCTTTTATAGAAAAGTTCTTGAAACAGGAGCTCACCTTAATTGGTTACTATTAGTTATGAGAAAAATTTAAATATTTAATGATTTTAGACTTTTCCCTTTATTTGTACTATGAGACCTAGCTTCTTGCCAAATTTCATAATTTTAGGTCAACGGGAAGTACCTGCTCTTTTGCATAAATGTATGGAGATGATACAGATACAGATAGATACAGATAATTTTATTCAATGTATTAATACTTATTGAATGTCATGCAGAATACAATGCAAATAGAGCGAGTCTACGCCGTTTCGGATCGTGCTATGGCAGCGTAAAAGAAACGCCAAGAAACCACTGCAGCACGGCCTACTTTAAGAGTCGGCTTTTTACAATGTGTTTCTTGTGTTTCGCTGGAATATCAGAGCACCATACCTCTTTGTCATTCATATAGTCATCCAATCTATAGTAAGCTTTTTTACATAACGTTTGCTTTACACATTCTTTAAACTTTCTCTCAGGTAATTGCACTATATTGTCAGGTATTTTCTTGTAGTATCGTATACACAGACCAACGAAAGATGTATTGACTTTAGTTAATCTAGTATATGGTTGATCAATTTTATGGTTATTTCTAGTATTATAATTATGCCTGTCACAAATTTTAGGTAATTGATGAATGTTCTTTCTAGCATACATTATATTTTCATAGATATACTGGCATGGCACTGTCATAATGTTGATTTCCTTGAATAGTTCTCTTAGGGAATCACGAGTCTTCAGGCAATAAATTGCTCTTATAGCCCTCTTTTGTAAAACGAATATTGAATGTATATCAGTTGCTCGGCCCCAAAGCAGTATGCCATAAGACATAATGCTATGGAAGTAGCTAAAGTAAACCAGTCTTGCAGTAGCTACATCAGTAAGTTGTCTGATTTTTCTAACAGCATATGCAGCCGAGCTCAGTGGACCAGAAAGAGCCGTTATATGAGGGCCCCATTGAAGTTTAGAGTCTAGTGTTAACCCTAAGAAAACTGTACTATTTACAAAATCTAATGGTTCATTATTCAATACTATGTTATGTGAAGTAGACCTTACATTTGGTACTGCAAATTTTATACATTTAGTTTTTTTGGCGTTTAGGACTAGATTGTTAACAGTAAACCATGCATGAATCTGTCCAAGTGCATCATTGACTTCGTTATAATTTTGTGATTTCCTACTTACATTGAATATTAATGAAGTATCATCAGCAAATAACACAATCTTTGACAGATTCTTCACCACAGAAGGAAGGTCATTAATATAAATAAGGAATAAAAATGGCCCTAATATGGACCCTTGAGGTACGCCAATTTTGACAACAGATCCCAGTGATTTCGTCCCGTTTACTTGTATCTTTTGAATCCTGTTTTCCAAATATGACCTAAGTAGTTTAAGTGAATTATTCTTAACACCGTAACGTTCAAGTTTTAGCAACAATGTGCTATGATCTACGCAATCAAATGCTTTGGATAGATCACAGAAGACACCAATAGCATCTTCAGATTTTTCCCACGCGCAAAAGATGTATTTTAAAAGTGCAGTCCCGGCATCCGTTGTACTGCGCCCTTTCGTGAAACCAAATTGATGGTCATGTAGTAAGTTATTTCTATTGAAGTGTGAAAGCATTTGATTGAGTATGACCTCCTCAAAAATTTTACTAAGTACAGGTAAGACTGATATTGGTCTGAAATTACTGGGATCATTTTTGTCACCAGCTTTGAATAATGGAACTACTTTACTTTTTTCTTTAAGTCAGGAAATGTACCATGATCGACACTATCATTGAATATAACAGCTAAATATGGAGATATAGTATCAATGATCGCACTACAGACTTTTACTGACATTCCCCATAGTTCCTCAGTAGTTTTCATTTTAATACTTTTAAAGGCTTTAACAATTTCGTTAGGGGTGACATGATTGAACCCAAATTCAGTTTCGCAGGCGTCCACATTCTTTTGAAGTAAATCGCTAGCAAGTGAAGATGAAGAATTGAGTGACTCTGTTGTTTTCAAAGGAATATTAGTAAAAAAGGTTTCGAATTCTTGAGCCACTTCTACGTTTGAACTAATAGTTCCGCGATTTGTATGAAGTGTGAATTGATTGTCACGCGGTTTCACTTTTCCAGTTTCACTGTTTATAACATTCCATACAGCCTTAATTTTTTTATCAGCAGACTGTATTTTTTTCCGAAGAAAAAACGACTTTGCTTTTGAACAAACTAATTTAAACAATTTTGAATAATTTTTGACATATTCAATGAAATTGTCGTCATTTGAATAATTTCTTAGCTCATATAATTCAAAAAGTCTCTCTCTACTTTTGCGAATACCAGCGGTAGCCCAGTCACTGAATTTGAATTTCACAATAATTTGCTTTTTTCTAATAGTGAAAATTTTACTGAATTCAGTATTATAATCAATGTGAATAAATCTTCATATGAGTTATTAGGGTTGTTAGTATAGTTGTGACAGGTTTTTCTAGTATCGTGTTTTTGTACTTTTCTAACCTACCGCTCGTTAGGCTCCTGGTTTCTATGTCTATCTTCTGGGTTACTCGAGAATAATTAAAATTAACACTTTGACCAGAGTGGTCAGACTGAAGCGAGTTTATGATACTTTTCTCAAAATAATCGCAATTACAAAAGACGTTATCAATACAGGTAGCCGAGGATGACGTCACCCTTGTAGGTTCAAAAAATACATGCTCTAAATTAAAACATTTAAAAAGATTTTTAATTTTTTTACTATAGGTATTATTTTCTAAGATATTGACGTTAAAGTCACCACACACTATCACAAACTTATTTTCTTTTGTCACTATTTTTAAAACATCTTCCATTACTAACTCGAACATTGAAAATTTTTGAAAAGCGGGAGGTCTGTTTACGCATACTACAACATGCTCGTCCAGCTCAACACAAGATATTTCAATACATCTTTCAACCGAAAGTCGAACAATATCTTTACGGTTCTTTATCTTAAAACTGTTACGAACTAAAATCAGTGATCCACCGTGTAAAGCAGACTTTCGATTGAAAGCACTGGCTATACAATAGTTTTGATAATTTATCAACATTTGATAATCTTTTTGCCAGTGTTCTGTCAAACAAATAATATGAAATTTTGTTCTTTCTAAGAATAATTCTAATTCTAAAATTTTTCCAGAAAAACCATGAATATTTTGATGTAAAATTTTCAAAATATTAGATTTTTCCTTTGTCCTTGCTATAGGAAGTTTTTTGCCAGAAGGTTTTTTTCATTTACTTCAGTAAAATTTTGTTTAGAAAAACCCTCTTTTGTCGTATGAACTAGTTTAAAGAATTGGTGTTAGTAATGTTACTAACTAAAGAAGTTTTTTGTGTATAACTTCCTATAACAGAGTCAGATATATTATATGCTATCAATGTAGCCAGGTCTTTCTTAAACTTAAGAGGCATATACATAGTATCCTTTGTCAATGTGAAATAATTAATAAAAATATTCATGTCAAGATATAAAATGTCACTATGACATAAATGATGACATAAAAAGCCATATCTTTTGATTGCGTCGTTGTAAAAAATTTAAATTTTCGTTCAGATCTTATGTGGTTTATGGACTTTAATATTCGTTATCAATTTCAACCTGATACCTCTTCTCGTTCGTGAGAAAAAGGGTCTTGACAGACAGACAGACAGACAGACGGACTACAAAGTGATCCTATAAGGGTTCCGTTTTTTTATTTTGAGGTACGGAACCCTAAAAACTTTAAACTGATATCGAAAGCATGTTACCTAATGAGTAAAATGACATCAATAACTTTTTTAAATAAAACGAGAAATATCCAGAATTTTGACAATAAACACTCCCATACATTCATATCCCAACTGCCGAAAAGCTGCCACCAGGTCACGATCTTCCTTGGTCCATATGGAAGTCACTAAACAGACTGCGGTCGGGCGTTGGCAGGTGCGGGGAACTCATGAAGAGGTGGGGCTTCTCTGATAACGACAAGTGTGAATGCGGTATTTTGCAAACCATGACACATTCCTGCACTCGGAGCGACCTTTTTGAAGGCAACCAAAAGGCTATTGATGTGGCTACTTTTTGGGCTAAGCGTTTATAGTCAGTTTTGCCATTGACTCGAAAAGAAGAAGAAGAAGTATGAGATTAGTAGAAAGGTTTTAGTTTCCTTATTTTAAGTGGTGAAGTGGTCTAGTACTCATTTTACCTTAATCATATTTGTTTAGTGTGTTTAATATCAAAACTTTGGATATTTCTCGTTTTATATTAAAAAAGTTATTGATGTCATTCTTCTCATTAGGTAACGTTCTTTCGTTACCTATCAGTTTAAAGTTTTTTTTTAATATCTGTAATAGTTACGGAATAATTGCCTGGACACACTTAACGATTACACCCTGTATGAAGCATGTAATAATGTGCATGTCATCAGTATCATCGTAACATCCCATGATTCCCATGAAACGTCCACTGCAATTGTTTGTAATCAATCTAATAGTTCCTTTGGTCTTACAACAAAGGAATATTTTACCATACAATAGTAGCCGCAGTGTTTCGTCTTTTCAAAGATTAAACAATTTGTTAAATGTTAAGTTTGCGGTGTAGACGGTAATATTGCGGTTCCCAAGATGAGGTGCGTCATTATATCCGGTAGGGCTACCAAGAAACTATTATGGTGATTCGGTGATGTGGCTCGGGTTAGTATTTTTAATTGTATTTTATCTTGATTTAAATTGCCACTTGCTTTATATGACTCAGCGCAGTTATCTTTATTCAACTCAAGTGTTAACATTAACAAAATCCTTTTTATGGTTCCCGTACCCAAAAGGGCGAAAAACGGGACCCTATTAATATGCCTCCGATGTCTCTCTGTGTGTCAGTGGACTGGTATCTCATGAACCGTAATAGGAAGATTTTTCACAGATTATGTATTTATCGTACAGGTAAAAACAAAAAATAATAAAAATAAAAAAAAATTAAGGGGGCTTCCCTACTAAAACTAATAAAGTATAAAATGAAAACGTGAATTTTAAACATGATGTCGTAAAAACGAGAACACATAAAAGCGTGAAAACTGGTATGTTTATAGTGCATAAGCTATAGAACAACAAGAAATAATAAAAAAAAGGTCAAGTTCGTGTCGGAATCGTAAGCATTTATACACTTCTGCGTGACTGTGCGTCCATAACTAAGACAGTATTTTGGCCTTAGTGGTACGGAACCCTCTCAGTGCGCGAGTCCGACTCGCACTTGGCCGATTTTTTCTTTCTTGAAAAATACTATCACAGAAATTCGACTGATCGATCAATTAATGGAGAGAGAGGTGAAACTGTTGTTGCATTTACAGCAAAATAATATATTTTATTGATTTTAACAAGGTTTATTTTTTTCTCCATTGTTATATCCGCTACCAACTTCCAGGTTTAAAAATTACAAACTCTTCAACTGTCATAACTCCCAAGGGAAGAAAAATATCTTTTCTTAACAAAATAATGCTCTCCCAATTTTATATCGCACAAGTTTGCTTTGCGCAAACGCAAGATTATAGAAACCGTTAGGCGTAAAATTAATTACAAAACCACTGTTTCTGGGTACTGAACCGTGATGAGGTCTACGATTTCTTCAGCTATGGTGAACCTCAGCCAGCCCTACACGTCCGGTGGAACCTGTTCCGAGAGTCGGTCCTTGACCGGCGAGCGCGCAGTCGACGCCGCGACAGGTGAAACGGTGCACGCAAGTAGCGTTTGCGCAGTTCGAAATTCAAACCACGAGTCAAACGCGAACGTAATCCGTGAGTGCTTTTACTTTCGACTCCTTGCGTCACTTTGCTATTTCGTAATCGAGTGATTAATATTTTAATATTACATGGTATTGGTTTATTACGTCGGCAGATTGTGGTTTTTAATACTAAGTGATTTTTATAGTGATGTATTGACGTAAGAAATATGTATGTGCTTTGTGAACGTGCCATTAATGATGTGGATTTTTTAATTTAAACTAGCAACGTGTAACAATGTAAGTTTTTTTATGCAAATTAAGAGGTCAACATATAAAAAGCGATAGAGCCAAATTTTCCAGAAAGACGAAAAAATAAAAATATAACTACATTCAAGATTATTTTATGCAAATTAAGAGAGCTCAACATATGAAAAGTGATAGAGCAAAATTTTCCAAAAAAAGACGTAAAAAAATGTACCTTACTACGATTATTGATCTCATAAAAACAACTTTTAAATACTACGGAACCAACTCTGAAATAGCATAAAAGTTGTTGCGTATATTATCAGTAAGTAACTCGACCAAGATTTATGAAACATCTCAAATACTAGTTACATGACATTTTAAAAAGTTTGTAAGTAAAGTAATTTTATCGACAAGACAACAGCGGCAGCTGTGAAAACATTAAACAAAAAGACATTATCTTTCAAAATTTACAAAGAGCTGTTCATGATGATGTTTATTTACCCGTAACCCTTTTCTACCCGTGGGTGTTGTAAGAGGCGACTAAGGGCTTATGAACCGGAGGATGGGCAGCAGCATCTTTCTTTGTATCGTACCATGCTATGTACTGCGGTCACCAACAACAGCGGTTGCCAGCCGCAACGCTTACAAGCGAGGTGACTATGGTAAATTCCCTCCTACGTTTTTGCTGGAGTTTTGGGGGGAGCTCCCTTTCCTGTAGTGGTAGTTTCATGGGATGTTATGATAATTTATTTAAGTGATCAAAAATAGTAGTGTAGCAAATAAACGTCATAAACACTTGCACAAGACTATAAAAAAGACTGTAAAAGAAGACGTAGTGACTAAAATTGAGAAAGGGATGCTGAGATGGTTTGGTCATGTAGAGAGGATGAATGAAGGAAGATTGACGAAAGAGATCTACAAGGCGAGAATGAATGGAAACATTGGAAGGGGAAGGCCTCGGCGAACGTACCAGGACCAAATTCAGGACGTTCTGAATAAAGGCCAGGTTAAAAGTACCCTAAACCGACGAGCATGTATGAAAGGATTGATGAAAGTACAGGAAGCAAGGGAAGTATGTCAAAATCGTAGCAGGTGGAGAACTGTGGTCTCTGCCTACCCGGACGGGAACAAGGCGTGATGTTATGTATGTATGTAGACTATAATAATGATAAATCATCACTACATATTATAAAAGAAAGTCCCTGAAACGTTTTTCTGTCGTCATCATGTCTGTCTGTGATCGCTAAACTCAGGAAGTACTACATTGATTTCGATCCGGTTTTTACTAATAGATAGATTAATTCAATAGAAAGGTTTAAGGCTATAATTTATAAACATTGAGTGCAAATTAATTGAACTGTGATGATGTTTGTCGATCGAGTCGGAAAAAAACGTGCCTCTTGAGAGCTTTCTGGGCGTGCGCTGCGTAAATGGTTTCATTTATATGAAAGTTATGTATGAAAGAATTGTTGTTCTCTAAGAGTTCTAAAGAAAAGTCCGCGATAGTATTTGTCTATCTTTTAAGGATAACCTACAGTAACCAACTATTTATAGCAAAAAAGTAGGTTTTCAAAATAAGGTATCTTTGAATGTATTTTTGCCCTCAAGGTATGGATCCTTATCTAATTTAAAAGGTTAGTAAAAATAAGCAATGAACATAGAAGAAAAATGTCCTTTAAATAATAAATGAATATCTTGGAAGATATCACAATATTAAAATCTGTACCCGTGCGAAGCCGGGGCGGGCCGCTAGTAAATAAATAAAAATAAGACAGATAGAGGCCTGGCAGAAGAGGTGACGACGACTAATTATATACTCTTAGACGATGACCACAAGTTCAGTCAAAAGCTGATCAAACTTAAAATAATAAAAACCGACCAAGTGCGTGTTGGGCCACACGCAGTAAAGGCTTCCGTAGTTTTTTTGAATTTTTTATCGTAAGCACGTTTTTATTTAGTATTTCATAACGTTCATAACATACTTTTTACCTCCTAATGCTTAGCGAGGTCTTAGCGCCCGATTGATTATTGCTATTTTTATTTTTTCCAGTTATTCGGCTATAGCTCATTAACATGTGAAGCCTTCATATCTGTGACAGTTTGCCTTTTTTATACTACTACTGTGAATTTTTTCACATTTCCAATAACAACCGTTTAGTTGGCAGGGGGGGGGAGCACTTGACTCTAACAAATAAAAAAAACCGGCCAAGTGCGAGTCGGACTCGCGCACTGAGGGTTCCGTACCACCACATAAACATAATTGTATTCGTTGAAATTTCAGTAAGTTAATATGCTAGATTTTTTTAGTCCGACACGCGCTTGACCAAATTTTATTATTTGTTGTTATTTTATAGCTTATGCACTATAAACATACCAATTTTCAAGTTTGTAAGTGTTCCCGTGTTTAAAAAGAACTAAAACAAAAATCGCCTCAGCGACCATCCAACTTGACCCCTCTCTTATATGAATGTTCTTGAAACGGGAGCTCACCACAATTGGTTACCATTAGTTGTGAGAAAAGTTGTAATATTTAATTATTTCAGACTTTTCCCATTATTTGTACTGTGAGACCTAGCTTCTTGCCAAATTTCATAATTTTAGGCCTACGGGAAGTACCCTGTAGGTTTTTCATTTTTGAATAAATGTATGGAGATGAGGACATAAAATGCCATATCTTTTGATTGCGTCGTTGTAAAAAATTTAAATTTTCAGATCTTGTGTGGTTCATGGATCCTAATATGTGGTATTAATTTCAGCCTGATACCTTTACCCGTTCGTGAGATAAAGGGTCTTGACAGACAGACAGACAGACAGACAGACAGACAGACAGACAAACGGACAACAAAGTGATCCTATAAGGGTTCCGTTTTTTTCTTTTGAGGTACGGAACCCTAAAAATGGCGCTTACAAGCTAATCGTAAGCAGTTCCCTAAATTTAAAAATGATATATGAAAACTCACGTTAATTTTGAAAGACCTATCCAACGACACTCCACACTATGGGGTAGACAAAGAAAAAATGTTTCAAAAAATGTCACTTTGAACTAATTTATAAACTAAAATTATACAGGGTGTTAATTTAATTGCGTGCCATAGCTTAGGGGGTGTTTCAGTAACGATAAAGGAACACAAAAAAAATATTTAAAAAAATCCTACTTAAAAAATTTAAAACTCCATTGAAACTAAACTAACGCGGAGGGCAATGACCCGGACGGGGCACCGCGCTATCACCCAGCCAGCGCGCGAGTATCAAGTAATTCTTTCTTTTTTGTGACTCCAATTTTCCCTTCATACTTTAACGGAGTTAGGACCGTCAAAAGGTAATACCTAATAAATTATATAAAAAAATATCATTGATGATAAAAAAAAAATAAGTAGGATTTTTTTAAATATTTTTCTTGTGTTCCTTTATCGTTACTGAAACACCCCCTAAGCTATGGCACGCAATTAAATTAACACCCTGTATAGCCTATGTGTTATTCTGCAGCAGCACAGCTCTTAAGTTTAAAAAAGAAGTATTATTCTGATGTATAAGCTATATTATTGTAAAGTTTCATTAAAATCCATTCAGTAGTTTTTACGTGAAAGAGTAACAAACATTCGTACTAACAAACTTTCGCGTTTATAATATTAGTAGGATAGGATACATCAGAATAACACATAGGCTACAATTTATCCTGCGTAGACGAAGTCGCGGGCACCAGCTAGTAAATAAATACATAAAAAGTGCATGTTGTTTTGTAAAAGATCATCCTCACCACTTCAGTAAATATCATGATATACATACTAGGCCAAAAAGAACTCAATATTTAAACTTACTACATAAGCCAGCATGTAATATATTTATACGAAAAATGTTTTCAATATGTGTATAGAGATATATAATAAACTACCAGATGAAATAAAACAATTAGATGGAAACATGTTTAAGACACGAGTGACTAAATGGTTAATGGAACATTGTTTTTATAGCCTAAAGGAGTATAGAGAGTATAAAGCCACGAATAATTAGTGATAGGCACGACTATTGCTCATTTATATAAATATTTGCATGCCTGTTTCGCAGACTAGATACTAAGACTATTTTTCTATAAGATCTGGAATTTGTATTTTGTAAGTATCTCTGCAAATAAACGTTTCTATTCTATTCTATTCTATAAATGATTTTGTATTTTTGTAAGTACTTGTATTTTGTAAATGTTATAAGTTTTGGCATACTGACACCATTTATTAAAGGTTATGTTATGAATGTGTTGCGTAGCATTAAATATGGTTAGTGTTTCATTTGATGATTACGTGCCCAGCGCGGAAGAATGCAACTTTTCAAGATCGAGTCAGATAAGAACTTGTTTTAATTACTATGTGGTTTACAATATCATTGAAGCGTGTTGAGTTTTAAACGTGACGCAAATGTTCGTTGTACATACAAAACAACACAAAATACAAAGATTTCGGACCTCCTTGCTTCGCTCGTAATAGATACCTTGCTAATTTATTTTACTATGGGATGACATCTGCCAACGTGTCCCAAATTTTTATGTCAAATCATCAATGATCACTAGGAAATATTCAAAATAAGCTGTCAAATCCGTACAACGACGCCTTCACTACCTTGTGACGAATTATTTCTTTAATCCTCCTTCTAATTACCCTTATTTTTCTGTGACAAAATATGAATTTTAAAGTTATGTAGTTTCATTAAGTTAGTTGATTGGATTTATCACCAGATACATTGGAAACGAACACAAGAACAAAGTGACTAATAACTACAGTTTTAATGGACACGTTCTTTGCATAACTCTATCATAGCAGTTTAAGTTATATTTAAATTTCTCATCAAATATAAAAGGCTAAATTGTAATACTAAGTTATTTTTCGCACCTGATTTTCTTATCAGACACCACATATTTAAATGGAAATTAAAATTATTTTTGATAAAGAAATGTATCTATAGTGTAAATGAATTTCTGGGATATAATGATAATGACATGAAAGACTTAATCTAATTATTTAATTTAATTACTTAACTTTATAATTTACTAAGCATGGTTGTGATTGAGCATGTTATCTAATTTTTAATATTAATTTGTGAATTATTTTTAAGTTATTTCGGACACAAATGTAATTTGTTATCGAATAAATGAATTGAATTGAATATGCCCATATTATTATAGAGGTCAAAAGCAACAACTTTTGTTCTACCACTTTTCTAACAACGCACGAAAAAATTTCAACTTCCCATACAAAATAGGTCGGTCACGTGACCACTTTAATATGGGGAGTCGAAAATTTTTTGTGCGTTGTTAGAAAAGTCGTAGAACAAAACTTGTTGCTTTTGACCTCTGGAATAACGTGGGCATACGCAAATCAGGTCCAAAAAAATAACGTAGTATAAATGATGTACCAAGTAAAATTAGTTGTGTCATTAAGACAAAAAAAAACCAGATACATTCCTATAATTGTATGTCATCTTCAACATTATCATAACATCTCATGAATCGTCCACTGCAGGGCTGGGAGCTCCCTCCAGAACTCTTAAACGCGTGGTAGGTACTTCGGAGGGGATTTACTAAAGTCACCACGCTTGTAAGCGTTGCGGCTGTCAACCGCAGTATGGTACGATACACAGAAAGATGCTGCTGCCCATCCTCCACTTCATAAGCCCTTAGTCGCCTCTTACGACACCCACGGGTAGAGATGGGTTGGTACTATTTTTTGCCGGCACCACACGAGCGATTGTATGTGAAGCCAATTTGTTTGTGAAGCGATGTAGTTTAGCTGACGTCATTAAGAGATTTTAATATCCAACAATGAAAAAACTATTTTGAGTTTGAGTTTATGTCATAAACAGTCCTATATGCGATGTCATAGGGTAGCCTACGGTCCACTCTCTACTTAATAGCTCTGCAAGATTGAGCACATTACAATCTATAAAAATTTTAGGGGGGTTCGCTGAAACTACTGAACTCATACTTAGATTCAAAAACACCTTTACCATACAAACCTTTTCTATCATCACCTAACTTGGCTATCATTCACAAAGACCAATTTTTATCATCTCTAGGATTTACTTACCGATCTAAAGCAAATGAGTTAAGCAATTTTTACCACGCGTTAGCGGCGAATGTATTTGCGGGCAACAGCTAGTCTATCTACACGAATCATAAATCATATTGGCAAAAATTCAATTCAATTCAATAAAACACTCAACTCAAATAAACTTCAAATATAACTTTAAGGGATACTTTGACAGTAATTGAACCCATTCAGACCATTTTTGGAATTTTTCATGTCTGTATGTCCGTTTAACTGTTTCTTTGTCCGCATTTACGCAAAAACCACTGAACCGATTTGAACGGGGTTTTCAATGACAGGTTGGTCTTCTTTTGCTGTAAAATATAGAACTTGTTTCATGCAATCGGTTCACTCAAACACAAGATATTTCAAAGCAAAATTTCAAACTGCTGTCAGCGGCAATCAAGCAGCATTCGCTTACTTTGCATTCGTGTAGCTTCTGTTTGAGTGAACCGGTTCCAATGAAACAAAGCTTATACTCGTATGATGCACTAAAGTAAGCCAAATTCATTATTGAAAACCCCGTTTTCAGTTGTTTGTGTATACTGTAAAAGTCATAATTCTATTAGCTAGTTGTAAAAATAATAACTAAAACAAAACACTACCTACTTTATTATTAAAAGCATAGTTTTTTGAATTTTATTCAACATCGATGAATACCATTTACAAAACCTCATGCATATTATGATTTTATTCTAATTTCGTGTTTTCATGAATTATTCAGTAACAGTTTGTCTATATCTGTGCAGTTTCATCTCGTACATGAACCCAGATTACCGTTCTTCTAGTGGTTTCATGTATTGTCTTAAAAGATTTCTAAAGACAACTTACGTCACAGTAATTGAAAACATCGTTAGGTCTCCAAAGTATGTAACTTAACTACCTAGGTAGGTAATCTAATATTGAGTTTTGTGAGAGAGGGAGTGCACTGCACCAGTGCTCTTTGGGGAGAGCCGCCTCTGAAGGGTTATAAACTGGAGGATGGGCAGCAGCATCCTCCTTTGTATCTTACGTCTTACTTACTGCGGTCACCTACAACCGCGGTTCATGGTGCCAGCCGTAACGATAAAAAGCGAGGTGACTATGGTACTTCCCCTCTACATTTTTCCAGCAAATGCTAGAATTCTGGAGGGAGCTCCCTGGCCTGTAGTGGACATTTCATGGGATGTTATGATGATAACAACAAATAATAAAAATAAAAATTTAAGTGCCTCCCTAATAAAAACGTGTTTTAGGCGATTTTTGCTCGATTTTGGTTTTGGCTCTATCGTGAAAACGGGAACATTTAGAAGCGTGAAAATTGGTATGTTTGTACTATATAAGCTATAGAATAACGAAAAATAATAAAAAATGGTCAAGTACGTATCGGACTCGAGCGCATTTAGTACACTTGTGCGTGAATGCGCGTCCAAAACTAAGATGGTATTTTTACCTTATTTCCCTAAGATTGTGTTTTTGTCGTCTTATTTAAGAGCATAAGTCCTTCAAAAATTACCGATTATTTACTAAAGGCGCTTCTTAAGCTTAATTTCAAAACTTTATGGACCAAATCAAAATTACAAGTAAATATTATTTCTAAACGACACCAAATTACAGCATGCCAACTAAGAATCAACTTTTTCATTTTCTCCAGCAACCAGGCAAATCCACTTTATAAGGTATTCAATTTAATATAAGAGCTGTGTGATACATGTTATTTTCCGGAGCAATGGGCTCCTGTGACCGAGTAAAATTTACAACCATGTTAGAGGAAAATTGCCTCTCCTCACTTCGGTTTTCTTATTACTGTAGCGGGCATGAATTAATGCATGTCATGCATCCTCTATGCATACATAAAAAGTGGCTCAAATATTGCACTTACATTTATAGCTGCCTAGCATTTTTTTTATGATATAAATTAACTTGTACGCTCGCGGGATTGCTGTTATTTCACCCCCCCGTTCGCATGTAATGGGGCAAATTTTTAGCAAGTTTGCAAATTTTGGTGTATTTTTACTTTTAGACAACAATTATTATGGATAAAACTTGTCTTTCACCCTACATAATAATGTAAATAAAAGAGAAATGAAACTTTCTGGAGGGTAATAATCACGTAATAATCGAGTGATACCTACTCGAGTAGATACACATGACTGCGTGCTCTTCCCAAGCGAACGTCGGTCTTTTGAATTTTTGCCAGTAGTACACATGTGTACTTTTCCCAATTGCACCGCGAGATTGACGAAATTGACGAAATTGATTGACTCTGTGTAAGTTATACTTACTACTACTTACTACGCCGACTCAGCGACCCCAAGAGGATCTTAGCCTCCGACTCCGACACGAGGAATTCTCCATTCTTGCCTATTCTGTGTCGCTTCTTGCCATTCGGTTCTTAGGAGGGCATCCCGGTACAGATGGGGTGACGAAATTCGGAAAGACCTGTGTAAGTTATGGTCACATAATTTTTAGACCTCATCCGATTATTACATAATATTCAAGTTTTAATATAGTTGTAAAATTTTGCGATTTTATTCTTTGTAGATTCATCCGTACTCAGGAAGTGTTAAAATAAAAAAAAATTAATGCAGTTAGTTTTACATAGTATCTATTTTCATAAACCAACATACTTTAGAAGATAGCAAACACATGATAAGACGTTTTATTGTAGTCGCTAGATAAGAATGGCTTTGTTTAGTTAATTTGTTTGAAATAGGTGAGGTATGGTTAAACACCTCACCTATTTAAATAATTTTTCAAACCAACCTAAATGTGTGACAATAAAAAAGTAATATACTCTACGCATTACAACAAATTAATCATCTATCTGAAGCCGAAGCCGCTGGATGCGAGCAGCGCAGGACCGGTCGTCATGGAGATCTATAGGGGAGGCCTATGTCCAGCAGTGGACGTCTTTCGTCTGATATGATGATGATGATGATTGGTGTCGTAAAAGGCACTAAGGGATTTTGAAAAGGAGGATAACAGCAGCTTCATCTGCCATAGTGTGGGCGTATACGAAGACACAGATGGTGCAGCTCAGCACAGTACAGTATTCTTTTTTATTGTCAATGGGCTTGCTCTTGACCTCGATCTACTCTTGAGGACAGAGATGAGGTCGACGATGGGACGAGCTCGCAAAGAAGAAGCCTATCAAAGCTTTCCAACCAGTCACATATTGTTTTCCAAATTTTATTTTCTAAAAAAAAAGTAAAAAAAAGTAAAATATTGAAATGACCTACCTATAGCAAAAACGATACATATATCTCTTATACCATAATATCTCTAATTGTCTAAGGCAAGGCAATCAATTAATGTGAGTCTCACAGCTTTCCAACCAGTCGCATATTGTTTAGCATTCAACATGCAAATTAAAGAGAGCTGCAAAAAAATAATTCGATCACCGTTTCACCGTAATAAACGGTTGGTCACGTTGTGCAAGATTTGAAATTACACTTAATTTATACCACATATTTATTTATTTCTGCAAACCCTAGTTGGACAGAGGCCTCTTTGATCTTTTAGGCGGGAGATCGGTGGGGGCTTTTGCCAGCTAGATTGTATTTTTAGTTTTTGTGTAATTGGCCCTCAGAACAAAGACCTCCTTGCTTTGGCCAAGCTAAATATGATATAACACACTAAAATTCAAAAACCATTTCGAGAAAATTTTTTATCATACCATATTTTTTTATTTTCGACTAGAAAAGTAACTTGATTGCGGTAATATATTCAAAAATGCTGCGGCAGTTGTGACATTCATTTGACCACTGGGTGACGTCATTCCACAAGTAAAAAATAAAACAATAGAAAAGTAAACTTTTATTCTCTGCGCTCTTTCTGTCAAACGATTCGATTTGACGTTTCGAGTTATTGTGTTAATAAAAATGACTACCTATAGAGTGCTGTGTACTATAATCTTATCCATATCCTACTAACAGATGGCGCTGTTTTATGAAACGCACTATCCGAAAATCTAAATGCGAAATTCTCAAAAAAAGGAGAAAACGAATTTTCCCAAACATGAAACCTAGCTAGATTGATTTTTCGCTTGAAAATCATAGATGTAAATTTCATTGAAATTTTTAGAGCCATTTTCGAGATACCGGTTAAAAGCATGTTTTCAAAATAAGTACCTACCGCGTTTAAAACAAAATCCTACAGCGCCATCTGTTGGCGGGTAGCATAACTTGCTTTAACGTTGAGGCGGCTATTATAGAGCGAAGTCTGGTCGCCCAGGTACTAGTGTAACATGCAGTGAATTGACTACGAACTGCGCAGCTGATGAAGATTCCAATCTCGTGTTTCTTCCCTTTTGGTTGTACGGGTCGAAGCATTGACGCAAAAAAGGGCAGTGGTTTTATGGATGGCGTGTGGACGTGGTTTGATGAATGGATAAAAACATCCAAAAACTTGCTACCTCAAGGTGCCGAAAATATTAGCTAGTCTGTTAACTTGCCTCCTGGCCTGCTAACTTTAATTCGATTGGAAGCATGGTTGCATCACATACAGTTGATTCATCGATTACAGTATATTGAACACGGGGCCAGGCCCTATCAGGCACGGTATAGGTACTATCACGGTTACTATCGCCTGACCAAGCTTATTTTTGCTATGCTCTCAAAAATTAACAACGCTCTCTAGCCTCGCTCTGGTGACTTTAATAAGAGCAAAATCTATTTTTAACAAAAACAATGGAAGTCAATGGGCTTTCGTTATAAAGAAATTTATTAGCAATTTTCTTGCTTCCTCTTGCCCTCGATCTAGCCCCGAAGAGACAAAGATGACGTAGACGATGGAACGAGCTGACCCAGACCTAAAGCAAGTCGCTTATGGTCGCTATTTATTTCTGGTGGGGGCGCTGCGACGCACGCAGATTGGATCGCGGAGATGGAGCCATATAACCAGGCACGAGGATCCTGCCCATTTTGCCTATGCTTTGCGTAAAAAGTTCCTGCCACAAGTCACTCAGAAGATAAATTCTTAACTGAGCAGACGGAAATGTCCACGATAATACGTTGGACGGTGGGGCAAATGGCAGGTGCGGCCATCGGTTATGTGTGCTCACTGGCACGGAACCATCGGTGACGTCACGTGCATGCACACCCTGCGGTTTGTGTAGTGGTGAAGTATGAAGAATCACTGGTTTTGTTCCGTTCCGTTCTGATTGTGGTTCGGCTTGAAGAGAGCACGTGAGATTACTAACACAATCGAGTTATGTCAACAAACTTTTTGCTTAAAAAGATTGTGAACCAACATTAGAATCTGCTTATATTAAAGTCGAAGAAGCAACTAAGCGTCATTTTAAGCGCATCAAGGAAGGCTCAGGGATCTGCTTAAAGCATGAGTGCCTCTCCTCTGGTGTTCACCCCTCCTCAATGCAAGGCAGCAACAACCCATAGCCACAGCAAGCTCACGCTGAGCGCCCGATGTACCTTTCGATATGCTTTAGATGGTTAGTCAACATTGAATTATTTCTTTCTTTCTGTCGACTGGATACCTTGCTACTACTTTCCGCTGGCCACTGGAATGCGGTGACCGGGTTCCTAACCCTGACCACACATGAACTGCGACGCCCGCACCTCGGGTGAATTGTAACGTACTGAAGTGGCTCTATCATATCATAGGTAGTTATTATCGCCGGGTCGGCTCTTTCCCGATTCCGCTTAACGGCTTCCTTCCAGACCATAAGGCTGCTTTTCTACCAGTGCTGTGCGAGGGGGGAGGGGGGAGCTAAGCTGTGAGCTGGAAAAATTCCAACCAATTGGATTGCGCCATTCTCTATGGCCATTCTTCTAGCTTGTCAAATGGAGCAATCTTATTTAATTTTCCAGCCCACACTTAGCTCCCTCGCAGACATAGAAAAACTTTGCTCGCACAGCAGTGGTGAAAAATTCACAGATTTCGTGCCACACACGACTATCGAGCACATTGGAATTGAATCTACGGTATAAAAAAATATCGTTCTGACTTTTAGACTTTTTTCAAAAAGATGAGGCTACAGGGCTAAACCCGATCGTCTTTGTTTTAGGCTCTTAATTGTAGCTGACAAAATTTTTCGAAGGAGTTTTTCTCAAATCTTTGATATCATTCTTCATTTCCAAAATAACAAGCGGCCATAACTTTTTTCGTTTTTGACTTTCTCGAATAATTCTTTTTGCACCTCATAGCTCTTGTTAATACGCGTCTTTTGAGTTTTTTATAAATATGATATCTTCACAACTCTCCGAGATATAAGGATCGCACTTTTTCGTGAAATCGAAGCCTATACTGGAGCGAACGAAAAGACATTTCTAATGTCAAAAGCAGCCTGACCATCTCGCAGAAAGTAACAGCTGCACGAAAGACAAAATATATAAACAGGGTTTATGGGGAGATGGAATAAAGCGGCGCGTGCGCTCGTTCTCACAACATATTGTTGCATTGTACACCCGTGAATGGTAACCATACAAGTTCCCACATATCACAACTTTATTATAAACTGTATACTGTATACTTATGTCACATTTTTTGTAGATTTCTCACCGGATACAATTGCACAGAATATTGTCTAATTGTACTCCGTAGTAATAAAATGCATTATATTCTTTCTTTGCAGGTGTGTAGTTTGGCTTAGGTTTTCCCCCATTGTTTAGACTGTACAATTGATGTTTTAGTTAATGAGATACGCATGAGTTTATAATAGTGCTTTCTTTATTTTTTAATTTCTTTGCGTCACCCATATTTTGTAACGGGCTCCTGGTCTGTGATGTTTTTTTAGGGTTCCGTACCTAAAAAGGAAAAAAAAACGTAACCCTTATAGAATCACTTTGTTGTCTGCCTGTCTGTGTGTCAAGACCCTTTTTCTTACGAACGAAAATATATGATTTTTTTTATAAATGTCGGTATATTACAATAGTAATAGGTATTAGAGACAAACATTATAATCTAAGATATGGCACCCAGTGTTCTACCGGAGGTAGATGGGAATGATGTGTCCTCGAATGATTGCGATTAGACTTGTTTTATTTGTTTTCGCAAAAGTGATTTTAAAAAAAGTGATTTAAAAAAAAGTTATAAAGTTAGGATCAATGTAAACTAGCCATGTTTGGAGTTAATAGGTTCCAGACATGACTGTGGGTTAATATAATAGTTGAAAGTTGAAAGAATTTTGTTTTGTAAGATCAAGATGAAGCGCGTGTTTGTGAAGAAGGCTTTTAAACCATTCCTCTAACGTGTATCAAGTCTATTGGTAATACTTTTAATTTGGCCACATACGTCTTGATAAAAGATAAAGCCAAATAAAAAATAAAATTAAGATTTTTAACCCTTTTTGCAGCGGTGAGCGATGCCAGCGGGTGATACTGCGGGCGGGTGCGTCAACAAAGCCTTTGACGCGGTCGACGACGGGTTCCAGACCATAGACCTGCGGACAAACCGACACCATGACGGACAGACCACCGCACAGGTAATCTTGTTAAGGTTCCACCATCCCTAAAATTAGCAACTGTACACTCGTTAATGCAAATATAGACTTCATTTACACGTAAACAACGTTCATAAAAGCGTGCCTTGCAATGTGACTGATACGTCCGACAGTGATCCCGAAATTCGCAAAAAAGAGAGAAAAGTATTTGTTTTAGTATGTTATTTTACAAGTATGTAAAAAGTAAAACGACCACATCATTTAATTTAGTTTTTTCTAAAATATTGTAATTTTTCAATTATTTTTCATAAAAAATGTAGCACTAAAATGATTACAAATGGGAAAAACATTACAAAATGAGGGTCATTTCAAAATGTTTTTTCTTCAGTTATACCATGTTATACCAATTAAATTAAAATTCTAGCTCGACAACGTCACTTCTTTCTTACATCTTTTTTTTTCTGCTCAGATAAATGTTAAATTTAAAGTAAAAAGTGGTTACGAATTTATTTAGTCTAGAGGCCATTCAGGAAAGCCTAGCCTTAAGGGTCCCCTGGAGCTGTGAGTTCCCATACTAACTTTTACAGTAGCTTCTGAACTACAAAACACGTTATGACAAAATTTTGTACACACAATGAGATAAGATATATGAATGATTAAAAAATTTTTTTGTTGAAAACATTTAATATTCAATATAATGATTTAAAAATATGTATGTATAAGGACTGAGTGAGGAGGATATAGAAGACGAACATCTGGTGGAAGAAGAGAAACTAGGACCTCCAATCTTAAAAGAAGAATTTGATAAAGCATTAAGTCAAATACAAAATGGCAAAGCTGCAGGTGAAGATCAAATCCACATAGAAATGATTAAATATACCCAGTGCGAAACTTTATTAGATGAAATTTTCAAATTAACTCAGGACATGTACTTGACTGGCTATATACCGAGAGATTTTGAAATAACTAAAACCGTTACCCTTCCCAAAAAGTTAAACACACTCAAATGTGAAGAACATAGAACCCTTAGCTTAGTTTCTCAGGCATCAAAAATTCTCCTGAAAATTTTGCAAAACAGATTGAGGCCCATAGCCGAACAAACGTTAGGACCGGATCAATACGGCTTTCGTCAAAACAGGGGTACTAGAGAAGCTATTTTAGCACTGCGACTTATTGCAGACAGACGTATGGATTTGGGACTTGATACTCATATCGCCTTCGTAGATCTAGAAAAGGCTTTCGATAGGGTTAACTGGAAACGAATGATGAAGATATTAAAAGAGACAGGTCTAGACTACAGAGACAGAAGAATAGTATATAAACTTTATAAAGAACAAGAAACAACAATAGAAGTAGGAGAGGAAAAAGGTACAGCTAAGATACGACAAGGAGTTAGACAAGGGTGTCCACTCTCACCACTAATATTCAATATTTTTATAGAATGCGCAATAAAGAAAATAAATGATTCTGAAAAAGGGGGCATCAAAATTAACGGGAAAAATATACAATTTATAAGATTTGCTGATGACATTGCTGCAGTAGCTGAGAACACATTACAATTGGAAGAATTAGTTACAGAAATGGACGTGATATTTAAAGAATTTGGGCTTAAAATAAACAGTAAGAAAACAAAAAAGTTAACAGTTTCGAAAAACCAGCAACAAACGACACAATAATTCATCTTAATAATGTCCCAATAGAATCGGTGAAACAATTCAGATATTTAGGCAGTTTAATTACTAATGACTCCAGATGCACTCCTGAAGTTGTTTCTAGAATTGCAATGGCCAAAGCAGCTTTTAACAACAAAAAACACCTTTTAAAAGCTAAAATCTCTAGAAGTGTTCGGAAACCACTGATAAAAGTGTACATCTGGAGCATTGCATTATATGGTTGTGAGACGTGGACTCTAACACAAAGAGATAGAGAGAGGTTAGAAGCGTTTGAGATGTGGTGTTGGAGGAGAATGGAAGGGATCAGTTGGACAGAGAAAAAGACAAACGAGGAAGTTCTAGATTTGGTTAAAGAGAAGAGAAATTTGCTGAGAACCATCGAAAATAGAAGAGGGACGATGGTCGGACACCTGATAAGACATGACACTTTCATAAAGAATATTATTGAAGGAAAAGTAAAGGGCAGAAGAGGAAGAGGAAGACCAAGACGCACTTATTTTGACCAGATAAAAGAGAGGGTAAACGTCGAGTCTTATCAGGATGTCAAATCATTGGCAGAGGACAGAGAGAAATGGAGATTGCTCCACCGACAAGAGCGCGGCTCTTAAATATGAGAAGAGAATGTATGTAGAGCATAAACTTGCTCTATCTTCATACTGATTAACTATTTTCAATTGGAAACTTTTTCAAACCTTGATATAACTTATCCAATTGTATGTACAAAATTTTGTCCGCATGTAATTTAAAGTTTTGAAATTATGGCAAAAGTTAGATCGTATAGGAAATCACAGCTCTAGGGGACCGTTCAGGCGTCTAGTGACATCAAATATTTTATTTATGGAGACATATTCATATTAACTATTTACAATTTAAGGGAAAATTTTTGAGCGCTTTTTCAGTAGTGCCATCTACCATCTTCACCAATTTTTCCCTGTCATGTGGTCAAAGCAAGTCAAAGTTTTAGGGGTCCCCTGGAGCTATGTTGTCTCATACAACTAACTTTTGCGAAAGCTTCTTAACTACAAAACACATTATGACAAAAATCTTATCTAATCATATGTACATATTTGTTTGCAATATGTTTTTAATCAAATCGAATGTATTTCAAAATATAAGTAACATAGTCATGTAGTGTTTTTAATTGAAAACAATTGATCAATTTAAAGATAGAGCGAGCTTATATATTTTAACAGTTTCGTTTCATAGACAAAAAAAAAATACGTCAGCTCGCTCTATCGTTAAATTCATTGTTTTCAATTAAAACATAAAACAATTTTTCATACATCTTATATGATTGTATGCACAAAAGTCATAATGTTTTTTTACTTCAGAATTTATCGCAAAATTTTGTTTATATGGAAAATCACAGCTCCAGGGGACCAGCTTATTGCATTAAAAATGGTCTAAGTAACGTCATCAAAGACTAATACCGGAACAGAATAATTTCTTTTATCATAATATTATCAGGTGAGTCTATAGGCATTGTCCTTTGATCAATGTTCTTCTATTAATGCTTCCTGTGTTTAAATATTTTAATTAATAAGATTAAACAGATAATAAGGTTAGATCCGGCACTTACGGAAAAGATGCAGGATTTATAGCATTTGGATTAAATTTATCTTCTGTGGATTTACATGAAGAAACTATGATGTACATTGTTGAATTTATGCACATCACTTTATGAAAAAATAAACTGATTATAATACCGAAAAAACCTTATGAAATTTAAATCGGTCCAGTCGATTTGTCTATTCGTGGTGAACAGACGAACGGCTACTAAATAGTAATAAATGTTCGGAATACGATATATTATACAGGCTATAAGGGAGAGTTTGCAATAACTGAAAAGGCATGATCAGTCTACAAAACTGAACATTTTTTACCACGAAATATATCTCCGTAAACGTAGAGAAATCGACTTCTCCAAACAAACTTTGCTCATAAAATTTGTAAGTTTGTATGGAGCAGCCGTTTTTTTGAAGTGAAAATTTCTTTAGCGGCGCTTGGTCCTTTTTTAGATGGGTAAAAAATGTTAAACTCGCATCAGATGCCTCGTCAGATGTCGCGTCAGATCTTCGCTAAACTGAAAATCAGTTTGTTGGCGAAAGTGCACTCAGTATTTAGGCCTTCCAATGTAACTTAAAAACTATATATTACTGAATAATAATAACAAAAACTTAATTAAAAATACAGTTCGCTACTTACTTACTTAGTACAGATAAGAGCATGCCCGGCCTGACACTAAAGTTTCTAACATTCTCGCCATAGCGAATTTGGTGAATAAAAGTGTCAAACCTGACGTACTCTCGTCTGAACTAATTAAATAATTTAAAAGTTAGTGATCAAGGTAAAGCATATGTTTTTTTAATTTGCTTTTAAAAGTGAACTTACTTACATTTTCATCAAAATTTATCGAGTTATATATTCTTGGTGGTATCTGATATAATCGTGTTCTTTCCCCATAATAATTTGTACATTTATGCTCTTCGTACTGCTTACGTATTGCTATTCTAAATGAACGGTTGTATGTTTTCTTTACTTTAAATTCAGGATTTTTAAAATGTTCTACAGCCAATGAGTACTTGACTTCGACATGAGCCCACGCCAACCCACGCTACGGCCAAGCGTAGTAAAACCTCCTTGCCGTAGCCTTATCGAAAAAGCGTCAACTGTAACCGTATTGTTATTAAAATACGGGTTTTTATTCAGTGACATCAAAGAAGTACGCGAGCAATGGCGCGATTGACCCTTACAAAAAGCATAATATTCAAAAATGCAAGTTTTCACCTTTGCCGGCACTCCCGGAGTGCAACCCGTCCTTTTCTTTTTTCATTTCCGTTAGTATGTTTCTTTGAGAAAGTTGTTCAGATTCATCGACTGATCATGGCCATTCAGTATTTGCCAACCTGTCTCTTACACCTTGTGTATTTTATCACTCCCGTTGTTTAAGTATTTCTGCAGCGGTTTATTGGTAAAAACATGCCTTTTTCGTCATGTATCGAAAGTATTAAACTTCCGAATATTTGAGATTATGATCGGATGGCAAGTTCACATTTTAATTTATATAGACTTCAATGTAGCGAAAAAAGATGATGTCAGCAATGGAAAGAACAATTTTAAAACTATTAAAAAAGCCTATTCACTTGAGACTTGAATAGATTTAGGTATAGTTATAAACTCGGGAACGTCGACACAGGCAAGAAAGTTCACTCTTATGCTGATAAATAACATGCCCTTTTTCTGCTTTATAACAGTAATTTATTTTGATAATACCACGAAAAATTATTATATACCCTATTGCGCATAAACATAAATTCAATTTCCATAAATTCAATTATATCCAGTTCCAAATAAATGTAGCAGAAAATTTTAATTTTAGGAGGGCTCAACCGTGTCGTAAGCACGCAACGTTCGAGCAGGCAGAATGGGTGCGCTTCCTTGGCCACTCGATTTCCCTCTAAAAGCCATATTTTAGGCGCGAATTTAATTTTGCTCGAATCCAAATGAAAGTCACGTTTAGAGAGCGGCACGTGCGCAGTATCAGGATGAGAATATAAAAAGATGTAGTTATAGGCTAATTCTGGATGATACATCATTACAAAAGTAAACAACTTTCATGAATTTCTTTGACAACTTAAATAAAAAAGAAATAATAAGTAATAAAAAATTATAAAAATGAAAAATTATATGTAATCTATTAGATTACATGGCAATATTATAAATTTGTATTTATTATGAATGATGGTCGATTCTAATGTGTACAAACTATGGTGAAATATGTCAATGTCGCAAGCGAAAGCTAAAAATACTTTGTTTACGAGTATTGGAGCATTTTTCCCTAAATTTGTTCTGAATCTAGGTGTCTACTCTAAAAGTCCGATATATCGAAACGATACTACTCGAAACATGCAAATGCAAAACTTCGTCTCTTGACAATAGAGTAGAATATTGGTTGGATGCAGTTTGAAAATTCATCCAACCAATATTCTACTCTATTGTCAAGGGACGAAGTTTTGCTGTTGCATGTTTTGAGTAGTATCGTTTCGATAAATCGGACTTTTAGAGTAGACACCCTAGATAGAGTAAAGGTATTCCTCGGAAAAGTTCGAGGGAAATTAATGCTTATACTTCCTAAAAGGTCGGGTGAATCTTTTTAGGGTTCCGAAACCAAAATGGTAAAAAAAAGGAACCGCTTTGTCTGTCTGTCTGTCCGTCTGTCTGTCCGTCGCACCTCTATATCTCACTAACCACCAATGCTATCGACTTGAAATTTGGAACAGTTTTAGAATATGGTTGCCCAACTTAATTGCACATGAAAAAATTGTGAAAAAATTATGATTATTAATGTAAAGGGGGCTAAAATAGGGGGGGGGGGGGGGCAAATTTCAAATTGTCGCTACTAGGTCGAGCGGGGTGTCATATGAAAGGCCTTTACTTGTACATTTTTTACGTCTCTTAGTTTTCAAGTTATGATGAAAAATGACAAAAAAATACCATTGCCCCCCCCACCCCCTTATCTCCGAAGTTTGTGAAAGGAAAAATCTGAATTAATTACAGTTGACAAAAATTTATGTAAACATTACAGCTAAAATAAAACGATCTTTCTAAGTTGCACAGTTTTTTAGAAATCTGCAAATAACCTTCACCAACAAATTTAGTTTTGCGGTCCTAAAAATGGACTTTATTGCTTCCAAAAATATAAAAAGTATACCTGAAGCCTCGGCGCGCGAGCCCGACTCGCACTTGACCGGTATTTTTTAAAATTAAGATACTTTATAGTTTATCGTCAATAAACATTGATTTTTGAGGGAAAGCTCAATTTGATATTGCAACGATTTATTTACAAGAACGAAATGAATTATTTTAAACAATAAGAAATGACAGGCTACCACGTGTAATAATCAAAATAATATTGATACTCAAAATAGGAATTGAATAGACTTATTAAAAATTAATATAAACCATGTCATTATTCAGCATATACTATGAACGTTGTTTATAAACCTCGTGTGGTCGCGACCGTCCTCAGTTTCAAATCGTCTTCGCACGGTCCCGCCCGCCCTATGCGGGATCTCGCGCGGGACAACTTTTACGACGCGCCGACCGACGGGTTAAAGTTTGATATGGTTTAAATTTTGAAAAAAGAACTGATTGGAAGTGAAGTTGATTATTGTTCCGAATGTTTTAAAATGGTAGGTAGTTTTGAAAAGGAAAATCCGAGGAGTTTTTATTTTGAACTTGACGATGAAATGTAAAAAAAATAAAAATTTTCTCTTATGTAGGTCCTTGGTATTATTAGTCCAGTCAATCTAGGAATGTTTGTATGGAGAGTATGGATTAAAAGGCATTTTTATTCAATTACCAGTAAAAACATTCAAAAACTTAAAAACACAGCCCCGACTTAGCGTTGACATTTTTAAAACCAGTATAAGGTGTACTCACCCTGTATAATATTAACCATGTAGCACGGGTCAGCTTATACTGGTACTTTTTACAAAAAAAATTGTTTTTACAAAATTGCCAGATTTAATTATTTACAGCTTCAAATAGCCTATATAACTATTTAAATATAATTTCTTGAAATGTGCATTTAATGCAACCTAATATAGTAGATTGACTGGACTCTATGCAAATACAATATCATCGATGTCGTGTTATTACACTCGTAGTGCCAGTTGCACAAAATATGTTTAAAGTTAGAGCTCCCTTGAGTCTATTGCTGTCGCTTTCTGTTTTGTTGACGTAAAAAGTGACAGCAATAGTTATAGAGAGGCTTTTACTTAAAGAACCTTTGTGCAAATGACTGTTAGTCTTATTACTTATGTGTAATCATTTCTTGTTAGCCTAACAGAGAGTACAGACCACAAAATTATTTTTAAGGTGAAACTCTTTTTAATTTAAGACACGATTAAACAAGGATCCTTCCAATAACCATACAGCAATAGGTAAAGTCAACGACAGGTCAAGCTTGACACTTACAGTGCGACTTTAGCTCTTGCGGCGATTGAAATAAAAACGTCACAAAGTCCAATGTGTTAAGCTCGACGCGCTCTTGACTGTACTACCTTTTACAGGCTTTTAAATTAAATAAAAGTTTTACCAGACGACAGACCGTACGCCCTTAAATTTTGTTTTTAAAATATATTTAATCCGAATCTATTCATATCATTATAATATGTACCTTTTGTGATGAGAGAGGGTGCTATGGGTGGTGGTGACCACTTACCATCAGGGACTCAATTCTTGAAAATCACCGGGTATAAAATATCACTTTTGAGACTCAAAATTCAAATGTACCCTGTTAAACCATTAAAAGATAAATCATAATATAGCCCTAGCACAGACCTCGGTCTATTTGGGCTGCTACGGTCTGTAGGCTACAAAGTCTTTCACCAGCTTCTGCATTATTTGTCTATTATTTATCTTGTATACCTTGTGGTTTACGAATATAGTCCATTGTAATTATTTGTCCAATATAATAAATAAACAAATAAATAATTTGATTAACGAAGCCACTGGCGGATTTTTGAGCCAATTTTTATTTTATTATATTACTGTTTGCTTTAGGTATGACATGTTATGTACTCTGCTATAATAAATAAATTTTGTATTGAATAAATAATAAATATGGAAATTAACAACCAAACACTACTTTTTAACGGTTATCAATTTTCACTTTTGAAAAGTCAAATCAGTAAGTTTGAATTTATCGAGTGATATTTTATCACCGGTGATATCCACAAAAATTGACTCTCCACAAATCTTACAAAAAATTAACCTGCTTGTTCCTAGGCCAAACAGCCGGCCGAATAAAAATCGTGCAACCTTCAAAGTCACTCAGCATAGAACAAATGTTGTTTCTTCGGCTCCTATAAATCGATGTTTAAAGAAATACAATGAACTTGCAGGACACATAGGCATTGATATATTCAATGATACCTTTACAATATTTAAAAACAAAATAAAAAAATATTTTGATTGCTTATGTGATACCAATAAAAAATAAATAAATAAATTGTGTTTATAGTGCGACAGTTTTATTGATGTTAATACAATTTAATTTAGGTTAAATTAAATTGATTATAATTTTAATATAAATTTAGTTACTTATAAGTTAAAGTTTGTGTTAAATTAAATTAAATCAGGATCTAAAACATTTATACATATATAGAAATTATACTTTATGAATGCTGTGTTGACTTGTAAGTGTGGTACATAAAAACCTTAAAGCCTTATATATTAAGAAACCTTTGTAAAATAACTTTATGTACTATGTTAGTTAACCAATTTAAATAAATAAATAAAATAAAAATTCAAGAATTGAGCTCCAGGTGGCCTACCTGCTCGTTTGCCCACTTGTTACATTTAAAAAATAAAATAAAAGAAGAAATAAGATTCTATATAAATTTTAGGCCCTCCCCAGCTATACTTTTTAAGGGAGAGGTCATACAAAAATCCCACTAGAAATCACTTTCAGTTTTTCCAGATTTTGTAATATTTATAGTAACTCTTCCAAATGTTCTTTCCATACAAACACTGTCTTGAAAACTACACACCCACAATATAATGAGCCGAGACGGTCGAGCAGTTCTCAAGTGATGCTCCGTCATACATGTGGCAATTGATATTTTTTAAATAAATATTTATTCAAAAAATATTCCGTAACACCCTCTGTGGTCTAGTGGTTAGAGCGCTCGGTTCTCGATCCGGAGGTTCTGGGTTCGATTCCCGGTGGGGACACTGACAAACAAAAATCCATTTTTGCGACCTCCCCGGTTTGGTAAGGACATCGCGGTATGAATCACCTGATTGACCGAAAAGTTAGATGATTCTGTGCTTCGGTAGGCACGCTAAGCCGTTGGTCCCGACTACTATCTACGGATGTAGTCGTTAACGACCCATGTCAGAGGCTTTTGGCGGCTCAACAACTCTGACACCAGGGTTTATGAGGTCAATCATCGACCTTGCAACCCACACGATATGATGATGATTATAATATTACATTTACAAAGTCAATAATAATAAATATAATCTACATGCCGAAGTTAGAATTACTTCGCCCGATATCAATCTGACCTCAACATAATCAAGTCACGTGATTTATTTAACTTCATACGGGGTCTTAACTCTTCACCGAGTGCCTTACAATTTTAAATATTTAAAATATATCCCGATATGATGTAAAAAAATAATAAAATATTCTTATTTACTTTTTAAAAGTGAATGTGGTAATAGAAGGTATAGTCGTGTTATGTAAACAACAGCGCCACTTTGTTTGTGAAGCGATGTAGTTTTGCTGACGTCATTAAGATATTTTAATATCTAACATTGAAATAAGTCTCAGCAATCGTCCGTAAGACCTTGTATAAAATCATTGCTGTTTTATGCTTGACTTTGTATTATTATTATAATATACTACCATCATTATTAGACCTAATGATTGAACATTTTCACGGGTTATTTACCTTCAAAAAATAGCATTTATAATAAATAATACATAATACAGATTTGTGTGCAATTATTTTGAATTGATGTTCCGATACGTAAATATTGTCTCAATGACAATTTTAATTGCTCTTTTGATATTTTTTTATTATTTTTGTATTCATTATCGTAAAAAATATTTTTTGATTGTATTGGACGCAGACTAAAATGTTACTTTATTATTAAAATCAGTAGCAGAGAGCTTCGTTAAAGTTAAAACCCCTTTAAGTCTGTTGTTCACATTGTCTTAGTCGACATAACTAAAAAGTCTAGGTTTTACTAGGAAGTACGAGGTTTTGTTTTAAAGATGCTTTTCTACAACTCCATATAAAAAGTAGTCCATTTCATTTCATTTATTAATTTGCATACATGTATGTTAAAGGTCTTAAAATTAAATTACAGTAAGTACATGTACCCTTTTTGGGCATTGCAAAATGTAGGAGGCATGCATTTTAGCTAATAATAACTTATAATTATGTCTATAATCATCTAGATCTAAACCGAGTTAAATTTAGATAAAGAAAGTAAGATTTTTTTAATTTTTTTTGCTAGCCTATACTGTCCCACTGCTGGGCAAAGGCCTCTCCCATATGTTTCCATTCCTCCCTATTTATTGCGACTATGGGCCACTGGTCTCTAAAAGCATCCAGATCATCTCTCCACCGCTTCTTGGGCCTTCCTCTGCCTCGGCGTCCATCGTGTGGTAACCATTCCGTGGCGCGTTTGGCCCACCTACACCTATCCGGGTGCATCCGACACACGTGACCCGCCCAATCCCACTTTAATGAGAAAATAATACGATAAATTAAAAACTAGATTATTTTGTCACAATCAAGTACAGGAAGCAAGGGAAGTATGTCAAGATCGTAGCAGGTGGAGGACTGTGGTCTCTGCCTACCCCAACGGGAAAGAGGCGTGATGTTATGTATGTATGTATGGATGTGACACTTCATCTGATAATTTCTTAAGTGGTTACTTTTTTATAAATGTGTTTTACGACCAGAGAAGATTCTAAAAGAAAATTAAATCTTTGGTTAAATTACATCAGTTAAATTCAAAATTCAAATGACGTCTATCAATCGTTAATCAATCTGTTGTTAAAGTTTACACTGTTATAACATATTATGCGTTTGACGAGGATAATCGAACAGACCATTAAAAAAAAAACACTAGGTAACCGAATGACTGGCTAAATAGCCATTCACTTTCGAAATTTCAAAAAACTTCTAATACTAAGACTTTTTGGTTATTACAATGAAAACGTTTAA
Organism: Athrips mouffetella; assembly: GCA_947532105.1. NCBI lineage: Eukaryota > Metazoa > Arthropoda > Insecta > Lepidoptera > Gelechiidae > Athrips > Athrips mouffetella. Next base: position 30,937,884 of record OX383960.1, on the reverse strand, counting down.
GGCGCGGAGGTTTGACGAAAAAATTAATACATTATTCTTGTTCTAGATTGAAATCTTGTTGATATGTCATTCGTGTAGTTCATGGCGTGTTTATTTGACCATCTTGATAGTAATGTCATCGACAGATAAAACTAATCTTCCGTTATCAATTTAACGGGCCTCTAGAGCAAGAGTTAACTTAAACATTGATTAAATTGCCGTTAATGCATAGTGGGATACTCATTAAACTTAACAGTCCGTTAAAATAGCTAACAGGTCAATATGTTAACAAACAGAGTGTGGTGAAACCAGGGCATACAATAAATACAAAACTAGTGACCCAACAGGTTAATAACCCTACTGGACACCGGTCAACGTATCTTGAACTTTTACCTGCCCATAGAAACGGTATTTTACGGTAATTTGATCGATCACTAAATAATTCACGGTTGTTTCTTTATAGCATTAACAATACTGGGTTATTTCCGTCACAAATTATTATATCGGGCTTAAAAATTGGTGTAATATAAGGCCTTATTCGGGGAACTAAATTCAACAACTTTTATTATACGCATTTTGAAAATTCGAAAAGAAAAATTCGACTTTTCATACACCAGCTAATTGGTCATTACGTATGAATTTTTTTTTGCGAATTTCGAAAATCTTAAAACATTAGTTGTTTCATTTAGCCCCCACAATAAGCTCTTTAAGTATTTTACACCATTTTTTAAGCCCTGAATGATATTCAGATAATAATTTTAACAATTTAACGAGTAACTACTTGGATTTACCTTATAGAGTTTGGTAAGGAACCACTAAAATCTTCTATTCTTTTTAGGGTTCCGATACCAAAATGGTAAAAAAAAGGAACCCTTATGGTGCGAATTTGTCTGTCTGTCTGTCACACCTGTATATCTCAGCAACCACTGTGACAACAACAACAATGATTGCCCAACTTTATTCAAAAGAAAAGAATTATAAAAATATTATAATTATTACTGTAAAGGGTTCACAATTTAAAATTGTTGTAACTAGGTCAAATGGGGTAATATATGAAAGGGCTTTACTTGTACATTTCGAAATAGATTTTTGAAGTAAAATTTGAATTAAAATGTCTAAAAAAATACCATTTCCATAAATTTGTTATCATTTTTCCATTTCCATAAATTGGTTATCATTTTCAGTTGAAATTTTTAATTATTTTATTTTTTTTAGGTCCCCCGAAGTTTGAGAAAGGAAAAATCTGAATAAATTACAATCGATAGATGTTTCCTTAAATATTACAGCAAAAATAAAACGATCTCTCTATGTACCAAAGTTTTTTAGGAATCTGCAAAAAACCTTTACAAACAAATTTTGTTTTGTGGTCCTAAAAATGTACTTTATTGGTTCCAAAAATACTGTAGGTATATCGGAACCCTCGGCGCGCGAGTCCAACTCGTACTTGACCGGTTTTTTTTTATTTGTTCTTTTAATGGTGAGTCTAAAAAAAACTGAAGTTGAGTTAGCGTTTGCATGTTTACTTCTTTTTTACGATTTAAATAATTTTTATTGAGGGTTGTAAATATGTTCGTTTGAAAAATACCTAAATGAAAGTCGTTTCTGTGATAACATCGGTATACCTTACTTTTCTCTACGAAGTATATTCGTTTAAAGCTTTACTTGAACTGCCTGAGCACAAAGAGCAGGATATAAGCTGTTGAGAGCAACAGGGTTATTGTATGACTTGTATGGCTCTTGTATTGACGACTATTATAAAATAAATGACTGTCGTGTGGGCATTCATCGCAGAACGTGATGTCGTTAATAGGGGACATATCGTCCCTTTAATAACAGAATTCATTAACTGAAACGCTTGGCTAAAATGAGTTATAGACATTAACGTTATTTATACGCAAAAATTGAACTTACTGCATTTTATTCGTAGTCACGTAGGTAGTCACACATCGATCATCATAACGTCCCATGAAACGTCCACTACTGGACGGGAGCTCCCTCTAGAATTCTAGCTTTTGCTGGAAAAATGTGGAGGGGAAGTGCCATAAAGTGCCGATGCGATAAAACAAATTCAAGCTCGTAGGCTGTTAATCTGCCCACCAAACTGAATATCTTTTCCCAGAGAACGAATATTTGAAAACGAAGAAAGAAACCACATAAACTGGGCAAATATAAAATATTAATTTTATTCAATAAGGGCAGAATAACTTAGCGGCTGTATTTCTAGAATTTTCAAACGCAACGATTTTTGTAACATTTAATTACCACTCGTCTACCAATAATTTAAAAAATTCAAGAATTTGTGCATTAAAAACAGGCCAAGTTGGATAAAAAAAAAAAAAACACTGTTTTAATTATGGACTTGCAGTCACGCAGAAGTGTACTGAAAATGCGCAAGTCCAACACACGCTTGACCAGTTTTTATTATTTGTTGTTATTCTATTCAAATTTTCATGCTTCTTAATATTTTCGTGTTTACGATAGAGCTAGAGCAAAAATCTGGCAAAATCGCCTTAAAACACGTTTTTAGTAGAGGAGCCCCCTTAATGTATTATTTATTTTTTATATTTGTTTTTGTTATAGCGGCAACAAAAATACATGATTTGTGAAATTTTCACCTACCTATTACGGTTCATGAGATATAGCCCGCTGACAGACAGACAGACATCGGAGTCCGTTTTCAACCTTTGCGTGCGGATTCCTAAAAAGCAAAACTCATTAATTCCAATAATGTAATTGAATTTCCAAAGTATTTTAGGATTTATTTGTTTAGTGATAATACACAATTTAGTAATTTATAGTTGAAACTTTTAAACCCTTTAGCTGAAAAGTTTAATAGTGTCGGTTAGTGAATTTTGCCTCTAAGGAGATGAATTTTGGCCCCTTGACCGAGTTCTAGGTCACTTGTCTATTATACGAGGGGTACTAAGTTCAATTCTATGGGTATAAATGCGTAATAGCTAGTCTATTGTTAGTAGTGTGTATTTCCGCTATTTCGATGTCGATGTCATAACATAATAGATACTTGGGCTGGGAGATCAAGGAGAGATAATGTGGATCAAATTGTATTTTAGTTATAAGGCGTCAAGAAAGTAATATTATACCTAACAGATGCTCCAAACTTTACTTTAGTTTTGTAATTGTAAGTGTTCATAACAACTTTTTTTTTAAACCTCCTGAAAGCTGTAAATGTAATCTTTTCATCTCAACAAAGTTTCTCAAAATAAGCCCAAGTATTTGTTTCAAAACTCTATTATACAATAGATTTAAAGGTGATGCTTTGTGCAACTGGCAGTTATCTGTGTATTAGTCCACTTTTGTCTTAGCATGTGGGCTGCTAAGATCAATGTCAAAGAGACATACAGGATAAGAACTCTTTTCCGCCCACGTGGGCTAGAGTTTGACTCATATAATGATTCTCTGACTGTTTTCATTAATATGTTGAGTCAACCAAGACTATCAAGGGAGATCGGAAACGCCTACGTGTTTGTATCGTCTTCTGGTATGCACTGGATCTAGCCCGAGAGACGTGTGTACCAAACTTTGCTACTAATATATTAATTTGTTTTTTTTTGTCCTGTTTGGTGCCGGCAAAGAATAGTACCATCCCATACATACCCGTGGGTGTTGTAAGAGGCGACTAAGAGTTATAAACTTTAGGATGGGTAGCAGCATCCTCCTGTGTATCATACCATCTTACGTACTGCGGTCACCTACAACCGCGGTCCAAGGTGCCAGCCGTAACGCTAACAAGCGAGGTGACTATGGTACTTCTCCTCCACATTTTTCCAGCAAAAGTTAGAATTCTGTAGGGAACTCCCTGTCCTGTAGTGGACATTTCATGGGATGTTATGATGATGATGTATATTTTTTAAATTTTTTCACTAATAAAATAAGACAGTGGGTGTCATGGGCGGTGGAGTCCACTTACCATCAGGTGGCTCACGGTCTAGTTTGCTCACTTGTGACATAAAAAAATAATTAAAAAGTCAGCAATTGCATGAAGCTATTTTTTTTAAGCTGGACATCTATTATTGCTGTAATTCTTATTTAGTTGGACGGCTGAACATTGAAAAAGCCTCAGGAAAAAGTATTCTGCAATCACATGTTACAATTTACACATAAACAATATAAACATTGGTTTGATTTGATTCTGTAGCGAGCTATAGATACATGCTCGCCTTTGAGTCATTCGATTACTGTGTGAAAGCCAAATGCTTTTTAATTTTGTAATTTTTTTTTACTACTTATAGTAAGTATGTATTTCCGTTTATGTATTTGCTTTTTAAAGGTCAGGTTTTATTTTTAAACAAGTGGGTTAGTTAAGTTGAAGTTGCCAAAACGAAAATAGTCGATAGATGTTTGTGTCATTACAGCAAAAATAAAACAATCTCTATAAGAAGCACAGTTTTTTTTAAATCTGCAAAAAACTTTGACAAACAAATTCGCTTCAACTTTTTTGTATACAGGCATTGTCTATGATACAGGTAAATTTTGAGTCTATTGAAACAAATTATGTCCAGGATGACTGCATACTTATAGTAGTCTAGGCAACGAAGCGGATCGTTGTATGAAGACCCCTGCATTAAATCCTCAGTCGATGAAACTAAGCTGGGGTACACTATATGAGACAAACCTTCTATAAAAAAATCCAAAAAAATCGGTACTTTTAATTTTTCCATACAAAAATTACAAAAAATGTATGAATTTTTTTTTTGTAAATTTTTATTGGATATTTTGAATTTACATTTAATTCATGATACTATATCAGTCTGTCAAATAAAATCTGCATGAGAAATTTATGTTGGGGTCAACTGCTTCGTTGCCTACACTATAGTGCATTAAATTTAAAGTGAAGTCTTTTTGTTAGTCAACTCTTCGTCTAATTTAAACGATTTGGTCAATCTGGCCGCTGCGACAGAATGCCGTGCAGTAAATCTTGATCTGTTGGAATCTGTCAAATATTCGTTTAGTTTGCTTCCGGTCGTAGCCTGGACTATATTAGATGCGATAGTTTAAGCAGTTGGCTGCAGATAGTGTTGCCAGGCGTCCGGATAAAGCCGGACATATGTAGGCTTTTTGATTGCGTGTCCGGCCAAAATAAACGGTGTCCGGCTTGTCCGGCTTTTATTAGGCTTTTTACATTTCGCAAATGAGCGACCGCCGAGTGGCGCATACTCCTTGCTCAATTTTCTCCTTTGTATTTTTTATATTTGTTTTTTAAACCTTGCAGTCTGTCTTGAACATTCAACATAACCACTTGTGCCCATTTCCTCAATATAATCCTATCTTCGAATCTTGCTTAGTTCATTTCACCGAGCGTAGCAGAGCGCAGGCGACGAGAGTCGACTGTCGGTCGCTCACACAGGCCAGAAAGAGAAGATTTTTTTTGTTTAACTTAAAGAGGAGAAGTTTTGATTAATTTTTTTTTATTTAACAAAGTCTAATTTGTGTCTTTCATTAGTATTTAAGAATTTAAATATGTTGATAAATGTTTAAGTATCTAGAATTTAATTTTGACAGATGACTTTTTGAGTCATCTACATCTACACTAATATTATAAAGAGGAAAGATTTGTACCTATTTTTGTATGTTTGTATGTTTGTAATGAATAGGCTCCGAAACTACTAGACAGATTTGAAAAATTCTTTCACCATTAGAAACCTGCATTATTCGGGATGAACAAAGGCTATAAAATATTTAAAAAAAAGTTAGTGTTCCGTATGAAAACTTCGATAATGTAACCCAAGGTGTGAAAAAAATACTAAATAGCATCCTTATATCGAGTACGCTGCCGAAACTATTAACAATAGAGCAAAGTAATGTACTACAGAATTATAGAAACCATCAATATCTACAAAAAAGTCCGCGATACCATATGTCTAACTATTACAGTTATGTCACAATAACTACTTTTTCATGTTAAAATATGTAATAGTAACGCCGGTACAAACTATATAGGCCACATTATTCGTACCTATTAATCCTTATCCAAATAAATGATTTCGTATTCAAGGCTATATCAGTACCCGTAAAGAACTTTTTGAATTATTCAAATCGGACATACCATTCAAAAGTTATCATGAGTGTAATCGTTATCAAAATTGAAATTAAAGAAACAGCGCCCTAAGTGACTGTAATGGTTTTATCTACAACAGAGAATAGACACGAAAAATTTGAATGGTCAAGTGCGTGTCGTTCCGTGTGGTAGCGGCAAAGAATAGTGCCAACCCATCTCAACCTGTAGGTGTCGTAAGAGGCGACTAAGGGTTTACAAACCGGAAGATGGGCAGCGACATCTTTCCGTGTATCGCACCATCTTACATACTGCGGTCACCAACAACCGCGGTCCATGGTGCCAGCCTTAATGCTAACAAGCGTGGTGACTAAGATACTTCCTCTCCACATTCTTCTAGCAAGGGCTCGAATTCTGGAGGGAGCTCCCTGTCATGTAGTGGACGTATTATGGGATGTTATGATGGTTTTGATGAAGTGCGTGTCGGCTCGAGCGAATTTAATGCACTTCTGCGTGACTAAGATGGTATGACTGCCCATAACTAGGACAGTATTTTTACCTTAGTGGTACGGAACCCTCGGTGGGAGTCCAACTTGCGCTTGGCTGGTTTCTTTAGTAACCCCCGATGCAACAAGAACCTATATCTACCCGTGCGAAGCCGGGGCGAACCGCTAGTTAATAATAAAGTATCTAAGACTGATTTGCTTTCGATTTTATTTATTATAGATTATTTCACTAGAATTTAACAAGATTTATGATAATAATCAAAGAAGCTTGATTTTACATAATTTTTTTTGTCGTTCCTTTTAATACTGAGACAAAATCCGCACTAATGTAGGGTGTCCTTTGTACCCAAATGTCCGGCCAAACTGGCTGGTCTGTCCGGCTATTAGGTTTGGCGACCTGGCAACGCTAGCTGCAGAGCTAAGATAGAAGGATATCAATAAGTGAAACTGCTTCCATGGCCTAGTAGTTGAAGCGTTTGGCTCTCGCTCGATCCGGAGTTCTGGGTTCGATTCCCGGTGCTAGTTTAGTCAGGACATTGCAGAATGCATCACCTGGTTATCTTAAAAGTAAGACGATTCCGTGCTTCGGAAGGCAAGCTTAGGCGTTGGCCCAAGCTACTACCCGTATCTAGCAAGTATTTTAGCGGCACATCAACACAGACAGCGTAGTGTGTGAGGTCGGTCACTGACCTTGCAACCCACACGATATGTTGATGAGTGAAAATGAGTTTTTCTCTTGGAGCATTTTCTATGTAGGTAGAAGTTCCTCATTTCTACCCGTGGGTATCGTGAAAACGGACTAAATTTATTTTGAACGGGAGAATGGGCAGAAGCGCCTTTCTTACTGCAACAACCGCGGTCTTAGTGCCAGTTTGATATAGTATTTCCGATCCGTGAGAACCTTCAAAAATATACCACTCATTTCTGCAGTGCAACCCTGGAGAGAGCTCCCTGTCCAGCAGTGGGCTTGGGATATTATGATGAGTGTAAGGTATGATGTGGTAGGGCTTTTGTGCAAAGTACGTCTGGGAAATATCACCCCATGCCTATAGTGTTGCTGTTGGCGCTGCTGTGTTTTGGTTTGAAGCAAGTGAGCAATGCAGTTTGGTGTCTTATTACTGTCAAAGTATGCGACAGTGGGAGCAGTGGGCGGTAATGACCACTTACCATCAGGTTGACCAAAAAAACAAACAACAAGGTGGCTCGTTTGCTTATACTTGTAAAATAAAGAAATATAGTTAAAACTAGAGCATGCTTGTGCTCGGAAGGCACGTTAAACCGATGGGCCCGGCTGCATGGTAATGAGCCATTTCGCGGCTTGAAAACTCTGACATCTAGGTTGGTACGTATATAAATATATATGTGAAACATGGTGGCAACAAACTAACAGCTGCTATTATCGTCAGCACCACAGACTTAATAATAACTACCAGTTCATTCGACCGGCGATCCGTGACCCTTATGCAACAACGGCGGCGTCTACCAAGTGGAAATAATAACAAAATTTTGTAACTACTGTGAAATTATCCATGGAAATTATAATAGTATTGCGTTTAGCGTTTTTAATTATGCGGAAATTATAAATTCCTTCATTTACACCCAACAGCACGTCAATAGCAGCACTTTAGACTTTATGGCATGGTTATAAAGTTAAAAATGTTTCCACAGACGTGTGGTTGTGTATACATCTGTGTTAATTCGCGAGTGAATAAACTTCTTGTGGGTGGGCTCTTCTGCTCTGGCGTAAACACTTGAGTTGAATGAGGTCAAAAATAAACCTATTGATAAAAAAATTTACAAACATACCTTCTACAACGTCCCTTTCTCGTCTTAGACACTGTTAAAACGACTTTATTGTTTCAACATCATCATAGGGTGCCTCTTCAAAATGAAGTTATGAGGTCATCAGTTTCTACTTCTCGCGGTTTGAAACCACCCTTTTTAACTCATGATGGCACAGAATAAAGCAATAGTACTATCATACAGAAGAACGGACACTCTCCGCCCCCTTGCATTCCAACCCGCACTGAATACTTTGTATTTTACTGGATATGCGGGCCTACGCGATCTTCCAATTTCAAATTTGAAATTGGAAGATCGCGTAGGCCTCGTCCCCTGGGGATGGGGTTGGGGTGCGATAGGTTTGAAATGTCTAAAAATAAATATGGGTGCCATTTCTATGTAAGGGATAGCGGTTAAATTGGCGTAAGGGGTAGGGATAGGGACAGGTAGAGGTAGAGGTAGAGAGGTAGAAAGGTAGAGAGGTAGAGAGGTAGAGTGGTAGAGTGGTAGAGAGGCAGAGAGGTAGAGAGGTAGAGAGGTAGAGAGGTAGAGAGGTAGAGAGGTAGAGAGGTAGAGAGGTAGAGAGGTAGAGAGGTAGAGAGGTAGAGAGGTAGAGAGGTAGAGAGGTAGAGAGGTAGAGAGGTAGAGAGGTAGAGAGGTAGAGAGGTAGAGAGGTAGAGAGGTAGAGAGGTAGAGAGGTAGAGAGGTAGAGAGGTAGAGAGGTAGAGATGTAGAGAGGTTAGAGAGGTAGAGAGGTAGAGAGGTAGAGAGGTAGAGAGGTAGAAATGTAGAGAGGTAGAGAGGTAGAGAGGTAGAGAGGTAGAGAGGTAGAGAGGTAGAGAGGTAGAGAGGTAGAGAGGTAGAGAGGTAGAGAGGTAGAGAGGTAGAGAGGTAGAGGTAGAGAGGTAGAGAGGTAGAGAGGTAGAGGAGTAGAGAGGTAGAGAGGTAGAGAGGTAGAGAGGTAGAGAGGTAGAGAGGTAGAGAGGTAGAGAGGTAGAGAGGTAGAGAGGTAGAGAGGTAGAGAGGTAGAGAGGTAGAGAGGTAGAGAGGTAGAGAGGTAGAGAGGTAGAGAGGTAGAGAGGTAGAGAGGTAGAGAGGTAGAGAGGTAGAGAGGTAGAGAGGTAGAGAGGTAGAGAGGTAGAGAGGTAGAGAGGTAGAGAGGTAGAGAGGTAGAGAGGTAGAGAGGTAGAGAGGTAGAGAGTAGAGAGGTAGAGAGGTAGAGAGGTAGAGAGGTAGAGAGGTAGAGAGGTAGAGAGGTAGAGAGGTAGAGAGGTAGAGAGGTAGAGAGGTAGAGGATGTAGAGAGGTAGAGATGTAGAGAGGTAGAGAGGTAGAGAGGTAGAGAGGTAGAGAGGTAGAATGTAGAGAGGTAGAGAGGTAGAGAGGTAGAGAGGTAGAGAGGTAGAGAGGTAGAGAGGTAGAGAGGTAGAGGTAGAGAGGTAGAGAGGTAGAGAGGTAGAGGAGTAGAGAGGTAGAGAGGTAGAGAGGTAGAGAGGTAGAGAGGTAGAGAGGTAGAGAGGTAGAGAGGTAGAGAGGTAGAGAGGTAGAGAGGTAGAGAGGTAGAGAGGTAGAGAGGTAGAGAGGTAGAGAGGTAGAGAGGTAGAGAGGTAGAGAGGTAGAGAGGTAGAGAGGTAGAGAGGTAGAGAGGTAGAGAGGTAGAGAGGTAGAGAGGTAGAGAGGTAGAGAGGTAGAGAGGTAGAGAGGTAGAGAGGTAGAGAGGTAGAGAGGTAGAGAGGTAGAGAGGTAGAGAGGTAGAGAGGTAGAGAGGTAGAGAGGTAGAGAGGTAGAGAGGTAGAGAGGTAGAGAGGAGGTAGAGAGTAGAGGTAGAGAGGTAGAGAGGTAGAGAGGTAGAGAGGTAGAGAGGTAGAGGTAGAGGTAGAGAGGTAGAGAGGTAGAGAGGTAGGAGGGTAAGGTAGGTGGAGGGGAGGGAGGGGTGAGGGAGGGGGATGAAGGAGAGGGAAGGGGAGAGGGAGGGGCAGGGGGAGAGGGAGGAGGGGGAGGGAGGGAGAGGGAGAGAGGGGGAGAGGAAGGGGGAGAGGGAGAGACAGGGGGAGAGTTTTTGTTTTTCTCAATTACTTCTGCGAATTGGCTCTGTTTTGAAATATTACATGAAGGTGTCTCTCATCTCTCTCTTTACATTTGTTAGGGTACTGCTGCTAAGTTTCTCTGTTCTGAGTAATTTATGAGTAACGTCTGTATATTACATAAAATTCGGCTGGATCTTGAATTATACTCATTATTTTGCGCAGGGTTAGTCCTGTTTTTCCTTAGTTTAAAATTACCCTGAAATGACGGGAAAATATCTCATTGCTTCGGAAAACCGGTAACAACATAAATACGAAATCCACGCGAGCGAAGCCGCGGGCAACAGCTAGTACATCATAAAAAACAAGTCTCCTAAAAATGTCCGTCCGTCGGTCGGTCGGTCGGTCGGTCCGTCGGTCCGTCGGTCTGTCCGTCACGCTTTGGCCTAGCGGCTAAACGAATGGTCAGATTGACACCAGATTTTGAATTTAGGAGTTTTATGCAAATCCATCGAAGGGTTCTAAGTGGTTTCTTGCTGGCTCTCATTTTGAGGGTAGCTGTGATACAACGAAAATGAAAAAATGAAATTTCCTCAAAAACGGCTCATAGAATCTTGATGAAACTTTGCATGACCAAGCATCTCCAGGTAAGATATATTGCGCCAGTATCAATTGATCTGTGTAATTTCATATAAGGGGTGTTCCTGTACCACCAAATCGTAAATATGCAATTTACCCAAAATTGGTTCCATTGAGTTTATTAAAAGTTTCTATAATATTAATCCTGGGTTGGTTGTCTACCTGACTGGATATTATTTATGATTTTTTGAATAAAATTTAGTACACAGGGTGTACCAAAAACTGAAAGGGCTTGCTCAGTAGACTAAATTGAACAATTATCCATAAGGAACATGTGTTGGGAAATAAAAAAAATCTCCATGCAAGTATCCTACGGTAGTATCCCTTGATCTGTGAAAATTCCAGTACCACCAAAAGTTAAACATGTGATTTACTCGAAATCGTTTGAGGTTTGTTTGTTTTAATGTTTGACAATTTAAATTCTGAATTGATCTGTATCGAACATTTTTTTTGGAAAAACGTAAATAAAAGTTTGTATTTCCATACTATGTGTATGGCATTACAAATTTAAGTTTGCGGTTGATAGTTTTTCCTTGAGTATTGCGAGAAAGTAAGTGCAGTGCTGCTGTACCATTTATTTAATCTCATTGCTCCGATTGACTGTTTCTAATTTGCACGTTTTCTTTTGCCCAGGCTGAACCAGATACAGATCCAGACACTCCAGACGGGCCTGGTTTAGAAGACAAGTCACTGCGATGCGGCTGGGGCGTCTTCAGGCCGAAATGGCTGCAGAGGTTCAGAACGGCCAAATGGGCTCTTTTCTGGCTATGCTGGGCTGGTGCTATACAAGGTTTGAAACATTTAAATAATTTGCCCGTGTGGTGCCGGCAATCTCTACCAGTGGGTGTATCTCTACCCGTGTCGCATTAGGCGACTAAGAGATTATAAACTGGAGGATGGGCATCAGCATCCTTCTGTTTATCGTACCTACCCATTTTACATTCTGCGTTCGCCAACAGCCGCAGTCAAACACCAGCCGCAACGCTATAGTTTGCCCTGTACTGCGCCTTAGGTATGCGCGAGGAGGTGGGGGAGTGGGAAGAAAAGAGCAAGAACTAGTTGCCGCCGTGAGCGGTGACGAGCGATGCCCCCCCGCCTCGCCTTTGAGCGTACGTAAGGCGCGGTACAGCGGTTGCAGTGCAGACTGTAACAAGCTTGGTGACTGTTGTACACTCAACAGCTCGTCAGTAGAAACACTTTCGGACCTTATGGCGTGGTAATAGAGTTGAAACAGTTTCTACCGACGTGCGGTCGACCGTACGTTTTTGCTGGAGGGAGTTCCCTGTCCTGCACTGGATGTTTCGTGATGTTATGATGATGATGAGATAATATGCCTTTCTTTACTTGTTTATGTAATGAGTTTGCCATTGAAACTTGTGCCTCAAAAGAAAGTTATTTCCAGCACAATTCGTGCGCTTACACCGTAAAACGAAGATAGTCACGGAAGTTTCCGTTACATTTGCGTTTCAGTTTAACCTTGAAATACGTTATGCATCGATTGACACACTAATACTAGCACAACGTTACTTGCTGCTTGCGACACGATATCCAGTGGTCAAATGGGTCAAATCACGTAAAATGACTGTTTTGTGAGTATCTTCATAGTATTACCTTTACGCACGTCGCGCTAAGGTAGAACAAGGTAGAGTCTGTTCCTTTTAGTCACTCTCTACAATGGAGAACACCAAATCTTTTTGTTGTGTATTCCCAACAAAACTGTAGAAAACTTAAAGACAAGAATGTGTTTTATTTAATTCCTATCTTTAAAAGTGTCTGAGATAATAAAGACTAAGACGCTCACGTTCAGCCCGCCGAACCATATCTGCTCTATGAGCTGAACAAGAAAAGTAACGTCATCTCTCCCGTCACTTTTGAAAAAGCGTTCAAAACATATCGAAGTCATAACTTTCGTATGACTAAATACTTGTATTGGTGTAAAGTAAAAACTTGTGTGGTGTACGTAAAATAAGCTCTTTAAATAATAGCCCCTCAACTTTGAGACTTAACATGGACAATTCTGCCCAACTGTGGGCTCCCTGCGCCACAGACCAAGGGGAAAGAAAAGGCCTGAATTTTCATTCGTTTTAAACCCGAAGCCCAGTGATTCTACTCATGAAAACAAGTAACTTTAACGAAGAAGAAAAAATTTTACTCGAAAAAAATTTTTCACCTTCTCATACAAAATAAGTCGATCACGTGACCACTCTACTAAGGGGAGATGAAAAAATTTTTTCGAGTAAAAAAGTTTTTTCTTGGGGAAAGTTGCTTGTTTTCATGAGTAGAATCACTGGGCTTCGGGTTTAAAACGAATGAAAATTCACGCTGTAATATGACAGGCCTAAAAAGACATCCATTAATTAGGATCCCCCAAACGCTGATAACGTACTCGTAACCTATAATATAAGTGACGCATACAAGCACGGATAGTCCTTTGAAACGCCTATACACCTGATCTGCCACTATGATGCACTCACTCACAGTAGAAGTCGGGAAACGGGAGGACACATACTATACCCTGAAGATGCTCGAACTCTCAATCCTAGGCAGATTGTCAGCTTCTTTGAGGCTGTCGGTGTGGCCGAGGAAATGTATAAAGGGTTGGCTACAATAGATCTGTACAGGTCGCAGTGGCCGTTAGGAATTAGGAGCCCGGCCCCTTTACCCTCAAAACATAAACATAGGCCTTTGCCCTGCAGTGTAACCTATGTGAAACATGGGCTCGTAATTTTGATTTTTATTTTTTGAGTAAAAATAATCGTGACTGACTTAAAAATACAGTGTAAATTTTCATTGGTTTTGCACCCGAAGCCCAATGATTCTACTCATGAAAACAAACAACTTTCCCGAAGAAAAATTTTTTTTTTGCCTTCCCATACAAAATAATTTGATCACGTGTCCACTTTACTATGGAGTCAATTTTGAGTAAAAAATTTCTTCTTCGGGATAGTTGCTTGTTATCATAAGTAGAATCACTGACTCGGCTTCAGGAGCAAAACCAATGAAAAACTCTGTATATCCCCACTTTTTCAATAACTTTGTTAGGCAAGATCCTAAAATATAATCACCTCCCTAAATCACCACCAACTACCTCATTTCCCACCTTACCATAAAAGTTAATGTTGCACCCCAACAGATGCAAAACAAAACAACCCCTTATTAACCCAGTGCAGTCAGGGAACGGCCAAGTTAATGAAATAAGTAAATTTGTACAAAAACAACAGTGTTTTAATGTACAGTCAAAAGCACGTCAAGATTGACACATTGGACTTGGTACTGTTTTTACTTCAATAGCCGAAGAAACTAAAGCCATGCTGCGAGTGTATAGCTTTACTTGTTCTCGACTGTAACTAATCAAATTAGTGGGGTGATTTGCTTAACAAATTAACACGGGGTTTGTATTTAAAGGGTAATTTTATGGTGCAATAATATACAAAGTATTACAAGAATGGCAAAAGCCACGAACCGTGCCAAAAAGGCAAGGTGGCCGATGGGGCGTAAGGGTTCTAGAGTGGCGACCACGTACCCAAAGCCGCTGGATGCGAGCAGCGCAGGACCGGTCGTTATGGAGATCTTTAGGGGAGGCCTATGTCCAGCAGTGGACTTTTTTCGGCTGATATGATGATGATGGGAGTGACCCTGCCTTCTGCGTCGTAGCACAATAAAGTAATAGTGCCACCTTACAGAACGGATACTCTCTGTCCCCTTGCAATCTACCCTGCACCCCCGCGCACACCCGCCCGCGAGATTCTCGCGGTCCTTCTAAGGGTCTTGTACTGAATGTACGGGCCTATGCCCTATACTACGGGCGAAAATTCGTTTTCCCCGTGTTTTTAAACATTTTGTAAATTCCGCGTTTTAGACAGAAACTTACAGCGCCATCTGTTGGCGAGTAGCATAGCTTGCTCACCCGATGATATTTTCAAGTTGAAGCGGCTATTATAGAGCGAAGCTCGGTTGCCCAGGTACTGTACTATTATGTGAACAATCAGATACATTGGCCAACATTTTATTGCAATTCCAAGATATATGCTATCAACCCGCAAATCTGACATTCCATTACCTCGCTACATTCGGTTTAACATTTTTGTAGCGGCATCTTTTCCCACAACAATTTTGCCAACAATGTGATCTAAACTATCAATTTAAGGAGAGCGGCCGTTAGTAGTACAATCCCATATCACAGGCTATTTCTGGTCCTTATTCTACTAAGTATTAGTAGTTTGATAGCACGTATCCAAAACGGTAATATACTCGCTGCATTTGCATTGTATTCTGCATTTATAATGTTTAAGTATTCTGCATAAAAAAAAATATTTGACTTGTCATATGTTTCGCAAGACTATTTGACATCTTCCCAAGCGAATTTTTGGCATTTTATAAAGTGGGTACAAAATATACCCAGGGCCACAATTTTTTAAAATAATTCAAAAGTTTTGACACATTGAGTACGTATAGAATGAAATTCGGTGAATAAGTATTTTTTCACTTCTCATGCTCTGAAAGTGCTTATTTGTGCAGGATATAGGCTGCACAAAGTCGAATTTTGTGCACTAGGGCAAAAAATTTATCTCGGTGGTGTTCGCCCTGCGCGCGGGCCTGCGGCACGCCGTCAACATATTCTTCACTAAAGCAGAACAACTCATTCTTCAGTTACATTTAGAGAGTAGTTTTACGTTTTATTTCCTCACAATCAAAGTGAAAAGCAGAGTTTATAACTCGTCCACAAAACCATTTTATCCTCGACATTACTATTAGTATCGAAAAAGGTGTTAGGCAGGGATGTGTAGCGTCACCTTGGCTGTTTAACCTGTTCATGGATAATTGTTTGATTGATCTGAAAGAGAGTATGTGTGGACTGAGAATGAATGAGTTACTCATCAAATGTCTTCTCTACGCTGATGACCAAGTTGTACTTGCGTCATCTGCTGACGAGTTGCAGGAGATGGTAACAATGATGAATGTGGCTTTGGACAGGAAAGGAATGAAAGCAAATGTAAGCAAGACGAAAGTAATGGTACTTGAAAGAGAAGAGTGTATGACAGAGTGTACTATACTCGTATTAATAGGTGGTGAACAAGTTGAACAACTGAAGGAGTTTGTGTATCTGGGCTCAAAGTTTACGAGAGATGGAAAATGTGAAAGTGATATTGAAAGAAGGGTGAATGCTGGAAACATGGTGAATGGTGCCCTGCACGCCTTTATGAGGAGTCAGAAGGTGTCTCACAAGGCTCGTTTGGCTGTTCATAGGGGTGTTTTGGTACCAACGCTGATGTATGGCAGTGAAAGCTGGGTATGGCAGAAGAAGCATGAAAGTAGAATTAATGCAGTGGAAATGAGAGCGCTAAGGAGTATGATTGGTATTAAATTGAGTGACAGGATTAGAAATAGTTTGATAAGAGAACGGTGTGGCGTAAAAGAAGACGTAGTGACCAAAATCGAGAAAGGGATGCTGAGATGGTTTGGTCATGTAGAGAGGATGAATGAACGAAGATTGACGAAAGAGATCTACCAGGCGAGAGTGAATGGAAAGGTTGGAAGGGGAAGGCCTAGGCGAACGTACCAGGACCAGGACGTTCTAAATAAAGGCCAGGTTAAAAGTACCCTAAACCGACGAGCATGTATGAAAGGATTGATGAAAGTACAGGAAGCAAGGGAAGTATGTCAAGATCGTAGCAGGTGGAGGACTGTGGTATCTGCCTACCCCAACGGGAAAGAGGCGTGATGTTTTGTATGTATGTATTACTATCAGCCCTCGCCTTCGGCTCGGGCTGCTAAAAGTCTCGGAATAATGGTTCGTTTTGTGCACTTGTTGTAAAATCTACTATTTATTTAAATAAACTTAATATGGGTGACGACAATAATTTTGCACAAAGGAATATTTGCTCTCGTTTGCAGTAACGTGACATTATCGCGACTGTATCGAATCAAATATATGGGTTAGAGATAAGCTTACATAAACAGTACCTTCGAATTAATTCTACATTTTCATAAATCGTTCCGTCTGTACAAGATGTTATTGCTAAAGAATACAGATGGTAGAGAACCAAAGGTCTCCCATCGCAGGATAATTTTTCTTATCTATTTGTAATGTTTTTGAAAGTTGGGGTAAAGACTTTAAGCAAAGGTCAGCCTAAAGCGAAACACACAATTTTTTACCTCTCTACAGCAAGGAAAGTACCAAGGAATAGCACCAGTACCTAATACCATAATTCAGAATCACGTTCTAATTTTAAAACCCTTTTTGACTCTAGCGCTGCTAAAAATTACTTTTGCACGCAGACTTCAACCGATCAAAATTTCAAAAACCTTTTCCACTCTAGCGGTCAAAAATTACTTTTGCACCACGATAAAGCAAAGTTTTCCAAGCTTATGAAGTGAAAAAGAAATTTCTCTTGCACGGTAATAAGTTACCACTACGTTTAGCCCTTGGTCTATGCCCGCGATAAGAAAAATGACATTCAGAGTGACAGGTTTTTGCTGGTATTCATCACCGGTGACAGGATTGAACTAGGCTTTTGCTTGCGAAGTTTTGGCCCCGAGCTAAAACGTCTCTGAATGATACCCAAGTTGTCTATGTTGCTGTAAAAGTTCGATCAATGATCCGGTCAATCAAAAACGTAATCTAGCCAAGCATAAGATTTACTACGTTTCGTGCTCACACAGTCAAATTCAAAACTTCTCGAGAACAAGTTTTTTTTTTTTCAAATCGACTATATCCAACCAATTTCTACTCTCGAGTTGCTACTCTATCGATGTCGTTTCCGTTTTAAAAAGTTTAGAAGAAAAGGCGTTTGAAGATTTAGTGGAATTAGAGTTTCGGTACCGCGATCCCGGTCCCGCGGGAAATTATAAGATACCCGTTAATGTCCCGCATAAATATTGTTCTACACCTTAGCGGTTTAAATGTGACGCCATTAAAACGGGATTTTCCCACCTTTCTAAATAAGTTATATTGTTGCTACAGAAAATTTTTTCGTAATCGAACGCTTTATATAAGGTCCTAATGAAATAGTGAACATAATTTTAGTATGTTACTCAGACCATGAAACTGAACAACCTTCCCCAAGAGACATAGGTCGAAATACAAAAATCAATATTTGACCTCCCATAGAAACTGCATCAGCTGATAGCGCATTTTATATGGGAGGTCAAATTTCGTATTTTGACCTATATTCCTTTGAGAAAGGTGTTCAGTTTCATGATCTAAGTATCGTGCTAAAATACATACATACATAACATCACGCCTCTTTCCCGTCGGGGTAGGCAGAGACCACAGTCCTCCACCTGCCACGATCCTGACATACTTCCCTTGCTTCCTGTACTTTCATCAATCCTTTCATACATGCTCGTCGGTTTAGGGTACTTTTAACCTGGCCTTTATTCAGAACGTCCTGAATTTGGTCCTGGTACGTTCGCCTAGGCCTTCCTCTTCCAACGTTTCCATTCACTCTCGCCTGGTAGATCTCTTTCGTCAATCTTCGTTCATTAAAATAATGTTCACTATTTCATTATATTGCGCCGTGTTAACTTCCAACAATGTAAAAACAATTAATACCTTGTTAAATAGGTATGTTATCTTACAGTCATCACTCGTAACGGAGCATGCAGTTTTTCAATCTACCCGTGTTATTGCTTCACACGCAATGTGTGTTACAGGGTCTTGAAAGGAGAATAGTCAATCAATTAAATTAAACTCTCCCGACGCGTTTTTTATGACGTTATCACGAAACGACTGTAATAATATGGATTTTGATACGGTTTTCACTAATACCACAGTATAAATTAAGGGTAATATTATACAGAACGGACACTCTCCGCCCCCCTTGCAATCCACCCCACACCCCCGCGCGCACCGCCCGCGCGACTCACGTGGTGCCGCCCCTGCGGTTCATTTGTACTGAATATCCAGGCCTACGCGCGCTTCCAATTTCGAATTTCAAATTCGCGCTCATTGTATTTCTTGATAGATAGAGTTGTTGTAGGAAAATTTAACTGTCAACTTATTTTTCCTATGTGTTGTAAGTGTTGCCTAAGGATGTTTATTTACTTCACGCTTCATCTATGACACATTTATTTTAAGTTCTTTAGCAACTGTCTTCAAAGCCATCTATCGACACCTTTGAATACTCAGTTGACGCTTAGCTGCAAAACCGGCTCATTGTGCTAATACATAGACAGACTTAGGTGAAAGGTTTACTGTATATAATTTTAAAATATTTTGTGTAAATGCACTGAACTGAGATGGTGAGACCTTTGGCAACCCACGTGCAAAGCTGGATCTAGCCACTAGTATTTCTAAAGTAACCCTTGAAAAAATATCTACATTCTTCGATTTACATTTTGGTAGGTCCACGCTCGCATTCAAGATTCAAACCTCAGAACAAAAACCTCCTTGTTTCAAATTTCTTTGATTCAAATGAATAAGAGTCACTGACAGCAGGGTTTGTGACGTCAGTCATCATTATCACCCACCGCAAGGAGTTAGTATAAAGCGCTGCTAATTTCAACGACCCAGTATATGTACCTATATGAAGTTTAAGCATGAGAAATATCAATTAATACCGTCAATTTGTTATTTGATTCGATTAAAACCCAATTAGCTACGGTTTCATCGCCATTTCTCGATAATACTTTCCTACTTTTTTGTGATTTTCTTAATTAAAGGTATCAACTTCTTCGCATAGCTATAAATAAATTTTATTAAGGTTACGTACAATTTATTGTTTAGTTTGTTATACGTTTTTCATACAGATCTATAGACTGTAATCTTGCTGAAACTGATTCAAAACCTTTTAGAAATAAATATCAATTAATTTGTATCTTTGGTGGCACAAGCAAGGAGGTCTTTGTTCTGAGCACAGAGCTCCATGCTGAAGTGCGTGCGCTCCGTGCGTCTTGCTCTGCATCTAGAGACGAATTCTTTATCTCATTCAATACAAATCAGCATCACCATTGACTAAAACTATCATGCTTTCCGCACCCATACTACTAGCGTCATTTTAGTAGGTACCATTATTGCGAGAGAGTAAAATCAAAGAGATTTTAACCTCGCGAACGTAGCGTTTGAGTAAAATGTAAAAAACCAGTGACAACGTCTCTATGGCAACGAATGTGTTTATGATGAGGAACCAAATTTTTCTACTCTTTTCGCTTCTATTGGGTGCGCGCGCAGGCGGAGTGGCCCTATCGTTGTTCTGTGGTTCTGAGGGTGTCCGCGTTTGATCAAAGAGTTTGGAACCACGCTGCGCTCGAAGTTAGTACTTTTTGTCATTTTAACTGGTCAATCTCTATTTTTCCGAGTTTTTTCTTTGACTTGAGAGTGGCAGGAATGGTTGTTACCACAGAAAAATAAGGGTAATTAGAAGGAGGTAGTGAAGGCGTCGTTCTATGGATTTGACGGGTTGTTTTGAATATTTCCTGGTGATCATTGATGATTTGACATACAAATTTAGATGTCATCCCATAGTAAAATAATTTAGTAAGGTATCGAAGCAGGGAGGTCCGAAATCTTTGGTTGTTACCAAAGAGATTTGAACCCCGCTGCGTTCGGTTGTTACCCTTTATAACGACCGATAACAATTTTTTTTTAACGTGAAATGATTAGCATACTTTTCCGCTTTGTTTTCCCGACGTTAGAATAGGGTAACACCGTCGGTCAACACGGGTAACTGAAAATTGGGGAAATTTTCGATTACCAACCCGAAACAAATATTTCGTACTTTTCGTCTTAATTTGTCTGTCTCATAGAAGGCTTTGTTTCGTGAGTAACTTTTACTGGCTCAAGTAAACGTAACACGGTCCAGCCTAGTTGCTTGGACCATTCGAAACGCATTAATGTAACTCTATCATCATCATAACATCCCCTGAAATGTCCACAACAGGACAGGGAGCTCCCTCCAGAATTTTAGCTTTTGCTGGAAAAATGTGTAAAGTAAATCTGTATAAATCTGTATAGACAGCATCGACACCTTCATTGTTGTCAACATGTCTTATGAGGGCTTCAACGTAAGCTACTAAGTTAGAGTTTGTAGATCGACCAGTGAAGAATCCATGCTGTCTATCAGTCAGCATGCAGCAGCAGTTTGTTATAAAAAAAAAACGATTATTATAGTGTAGGTAAACTCTACTTCAAAATGATGTGTTCGGATAAATCTACAGTAGTAGAAACTCGCAAAATTTTACAACCACAGGCAGGATTCGAACCTGTGTCATCTCCGTCAGTACCGGAGACGCTTTACCACCTAGGCTACTGTAGTCCTGCCTGATGTTGTGAAATCTGCAATCTCTATACGCGTTTCACAAATTTTGCGATTTTCTACTTTGTAGACTCTACCTTACTTCCTTATGAATCAAATGTACCCCGATTTTTTTAATGTCAAAAGTGTCTAAACGAGCAGGTGGGCCACCTGATGGTAAGTGGTCACCACCGCCCATGACACCCACTGTCTTATTAGTGAAATAATTTGACACTAATAAGATAGCAAAGCGCGTTACCCACCCTGAGAATCAAGATGGTAAGTCTCATGTCTGAGAAGTTTAGACAACAAACATATGTTCATAATGCCTAAAGTTAATAATAAGTTCTGGTTAATAGTAAGGATGAATATCTATTTACTACATGTGTTAATGAGCTACCACTGGAACTACAAGACTCGTACCTTAAGAATGGCAATTATTTTATTCATGTACTTTCTGTGTAAACTGTAATCGCTGTAATTAACGACTCTTCAGTACCCAGATAAACCTGATTTTCGTGGTACGGAATTTAGTTTCACAATATGTAATTTCATGATAGTACACACGGCCGCACATCAGTAGAAACACTTTTGGACCTTATGGCGTGGTAATAGAGTTGAAAAAGTTTCTACCGACAAGCGGTTGACCGTACAATAAATAAATAAAAAATAAATGTGCCAGTAATTTCCCTGGCTCCCTTGCCCTTCAAACCGAAACACAGCAGTGCAAACACTGCTGCTTCACGGCAGTAAAAAGCAAGAGGGTGGTACTTCCTCAGACGGAATTTTCACAAAAGTCCTACCACCTCTAAATAAAATCTACAAATAATGCAATTAGGACTTATAGTACATAAGGCATAAGAGTCCTTACTAAAGAGTTAGGAATACTACATGCACCCAAGGCTTCGTTTGTGTATTATAGAGTTTAGCCTTTTATACTCGTAGAAAACATTTCAATGTGGAGCGGCTTAGCAGTTTAAAATTTCGTACTTGCATATTTTCTGTTTGAGTGAACCAATTCCAATGAAACAAATCTAGTAAGCAGTCTACAGTTAAAGAGTACAAAAGAAGCCTATTTTACACCCGATGTTTACATTATTATAACATCCCATGAAACGTCCACTACAGGACAGGGAGCTCCCTCCAGAATTCTAGCTTTTGCTGGAAAAATGTAGCGAGGAAGTACCATAGTCACCACGCTTGTTAGCGTTACGGCTGGCACCATGGACCGCGGTTATAGGTGACCGCAGTAAGTAAGATGTTAGATACAAAGGAGGATGCTGCTGCCCATCCTCCAGTTTATATCCCTTAGTCGCCTCTTAAGACACCCACGGGTGTGTAAGTGTTGGTATTATTCTATGCGGGCACCACACGGGGCCATACATACATACAAGAATCCCACCTATTTCCCTGATCTTAATAATACTTTGTTATTAGTATGTATACAGAGTGACTTGTAATTAGTTCTTGATAGCAAAAGATATGCATGTACTCATGATACTGAACAACTTTTCCCAAGGAACATAGGTCGAAATACGAAAAACCAAATGTGACCTCCCATACAAAATGCGCTATCAGCTGATGCAGTTTCTATAGGAGGTCAAAACTTGATTTTCGTATTTCGACCTTTGTTCCTTGTGGAAAGTTGTTCAGTATCATGAATACATTCATGCCATATTCTATCAAGAACTAATTAAAAGTCACCCTGTATATGTAGCTAATCAATTAGAGATCAACCTTACTAAATACCGTACCTAATTTATGCATTACCAAAACTAAAGATAATAAATGCTAAGAGATTTTAATATCCAACAATGATTAAATGAGTTTGAGTTGAATTAAAGTCGTAATTTCCAATACGTCGCATACTCACTTGCTTTTCCAGTAACTCTAGCTCTGCACCATTATAGGTAGGGGGACCATAAATCTACGTTAACTTCGGCCAACGCGAGCTACCCTGACAACAGGTGTTAGTGAGCTTTCTGTTTATTAAACAGTGGTCTGTATTTTGTGGCAAACTATGGTCAACTTCGTAAGGAATAAATGAGGCTTATAATTTGTAAAACTTGTAACTATGCATTTTAGAAAAAAAAATACACAAAAAATTTACTGAGTATTCATTTAAAAATAAGTTATATCCAAATTACGAATAAATTAACAGCTTTTTACACGACTGCACGAAACCAAATAAATGGTACCTACAGCAGCACTGCACTTACTTTCTCGCGATATACGAGAGTCATCATTCAACAATATCCCCGCCGGGAGTCGAACCCAGAACCTCCGGATCAAGAGCCGAATGCTCTAACTACAGTATTATAAAGGCTGCGGATAGTAATGGGTAAATAAGTACCAACTGCAAATAATATGAAAATACAAACTTACCTATACTCGTACCAACTAGATTTATGTAAAAATGATTTAATGAAATATGCAGTCAGGTAGAAAACCAATTTAGAATCCAAATTGTAGAACATCAAAATAAGCTCAACGAAACCGATTTTGAGTAAATCACATTTAAAAAATTTTGTAGTAAGGGAACACCCCTTATATGAATTTCTAGGGACCAGTTGATACTGCCGCAAATACCTTAAATTGCTTGGTCATGCAAAGTTTCACCAAGATTTTAAGAGCCGTTTTTGCGAAAATTACAATATTTCATTTTCGTTGTATGACAGCTACCGTCAAAATGAGAGCCAGCAGGAAACCACTCAAAACCCTTTGATGGATTTGTATAAAACTCTTAAATTCCAAATATGGTGTCAATCGGACCATTCGTTTAGCCGCTAGGCCAAAGTGTAACGGACAGACCGACCGACGGACCGACCGACCGACGGACCGACCGACCGACGGACCGACTGACCGACCGACCGACGGACGGACATTTTTGGGAGACTTGTTTTTTATGATGTAAGTGATATAGAACACATTTTTGAGAAAATTAGAAATATTTTTTTTTCACGAATACAATACCTTTCTCGCTCCGCTCGAAAGTAAAAAGGAAGTGTATTTTATTACGTGAGCAAATATCGGAAGTACCACTCTACAACTACTTTTGACCAAGGGCGTTGGTCAAAACCACTTTTCATAAAGGGAAAAAGTCAAAATCGTTTATTCATTTTAGCTAAACTACACCAAAACACACTGCACTACACTGCACTACACTGCCAAACTCAATCAAAACTGTTTTTGACTTTTGACATCGGTCAAAACTATTATTGACAGAGGTTTGCAATCAATAGTGGTTGTGATCGGCTATGAGTTGTGACTGTAAAATAACCATAATGAAGCAAGGGAAGTGTGTCAAGATCGTAGCAGGTGGAGGACTGTGGTCTCTGTCTACCACAACGGGAGAGAGGCGTGTTATATATGTATGTATCCACTCTGTAACACTTTATACGGGTGTAAGGAACAACTTTCCTAAAACTGAAAGGGCATGATCCATCTACGAAACTGAACAATTTTCAGTGAATTAAACTTTGAGAAAAAAAAAGTCAGCCTCTCCATACAAGTTTGTTTGGGCAGTTCACCAATCAAGTTTACGATTTTGTGTAACGAATTAATTTTTTTTTGTTTCCTGAAAGTTTCATTCACACAAAGTTGTTCAGTTTCTTTACAGATGCTTACACTTATTCAAAAATAAAAAAGCAACAACCACAAGCTTTTTCTATTAACTACGACTCATAAAGACTCCATACGAAAGCCAGCTTCATAAATATTACTTAATGAAACACTAGCTCAGCTTCGCTACCCCTGAGGCTAACAAATCATCGGCTTATAAAAATTTGCGACCTCACCGAGGGCGGTAAAAGCTATATTAATACCTATGTAAATTACGTAAGACATTAATATCACTTAGGAAAGTATTCTTTAAAATTAATAAAGAAAGCGCCCGTGCGTTTGAAGCGATTGTTTTTTCTTTCCGATAACATACATTGAGCAATTACGGTTTTGGCTGCCAATCGGATGGGTGACCGATAATGTAAAAAAAAATCTTTTTCTGTTCTTTCGCAGGCACGTTAAACCAGGTCCCAGGAACGAACGTTAATATATATATATAGCTAGAGGTCATTTTGTAACCGGTACAATATTCGTCTAGATTTTTATCGGCCTTTTTTCTGCTCTCCGGTTTTATCTTCTAACCGTGGCTCAATTCTTAGATCCTTCGCTTGCTCAGGTTCAATACAAGGCACTCGCGCCAAATAACATTTTGCTGCCTTGCATAACAAATAACAATAAACGAACATGTTTAATTTACGACACGTTTTTTCCTCGGTAGACAGGGACAATACCGATATTAGGTAGGGCTTTAAATAAGCAGGAATAATAACATTTAGCAATCTACTTAGCAATAACCTAACGAACCCTTCCATTTCATGTCATCTGAAGCCAGGCCAATAAGATGTCACAAACAGGCTTTCGAAGATTACATTATACAGAGTGTTTGTTACAGGATTTATTTCTTTTTATACTTCGTAGGAGTACTGGCACTACAGCATTGATTTTAAACTTTCTCTCACTAAATGAAAGGTAACGGAGTCGATTTTGGCATAGACGCAAATAAAACTAAATAAAGT
The DNA here is from genome assembly GCA_947532105.1 of Athrips mouffetella. NCBI lineage: Eukaryota > Metazoa > Arthropoda > Insecta > Lepidoptera > Gelechiidae > Athrips > Athrips mouffetella. The sequence continues at coordinate 30,912,130 of OX383960.1, read as the reverse complement.
TTGACAGGCCTAAAAGAGTTGTTGTTTTTTTTTTTCGGATCTATTGTGGTAACCATAGAATGTGGTAACTAAGGCAGCATCACTTTTAGGCCTGTCAAATTTGGTTTAGTTTTAGTTTGTGTCTGACATAGACACCACTGTTTTCCTGTTCACAGTTTAAATATAAAAACAATCCTAAAAAAGCTCTTTTATGAAGAAAGAACCATTTTTCCATACAAATGTTTTCCCCTGTTTTCTTCCTGGGTAATGCCCGTAGAGCAATGGTTTTTTTTTATAAAATCTAGGTCTACTCTAGGCATGCCACTATGTTTTATTTTTGCGCAAAAAACAATTACAAAAAGAAATATAAAAAAACCTAAAAAATGTCCCATTTTGCCGCCCTATTCAGACGACTACCATTTAAATTTTAAATGGTTTTAAAATAAAATAAAAACATAGGAGCATAAATCTACTCTTTCTTTAAATATTGGTATCAAAATGATCGAATCGGTTTAGATTTGAAGGAGAAAATAGGGGAAAACAAAACGCCGGTCTGGTAAGGTTTTTGTAGAGAAAAACGTAGCGCATCCCTATCGCACATGATAAAGCGGTTACTCGGGCGCAGCGCGATGGCTATAGTTTGTTCAAATATCTATTTTTCGATTTATTTACAGGTACGGTCTTAGGTCTTAACGAGGGCAAACATTGCATTGCCAAAGTAAAAACAAATGTGTTTATGATGAATAAAGTTACAGGCATCAGCAAGCTTTGCTTATTATAAACGTTTTACTATTTTTCTTGGCTTGGTTTTGTAGTCTTGTAATTTAAAAAACTTAATTTAACTAAACACTCTGTATAAAGTCTTATCAAAAGCTTGTCAGGTGGTGACACTCCATTACCGAAACCGGAAGTCCCCGCCAGCAGATGCAATATAACCGCACTTCCGCCCGGAACGGGACAATAAAGCTCAAGTCACACAGAGGCGGTATGATTGCGAAAGCGGTCCGGGGCGGTTTGGCGGGAACAAAATACCGCGCCGCGACCGCTTTTGAATGTGACAGGGTGTATATGAACTCATACTTTACAAAAAATACCGGCCCCGGAACGCTTCCGCTACCGCCTCTGTGTGACGCGGGCTTAATGTCTTCATTGCTTCCCTGCTTGATCTTTTCATTGTTAATTTTATTTGACAATAGCTTTGATTCATTGATGAATGTAGAGAAAAACGTTTATAATTCCTATAGAATTGAGTTAAATCGTAATAATTATGTGTAAATACAGTTCTCTTAAGTAATGGCAAAAGTTTTAAATAAAAACAGTCCGGACAAATATTGCGACCGCTTAGTATTTCTACGTGGACACGCCTTATAAATGCACCAAATTTTTTCCAGGCACTAGTTAGGTACATAGCTTGAAATTTTTGATAGGAGCCAATTCCATTGAAAGTCCAAGAATTGGCTCCTATGTCTGGACGTTCTCACTGCTATTTCGCTTTTATTTTTGCTTAAAATAACTGATGTGTTCATTTAAGGTGTGGAATAATATCTTACGCATCGTAAATTTTTATGACTTGCGAGGGAAATAGTCCAATTGTTGATAATTTTCAAAATTTTAAGGCAATTTTCAATGTCTTAACTCAAATAAATGCACACATTGACAAATCAAAATTGGTAACGTCTTCATGCGTTATCGGGGTCTTTGTTCATCTAGAGGTCAGAAAAGACGTAAATGCTAAATCGAAGCTATCAACAATGAGCATTGGACATTATCTATAAATAAATAAAAATAAGTTTATTTCTCTCTCACTATAGATTTTGTGACAAACATCTTAATTAAGCACTTAAAATAAATATGTAAATCTGTAGTAGAGAGAGACAGGATCCTAAACTAGGTAGACCCTGTGCTATTGGTCCCTTAGTCTCTCCCACTAAGGTAAATGTTGCAGACTTAAGATTTAAAGGTAGGTACGTAGATTGTTTTGCCAAAAATCTACTGTTAGTGTGTAAGTGAAGTGAGTGAGTGATATAGCGTATCAGCTGTATTTGTGCTTGTGTCTGTATGTGTAAGTGTGTGTGTCTGTGAAGGTGTGTGTGTGTAAGTGTGGGTGTGCGTAAGTGTGTATGTGTATTATACGAAGGTTTGTGTAAGTGCGCGTGCAACAAACTTTATTTACAGCTCAAACACTATATACTACTTTGTGACGGTAAGCAGTTTTTCAGTTTCGTCATAGTCTATAGATAAAAGCCATTTTATAAGTATGCTTTTGCATTCTTTTTTAGTCATGGGATGAATACAAAATAATTTGTTAGCCAAATTATATCTATCCATAAACCTGATTTGAAACCTATCTGCTCAGGAAAAGTGTGATCAACCGCACGTCAGTGGAAACAAATGCAATTTCATTACAATACCATAAAGTTCATAAAGCACAAAAATTACGCGTCGTTATGTAAAATGCCGAGACATTATGTAAAATTACGAATTCAAAAATTTCTCGTATTTTTTTAAATGCCAAGGTATTATGTGAAGCGGTGAAGTATACGATTTACCTGCAACATATCGACCATAGTCCACGCACATCAACCAGCATACCGATACCATTATAAAATGGACTCGATGTTTATGCGTGCTTTAGTATGAAAGAGCTCAACCTTTTACGTGGCTTCCAGACGGTGTATCATACTATGATGTAGCTTATACCTTCATTACTATAAATATGGAAATCGCATATAATTCTAACCAGTCGTTTTTGTGTGATGAAGTAACATACAGACAGACAGACATCGATAAAAAAATACCAGTTTATTTCATCACTTTGTAAAACATTTAATGTACAGTCAAGAGCACATCAAGCTTGACACATTGGACTTTGTACCGTTCTTATTGCAATAGACGTACGGGCTAGAGTTAAGCAGCAAGTATTAAGCTTGACCTGTCGTTGACTGTACAGAAACCGACCCATTACAGTTTTAAAATAGGTAAAGATTAGTACAAGTTTATTTATTTATTTCTTAACAATAAAATTGTGTCGAAAATATCTTACAATAATCATAATCAATCAATCAAATACCTAATTACAATTAAAACTGTCAACAAATATTAATAATAATAATAAAAAAATATATTCATTAAACTAATAAGGAAATAAAACGATCACAAAGGTCAATTTAAATAAATCAATAAAATTTAAGTTTCTGTTAAAATCTTACATATCAAGCCCTAACCTTTAAATATTCTTCTACAGAGTAAAAATTTTTTTCCAGTAAGAAGGCTTTCAATGTCAGCTTAAAAGCTTTGGATTTATCAAGAATTTTGATCTCCCCAGGCAATGCATTAAACAACTTAACGGCTTGGTATCGCGCACTATGTTTGACTACGTTTAAACTGGGCGTTACTGTATACGTCAGATCTTTCCTTCTAGTGTTAAGGCGTGCTGCTCTCTGTTCTTCGGTTTCAAACTTTACTGAGTTCTTTACTAGATCACACAATAAAACTAATATATACAGACACGGCAATGTTAAAATTCCGAGCTCTTTAAAGTAGGATTTGCAGGATTCCCATTGCGGGATACGCACCATAGTTCGTATTGCTCGTTTTTGTAACACAAATGCTCTGTGTATGTTATAATCATAACTGTTACCCCACAATTTTACGCTGTATCTTAACTTGGATTCGATCACTCACTCAAATACGCAGGCGTCTCAAAAAGGTAGCTTCCTGCCAGCAATAAATTACAAAAACTTTAGAACACCGTTATCCCACGTCACCTCAGGTTGGCCACCCCTGACCGCAACTTTTTTAATTAACGTCAGAGGTCCCGCAGTAATTAGCGTGTGTAAATTGACAAGACAAGTTTAGATTGGACGTGAATTATTCAACAAGAAACTGACGCCTCTTGGAAATTATGATAGCTAGTTAGTATACGAGTACAAGGTGTATAACAAATCTTACGCAAACTAAAACTGTGGATTTAGACCATGAAACTAAACAACTTTATAACAAGGAACGAAACAAGAATAAATTATTTTGACTTAACACAGAGGGGCATGCCCCGTCGTCCTACTGGAGTGTCTCACTGGTAGGACGACGAGGAATTCGCGATTCCCCCTTGTCCTACTACAACTGCATGAATTTTGTACGGGAAGTCAAAATTTTTTTTCGTTTTGTGTCCTTTGTGCAAGGTTGTTCAGTTTCAAGGTCTGATTCCAAGGTTTCAGTTCCCATAGAAACTGCATCAGCTGATAGCGCATTTTGTATGGGAGGTCAAATTTATTTTCTCTGATACACAAACGTACTTACCTAAACTGATACACAAACTTACTTACCTAAAAGTATAAAATAAGCATACATGATGCTTTTTTTGTATAAATTATGCCATTTTATTATTATTTTTGTAATTACGTTTGTGTATCAATTTCAAGTATGTTTAACTTAATAAAATTAAATTAAATTTCCACTCCAAATATCAACAGACCTATACGAAATAAATCTTATCGGTAACAGAACTTACCCACAAAATTTGTCGATTTTCTTCAAAATCACCTGTAGATATTCATATTCGTTTATTTGTATTTATCATAAATTGTCAGTTTATGTCATTTAATAATACAATATTACATAATAGTTAAAACATTAGTACAATTTAAAATAATTTAAATATATCATACTTAATTGTATAAATAGAAATAATATAAGTATAAGATTTATTTTTAATATATTCATTCATCAAGGAACTCCTTAACGCTATAATAAGCCTTGCTTCGAAAATATTTGAGTTGAGTCACGAAATTTCGTTCAGTGGCAGCCTCTCTAACTTGATATGAGCGTAATACAAAGAAGAAAATTGATAATCCCGCAGATCTATTGCCACTTGTAGTATATTGTATTTTCCGCTAAATCTTATCGTGTCTGAGCAATAAATAAGGAAGAACCATGTTCATAGATACATCGCTAGTTATACTGGGTGCTATGGCTGAACAGTGAGTTCCTTCAAGGATCGGCTTTTGTTTAGAAACCCATGTCAACGTTAAATTCAAATATAAACTATTTTTTGTTAGGTAACTGGACCAAATTTTTTCAGTACTTAATTATCATAGTTACTTTTAGAAATTAAAATTAAAATATTCATTCTGATGTTATGACCACTGTGATTATTAGGTATTATTGGATTAATGAAAAAAATTAAAAAATAAATACATAACTTATGAAGTGTTAATTTGTCCATATTAAGTCTTACATCAATTTTAACATGCTGAAAACTCTAAGGCCGAAATATGATATTGATACCTTTCATCTTCCTTGGTCCCTCACTGATGAGGATCGCGACCCGTATGGTTTCCTTCCACAGACTGCGATTGTAGGGTGGACCGCACGCTGCATGTTGCCTCCCAGCCTCCAAATGCCTTCTTCATTGTGTCTGATCATCTCGTAGGTGCCCTGTCTTGAGCACGATATATACCTGTTTTTTAGGGTTCCGTACCTCAAAATTAAAAAAACGGAACCCTTATTGGATCACTTTGTTGTCCGTCTGTCTGTCTGTCAAGACCCTTTTTCTCACGAACGAGAAGAGGTATCAGGTTGAAATTGATAACGAATATTAAGGTCCATAAACCACACAAGATCTGAAAATTTAATTTTTTTACAACGACGCAATCAAAAGATATGGCTTTTTATGTCCTTATCTCCATACATTTATGCAAAAAAGCAAAACCTACAGGGTACTTTCCCGTTGACCTAAAATTATGAAATTTGGCAAGAAGCTAGGTCTCACAGTACAAATAAAGGAAAAATCTAAAATCATTAAATATTTCAATTTTTCTCACAACTAATAGTAACCAATTAAGGGGGGTTCCCGTTTCAAAAACTTTTCTATAAAAGAGGGGTCAAGTTGCATGGTCGCGGAGTTTTTAAAATCAAAGAGCAAAAGCTTTTAGTATATCATATGGTAGATAGATACGGAACCCTTAGGACGCGAGTCCGACTCGCACTCGGCCGGTTTTTTTATTTTTTTATTTGGCAATCGTCAACCCATATTTAGGGACATTTCTGCCAGTGTCGTGTTCTAGAACATTCTTCAGTTTTCGGAATTTCTCCACTTTTTAGAAGATAAAAATATGGCGAACCGCCAGTGTCGAGTGGGGAAATTATTTATTGCTCCCCCCGTAAAGCGATAGTGGACTTTACGAAGGAAATGTCCATGACTTTTTGAGACAACACAAACGGGGTTCAAACACGAGATCGCTCGAAATCTTCATTACCTGCGCACTCCGTAGTTAATTTACTGCATAAAACACTATCTTTATTATCCACTAAATCACTACATACAAAAAAACCAAGAATTTCAACCGAGCCTGCTCGCCCACTTGCCCACACCGAGTTCCCGCCAAAAAGTCATATTGATACCTAATCAACACATAACTCTTAAAAATGATTGAAGCCTAAGCCCGTAAATGGTCAAAACCTCCTTAGTCATGAGTTAAAAAAACTTGGTTTGACAGTTTCTTACAATTATATTGTTTGTTCCTGTATTACACTACTCGATATAACTGACTCAATCCACTCTTGGGATCTAGTCATCTGTGCTTGAGTGTCTTGTTACACACAGCAGTATAAATTGGGGAACATTTCAAAAAGTATGAAAGCATATAATTTTTGATTTGTCAAAGATACGACTTAGTTCGATAACGTCATGAATCGCCGGTTGCAATTTTTTTATGTTATATCTCCCTTGACACTTTCTGATTTGCTGATAAAGAATAAATTGCCTAAGATTTTAGTGACATTTGACATATTTTTCACAGATTTTTATTTGAGTTTTTCAGTATATTTTTAATGGACATATAATATTATTTTACCTTGATTGCATTATTATTATTTGTAGAATTATGATTTTGATAATGACATTACTATATTTTTTTATCGTACTCTTGACAATCACATTATACTTGGACCACTTGACAATTTATGTAAAGGATTGATAATAAAATCTAATCTAATCAGAAATACAAGGTTATTTTTTTGCACCTGATTTCCTTTTTCCACTTATTAGTGAGGTCAAAAGCAACAACTTTTGCTCTACGACTTTGCTAACTACGCACAAAAAAATTTCGACTCTCCATACTAAAGTGGTCACATGACCGACCTATTTTGTATGGGAAGTTGAAAAATTTTCGTACGTTGTTAGCAAAGTCGTAGAACAAAAGTTGTTGCTTTTGACCTGACTAATAAGTGGGTAAAAGGATGGCTTAAATTAGGTTGCAGGTGGTGGTATAGTAACTGAAATATAGCAGAGGGTTATTTTTTTTTTCTGAAAATAGCTAAACAATTTTTCCCAAGAAAAAATTTTTGGCCGTCGATACAATAATGTAGTGAAGCCGAAATATCTCTAGTCTTTCTTATTTACATAATATCACACAATAACATAACATTTAGTTTAACACACATAACACACAATACTTAGTTTTATGGTTTGAAAAACATGCAGAAAAATACCCCTGCATACTCAGGACAAGGAAATAAACCTCTAAATTGTCTAGCCTAAAACCTTTGGTTTTGCTTTGTTTGCAAACAAAAAGATTTTTAAAATAGGTTATAATAAGAGAAACCCTACTTCCACTCCACCGGTGGAGCCAAAGCTCTTTTGTTTCTCCCCTTGAATCCAGCAGTGGATCGAAATTTTTTTTTGTCTCTAGAATACAGGAACAAGTAAATGTTCCCTTAACTTTACTCCTGCGTGTAAAAGCCTCGTGGAATCAGAGTAATACAATTCTGCCCTGCGGGTCTGCTTGAGTCTGATTTCTTTTCCGACGCAATTTTGGAAAATTCTGTGCTACTTTGCTGCTCCAGTTTATTAATAATTCTTAATAACTATTCAAAGAGACTGTTATTCAATGTAGGTATTTTGTTAGTCAGTCGTTATGTTGGCATGATAAGACTAATTGCAAGACGGGAATTTGAATTGCCGTAATTGTGTCCGATATTCTACACCTCTAAGCTTTCCCACTACTTTGCCTGTTCAAATGGCTTTTGACTGATATACAAATATACAGTATCATCTTTTAATAATATGTATACAGATAGAAGTGCAACGAAGCGAGATAACAGGGGGATAACATTTGCGATATGAAATGCAATATTGCCGTACTTGAGAAAATTGTTTGGCTTATTACAGGGTTCGTTACTCCCTATTACCACTATAACATGCTATTACTGTGTAGTGTCAATCAAGAGAGCTTGTTTCCTGTGTTGTATGAGATTTGTTCATATACAGGGTGTTAGGGACAGCCTTCCGAATACTGAACGGGCATGATCAGTCAACGACACTTAACAACTTTCAGTGAACGAAACTCAACGTACAAAATTGTAAACTTGATCGGGCAGTTTGCATGGAGAACCCGATTTTTTTTTCATCTCCTGAAATTTTTGTTCACTGAAAGTTGTTCAGTGTCGTTGACTGATCATGCTCGTTCAGTATTCGGAAGACTGTCCCTAACACCCTGTATATTATTGACAAGTAGCTTATGCCTCATCATCATTTATCAGGGAGCTCCCACTTGAATTCCAGCTGTTACATACATACATAATATCACGCCTCTTTCCCGTCGGGGTAGGCAGAGACCACAGTCCTCCACCTGCTACGATCTTTACATACTTCCCTTGCTTCCTGTACTTTCATCAATCCTTTCATACATGCTCGTCGGTTTAGGGTACTTTTAACCTGGCCTTTATTCAGAACGTCCTGAATTTGGTCCTGGTACGTTCGCCTAGGCCTTCCCCTTCCAACGTTTCCATTCACTCCCGCCTGGTAGATCTCTTTCTTCAATCTTTGTTCATTCATCCTCTCTACGTGACCAAACCATCTCAGCATCCCTTTCTCGATTTTGGTCACTACGTCTTCTTTTACGCCACACCGTTCTCTTATCACACTATTTCTAATCCTGTCACTCAATTTAACACCAATCATACTCCTTAGCGCTCTCATTTCCACTTCATGCTTCTTCTGCCATACCCAGCTTTCACTGCCATACATCAGTGTTGGTACTAAAACACCCCTAAAACTGTTGCTGTTGACAAACCAGCAAACAAACCAGCTGTTGCTTAAACAATATGGAGGGAAAGTACATGCGGCCGCTCGTCGGTGGAAACGCTTTGACCTTGAGCAGGGCCCCGATCGCGCTACTAATGTGGAACTAAACTGTGGACGAACGTGAGATGATCATCAGCCGTTGTGACATTTTGGTATCGCGCTAATTTTTTGACAGCAACTTCAACCGTTACTGATAAATAAACGAAACGCAACTGCTGTCAAGTACTGTCAAACTCGAGTCCCTGAAAAAGTTAGTTCAGAGGAACTTTTTCACGACTATTTCAGAACCGTTCACGCTATCAGCACGCCATTTTAATTGTTTTTTTTAGTGAAACAAATAATTGCAACTAACAAAATGTGTCAATTTTATGGAAACTAAAATTATTTAGATACCTAATACATTGGCTGTATGTAAATTTTAGTTTTCAAGTTTGGCGCCATTGGGGTGGGCCGGGCCGGAAAAAGCTTTGGATAGATAGCGCTAGTGGTCCCTTGTCAAAATGGTCAAAATATTTGCTTCTGTTGACTAGATAATTTTAAGGTTTTATTGGCTGAAAATTGTGTTAGATTTGGATTGTGATATTTATTCACTATGTACCTATTCGACGTGGCGTGTAGCCGAACTGAAGGCCTAGTTGAAGTAGCGCGGTGCTTCTTTAAGAGGAAAAAAGGCGGACCTGATTGAAAGGTAAGACTAGTTTCATACACTGTTCTTTCAATAATTATATGAATTATAAAATGTTCACTGCAGATTACTTTGCAAACTGGTTAAATTTTCACTATAATCTAATAAAAATTTCCAACACAATAAAGAAATACGTGAGAAATTGAGGTTATTTTTTTGTATGGATGGATACATTTTTATTTTAATTTAAATTACTTTCAGACTGGAGCTATATGACAAACATTTTAATTTTCGACGTTCTGATTGTGTCGAGCAACAAGAATCTATGAGGTTACCATCAAACAAATCATACAGAGATATCAACAGCAACACCATTCTGCCTGCTTTGAACAAAACACAAATTAGGCATTATTTAAGCTGGTAGGTAACATAAAGAGAGCTTATCTACCTAATATAATATACAATACGCTAATTTACAAAGATATTAATCGAGTAATTTTATTCCAGCACTGTAAAGAAGTTTGAAGTGGCAATGGAACAATATGAATCAAGGCACCTGATAGCTGTAAGATCATCAGTTGTCGGTGAAGAAATATATGTTAAGGGATTTTGTTGTAAAACAATGAAAAATTTGCATTATGAAGTGGATTTTACAAATTCGGAAATCCATATGATGAATGAATGAATCGCACTGTGAATGTCCTGCTGGGAGCAGACAGAATGCAGTTTGTAAACATGGTGCTGTTGTTATGCTGGACTTGGCACAAATGACAAGCAAAAAAGTGTTGTTGAAATATGAAGTTTGGACAGAAAAGCTACAGCAATTTCATGTCCCAAAAAAGCTACACAGTTACTCCAGTAAGAGCTGAAAAACTGCCTAAAAAATGGGAACGTGTTAATGTATTATTTAATCCATATCCAACTGAAAATATAAGAAAGGCCATACCTAGGTGCGTTCCCAGATGGGTTACTTGGCCCAGACACAACTATTGAAATAAAATGCCCATATGCCTCTCGATACCAAGAAATAAAGAGCCTATCTGATGGAAAATAATAATAAATTGTCACTGCAACATAGCACACCTTATTATTTATTACCAAATACAGGGACAGCTGTACTGTACAGGGCGGTCCTACTGTAATTTCATTGTATATGTTACGGGTAATGCTAGCAGATGAAGTAAACCTAGGTTTACCCGGGTAGACTTAGGGTAAACCTAGGTTCACTCGACCTAACCTAACCTAGGTTTACTCCACCTTCTAGCTTTACTTAGCTTAGCTTCTAGGAACTTTTAAAGACACATTTATATTATGATTACCATAAAATGAAGAAATAAAACAACAGTATTTTACTATCATATTTTATTTTTTATTACTATTCCTTCTCTAAAGTTACATAGCATTAAACAAATAAAAAAAATCTTTGATGCTAATAGCACATAAAATTTATTAAGTTCAGTAGTTAATATTTTATTTAAGTTTTTGTTAACCCTAAGTATGAGCCACTCAATGTGAACTGCTGGCTTGCCAATTTTTTAAGATAAAAAAATCAGCCAAGTGCGAGTCGGACTCGCGCCCTAAGGGTTCCGTACCTATCTACCATACTAAAAGCTTTTGCTCTTTAATTTTAAAAACTCCATGACCATCCAACTTGACCCTTCTTTTATAGAAAAGTTCTTGAAACGGGAGCTCACCTTAATTGGTTACTATAAGTTGTGAGAAAAATTGAAATATTTAATGATTTTAGACTTTTCCCTTTATTTGTACTGTGAGACCTAGCTTCTTGCCAAATTTCATAATTTTAGGTCAACGGGAAGTACCCTGTAGGTTTTGCTTTTTAGCATAAATGTATGGAGATGAGGACATAAAAAGCCATATCTTCTCCCGTTTCAAGAACACTCATATAAGAGAGGGGTCAAGTTGGATGGTCGCGGAGGCGATTTTTGTTTTAGTTCTATTTAAAAAACGGGAACACTTACAAACTTGAAAATTGGTATGTTTATAGTTCATAAGCTATAAAATAACAACAAATAGTAAAATTTGGTCAAGCGCGTGTCAGACTCAAAAAATCTAGCACATTAACTTACTGAAATTTCAACTAATACAATTATGACTATGTGGTGGTACGGAACCCTCATTGCGCGAGTCCGACTCGCACTTGGCCGGTTTTTTATTTTGAGGTACGGAACCCTAAAAATTGGCTTGTTGGCTTGGTTTTAAAAAATTGGTTTATTAAAATAAAACCCAGGAATTTTGGATTTTCCTTTTAGGAAGGTAGGTATATTAATTAAAACACCCTTGCTAAGAAATAAATCCTGAACATTCAAGCTCCAACTAGAAATTTTAATGTGTTCTTATGTTTATAGGAACTGACAGTACGCCTCTGGGCATCAGGTTGGCTTGGCTTCTGTATGGTTATTTCAGTTCCATCTACAATAACTCTTGTAGAATTATATTGTTTACGAAAGCTTTCTGGCATCATTCGAACATCTGCTTCCGACAATTTCTTGCTATCAATCGTTCTCCTCTACCTTTCGGTTCCACGGTAAGCCATTTTAGTGAGCTATTGCAAGGAAACACAAAAGGAACTGCCGATTTTTTCAAATATGCTTTAGTCCTGTAACCATGAAAATTTAGCGAACTTTAATTATAAAAATAGTAAGGACATTTTGACTGTGTGGTATTGTGTTGTTTCAGTTTTAAGTAGCAGTTAGTTTATTTTACCTGTGTATTTTCTCGCGTTGCCATAGTCATTCTCAGTAAAATATATAGGCGGCATAATCTTGAACTGCTTATAAGGGTAAAGTTGTGACCCCACATTTTTTTAAGTTTAGCATCTTTTGGGGTAATGATGTACATTCGAATATTTAGGCACACAACAGCGCGTCATTTTATACAAAACCTACTTATATAGATACCTGAATTAAATCACAAAAACTAAGCAAAAATCCATTCAACTTCATAGGTATACATCTTGTTTGTTTTGGGAAAGATACTCTTTGGTAGCTTTGACAGCGCCACTTAAAAAAAAAAACTAATGCTGCCAGTCATGAATCGATGCTCGATTATACTTAAGTAACAGGTCCACGCTATAATACTAGTGTTACATCTCTAAAAGTTTCGATCGCGCTTTTATTCAAGTTTGGTTAAATAAGGCGATACCAAAATCCTGCTCGATAGAACTAGAACTGGATTGGAGTTGCTATTGCAACGAAAACGTTCAGCAAACGAATTGTTGACGTTTAAAATAAGGCGATCGGGGCCCAGGTCTCTGGTTTCAGCCGTTTGTAGCGTAGCGCTGGTTCAGCTTATACTGGTTTTGTTTCTACGTGCTAGCTGGCATGCGTAACGCTTGTCAGCGTTACGGCTGGCACTATTGATCACGGTCGTTGGTGATCGCAGTATGTGAGATGGACGATACACGGAAGGACGCACTGCTGCCCATCCGCCAGTTTATAAACCCTTAGTCGCCTCTTACGACACCAACAGGTAGAGATGGTTTGGTTGGTGGTCTTTGCCGGGACAGTTTATGCCTGCGTGGATACAATTTTCATAAATTTAGTATTATTTTTGAGAACGCTTTCTACTGAATATTACATGAAATAATGGTTTAGAAACACAAAATTAGTCATGTTTTTAAACTACACAAATGTTTGTCCTGGGTGAGGATCGAAGTCGCAACCTATTGCGCATAAAGCACTACCTAATTAGAACTCAGAGTGTACTTAGCGTCTCGTACGATTCCAAAACCTATCTCGTTTTTTGTTATAAAAGGAATCTAATTTTGCAGGTAATTAAACTCCTTCATCGCCAACAAACTGGTTTATATTAGTAACAAAATTTATTATATTATCAAGAAGTCATTTTCGTCAATTACCCAAGCATAGCAATCGAGTTAAGTCGAGTACTTGAGACGTGTGCACTGAGTGTAAACGAGCGCGAGGATTTGAAAATCAGCCCCCTCGTCTTGTTTTGATCGTGTGTTCCGCGATTACTCCACTGGTTTGAAAGGTTTTTGAAAAGTTTGAATGTTTACAGGTTGGTTTTGAATGTACACTGAAGAGAAAACAAAACAGGTCGGTAGTTCTTCCGTCATACATTTTCAGACAATGATGGGCTGAAAGTAATCGTCAATATCTTATCTATCTAAATCGAATAAAAATACGAATCTGATTATTCAGATCTTTAGATAAGAACCTTGTCTACAAATCTCTCGAAGATCACATCTTCCTACATCTACATACATCACTTAGAAGTAAAAACAAGACTTTTTGTCAGATTTCCCTTATATTTTTCGTGATCAAATTTTATAAGTGATGCTTGGGTTTTTCTACATGTGTACAATGTTTTAGAAATTTGTTGACGAGGTCCTTCTCTAAAGATTTGTATTTTTATTCGTTTTGAATAAGATATCGACGATTACTTTGAGCCCATTGTATGAAAATGTACGGCGGAAAAACTACTCACCCGTTTACTTTGCTCTTCAGTGTATTGAGACTCCGAGTGCTGCTAAAATAAGAATAGTATCACCCTATCTCTTTCTTCAGGTGCCGTTAAAGGCGACTAAGAGATAAAAAACTAGGTTATTTAGAGGTCTAACAAATCAACCAATTTTAAAAAGGGATATTATTCTAAAAGCACTAAATAAAACTTCTTTTTTTCCACTTCCACTTAATAGAGAATTTTGTATCTAACTGTTATTTTTTTTTTCATATTTTTACCTACGTGCTTCGGAAAAAGTTGTACAGTTTCTATGGCAAAATAACATCAATAATTTCCCAGGTTGATAAAAGAACCTAAAACTGGCATACCGGAAGCAAAAGCCCGGAAACATTACTGGACTTATCCGGGATTCAGTTAAATCCGCGTATCTTCGCGGTTAAGAAAAACAAATGACTGGGTTCCTTGGTTCATTATTTTCTTCAAGCTTACCTTATACGTGGGGCTGAGTTCTTACTTAAGATACCTTAGACCACTATTACTGATTTGCGCTGGTTGGCTGCGAAATTAGAAGACGGCTCCTTTGGTTAATAAAATATAATTTAAAAACGGTAAAACACACAGTAAATATAAGTAAATCAAGTAGAGACGAGAGAGTCTGCCAAAACTAATCAATGTCGTAATTTGGAATTTGCTTACGTCTAAGTTTAAATATACATATTTACAGAAGCCTGCCAGCATCAGGCTAGCAGGTAACCTCCGTCGTCGACATTCCCCCTCCTGGTGGCACGACCAGTGGCACCAAAAGTACTCCGACGGCGCAGGTTGCCCATCAGGCTCAGCGGATCGGGAGAGGTACGATCTTTCGCATAGGACGTCGTAAAACGCCACCTTGGGTTCGCACGTCTACCACACGCACGATCCCATCTCTCCCGGTCAGCTTCTGGGTGACCCGCCCCAACGGCCATACGTTCCGTGGCATGTTAGGATCAGCCACTAGCACCAGGTCTCCTACTTCTATTTCTGTTCTGGCTCCTGTAAAATGATGGCGTCGCAACTGAGGTAGATACTCGCGCACCCAACGATTCCAAAACTGAGTCGCCATGGCTTGAGATTTCCGCCACTCACGTCTTCCAAACTGGTCTGATGGATCGCAGCGTCCGACGGGAGCATCTACTGAAGAAGCGCCAATGAGGAAGTGATACGGAGTTAGAGCTTCTTCACTTCCTGGTTCCGTTGGAACGTAGGTCAGGGGTCGGGAGTTCAAAATTATTTCGACTTCCGCCAGAAGTGTTACTAGAGTCCATTCTTTGGGAGTGTTCTGGTTTAGAATTACTGCCAGACTTCTCTTCACGGACCCAATCAGTCGCTCCCAAGCACCTTCCATAGAGGGCGCTCCTGGCGGTATGTTTTTCCATATGATGCCGCGCTGAGTTGAAAATTCGCTCTGTTCCTCCAGCAATGCTCGACGCAATTCATTAGCCGCCCCGTGAAAAGCAGTTGCGTTGTCGCTTGTGATTGTTGTTGGGCGGCCCCTTCTTGCAATAAAGCGGCGGAGCGTGTTTATCGCGGCATCTGTTGTAAGTTCATTCACAACTTCAAGGTGGACGGCGCGAGTGGACATGCATGTAAATAAGGCGACCCACCTCTTCTCGTGTCGACGTCCAATCGTTACCATGAGGGGTCCAAAATAATCTAGACCGACGTGAGTGAACGGGCGAGTGTGATGGTCCAGACGCTCTGTAGGTAAGGTACCTTCCGGTGGGATGGGTGCGGTCGACGCTTTTCTTCTTCGGCAATATGTGCATTGGTGTGCCACGGAACGTATGACGTTTCGAAGGCCTATTACCCAGAACCTTTGGCGGCATTCGTTGAGCACCGTCTCATTGTTCCCATGACCGAACTTGTCGTGTAAATATTTTATATATAAACGTACTGCGGTGTCTCGGCCGGGAAGAATGAGAGGGTGTTTAACAATTTGTACGTTGTTAACGTTGTCAATTCGCCCACGCATCCGCAACAACTGTTCTTCGTCGATATAAGGGTTCAGAATTCGAATATTACATTTCAAAGGGAGAGAACTAGACCTGCGAAGGATTTCGTACTCCTCGGGAAACGTCTTCCTTTGAACTTGTCGCCAAATCATCTGCTCCGAAAGTTGTAAATCATCACAAGATAAAGTGACGTCATCGACAAGAGGAACAGAAGTTGCACCGGCTGCGTTTCGACGTCTGCGCTGTAACAACAATGCGCCAAATTTATACACATATGCAGTAGAGCGTAAGAATCGACTCCAGCTGCTGAATCTATTCACATCTGGTAGAGGGATGTGAAGCGGTTCGGCCGGCTCCACGATAAGTCCTACAAAATTTCTGAGTCTTCCGCACTCATAGATAGAGCGCCAGTATGCGACAGAAGCGTAGGCTGAGTCGCTGGCGTCAGAAAAGGTATGGAACTCTAACCTAGCGAGCGCGCCAGAAAGGAAGTAGCAGCGAGGCACTTTCAGAGATTCGATATTAGTAAGGGCCTCGTACCACCCCCCCCACTGGCGACACTCGCTGGGTGAGAGCTCTTCGTCCCAACTTTTCGTGGTCCGCCACGTTTGTTGAAAAAGTATTCGACCGTGAATAGTAATTGGGATCAGAATGCCCAATTGGTCGAATATTTTCATTAGATCACTTAAAACCGATCGTCTAGTAAGTTTGATAGAATTTTGGGTAATCGAACTTTTGAACATAAAATTGTCTGATTTTGGTAACCAAAACATACCCAAAATTCGGAGACCGGTATCAAATACGTTCGATCGCCACAGTAGACCAACTTCAAACCGCCCATTTGGTAGCCGTCGCGTGGTCTCGTTTAATATATGTAGCGCGCGTTTCTCAGACTCCGTAAAAGGATCCGCTTTACAAACTCCTAACGATTCCAATTTGTAATAATCTCGAATCAAAACATCTAGTTTGGTATCGTCAAAAGTTTTTAGTGTAACGTTGTTAATAAGATAAGGTTCTAAGTTAACTTTTGTGTTCCCGCCAAAAAGTACCCAGCCCAATTTTGTCTTTGATGCTATGGGTTGTGAAAGAGTTCCGATACGATTTTCCGTTGATAAAAGTGCATGCCAATTATTTGCACCGATTAAAACCTTTGGGGTCGCCGAAACATAGTAAATTTGTGGAAAGAGGTCTGAAAGGTAATTTAGTTTATCTATGTCCTGGTGTTTGATTGACTGTGTCGTCAATGTCAAGTTTGGCACGGTATGGACGTTTGTCAAACTTATTATGTCAGATGAATGTTTACCTTTCAGCTCTACAGAAAAAATGAATGATTTTATGCTTGATTTTGTTCCTGTAACGCCTTCGAGACTGATCTCTGTTGGTGTGCCCTCTGCACCAATCTGTTTTGCAATGTCCGTATCCATCAGTGTAGCGGTGGAGCCATCGTCCAAAAGTGCATAAGTATCAACTGAGGCTTTCGGTCCTAAGAGCGTTATGGGAACAATTTTCAGGTATACTGGCTGAAAACTAGGAATGTTTGTAGTATATACAGGGTTGGCGGTCGCGGACGGCAAGGAAGGTGATACGGCAGCAGATGTGGTTCCAGACTGTGAGGGGATGGGTTGTGATGATGATGATGATGGTATGGTTGTTGTGTTGTGACACGGTTGCATAGGCCTTTCGTGCTGTACGGGTCTCTCTTTGTGGAGTAGTCTATGATGAGGTTTCTTGCATAGACTGCACGGTTTTGCCTTGCAAGTGCGCCACCGGTGGTTGTCTTTGAGACATCTTGCACATACCTTGTGGTTCATCACCCACTGCCATCGATCATCTACAGACAAGGCAGTAAACTTATCGCACACCTTGACTGAATGAGCCTTCTTGCAGTAGAGGCAAGATATTATTTCTGCCGCTGGTATGTTAGGTTGCTTCGGGTTACTAAGAGCCACTGCTGGACTAGGCCTAGGTGGGATAAAAACGCTGGTCCCTTCTCTTGGGAAAGTAGAAGGTGAGAAAGAGAAAGGCTGTGTTGGGCCAAAACTTAAACTCCTATCAGCTTCTCTAGTTAGGAATTTACCTAAAACTTCTAGGCGAGGAGCCAGAGGATGGGCAGCCTCATAGTCAGCAGCATAGTCCTGCCATCTTGCTAATAACAATGGTGTTAATTTACACTGAAACAATTCAGGTGAAAACAGATAGCCAAATTCTTTCATAAAATTTATTGTTGCCAAAAAGTTATTTAATTTACATGCCAAAATATTTAAATCACGACCGAAAAATTCAGAATTTAGTTTCGGAGAGATTTTTAAAATATTAAGTTCGTAATTTATAATTATTTCGGGTCTGGCGAAGCGCATGCGAAGTGTGTCGATTATACATGTAGGGTCCTCGGCAGTATAAAGTAAGGACGCAACTGCTTCGCGCGCCTCGTTATGGAGGCTTAGCCTTAACCTATTCAGGTTCTCAGTTGGCGAGAAATAATTCTTAGTATCATCGTACTGACGCTTGAAAGCTAGCCATTCGTGCGGATTTCCAGCGAAGGTAGGCAGCGATGACACTACTGCTGGCTTCCTCGTAGCGGCGGTGATCTGCTCTCTCGTTAGGCTTGCGATAGCCTGGGCCAGAGCCAACACGCTGCTGTTGGAGTCAGGGTGGACGTTGGTGGGCTGCGGTGGAGGCGGTGGGGCATCGTTTGCCTCCCACTCGCGTTGTACATCACACAACCAATCTGTAAAACGTCCCGGCCCATCTCCGGGACTCAAAGGTACTTGATTAATTAAATTAGTATGAGTGAGTGGTAGAGGGCGATTAGCGGGTGAAGAGGGCTCATTTGGTGGTAGAGGGGTTGGCTCGGTAGCAGGGAGCTGTGGGTTTGTCGTGTCGATGACTACGACGGGATCAACAGCGATGCTGCCTGCAGTTGAGCCGATGGCGGCTAGTTCCGCCTCATACTCTGCCTCCAAGGCTTTCTTCTTAGTTTCCGCCAGCTGCTCCTCTAGGTCTGCCAAGCGGCGGAGGTGACAGGCCTCTGCTGCCTTTCTGGCACTTAAAATAGTTCGCTCACTTACCCTGGTACTGTGTGAGGTGCGGGAGGCATTATCTGCCTCACCACACTGTGCCTTTGTCTGGGAACGTGTCTTCATTTTCAAATTTTGATATGTAAAATTTGGAATTTCGAAAGATCCGGCTCGAAGGACCAAAAATATTACTGATTTGCGCTGGTTGGCTGCGAAATTAGAAGACGGCTCCTTTGGTTAATAAAATATAATTTAAAAACGGTAAAACACACAGTAAATATAAGTAAATCAAGTAGAGACGAGAGAGTCTGCCAAAACTAATCAATGTCGTAATTTGGAATTTGCTTACGTCTAAGTTTAAATATACATATTTACAGAAGCCTGCCAGCATCAGGCTAGCAGGTAACCTCCGTCGTCGACAACCACTTTGACCCTTGGGACCTTCAATCTTACTTACTTTGGTTGCGAGATAGTTTTTAGTAAAAACCGCCCAATTGCGTACCACTAAGTTTA
The DNA here is from genome assembly GCA_947532105.1 of Athrips mouffetella. Classification (NCBI taxonomy): domain Eukaryota; kingdom Metazoa; phylum Arthropoda; class Insecta; order Lepidoptera; family Gelechiidae; genus Athrips; species Athrips mouffetella. The sequence continues at coordinate 30,892,477 of OX383960.1, read as the reverse complement.
CATTACCGTCTTAGTCGCGCGCAGTCTCGCAGAAATGTATGAAATTGACCAGTTTTTATTAGTTGTTGTCATTCTATAGCTTCTGCACGATAAACATACAAATTAACAAGCTTTTTACATCTCTCATATTCGGTAAGTAGGTCCTAATTACCCCCAAATGGGGCTTGTAGGTGAGCAATTAGCGCTCTAGGGTAATAATGTAGCTAGAAAAGCCCTAGGGCGGTAAGCACCTACAATTTGGTGGTAATAAGGACCTACTTACCTCACAATCGAGATGTAAAGCAGAGTACTCGGGTGTAAGCATTAATTGCACCCTCGCTGCGCTCGTGCGCCTAAATATCTCGGGCTGCAATTGATGCCTTACATAAAAATAATCAAAAATAACATTGACATACTTGCAGAACCACTAGCATTTCTTATAAATAGATGTATCGAAGAATGTACCATTTGAATGCAATAAATGAAATATGAAATAAAAAATATGTATTTTCCCGGATCAACTTAAAATTGCACGCATAGTTCCGGTACATAAGAAAAAAGATACGACGGATCCGCAAAATTATAGACCGATTTCCTTGCTGCCGGTACTATCAAAAATTTATGAAAAAATCATAAAACAGAGATTAACTTTCCACTTAGCTGAACACAAAATCATTCATGCCAGACAGTTTGGATACCAGAAAGGTGTAGGTACTGGAGATGCAATAGACGCTCTTGTAACCGATGTTATCGATGGCCTAACACAGCATAAAAAGCTAGCAGCTCTATTTCTCGACTTGAGCTCCGCGTTTGATAGTGTCAACCACAGCATCTTATTAAAAAAGTTGGAGTATTATGGGGTTCGGGATAGGTCCCTGAAAATTCTCTCTTCATATTTGAGTAACAGAAAACAGTACGTTGAAATTACATCTGTACTCAACAACATTGAAAAAAAAGTGTCTTCATAATTTACAACACTCTCCCGAGGTGTCCCGCAGGGCTTTATATTGGGACCAATTCTCTTTATTATCTTCACGAATGACATGATTCAATATCTGAAAAATAAAATTCCTAGTGCGGAAATAGTAGTTTTTGCGGATGATACTAACGCTGTAATTCGGGCAAACAGTATATCAGAACTCAATAGTCATGTCAATGAGGCACTTTTAGCTTTTTACTCATGGTTTGAGGTTAATTATCTGCAATTAAATGCTCAAAAAACGAATGCCGTTCTTTTTAAAACTACCTCACGAAACGAAGACACTTTAGATGTTGCGTTAAAAGGTAATAAAATTGACACAGTAGATAGTGTTAAATTTTTAGGAGTTTTTGTGGATTCCTTACTTAACTGGAAGGATGAATTAAATCGAGTTGAAGGAAAAATAAGCTCAGCTTGTTATGCTTTACGAACTCTTAGAGATGAGCTCACAGAAAAACAGCTGCTTACTGTGTACTATGCCTTGGTAGAGTCTCATCTGAGGTACAGTGTTCTGCAATGGGGAAATAGTTATCAGTACAACATGCAAAAAGCTTTTACTATTCCTATTTACTATTCAAAAAAGAGCTGTACGTACTATTGTAAGAATACCTCAATGGGAATCTTGCAAATCTCATTTCGTTAAGTTAGGCGTCCTCACAGTTCCGTGCCTTTATATATTTGTATTGTTGGTAAACTTCAAAAGAAAGACTCTAGGACAGGAAACAGAACATGAAAAGGCAGCAAGGGTTGGAACGCGCAGGAGGGATTTTAAGCGTATCGAGCTACCGCAGCGTCTTAACGTAGTACGCCATGGAGCGCGCTACAATGAGGTGCGTCTATTTAACGCACTGCCGTTAGAGCTCAAAGGAGACGTCACGTTGAATAGTTTTAAAACAAAGCTGAAGGCTTTCTTGCTGAGAGAGTGCTTCTACTCTGTAAATGATTTTTTAAATAATAAGAATTGACATTGCTTTAATTAGAAATTGATTTGACATAATTCTTCCTGACATTTAGTGAATATTTTTAGTATTGATTTGACATTAGTTTTTCGTCCAGTTTTACATTATGATATTATTGTTTTATTATGCTTATGAAGTTATTAATTGATATTAATTTGCACTGACATAACCTAAATTACTTTGTAATGTTTTAGTCAAGTGTCATTGTTACAATTATTGTCTTAAGTTAGATATAGAACCTATGTTTCGAACACAAATTATTTTGTAAACGAACTGAATAAACTAACTAACTAACTAACTACAGCCCTTGGCTACTAATCTACTATTAGTGTTCCCGTTTTTACGATAGGCCTAAAACAACAACAAAAATAAAACACCAGGCAATAATATAATATGCGCCCTGTAAAACGGCTCTATACCAAAAAAGTGTGTTGGCGATGGCTCCTAAAATTTATAATAATTTGCCTAAGGAAATACGCGACTCTCCGGCTTTAAATAATTTTAAGAAACATTTATTTAATTATTTGAACGAAATGACATTTTACTCTATTAAGGAATATTTGAAGTAAAACAATAATGCTGTAATTAATTAAAGAATGACTTGTGATGTAACTTATTGATATGTTTGCAATTATTTTTGAATATTTTAAGATTTTAATGTAGTTTTAATTAGATTTTAATGCATGAAAAATCTGTACGCCAAAAGGCAGAGCACATAGATCTTTATTTGTCTGTACTGTTTCATCTCTGACTAACTTGTGTCTCACAGTAATAAATGATTTGATTTGATTTGATTTGATTTGATTTGATAAATATCGTCTATTAATACTTTGCCTGAGCATTGTATACAGGGTGTAACTAAAAGGGTATATCAACCCTGAAGCATGTGATTCTGCCCATGAAATTGAACAACTTTTCCTAAGGAACATAGGTCGAATTACGAAAAAAATATTTTTACCTCCCGTACAAAATGCGCTATCAGCTGACTCAGTTTATATGGGACGTATTTTTTTTCTTCATATTTTGAGTTGTTCAGTTTCATGGGCAGAATCACATATGCTTCAGGGAAGTCATACCCTTTCTGTTACACCTTGTATAATGCCTGCTAGTCCACCGGCAATGTGCAAAATAAGTAAATTTTGGTCTGTATTTATCAATGTTGGGTAAGTTAGGTTAAGGAGTGATCACACCTGGCTGAATTCAAAGTCTAATTCGGCATACATTGCTCGTTGAAGTAAGGATATTGCAATTAACATAACCAAGCCTCCCAGCAATGTATGCCGAATTAGTCTTTGAATTTAGCTAGGTGGGATCACTCCTTTAGGTCTCACCCCGGACACTGCATACGTCGAGCACAAAGTTGAAATTTGAAATTGGAAGGTCGTGTAGGCTCGTATATTCAGTACACAAGACCCTCAGAAGGACCACGAGAATCTCGCGGGCGGGCGCGTGCGGGGGTGCGGGGTAGATTGCAAGGGGGGCGGAGAGTGTCCGTTCTGTATGATAGTAGGTACGTTATTCTGTGGCTAGGTTTACGTTCCAGTTACCGTAATAGACCCCCAGGTAGAAATTTCGACACAACAAAAGCCATACCTTGCTATTTATACAACGTCCGACACACGTGCTAGTTCCAGTAGCACCATAAATCACATTTATCGTCGCCGGCAACTTATTGCACCATTCACAACTTTGAGAAGTTGAAATTAGTTTGTGAATTATGCACACGGTGCAAGGACCCACAGGAGTGTGGTTTGATGTTAGACACAACCATGTATACGGGGTGTCAATTTACTTGCGTGCTTATGCTTAGGGGGTGTTTTGGTAAGAATAAAGGAACACAAAAAAAAATTACGAAATGATAACTCAACTTAACCTTTATACCTCTTTTTATTTCTGTTTATTTTTCAGACTTTTCATTTTTTTTATGTTTTTCTAGCTGGACTTTTTAAATATTTTTTCATGTTCTTTTATTGTTACTGAGACACCCATTGGCAATACGCGAAAACAGTGTATTTTTGACAATATTACATACATACATACATATGGGTCGAATTTATAACTTCCATTGCTTAGTCGGTAAAAAAATATAGAACAAAATTTTAACGAAAATTTGTGAATAAAATGATTTTACAATTCATTCTCTTTTGATCACTTTAATACAAAACAAGCATGATCCAGCAGAAATTAAACAAAACAGCTAATCTATCACCAGCAACCGCTTTAAAGCTAAAAGCGGGTAAAACAGCTTAATACAATGCTTAGAAATCCGAAAAGCTTTTATGAATGGAAGGTACCGAGCACTTATTTAAAAATACGCAATATTGAAAGAACTTTCCGGCGAATGAGCTAAACTTAAAATTTTATAATATTTACGCAAATTTACGGATACTAATGCAGCGCAAATTGTTTTTAATGGCTGTAGTGACGGTTTAGTTAGCTGATCTCCAAATTGAGTAGTTACTCAATTGAGTGGTTGTAGTTACAACGGCCTACCGGTGCCGCGGGTGGCTAACCGAACAACGTCCTACTGGTCGAAACTGAGTAAAGTAAATATTCACGAAAATTTTAACCACACGCGTTGGGGTCAAAAATAACCTAACCGAACCAATAAAAAACAAATAGTTTACAAACAGGTCAAGGATAAGGGAACTTACAAAATTACTAGCTAAGGCTATGGAGTCATTCCACCATTTGTGGCTCAGGCCTTAATTTTGATTTGATAATTTGATTTGATAATTTATTTATTTAACAACAAGAGATTAATCATATTTACATTTTGACAATGGTCCCCACACTAGGTAAACCTGTGCCGTGGGCGACCCTATCCAAGTTAACACAATACATAACAGTTAAAATAGATTACAAATTGAGCGTCCAAGAGAGATTGAGCAAATTAAAGTGGTTGCATTGGTTATAATAATTAATTTAAAACTAAACGAAAATTAAACAATACTAAGAAACTTTGATACAACTATTAAACAACTATAAAAGGAATAATACATTTAATTTACAATTTAAATCAATAAATAGAAATATTTACTTACATATACATGACTATATATAGAGTTCGGCGAATCAATTACAAACAAATTTAATAACTCTATTAATATTAAATTATTGCTTTAAGGAGCGCTTCAGTATCAGCGTAGTTTAATGTTAACAGCCATTTAGTAATTTTGAATTTAATCTCGTGGGACGTTAAATGCCGACAGCAGCAGTGTTTCTGTGTCACTCTATAAATGAAAGGGAGAAGGTAAAAACTGAAGCGTCTGGCAAATGTTGTTGTCGTAGAGGGAACTATTATTTGCAGTCGGCGAGTGGAGCTTCCAAGATTATTTTCATGAAAGTCTGCAGATTTATGAAATGCAAGACAGGCTCTAAGAATGTACAGTTGACGAACTGTGAGCACTTGGGTTTCATTAAAAAGAGAAAAGGTAGGAAATCTGAAAGGCTTCCGAAAGGCGACTTTCAGGACTGATCGTTGCGCTCTCTCCAGGGATATTAGATGAGTCTTAGCTACTCCGCCCCAGGCTGTCAGACAATACAATAGAAGAGATTGACAGAGAGTTTTATAAACGAGAAGAAGAGTCGATTTGTCTGCACCGTGGCGGAGTAGTTTCATTACATGTATTAGCTTGCGAATCCGACTGGAGAGAACTGATACATGAGTAGCAAACGTAAGTCTTTCCTCCAGCGTCACACCCAGATACTTAGTGACAGAGGCTCGCTGCAGAAATTTACAAGCGCATGGAGTAGGGAGGGTACTAGCAGACACGTTTGTGTTACAAGTGTGGACTTTGACCAGATTGAAGTTAACAGGCGGTCGAGAGGCAGCTGTTTTATGGAAGCAAAGGTAATGGGTTTTGTCTGTGTTGATGGTAAGCAGGTTTTTATTCAAACAATCCATAACTTTAGGCATACCTTGCTCCACCTCTTTAAACACCTCAATTGTACCTATAAGATAATTTCAAAGGCAATTTGCACCCGTTGTGTCTCCTACCGACGAGGCTTATTTCCAAAGCATATTTCGGTCGCGCGTGACTCGGCATCTCTTATTCGGTTCGGGCATCCGGATTCTATAATAGGAAATGCTGTTCATCCCGTAATTGATTGACTGGATTGATGCTGTGATTGTTTAGGTTGATTGGGTGTGAGTCATCTAACGAGATAAATGTAAGCAATCTGGTACATTTATGCATGTAGATAATCACAAGATTTGAACCAAGCTTTGTTAGTCCAGTCAATCTACGATATGAGGTTGCATTGAATGCACATTTAGATAAATTAATTTTAAATAGTAATATAGGCTATTTGAAGCCATAAATAATTTTTCATATCAGCCGAAAGACGTCCACTGCTGGACATAGGCCTCCCCTAAAGATCTCCATGAAATAAATAAAATAAAAATAAAATAATAATGAAAACCAGCAAATTTGTAAAAACACGTTTTTTGTAAAAGTACCAGCATAAGCTGACCTATGCTACATGGTAAATATTATACAGGTTGAGTTCACCTTATACTAGTTTATAGAATATCAACGTTATGTCGGGGATTACTGTAGTTATAAATTTTTGCGTGTTTTTACTGGTAATTTAATAAATTATCTCCTAAAGTCTCCCTCTCCATACAAACTTTCATCGTGAGGAAACAACAGACTGCCTACACCAAACTTAACGAAGTTGAATTGATATGAATTACCTAAATCCATTTCTTTTTCGTTTAATTCCAACGCTTACCAACACATTTGCAGTTATGTCAAAGGCAATCGGCTACAGCTGACAGAAAAAACAAGCCTGTAAAACAATTTTTCACCTCCAAAGCTCGGAAACATTTGTTTTGTCGGTTAAATTCTGCGGCCAAAAGCGATTTTTGGCCCCTAGCGGGCAAAAGGTTTTTGAAATTCGAACGCGATGTACTTATTATTTTCTAGTATGCTGCAGTACTGGCCGCTTGTAAAACCAGCCACGCACTATCGTTTTCATGATGAGAAAGAGGGATGCAGCTATAGGAAAGAAACAAATAGTATTATGAATAGTGAATGCCTGGTGGGTAAGGTACTGGCTGATAATGAAAAGTAAATTTAAAATTCGATCGCCTTTTTTTTTGTTCTCTTGCCCAGATTAATGGACTCGCCCTTTGACTTCAAATCAACGCAACACAAAATAGATTTGCCTGCCACTGCCTATCCTCTGTCTCCATATTGAAATCCGATGAAAATGAACCTTGTTCCGCAAATTTATCAAGTAGTTTATAGGTAGAGTCACGAACATAAGCACAGCAGTCCCAAAAATAATAATAATTTAATTATAGTGATTTCCTTTTTAATGTCTAGTATTCTTTATCTATACATGGCCACTCGTCCGTGAAAACTCTTTGACCTTGAGCTGGTCTCTGGGTACGGAGGTTTGTAGCGAAGCGCTGGTTCAGGTTATACTGGTTATGTTTCCACTTGCTTGCTGCCGTCAGTACCATTATGTAGGTATTATGCCCTTACGTTAAAACGTTTGAGTAATTATTTCTTATATTTGAATTGCTATTCTTGCATTATGTTAACATTTCCTCGCTTTAATGAGGTGAAAAATTTTGTGTTTCGCTCGGCAGCAAAGTTATTTTGCGTCTCGTGCCTTGAAACCTTCGCCACGCTCAGGATTCTTCTTTTGAACCACGAGCGAACTAGAATCCTTCGCTTGCTCAGGTTTCAATACGAGGCACTCGCGCCAAATAAACTTTTGCTGCCTTGCATAACAAATAACTATTATACTTTCCGTCAAATATACTTTGGTATTAGTGTCAAGGCTGCAAAATGGTTAGCGTTGAAATAAGCGAAAAAGAATGGAGTTTTGCCTACGTTTTTCTTGCCCAAAAGAGGAATCATCATTATTTTTTACAAAAACTCAACTCGGTCTACATGACTCGTAGGCCTGCTGAATAAACATATATTTATTCAAATGTACCTAATGCGCAATATAGAATTCCGTAGTAAAGATGCTTTAGCAACCATTATTGTTAAGCAGATTTAGATATTTTCATAATTTTTCCGTCTTAAAGACCAGCAAAGCGCCTGATTGCTATTTATATTCCTATTATTTTCAGTTTTCCGACTAATATTCCTTCTGTAAAGCCTACCTAGCTGTCATATTTTCCTTTTAATTTCATCATATATGCTATTATAATGAAGTTTTTCACATTTGTAGTAACAATCGTTTATACTGCGTACAAAATAACTTTTTCCGTGACCATTAATGCGCAGAAGTCTAAAAATGAGTTGCGGGGGTGAGCGCCCCAGGGGGCGAGCGAATCGTTCATTGGCTCTTCGCCTGTCACCCATAAACTTGTTCTGATCGCGCTGTAGCTGGCTGGGATGGACGCTTGACTGTAACAAAAATTTGTGCTTTTAAGCTAAATATTTCGCAAAAAGATTCCTTAATCTAAAAGTACTCTTAGCAAGCTCACAATATTTTTAAAGGACCTATCCAGCGATACCCCACACTATGGGGTAGAGAAAAAATTATTCATCCCCACGTGTATGGAACTTTTTTTTTTCAAGGTTTTATTATACCACTTTGTCAACGTAATTAATATCTAAGCCGCGGACAGACTGACAGACAGACAGATCGGCAAACAGACAGACAAACGGACATGACGGAAATAGTTCCTTGTTGAATACGAACCCTAAAAATGGTTAGTTAGGCATTTTTTAAAATTGGGTTTTAAAATAATAGCCACTTTGTCAATTGGTAATCAATCATAATAATAACTAGATTTAATTAATGATTTTACTAAACTATCAGCCACTTGCAAAAGTTATTGCTGGGACTTTCTTTAAATTAATACAGTTTTAACCATACACAGCTTTTCTGCTTTCATTATCATAATTTTTGGCGAAAAACTTCTGGATTCAAGTGCTACGGCGTAGCGTCGTCGTAGCACGTAGCAAACTGTAGCGTAACTTTGCAAAGGTTTTAAGTAGAAAAAGCATACAAACAAACAGTTTTTCTTTTTTTACCTTTTTTTTACAACACAAGCTCGGAAAGCTTCGATTTATCGGTCGATATCTGCATGCAAAAAGTCATTTTAGGCCGTTAACCCTATTAATTAGTACCGCAGATTTTACACTCTTTCCTCAGTATTCCTACCGCACGTTACCTCATTAAAGTTTTTTTTTTGCCAGGGGCCATTCAATAAGCTAGTCCGTTGATGGTGTTATTAAATCTGGTAGCGAATACCCGGCATTATGCAACATCACGTGTCCATGACGTAAATTATATACACGATGTCACTGCGGTAAGCTCTTTGCATAAGCTTATGACCGTTGTTGGCAGAATATTTGCTTCGTAGTGAAAATAAGGGTGCATTTTGCCATTAACTGTAATTCAGATAATTTTATTCAATGTAGATTGTTTACAGAATACTTATAGAATGTCATGCAGAATACAATGCAAATAGAGCGAGTCTACGCCGTTTCGGGTCGTGCTATGGCAGCGTAAAAGAAACGGCAAGAAGCCACTGCAGGACGGCCTACTTTAAGAGTCGGCTTTTTACAATGTGTTTTTTTGTGTTTCGCTGGAATATCAGACCTCCTTGTCATTGATTAAGTCATCTAATCTATAGTATGCTTTTTTATCTTGTGTGAAGACTCTTAAATATCACATGTGATAGTAAAAATTTTGACAGTTGATCTCTATAGCAATTTTCCATAGAGTTCCCGGAAAATGGAAAATTTATGAAAATTGTTTTGAAATTTATTCAGAATATACCTTTTTGCGTAAAAAACTAAATTTTCTTTTTGTTTCTTCAAATTTTGACATGGTGCTAGGAGTAGTTTATATGACTTTCAGTCGCTTGTCCTTTTAATGACGTTTAGTTGATCGATGACGGTTGTTGAGCCGCGAAATTCTTCTTGACATGGCTCAGATATCTTATTTCTGGAACAAAGATGTTCTAACTAAATTAAGGAAGTCTATCAGAGTGAAATATTTGTTGTCCCAGGCGGGAATAGAACCCAGAACCTGCGGTTTGAGAGTCGAACTCTGTAAACACTGGACCACGGAGAGCTTATTTTTTGACTGCTGCTGTTGTTTTAAAGGCTTGCACGCACCGGGTCAACGCATTGAGTTGTTTGCATTTGAAATGATTTTCAACCTATTACGAGTATATCCTTTTTTCTTGTTCGTTTATTTCAACGCTTACCAACACATTTTGCAAATCTAAACCAATCGGCCAAAATTGTCCGAAAAAACAAGTTTGTAAAATAATGTTAATATTTCCGTTAAATATACTCTGATTTTAGTGCCATGGCTGCAAAATGTGTCAACTCAACAACTGTGGAAACTGAACAACTTTCCCAAAGAAACATATCTTGGGAAATGAAAAAAAAATTTGACCTCTCCATACAAACTGTTCGACCAGAGTGGGCACTTTGTATGGAGAGGTAAATTTTTTTTTCATTTCCCTACATATATTTTTTTGGAAAAGTTGTTCAGTTTCGTTGCTTGAGCACGCCTTTTCAGTTTTCGGTACACCGTCCCTTACACCCTTTATATTCATTTAACTTAAATTACTACATACAAAATTAAGCCTAAGGGCTCCCGCACACGACCGAGAATCGGTGACCGATTTTTTGTCGGCATCCCGCTCTGACGTGTTATCACCTGAATCTTCCGTCCTTGTCCTGGCCGATAATCGCCCACCGATTCTCGGTCGTGTGCGGGAGCCCTAAGAATGCGTCCAATAACACAATTCTTACATTGTTTTTGTGTTACTATAATATTTGGTATGCACTAATGAGTTTATCACAACATTAATTACAGTTAGTAGTAAGTTAAATGAAAATTACTTATTACCTATATGGCTAGATTGCAATGTCAGTAAGATATCAAAGTAAAGGTATCCTACTTAAGGCGCTAATAGCGTTCAAATGCCTAACTTTACGTTGAAGTATTAAAATAAATGGCCATCAAAACCATTGAAAAAAAAAAAAAAAGGCTGATATATCAAGATTTTAAAAAGGTTTTTACTTGAACAGAATTGTATTTTTGCTAACCACGATTTAGGAAAAAAATCCCCAGCAGCACCTGTTTTTGTGATAATTTGCAAAATTCCTCCAAAACCGCAAAAGTTCACTAGTTAGTTTTTACACACAAAGAAAGGTATCTATTATATGAATATTTTTACTTGAATGTTTTATTTTTATTCCACATAATACTAATGAAAAGTGCAAAAAACCAAGTTTTCGAGCGCGCGCGGCCGCGAACCCGACCAAAAACTGTAAGCGCGTGCACATACGATTAGAGGGTATTTTTAATTTGATTAAGTAACGCTGAGTGCTATTAAGGCCTTAAATAAAAAAAAAGTTAGTATTTCGAAAATACGGGTTGACAAAAATGCCTGTGTACATTTTTTTTTAATTAATCACATTTAACTTATCTCTGGTCATTTAAGTCTATTTTTATAAACATTGTCTGTCAAATTAAAACTATCAAGCTTCTCTCAATAAATAGCCTTTTTAATCCAGTCCATGTCGCAGTCAGTCTGTCCGGCGTCCGGTTGTACGGATCCGGTGTGACCGGACGTACAACTTTAATAACCGTCGGTTATCCGGCTATTTTAGTATCCGACTCTATTTGTTCCTGCCTGCTCTTCCGAGTAAATAGGATTTTATTTGTCGTGACTGTGTTTGTTTTATAGCTGTGCGTTTTTTTTAACTCTATTTATCTTTATACTGAATTTTCTACACAAACACAATCGCAGTTAGTATTAGATTTTCATGAAACCTTTTCGTATTTCGACCTAGGTAAGTTCCTTATGAAAAATTGTTCAGTTTCTAATACATAGTACATAAGAAGCCCCGTGTGGTGCCGGCAAAGAATAGTACCAACCCTTACATACCCGTGGGTGTCGTAAGAAGCGACTAAGGGTTATATACTGGAGGATAGGCAGCAGCATCCTCCTTTGTATCTAACATCTTACTTACTGCGGTCACCTACAACCGCGGTCCATGGTGCCAGCCGTAACGCTAACAAGCGAGGTGATTATGGTACTTTCCCTCTACATTATTCCAGCAAAAGCTAGAATTCTGGAGGGAGCTCCCTGTCCAGTAGTGGACGTTACATGGGATGTTATGATGAAGTAGCATAGTACATAAATTCAAAGCTTCGTTCACTTCAATTCTTGTTTTGAATTTGATTACTTTTAAGTACTTTACGTATCGTCTAATACTACGGTTCTAACGGGCTAATTCAAATTGACTTATGTTTATTGTATCAAACCTGTACATCAAATATATTTGAAAGAGCGCGTGGGTTTTTCCAAGGCTCCACTTTGTTTGTGAAGCAACGTAAATGTAACTGACGTCATTAAGATATTTTTAATATCCTACAATGAATAAAGAACAGTTTGATTTTGTGGTTTTCGTTGGCAGAAGACTAGATATCACCAGATCTACGTTGGTCCGTATCCAGTAGCTATCTTAACCGGATTATCGGTCCAACTTGTAGGGGGCCTGCCCTAGCTTGCAGAACCGAAAGCCAGGGGATAGAGATCTTAAGTTGCAACTACAAACAACGTAAGAACTACTTTTTTCCTGCATGACTATCGGTTTTTTAAGCGATGCTCCCCATCCACTGTCCTAGAGATATGAACAGAAAGATTAAATTAAAATGTTTTTCATTTGTTCTCAGGAATGGTGGTGAATGGATTTGTAAATGTGGTGATCACTACGATCGAGAAGAGGTTTGGTCTTCGGTCGATGCAGACAGGAGTCATCGCAGGGGGGTAAGCATTTTTAACAATAAGCAGTCTTTAACAATAAGTGGGCTCTCTTTTGACCTTAATCTAACCTGAGGAAAAAATGAGATCAGAGAGCGTATCCAGAGGAAGCTTGCTCAGTTGCCAAAGCCATCAAAACAGCTAAAGGTTCACTTACATAAGTTCAATGTTAAAAAAAACATTGAATCGTCTTGCGATTGCGTACGGGGCCTACCCCGTCATCAGTGACCATCCTCCGGGCTTTCGGTGTCAATTTATTTCCCTCTATCAGGGTGCTAGTGGGACATCATAGGCAAGCCTTTAGGGAAAATAATAGAAAAAGTTGACTTTTCTTCCAGCTATGGCCCTAGATCATGACTGTCTTAAATCAGTTGCCATTATTATCATTAATTATTCAATAAACAGTTTAGACAAACATATTTTTCAACAAGTAATGCGCCTAACTGTAAGGAGCAGTTTGATGGCGCTGTGCGCTCATTACATTTTTTAACTGCTTTAAAATAGCTACTTAGTTTCTAAAATACACTAATCTATATATATAAAAGAAGAAGGTGACTGACTGACTGACTGACAGACATATCAACGCACAGCCCAAACCTCTAGGTCTAGAGATTCCAAATTTGGCATGTAGGTTCCTTATGAGGCCTAGGGGTGCACTAAGAAAGGGTTTTACAAAATTCCACCCCTAAGGGGGTAAAATAGGATATGAAAGTTAGTATGAAAGTCCGTCAGTTTTGAAGTTAGGATCTTCAAAAATTGTATTTAGGCTGACGACAAAAAATAAATATTTACGTGTCTCAGGGTTTTTGAAAATTCGACACCCTTAAGGGTGAAAAGGGATGAAGTTGAAAATTCTTTATTTTTATAGTAAAATCCACATAATTTATTATTAAGGCATTAATGATGTAATTCTGTGGAACGTTCATCACTGTTATTGAAATTCGACCCCAAATTCAACCCCTAAAAAAGGAAAATGGGGTGAAAAAGTCTATAATCCAATATGGGAATCGTTTGTATGGTTTATCGGGTCGCTGATTACGAAAACTACAACAATTTTGAAATCCAACGTGGTGGACGTTAAATACCATCATTCCCTTGGGATGGTGTTGGGGTGCGATAGGGTTGAAATGTGAATATGGGTGTCGTTTGTATTGTTTATCGGGTCGCTGATTACGAAAACTACAACAATTTTGAAATCCAACGTGGTGGACGTGAAATACCATCATCCCCCTGGGGATGGAGTTGGGGTGCGATAGGTTTGAAAGGTCTAAAAATAAATATGGGTGTCGTTTGTATGGTTTATCGGGTCGCTGATTACGAAAACTAAAACAACTTTGAAATCCAACGTGGTGGACGTGAAATACCATCATCCCCTGGGGAATGGGTTGGGGTGCGATAGGTTTGAAATGTCTAAAAATAAATATAGGTGTCGTTTCTATGTTAGGGATAGCGGTTAAATTGGCGTTAGGGGTAGGGATAGGGGCAGGGATAGGGAGAGGTAGAGAGATAGAGGTAGAGAGATAGAGGTAGAGAGATAGAGGTAGAGAGGTAGAGGTAGAGAGGTAGAGGTAGAGAGGTAGAGATGTAGAGATGTAGAGAGGTGGAGAGGTGGAGAGGTGGAGAGGTGGAGAGGTGGAGAGGTGGAGAGGTGGAGATGTGGAGATGTGGAGATGTGGAGATGTGGAGATGTGGAGATGTGGAGATGTGGAGAGGTGGAGAGGTGGAGAGGTGGAGAGGTGGAGAGGTGGAGAGGTGGAGAGGTGGAGAGGTGGAGAGGTGGAGAGGTGGAGAGGTGGAGAGGTGGAGAGGTGGAGAGGTGGAGAGGTGGAGAGGTGGAGAGGTGGAGAGGTGGAGAGGTGGAGAGGTGGAGAGGTGGAGAGGTGGAGAGGTGGAGAGGTGGAGAGGTGGAGAGGTGGAGAGGTGGAGAGGTGGAGAGGTGGAGAGGTGGAGAGGTGGAGAGGTGGAGAGGTGGAGAGGTGGAGAGGTGGAGAGGTGGAGAGGTGGAGAGGTGGAGAGGTGGAGAGGTGGAGAGGTGGAGAGGTGGAGAGGTGGAGAGGTGGAGAGGTGGAGAGGTGGAGAGGTGGAGAGGTGGAGAGGTGGAGAGGTGGAGAGGTGGAGAGGTGGAGAGGTGGAGAGGTGGAGAGGTGGAGAGGTGGAGAGGTGGAGAGGTGGAGAGGTGGAGAGGTGGAGAGGTGGAGAGGTGGAGAGGTGGAGAGGTGGAGAGGTGGAGAGGTGGAGAGGTGGAGAGGTGGAGAGGTGGAGAGGTGGAGAGGTGGAGAGGTGGAGAGGTGGAGAGGTGGAGAGGTGGAGAGGTGGAGAGGTGGAGAGGTGGAGAGGTGGAGAGGTGGAGAGGTGGAGAGGTGGAGACGTGGAGAGGTGGAGAGGTAAGGGGTAGAGAGGTAGAGAGGTAGAGAGGTAGAGACGTAGAGACTTAGAGACGTAGAGACGTAGAGAGGTAGAGAGGTAGAGACGTAGAGACGTAGAGACGTAGAGAGGTAGAGATGTAGAGAGGTAGAGAGGTAGAGAGGTAGAGAGGCAGAGAGGCAGAGAGGCAGAGAGGCAGAGAGGCAGAGAGGCAGAGAGGCAGAGAGGCAGAGAGGCAGAGAGGCAGAGAGGTAGAGACGTAGAGAGGTAGAGACGTAGAGACGTAGAGAGGTAGAGACGTAGAAAGGTAGAGAGGTAGAGAGGTAGAGAAGTAGAGAGGTAGAGAGGTAGAGAGCTTCTTTTCTACCTCTGTTCTGAGTAATTTATGAGTAACGTCTGTATATTATATAAAATTCAGCTGGATCTTGAATTATACTCATTGATTTGCGCATGGTAGTCCTGTTTTTCCCTAGCTTAAAATTACCCCGAAATGACGGGTAAATATCTCATTGCTTCGGAAAACCGGTAACAACATAAATACGGAATCCACGCGAGCGAAGCCGCGGGCAACAGCTGGTTTAATTATAAAGAACATGCGTGCATTAAAGAATTAGAAAACGAATTAAATCATAAATTGATATTTTAAGTTTGATTTTTTTTTAAAAGTACTGAAAGAATTTTATTATAAATTGATATTTTGAATTTGAAAAGTAGGTACACTTTGAATTTATTTAATTTGCTCAAGTTACATCTGTTTTAATTTTCTTTTAAAACATTTTTGCTCATTTCAACGTTACCTATCAGAAACTACCTAAATAATAGTTAGAGCTTTGATCATATCATAATGATGAGATATTTGTTCTTTTCCCCAGATACGACATGGCATCATTTGCCTGCCTAGCCCCAGTCACATACCTCGGAGGTCGTGTTGGTGCCAGCAAACCACGTTGGCTCGGCTGGGGGGTGTTACTCATGGGTCTAGGGTCCCTTCTCTTTGCATTGCCACACTTCATGGTCGGTCCGTACCGGATAGCGGGTGACGAACCTGATGATCTGTGTTCTGTCAACAGGACTATGGTAAGTTTACTTGTTAAAGAGTCTCTTTTTAACTGGTTCGGGGGTCATGCCTATAGAAAGCAACAGTGGTTTGGCTGCAGGATGTTACTCATGGGCCTATAGGGTCCTTCCTCTTTACACTGCAACACTAAATGGTCGCTCTATACCGGGTAGCGGGTGATGAGACTGATAATCTGTGTCTTTTTAACAGGACTATGGTAAGTTTACTTGTTAAAGAGTCTCTTTTTAACGGTCTTGGAGGTCACAACTATAGTTAGCTAGGGTGGCTCGGCTGGGAGGTGTTACTCATGGGCCTAGAGTCCCTTCTCTTTGCTCTGCCACACTTCCTGGTCGCTCCGTACAGAATCGCGGGTGACAAGCGTGATGATTTGTGCCCTGTTAACAGGGCTATGGTAAGTTCCTTTGGTAAAGAGTCTCGCTTAACGGGCTTGGAGATTACTCCTACAGTTAGCTAGGGTGGCTCGGCTGGGGGGTGTTACTCATGGGCCTAGAGTCCCTTCTCTTTGCTCTGCCACACTTCATGGTCGTACAGAATTGCGGGTATTTTGATTTATCTCGAAGAAGGTTGACAAAGTAATGATCGGATTTCCAAGCATGTTTGAAAAAAATACGTATTTCCACAGACCCAGTCCCGATGTACAGAAGACATGCCAAGCGAAGGCGGAGGATGGGCGGTCGCCATCTTTGTTCTAGCTCAGCTGTTGCACGGTGCAGGTGCAACTCCACTCTTCACACTCGGAGTGACCTATATCGACGAGAATGTGTCTAAAAAGATGTCTTCTGTTTATTTGGGTAAGTGTGTTTTACAATGTTTATTACTTTCATGTAGGAATGGTATACAACGTGTTAACGGAATAAGCGAAACTGAGAAAATAGTTTGTACAAAATCGAGAGTAGAATCAATTTCACAATTTTGATGAGGGTAATTTTTTTCTATTTTGAATATGTAAATTTTTGCCGCTTCTAAATTCTTGTGGTGAGAAGAGGAGGTGTGGGCGTGGCGTACGCGGACGCTCCATGATAGCTTAAGAAGCTATTAGAACAATGATGAAACTTTAGAATAACAATATCTAGAAAAAAATATTTTTTAAAGAATATTTTTACAGGAATGGATTTATTTTAATAAAAACAGTTAGGGTTCCATTAACCCGTTGTATAATATCAACGTAAAAGAGAGTATAAGTAAACAAGATTATGCGCGACTCGACCATCTTGTGGTTGATATGTATGTATACATTGGTGGACACCAAAAAACCTTATTGTATTTTCTAAGTTCAGTACAATGCTGCCTTAGCACGGAAAATTTAAATACTTTTTACTTGGTTTTGTTTTTTGATCGAGTCCGTAGGACATTTAATAAAACTGAAAATAAATTTTAAAAAACCGGTCAAGTGCTCGCGCGCCGAGAGTTCCAATATGCTTTTTGTATTTTTGGAAACAATAAAGTTAATTTTTAGGACCGCAAATTTTTTTGCCCCCCCCTCTATTTTGGCCCCCTTTACATTAATAATCATATTTTTTTCAAAATTCTTTTATGTGCAATTAAGGTACTATATTCTAAAACTATTCCAAATATCAGATTGATAGCATAAGTGGTTGCTGAGATTTAGAGGTGTGACAGACAGACAGACAGACAAAGTCGCACCATAAGGGTTCCTTTTTTTACCATTTTGGTATCGGAACCCTAAAAATCACCTAGGATTTTATTTCATTTATTTATTCAATGACAATAAACATTGTATTTGAGATGAAAGTCTAAGTCGTGAGCCTATAATATTTCGGAACACTTAGATCGCTATGTAGTACCGTAATAAACACATTATAGGTGATATCGCGAAGTGGTTTCCAGTGTTAAAGGGTAGTCAATGGGGTGCAAACAACGTACCTCCACTTAGCGCAATGGGCACTGGACAGCCCACTGTTTTATAGGTGTGTTTTATGATCATAGCCTCTTCGAATCCAAATATTGTTAGGTCATAGTCCTATCTTTAGTGAATACTAGCTGCGCCCCTGACTTCGTCAGAAAATACAAACAATCGAACTGGACCAATTCAAGCGAGTTTTCTACAACGTATTTTTTTATTCACCAGAAAAAAATTAAGGGATGGTTCTGCTCATGAAACTGAACAACTTTTCCCAGGGAACATAGGCCGAAATATGAAAAAAAAATTGGCCCCCTATAGAAACTGAATCAGCGGATATAGTGCATTTTGTATGGGAGGTTAATTTTTTTTCCGTATTTCGACCTATGTTCCTTGGGGAAAGTTGTTCAGTTTCATGGGCAGAACCATCCCTGAATTTTTTTCTGGTGAAAAAAAAAATCACGCTGTATAATGAATTAATTAAGCCGCAATTACACCTTCCTAAATTCAAAGAATAATTCTATTGTTACTATACATTGCTGGGAAGCTTGATACTATTAATTTCAATATCCTTACTTCAACGAGCAATGTATGCCGAATTAGTATCTGAATTAAAGATTGTGTAATAACGGCGGCTTTAGGATTATTTTTGGGGCATCCTAAAATCTTTGTTTCATCGCAATCGGCTCACTCAAACAGAAGTTACGTGAAGATTTTAAAGTGGCGCGACCACCGCTTTGTATGTATAAATTTCATTTATCATATTTTATCACAATTTTGTCCAAAATCGTAAGAAGACCGATCGGGAAAGTAGGGCTTTTGTGCAAAGTCCGTCTGGGGACGTACCACCCCCTTGCTTTCTTATACCGTAAAGCAGCAGTGTTTGCACCGATGTGTTTCGTTTTGAAGGGCAAGGGAGACAGTGAAATTACTGGCTCATGAGACACACGATCTTAGTTCTCAGGCTGGACAACGCGCTTTGCTGTCTTGTTAGTGTCAATCATACCACTAATAAGACAGTGGGTACAATTCATTTCCATTTACAATCAGGTGGCCCACAATCTCGCTTGCTCACTTGTTATAAACAAAACCGGCCAAGTGCGAGTCGGACTCGCGCACTGAGGGTTCCGTACCACCACATAAACATAATTGTATTAGTTGAAATTTCAGTAAGTTAATGTGCTAGATTTTTTGAGTCCGACACGCGCTTGAACAAATTTTATTATTTGTTGTTATTTTATAGTCTATGCCCTATAAACATACCAATTTTCAAGTTTGTAAGTGTTCCTGTTTTTAAATAGAACTAAAACAAAAATCGCCTCAACAACCATCCAACTTGACCCCTCTCTTATATGAATGTTCTTGAAACGGGAGCTCACCACAATTGGTTACCATTAGTTGTGAGAAAAGTTGTAATATTTAATGATTTCAGACTTTTCCCATTATTTGTACTGTGAGACCTAGCTTCTTGCCAAATTTCATAATTTTAGGTCAACGGGAAGTACCCTGTAGGTTTTTCATTTTTGAATAAATGTATGGAGAAGAGGACATAAAATGCCATATCTTTTGATTGCGTCGTTGTAAAAAATTGAAATTTTCAGATCTTGTGTGGTTCATGGATCCGAATATATGGTATTAATTTCAACTTGATACCTTTACCCGTTCGTGAGATAAAGGGTCTTGACAGACAGACAGACAGACAGACGGACAACAAAGTGATCCTATAAGGGTTCCGTTTTTTTCTTTTGAGGTACGGAACCCTAAAAAACGGTCAAGTGCGAGTTGGACTCGCGCGCCGAGGGTTCCGATATACCTTTAGTATTTTTGGAAGCAATAAAGTCCATTTTTAAGACCGCAAAACTAAATTTGATTGTAAAGGTTTTTTGCAGATTTCTAAAAAACTGTGCAACTAAGAAAGATCGTTTTATTTTTGCTGAAATATTTACATAAACGTCTATCGACCGTAATTAATTCAGATTTTTCCATTTACAAACTTCGGTGATAAGGGGGAGGGGACGGTATTTTTTGTGAAATTTTTCATCATAACTTGAAAACTAAGGGTTGTAAAAAAATACAAAAATATATTTTAGAATGTACAAGTAAAGCCCTTTCATATGATACCCCACTCAACCTAGTACCGATAATTTGAAATTTTGCCCCCTCTATTTGGGCCCCCTTTACATTAATAATCATAATTTTTTCTTAACTCTTTCATGTGCAATTAAGTTGGACAACCATATCCTAAAACCCAAATTTCAAGTCGATAGCATGAGTGGTTGCCGAGATTTACAGGTGTGACAGACAGACGGACAGACAGACAGACAGACAGAGCGGCACCATAAGGGTTCCTTTTTTTTACCATTACCAAGAGAAAGAACATGTATGTCGCAGGCAAATAAGGGGATTCACCACTTTCATTTTGTAAAATGGCGCCACGCTAATTGTTTCCGCTTGCAAAATGTACTAGCGAATATGGAACAAACTTCCCAAGGTTATACAAAGTAGTCCTTCGATAACAGTTAAACGAGCACTCAAACTCAAAATCATTTAATCTTTGTTGGATATTAAAATCTCTTAATGACGTCAGCTAAACTACATCGCTTCAACAAACAAAGTAGCGCCATGGTGGAAAAAAACCGGTCAACTGCGAGTTGGACTCGCGCGCCGAAAGTTCCGATATACCTTAAGTATTTTTGGAAGCAATAAAGTCCATTTTTAGGACCGCAAAACTAAATTTGTTTGTAAAGGTTTTTTGCATATTTCTAAAAAACTGTTTAACTTAGAAAGATCGTTTTATTTTTGCTGTAATATTTATATAAACTTCTATCGACTGTAAATAATTCAGATTTTTCCATTCACAAACTTCGGAGATAAGGGGGGGAAGGTATTTTTTTTGTAATTTTTTATCATAACTTAAAAACTAAGAGTTGTAAAAAAATACAAAAATATATTTTAGAATGTACAAATAAAGTTCTTTCATATGATACCCCACTCAACCTAGTACCGACAATTTGAAAATTTGCCCCCCTATTTGGGCCCCCTTTACATCAATAATCATAATTTTAACTTAATTCTTTTACGTGCAATTAAGTTGGACAACCATATTCTAAAACTATTCCAAATTTCAAGTCGATAGCATGAGTGGTTGCTGAGATATACAGGTGAAACAGACAGACAGACGGACGACAGACAGACAAAGCGGCACCATAAGGGTTCCTTTTTTTACCATTTTGGTATCGGAACCCTAAAAAGAAAAAAAAGGGGAAATTCCTGACGACTATTATGCGAAAAAATTCAAGATTTTCATTTTTTTTTGTGGAGATGATGGCAAAAGTATTTAGCCACTAAGAAATCTCCACATGTCCAAAATATCATTAACATCAACATTAGGTTAACGTTAAATATAAAAAAAAAATACAAAGAACAAAATACCGGACTGCGTAGAAAAATTTGAACTGAAAAGAGAAAAAGCAAGTTCAAAAAATTTCATGAGGTCTTGCAGGCGGTCAAAAACTATGTGTTTGGAGGTGGTTTTTGGTTTTTCAATATCAAATATATTTTGTAGTTTTCGTTTGCCTGCAATACCTCATGAAATTTTCTGAACTTGTTTTTTCTCTTTTCAGTTCATATTGTTCTACGCAGTCGGGTATTTTGTTTTTTGTAATAACTTTTTGGTTAGTTTTGATAAAATATTTTTTGTAATTTTTTTTTATACCCTATGACACTCCCACAATGAATACAAATCTAATGACACATCACATGTTGAAATCTATCAAGCCGTTTAGGCTGCAGAGCGCGACAAAGAAATCGACATACATACAGACACTCGAAAAACATAACTCTCCTGTTTTGGGGCAGTCGGGTAAAAATATATTTAATAAAAAAGCAAAAATCGTGAAATATTTTGGGAGAACATACGAGTACCATCGTCACCACGCTTGTTATTAGCTTTCCGTACGGCTAACTGATTCAATGAACCGTAGTTGTTGGTGAACGCAATATATCTTTTAGTCACCTTTTACGATTCATTACTAAGTCAGCACGGCCCGGGCATTAAAAATCCGATCGAGAAAAAGAGCTAAAAAAACTTGAATCAATGCCGTCGCATCGGCATCTAGCTAACGTCATTGAGCTAATCGGAAGTACAGTCGTCTGCGGAAGTGCCTTCGCGCCGGAAGTACATCCGAATGCACAACCGGTTGCAACACTAATTGCACGTATCGGCCAAACTCACACATTGCATCGTATATGATTGGCATTTGAAAGTCGGTGAGGACAGTTTTCAAACGAAGGCAGACCCTTTATTGGTTGCATTAGGATTTTACGGTATATTGTTAATTCACCGTAAGGGTGTATTAAAGATTTCGGACCTCCTTGCTTCGCTGGTAATACGAGTACCTTGCTAATTAATTTTACTATGGGATGACATCTTCCAACATGTCCCAAATTTTTATGTCAAATCATCAATGATGACTAGGAATTATACAAAATAACCCGTCAAATCCATAGAACGACTTCACTACCTTGTAACGAATTATTTCTTGAATCCTCCTACTAATTACCCTTATTAGTGTAGGCAACGAAGCAGTTAACCCCAACATAAATTTCTCATGCAGATTTTATTTGACAGGATGATAAAGAATCATGAATTAAATGTAAATTCAAAATATCCAAAGAAAATTCATAAAAAATGTTTTCATACATTTTTTGTAATTTTTGTATGGAAAAATTAAAAGTACCGATTTTTTGTGGAATTTTTATAGAAGGTTTGTCTCATGTAGTGTGATACCCCAGCAAAGTTTCATAGACTGAGGATTTAATGCGCGGGTTTTCATACAACGATCCGCTTCGTTGCCTAGACTATATTTTTCTGTGGGGTGTATGTAATGTTACAACATTATTATTTACCTACCTAGTACATAGCACTAATAAATGAAACTCCTAAAATATTGTTTTCGCTTCTCATGCTCTGAAAGTGCTTCTTTGTGCAGGATATAGGCTGCACAAAGTCGAACTTTGTGCACTAGGGCAAAAAAGTAATCTCGGTGGGCGGGCCTGCGGCACCCCCCCTACCACGCCGCCCTCGCGTCAACATATTCTTCACTAAAGCAGAACAACTCATTCTTCAGTTACATTTACAGAGTACTTTTACGTTTTATTTCCTCGCAATCAAAGTGAAAAGCAGAGTTTATAACTCGTCCACAAAACCATTTTATCCTCGACATTACTATCAGCCCTCGCCTTCGGCTCGGGCTGCTAAAAGTCTCGGAAAAATGGTTCGTTTTGTGCACTTGTTGTAAAATCTACTATTAACTAGCTGACCCGGCGAACTTTGTTCCGCCTTACAGGCAATAAATAAGCAGATTTAATTTTTTATTAAGTACAATTTTTATGCCTTGCCCCTGCCCCTGACAGAAAGACATCGGAGGCATATTAAAAGGGTCCCGTTTTTCACCCTTTGGGTATGGAACCCTTAAAAAAATTAATAAACAATGATTAAATGAACAGATATTAAGATCAAAGAAAGAAAGACTAGAAGAAAGATATTTTTCTTAACGCTCAGGCGTGACTAGATTGATACTTCAACGCTTCTATCCACAGTATTTTCTTAAAACTCCATCAGTAGCCATTAGGTTTCACGATTCTTTCCACTCGATATTGAGTGCCGCACCCTCTGAGGACCAGAGTGCAGGCCTCTTGCGATATCGATATGTGTAAGGCAGTGGCGTAGAGAAAGCTAAGCTAAGCTATTTTTTTTAATACGAACTTATTGCAAGTAGTGGTCCCAGAAGTAGCCGACCTAACCAAGAAAAATCAAAATAAATGGGACAAACTATATTTATTTCTCTACATTTATTTTATTTATTTTTTATTTTATTTAAAAGAATTACATACTAATCTTAATACTAATTTACAATTTATGTAAGGTGTAACAAAAACCTAATTAGGTTTGTCCGTACACCTACAGATTCGACGGCACTCTGCGACCGCACGCAACTTAGTTCAATATTATTTTCAAATGAATACATACTATGAGGATAAAGCCACGAACAAATCTAAAAAGATCAATTTGGCACACATAGCTTCCTTGTAGCTCGATACACTTTTCCCAGCGGTGCTCTATAGCTTCAATGCCACGTCTATAGTAGGAATTGTCAAACTCTTCAAAATAGCCATTAACCAACGACTCAACCTCTATGTTGCTCGAAAATCTTTTCCCGCCGAGCCACTTTTTTAGGTTTGGGAACAGAAAATAATCTGACGGGGCCAAATCTGGTGAATAAGGTGCATGGGGAAGCAATTCAAATTTTAATTCTTCGATTTTAGCCATTGCAATGCAGATGTGTGGACTGGAGCGTTGTCTTGATGAAACAAAACTTTTTTCTTTGACAAGTGAGGCCGTTTTTTCTTTATTTCTTCACTCAAACGCTGCAATAAGTTGGCATAATACTCGCCATTAATGGTTTTTCCTTTTGGAAGATAATCTATAAAAATTATGCCACGCGCGTCCCAGTAAACTGAAGCCATGACTTTTCCTGCCGATGGAACTGTTTTTGTCTTCTTTGGAGCTGATTCTCCTCTTTCAGTCCATTGTTTTGACTGTTCCTTAGTCTCAGGTGTAAAGTGATGAACCCATGTTTCATCCATGGTGATAAATCGACGCAAAAACTCGGCTTTGTTGCTGCGAAATTTTGCTTAACATTCGACTGACACATCCTCACGGCGCTGTTTTTGTTCTACTGTGAGTAATCGCGGCACCCATCTTGCGCATAGCTTTCTCATGTCCAAGTTTTCTGTTAAAATACGATGGACTGCACTTTTTGAAATGCCTACCATATCTGCTAGCTCGCGTACTTTCAGTCGACGGTCATCCAGTACAATTTTGTGGATTTTTTTTACTATTTCTGGATTAGTCACCTCATTTGGTCGTCCACTGCGATGTTCATCTTGGCAGCTCGAGCGGCCGCGCTTGAACTCTGCCACCCAATATTTTATTTATTTATTAGTAGAATCAAGCTCCACTTTGATATTAGTTGGGCTGAGACCTTTCAAATAAAAGTATTGAATTACGTAACGAACACCAATTTTATCCATTATCGAAAAATTCGATGACAACATTCACTAAGTATGCTTCAGAACAAATGCCAAATGACCTAGCGCGTTCGAATTCTAAATTTAAATTTCTTAATGTTCACGCTTCCTAAAAAGAGTATTTAATCAAATAAAAACTGCCAGTAAGTAAGTAAGGTCGAATATTTCTGGGACCGCCCAGGTAGTGGAGTATAAAAACCGGCCAAGTGCAAGTCGGACTCGCGCACCGAGGGTTCCGTACCATTAAGGTAAAAATACTGTCTTATTTATGGATAGCAGTCACGCGAAAGTGTATTAAAAACGCGCGAGTACGACAAGCACTTGACCAGTTTTTATTATTTTTTCTTATTTTATAGCTTATGTTCTATAAACATAACAATTTTCACACTTGTAAGTGTTCCCGTTTTTAAGATAG
Organism: Athrips mouffetella; assembly: GCA_947532105.1. Lineage (NCBI taxonomy): Eukaryota > Metazoa > Arthropoda > Insecta > Lepidoptera > Gelechiidae > Athrips > Athrips mouffetella. The sequence continues at coordinate 30,866,982 of OX383960.1, read as the reverse complement.
AGCTACAAGAAAAATTGAGCAAAATCGCCTAAAAAAATGTCCCTCAACACAGAATCCTCAGAGAAAAAAACTGGATAAAAAAATTATTTTGACGAAGCCAAAAGTTGTCGTGAAATAGTCATAAATAGTCACTATAAAGAAAAAAATAGGCGTGTTACAATTCTAGAGTTAGAGCTATGGTTTGCTGAGGATTATGAATACACTATTTTAGTAGGGGAGCCTAACAAATACCCAAAATAAAAAAAATTATAATGGGTATTTGTTATTATAGCTGCAATAGAAATATATATTCAATGAAAATTTCAACTGTCTATCTATTACGGTTCATGAGATACAGCCCGCTGACAGACAGACAGACACCGGAGGCATTTTAATAGGGTCCCGTTTTTCATCCTTTGGGTATGGAACCCTAAAAACGATAAAACTATCCATTATTTTATATGTTGATTGAATTCTCGATTATCGTCATGGAGAGAATGGAGAGAGGCATTTGCCCAGCAGTGGGACAGTTAGGGGCTATTTAAGATAAGATCAGAGTTCTCATTTTAAACAATAATTAGTAAATTGTAATTATTAGGTCCTTACCTATACAATTGGCGTTTTGTATGGAGAATTTAAGGTAAACTCAATTTTCAGTACTAACACTTTGCATTTTTTTGGGAATTAAAAATCCAAATTTTTAATATTTTTTTAAGCATGATTAGGAAGACATTAAGCGAACAGAAGCTTAAATTTAATTTTAGAAATATATTATTTGTAAAAAATATAACAAATCTAATGATGAAATCGGACGACATTTAAGACGAACAATTTCCGTACCTTTAATTTTAAATACCAAACTAAAAATTAAATTTTTATTTTATGCGTAAATTGATAACCTTGAAGTCAACTTTCAAATATAAGACAAATGAAAAAAATAGCTTTAGGAACTATGATCTTATTAATCTGCAAGAAAAATTTTGCTAATTTCATAGGTAACGACCTAATATTAAGAATTAAATATAAGCTCAAACAAGATAATTGGCGAATGATATTACAGAAGACGTGTCTTGTAGTCGGTGATCTTTATGCAAAGATCTTGTAAACTACGCGTTTTTCTTACGTCAATGGCTATGTGTAATGGCTTGCATTTTCTAGACAACAAGGCATTTTTTAGTTAGGCTGGCCACTAGCCTAAATTGTGCCTAAACTATCACTACTTATTAATTTTTACGAGCGCTGATATGACTACTCATAGTAGAATTTTTGAAAATTTTCTTACTATAAAAAATATATAGCAACTAACTTATAATATCGCTTTAACTACATCACAAACCTAATTTCTTTCGCTCCTTTTAGCTGTGAAAACATTGGAGTCGGTACATACTCGTAAGAAACGCGATACATCCCACGCCTCACGTGGTACGCGCGTGATTTAAGGGGTTAGAAAAGTGCTCTGTAAAGTGTAGAGCACGATCTGAATGGTTCAAAAGTTTAGATAAATCTTTGGCACTTAGATAAATCGTAGATCGAGTGAACAAACTAGAGTCTATCTAGTGTTTTTCACTGGCCATTTGGCGTGGTCGGTAGTGTAAAGATCCTTAGAGAGAGCCCTTACTTCCTAGCTGAAATAAAATGTGTTTAATCTGGAAATAAACTGATTTATTGAGAACTAAGCACTTAAATAATATTCCCGTTTACAAGAGGCACGAAACCTCGAATGAAACAGACGTTTGCCGAGAAGCGGCGTAAAGCTGGTTGAAGACCAGGAGATGCTACAGCCACACCGGTCGGCTATCAACTACTGAAAACAATAAAAAACCGTTCGTAATGACATAATTTAAAATTTAAATAACTTTACCCGATATAGGGCATTCGTGGTTATAACACCATGGAGGCTCTACAGTAGTGAGCCTGCCTTCTATGCCGTGGGCCGCGCGTTTGATCCCTTCCCAGGCAAACATTTATGTGATGAACACGATTGTTTGTTCTGTGTCTGGGTGTTATTTAACTATTTATGTATATGGCTTTAGGTACGGTCAAACGCACGTCGATGTTAACTTTTTTAACTCTATTACCACGCCATAAGGTCCAAAACTGTTTCTACTGACGTGCTGTTGAGTGTACCCTAGTTTGGGATCTGATGACTTTTTGTAAAAAGGAAAAATGACATAGGACGAATAACCAACTAAAACGAAACTTTTTAGAAGTAGGTTAGACTAGGTTGTGACTTGAGTTAGCTCAAAGATAATTAAAAATATGACTATGATGAAAGACGTTAGAAAAGAGTCTATTAATAGACAAAATATAAAAACTCCTGGTAACAAAAGTTTTGCCAAACTTTGATTGCTACACCCGCTTAGCTACGTCCCTACGTCTACGTAGCAAAAGTCTACAAACAGTCTACGCCACAGTATACGCTCATAAATAAGATCTAAGCGAGGGTCCACGAGGGTCTTAAGGGGAGGCCTATGTCCAGCAGTGGACGTCTTTCAGCTGATATTATGAGGGTCCAAAAAGTCAAACTCTCTAACGCTACGTATTATTATACGAAAAGTCAAAAAATCACAGTAAATTTCTTTACGCTACGTCGTAGCAAGAGTCTACAAGCAGTCTGCGAATTAGAAAAGTACGTCAAAACTAACATACAGATCTCTTCATAGAGATAAGCTCGCCATTGTGAACCTCCTCTATCACTAGTGTTCTGTTTAATTGTGCACAATAAAGAATATATTCAGTGTGTAAAAAAAAGGGTCGATAATAGTTCGAAGGGGTGATTCCACATCACTATAAGAATAATACTTTTTTTTTTTGAGTGATCATAAAGTTTGATTTTTCTTTGAATTTCATTACAGTAATTTATTGAAATGGATAGGTAGTTGCTATTGACTGGATATTATAACAAAAACATCTTTGTCTCCATCAACAGCTGATCGTAGAGGTCATTTAACCCTCCAGGTGCTTCACTTCTTCTTGAGCTAATACTGTTTTTTTTTAAGAAAAAGTATTTTCTTTATATTTTTATACTATCTTTTAGTGATGTAGAATTACCCCTTAGAAGGGTTAGAAGGGTGTTTACACCCTGTATACTTTCATTATGTGATTTTGCTGGAATTCTGGAGGGAGCTCCCTGTCCTGCAGTGGTCGTTTTTTGGGATGTTATGACGATAATAATGTTTTTGTTGCAGGAGTGTACTACACGATGGCTGTGATTGGTCCAGCGCTGGGCTTCGTGTTGGGGGGACAAATGCTCAACATTTACACTGACTTCGTCACTGTTGATGCAGATACGTATGTTTATTGGGATTTCCACTTAACAAATCTTATTAAAACAGCAAGAAAAGAAAACTATTTTTAAATATTATAAACATCTTGTAATATATGTTCAACCGACCAGTAACATTTTTCAGACAATATTTTTCTTCGACCTCTTTGTACGCGAATAACTGTACAAACATTTCATAGTAAAAGAATACACTACGTTTAATTGAATTCTGCGCAGCGTGGCCACGAATGCGACAGAAGTACATGGGTACCCCAGAGTAAAAAACTATAGAGTCCGTCATATACATATTCTGTATGAACTAGTGAAGTGTAAAGCGTCTCACTGTCGCCTATACTAGTCGGTCAAAAAACTCAGTTAAGTTTTACAAAAATCAAGAAATCTTTAAAAATCCAATGTTTTAGTATAGACTTTGTTTGCGAAAGTGAAAATATATCTTTTTTTTACTTATGAATTGATCATTAATACTAATTAAGAACGAAAGCGTAAATAATCCGTAATAGCCATTTTATGTGTGATTTTAACACCGCTTTTTTCCTGAATGGTAAGTGTTTTCACCAGAAAAACTGTGGTAGTAGCATTTATTAGTCCCATGTCACATATTTCTCAGAGAGAAAGATAAAATTTTTACGTTTTTTGGATTTTGATAAAATTCCATAAATTTTAGTACCTATGGAGGTCCCTCGCAAGAAAGTGATACGCTTATGGCTCCCTCCTTAGCAGAAAGATCTGCTACTAAAAACCTCCTTGATGGGTACATTCTCCCAATCATCATCATCATATTGTATGGTGTAAAAGATTGATGACATTGATGACTGATCTAACAAACCCAGGTATCTGAGTTATTGAGTCGCCCAAGGCTTCTGACAAGGCTATCTTAACGTGTTGATATTATGATGACGCTATACCAATAGGAAAATTCTAAATTCGGTATGCACTCCACGAAATATAATGGATTCCTAGCAACTTCCTCACCAATGAATTAAGACAACCCCCCATTGTTCACACTGATTGAATTGCAGAAACAACTACTCAAGCTGTTTCTGGAACAGGGAGGCTATTCTTATGATAATAGTTGCTGTACTTAAGATGTGACTGAGAGTTGCTTTGTTGAAAGTTTGATTAGGTAACAATTAACAGACGAATATATTTAAAGGACTGTTTACTCAGAGACTTTAGGTTGTTTTTTTTTCTCGTTGTTTAAATAGGTGTTAAAGAGAAAGCGGAGCTGGCTTGCTAACGGAAAGTCAAGCAACGGACTTTGCATTTTTTAAAAGTGAAAACTTCTTTAGCGGCTATTGGCACTTTTTTAGATGGGTAAAAAAAGTTAAACTCACGTCAGATGTCGCGTCTGATGTTTGTTTTGAAGTGAAAACTTCTTTAGCGGCGCGTCAGATCTGACAAAGATTGTCTATATGTAATATAAATTGTCATGTTTGTCTACGATAGCGCAATAAATGAATATTGTATGTACTTTTATACTGATAAATAAAACAATTCGTGCGAAATTATTCCCTGACCATTCCAAAATTTCCAAAAATGCACAACGTTGATGTTCAAGTTTTCACTTCTGCCGTTGTTTTTTTAACAGCCAGCCAATTTTTTTGGGTGTATCCCACTATTTCCATTATTAATTTCCATTGATGGAAATACAGTTTTTGTTATGTATGGTTTTTGTTGAATGGACTAAAGCCTATTGCAGACGAAACCTATTAAGTACATCAAAGCTCAGGTACTACCGCCCTATATTCGAAACAAAATTGAAAATTCAGAATTTCTCTATTTAATAAAAACGAGGCCATAGGAACTCGTAAGCTGGGTCGCGTCGTAGAGCACAGAGGAAAATCACATTTCGCGAAAGTCATACTTAGAAGCCTAGTGAGTGTAGGCTGGTTTTATCAAAGTCAATTTTATGAACCCTCACCCAAAAAAATATATATAAAAAAATGAAGAAACCCGACTGCGTACCAGAAAAGAGGAAAACAAGCTAGGATTTATAGGATTTGTGTTACTTGAATTTTATAATATAGGTATAGCAGGACATTTTTTTATTTACTTTTCAGATTTGTCACGTCAAAATATTCTTAAACAGTTGGTTAAACGTATAAGTTGTAGATGTTTTTGTGATTGCTTTTTAAAACCATTCATTTTTACCTACAAGTTTAGGAGAAATATAATTCAAGATGCTCTATTGTGCCCCGGATATCCGCTGTATTGATTTTTCTTTTAGCTCTTTAGTAGTTATGAGGGAACAAAGAAACAGACGTACAGACATACTTACATAGGTGTACAGGTCAAAAACATAACCCTCCTTTTGAGCTTCACTTCAGTCGGGTAAAAAGGCAAATAGGGAGTTCCTCAAATAAGAACATTGTAAATACTTTTCTGCCGGCTTTACATGACTTCTACGCTGCTATTCAGAGGTATTTGGCGACTGTAGGTTTGCCCAAGCGCACACAATAAGATGAATGCGGGTGTGGCTGAATGAACCCGCGCCCGTTGCTTTTGCCAGGTCGTAAAATATTAAAAAGTTGAGGTCTTTAAAGACTGCTACAGTCTTGCTTAGGCTCAAAGAAAATTAAATGACAACTCGACCAGATCGCAGGAAATCATCCGTGTTTTCATACCAGTTACCAAGTTACTTGATTAACACTACAGAAGATATTTAACACAATAAGATGAGAGGCCTCCCTCCTCTCTGTCTCTCTCTTTGCCTTTGGCCTTTGCCCTACAGTGGGACACGACCGGCTCCTAAATAAATAAATAATAAATAAATAAAGATGAGAGATATGAGATATTAAAGGTACGATTCACTTACAAACCACTGAAACGATTCAAACTGAGTTTCCAATAAAGTTGTAAATATATAAACTTTGGAATCTTTGCTTACATATTTGATAATAATAAAGATGCTATAGGTACTTATGTTACTCGTACCATTAATCTGAATAACTTTCCCGAGGAACATAGGTCAGAAAAGTGAGTCACTCAAATATTTGCATTTGCAGATAAAGTTGTAAACATATAAACTTTGAAATCTTTGCTTACATATTTGATAATAATAAAGATGCTATAGGTACTTATGTACGAGAACATAGGTCAGAAAAGTGAGTAACTCAAATATTTGCATTTGCAGATAAAGTTGTAAACATATAAACTTTGGAATCTTTGCTTACATATTTGATAATAATAAAGATGCTATAGGTACTTATGTACGAGAACATAGGTCAGAAAAGTGAGTCACTCAAATATTGCAGATAAAGTTGTAAACATATAAACTTTGGAATCTTTGCTTACATATTTGATAATAATAAAGATGCTATAGGTACTTATGTACGAGAACATAGGTCAGAAAAGTGAGTAACTCAAATGTTTGCATTTGCAGATAAAGTTGTAAACATATAAACTTTGGAATCTTTGCTTACATATTTGATAATAATAAAGATGCTATAGGTACTTATGAACGAGAACATAGGTCAGAAAAGTGAGTAACTCAAATATTTGCATTTGCAGATAAAGTTGTAAACATATAAACTTTGGAATCTTTGCTTACATATTTGATAATAATAAAGATGCTATAGGTACTTATGTACGAGAACATAGGTCAGAAAAGTGAGTAATATAAATATTTGTATTTGCAGTTATTTAGGAAGCAACTTATTTATACACGTCTCCAGAAATCTATCTACATATCTTAATTTAATCTGTTTTAAGTACCCACTTAATTAAATCCAGTAAATACTCCGTAGATAGTCTATTGACTCAGGTGGGTTCAGTGATGCGTTCACACCTTCGAATCTCTCACAAACATAAAATTTGCATACGAAAACACCTTCAATGATATCGCCTGCTCTGATTGAGTAACTGTTGTGTGGAAAATCAACATTAATTTAACGTTTAATTTTAGCGGTATTGCTTTCATGATAAGACAAGGTTATTTTTTTGGACCTGATATGCGTATTCCCACCTTATTACAGAGGTCAAAAGCAACAACTTTTGTTCTACGACTTTTCTAACGCACACAAAATTTTCGACTCCCCATACTAAAGTGGTCACGTGATCGACCCATTTAGTATGGGAAGTTGAAAATTTTTCGTGCGTTGTTAGCTAAGTCGTAGAACAAAAGTTGTTGCTTTTGACCTCTGTAATAAGGTGGGCATACGCATATCAGGTCCAAAAAATAACCTAGTATAGATTTATACTTACATTGACTGGCCCTTTGGTGTGAATGGTAGTGTGCCTGCCTTCTTCGCCTCGGGCCGCCGGTTTGATCCCCAGCCAGGGCATTTGTGTGATAAGCACAAGTGTTTGGTCTATGTCTGGGTGTTACTTAACTATTTATATGTGTATCAGTCACTGACACAGGACTATCAGTGACTGATATACATATTTAAATACAGTACAGGCTTGCCTAGTTTGAGATCAGATCTGTGTGCAAATTTCCCGCCCAATATAACAGAAGTCACAAAAAGTATACAAGTTTTGTGCAAGATGCTTCTTAATCAACTGCGTAACACAAAACCGTAAAGCAAAAAAACTTTTTTTTAGAAACGTATACCGAATCACGAAAAAAAAACTTCCCAGTCAAAATGCGCTATCAGTTCAAGCAGTTAAGCTTGAGTCACACTGAGGCGGTAGCGGAAGCGTTCCGGGGGCGGTATTTTTTGTAAAGTATGAGTTCTTATGCACCCTGTCACATTGAAAACCGGTCATGGCGCGGTATTTTCTTCCCGCTGATCCGCACCCGGACCGCTTTCGCAATCATATCGCCTCTGTGTGACTTGCGAGCTTTACTGGAATATAATTTTTTCTGCATTTCGACATTTATTTTTTTCTCCTCAGGGTAAGTTGTATTATGTTTTATGGTCCGAGTAACATTAGAGAGGAACGCAGTTGATTAGGAAGCTCCCTAGAGATCAAAACGCGACAAATTATTTTGCACCAACCATTGCAATACGAAACTCACGAAAGGTTAAGTATCAGTTTGTATGGGGAAACATAAAGAAATTGACTGTTTTCGATACAAATTGTCTATATTATTCCCATACATATTCCACTATTGCTGGCGCAGTATGTAGAAAATTCATTTGAAATCATCAATCATTCATTCACTGCCCGGTATTTGTTTGAGAAAAAATCCCCTAACCATGATTAGAACCCGTGACCTGCGGCTTGGCGAGCAGGATCACTACCGTATGATTGACACTTTTCTTGTTTGTCCACAGAGTGGGCATAACTCCAGTTAGTTCACTTTGGATCGGTGCCTGGTGGATCGGCTTCATCTTATCCGCTGTGCTCTGTCTCATCGTCGCCATACCTATACTTGCTTTCCCACATGAGTTGCCAGGTAAGAATAAAAAAAAAAACCGGCCAAGTGCGAGTCGGACTCACGCCCTAAGGGTTCCGTACCATCTTATATACTAAATGCTTTTGCTCTTTGATTTTAAAAACTCCAGAACCATCCAACTTGACCCCTCTTTTATAGAAAAGTTCTTGAAACGGGAGCTCACCTTAATTGGTTAGTATTAGTTGTGAGAACAATTGAAATATTTAATGATTTTAGACTTTTCCCTTTATTTGTACTGTGAGACCTAGCTTCTTGCCAAATTTTCCTTACTCCGCGCAAATTTCATAATTTTAGGTCAACGGGAAGTACCCTTTAGGTTTTGCTTTTTTGCATAAATGTATGGAGATGAGGACATAAAAAGCCATATCTTTTGATTGCTTCGTTGTAAAAAAAATTAAATTTTTATATCTTGTGTGTTGTATAGACCTTAATATTCGTTAACAATTTCAACCCGATACCTTTTCCCGTTCGTGAGAAAAAGGGTCTTGACAGACAGACAGACGGACAACAAAGGTACGGAACCCTAAAAAAACTAATACTTAGATATAAATACGAAGATATGACGCCGGGAGTCGAACAGTAGCATTCAGCTGCACTACTACTTTGCGGTTGGATGAAGACGAAAACAATAACTGTCAAAATAATTAAATGGTTGAATTAACCTCTCTGATTCCATCATACAAAAAAGCAATAATCTATGCAATTAAAAAGAGGGTTGCGAATTTTTACGGTCGTATAATATGGCCTTGAATAATACTAACGCTTGAACCCTGGCCGCCATGGAACGACTCAAATCGGTCGGATGTTGCCACGTGACCAAGATTTTTAAAAATTTTGAACTTTGGCGCGTCATCCGTCTGATTGCCGCCAATTTTAATCTATGGTTTATACGTCATTCGAAAGGTAATTTCAATAGGTCATTACTCCCTATACACACCAAACCAAAATAAACCATAGCTTCGACGCAATAAGGCAGAATATCGAGCGCGGGAACTCGATCCTATTCTGTATCCTTCGGGATACACCGGGGCTCTACAAATTTTCAGGTGCAGCAGAAATCCGCGCTTCAAAAATATCAGAAGCGCACGAAGGAGCCGCGACTAAATCGGCTGCTTTTAGCGCTTTAAAAGAGCTACCTAGAGCGGCCGTAGCGCTGTTGAAGAATCCGACGTTCCTGTTCCTGAACCTTGGTGGTGCTACCGAAGGCATGCTCATCTCTGGATTCGCCGCTTTCCTACCAAAGCTGCTTGAGAACCAGTTCGCTGTTAACGCGTCTGAAGCGGCGTTATTATTAGGTAAGTGAAAGCTACTTACTAAACCTCATATTATCTAGACACGCGGCAGCGTGTCAAGCCAATAGATCAAGCCATGGAAAGAGAGCTGGCGAGCAGCACCCGTGCAAACCATTTGAAGTTTTTATATCATGAAGACCAACATTTTATTTTACTTATATTGGCTGTCAAACTAATACAATTAGCAACCTAGTAAGGCGTTTGTTTGATCGCATTGATTACAATATTTTATCATTAAAACTTTGATAGTATACGTTCATGGTGATCTTTGCCTCTGTTTGGCTTTCTTTGTTTAAAACCAAATTCACACGCAACGTTAATAAAAACATAAACTTCCTCATAGGTTCCAATTTCTTCTGGTGTCCCTCAAGGATCTATATTGGCGCTCCTCTTATTTGTCATATTTTTGATAAAAGTGTAGGTAGGTACTCGTACTCGGTCGTCTAAAAGCCTACGATGGATAAAACCCGTATACAGACGGAGTCACAGTGTTCAAAGAAATCTCAAAACAGAATGATATTTTACCTACTTTTCGTATTGATCCCAACGTCATTCATAAGAACAGCTTTATCAGTGGCATTGTAAAGGTCCTCGTGAGGAAAGACACGCAACGCAAAAGAAGTTGTCCACTGACCTTACAGAAATGGTTTTTTTATTACTTCTGGATACAAGGTATGAAACGTTGTTCATTCCAGGAGTGATAACGGTCCCCGCCGGCGGCGGTGGCACATTCCTCGGCGGCTGGCTGGTGAAGCGCTGGCAGCTGGCGTGTGCAGGGATCATCAAGCTGTGTGTCGCCGCCACCGTCATCGGGGCAGCATTCACCTTCTCCTTCGTGTTAACTTGTAGCGACTACCCGTTTGCTGGCGTCACGGTTCCTTATAACTCACCTGTTGTGCCTGGGTGAGTCTTTGAAAGTATTTTAAGAAATAAAAAATATGGGAAGCATTTCAGACAGCAAAACCTTTAATGTGGGTATCAAGACTGATATAGAATAGAGTAAGTTTATTACAATAGAATTACAATACTTACAATTTCATACATAACATACCTAAATAGATATAACACCCAGATATCGAAAAAGACACACATGTTCATAACACAAACGTTTGACTTGGGAGAGGATTGAACCCGTGGCCTATGGCACAGAAGGCAGAGGCACTGCCAGCACACCTACAGGTCTGTCCAGAAAGAGAGGAAAATAAGAAAGAAAATTATACTATTTGTAGTGTTGTTGAGACGGCGATCACAATCCAGCAAAGTGAGCACTTCCATGAGCGTTGAACCTTCGACCATACGAAAATTAATACCTATTTATGCCAGGGTTTATGGGTGACGCATGTGTTATTTAAAATCTCTAATCGAAAAGAATAAGAATAAAATTCAAACAGATAAGACGCAGCGTTCGTCGATCTTATTATGATTTCTATACTACAGGTAGGTACCTACCTACGTCTAATCGAAGTGTTCGTTCAAGGCCTACAGTCGAAATAATGTAGCTTGATTAGAATGACAGAATAGTGAAAGCAGGACGAGCGATGCGCTATGCGATACACATGGGAGCGACAGAGACAGGTATCGATCCGATCTGCTCTCACGCACAGTTTTCCTGCTGTCATTCTAATCAAGCTTTATTATTTCAACCTTAGATTATGAATAACGGCAGCTTACTGATTTCAACTGTAGTTATGATTGCTAGCTTTCATTCCGATCACAAAAAATATGCAACATCTCTTGGCAACAGGCTTAGATGAGTAATCGTATCAGCCTTTAAATCAAATTTGAGCAGTGGAATTCATGATGATCCGAGAAACCATCAAGAAAGTCAAATTTTGCAAGCTATTATACCCACAGAATTGGAGGTCCAATTTCTTTGGTTATACCTCACCATTGCCCTAACTTTATTTCATTTCTACGGAGTCGGCTTCTTAACCCAGGGGATTTAACGAGGGCACTGATTTTTACACAAAGCGACTGTCATCTGACCTCTGTAACCCAGAGCGCAAACTAAAGCCAACACTACATCAACAATCTTCTTTTCCCTAGAGATGAACGTCTGTTCGCGACATGCAACACCAACTGCGGTTGCGTGGACGCAGAATACGCACCGGTTTGTGGAGCAGATGGACTGGTGTACTTCTCTCCGTGCCATGCCGGTTGCAGCCAACGAACGCTCGTCGGCGCAGCTCAACTGTTCCATGGTTGCAGCTGCATCAGCGATCAGACCTTACCGAGCTATAGTGTCGGAGAAGGTTCGTATACCTGATAATTATACAGTTGTCTCTGAACTAAAATACACAGTGACAACTGATCATCAGACCTTGGCAAGGCTAAAGTCTGTCGGAAGGTTCGTCTTACTGATATTATAGAACATGTAGGTAACGAAAACGTGTGATAATACTAAGAGGTGTGAATCTGTTCATGCAACTGAAACACTTTTCCTAACGTACGAAAATCAATTAAAGACAAACAATCAATGATCTCATATAAACTGCATCAGCTGATAGCGCATTTTGTATGGGAGGGCAAATTTGGTTTTTCGTAGTTCGACATATGTTCCTTGGGAAAAGTTGTTCTGTTTCATGGTCAGATTCACACCCTTCAGTATTATCACACCTTTCCGTTACACGTTGTACACATGTCTCAGAACTAAATATGTACGCCTGCGCAGGTCAGGGCAGCTCAGCTGTTCCGTGACAGCAGCTGCATCAGTCATCAGACCTTGCTGAGCTATAGTCTGGGAGAAGGTTCGATCTTGGATATTTATATACTCGTCTGAACTAAAATAAGCAGAGGCTTAGTATATCACTAACGAACGCTGGTTGGGACAGCAGCTCCGCTGTTCCGTGATTGTAGCCTGCATCAGTCATCATAACTTGCCGAGCTATAGTGAGAGGAAAGGTTCATATTTAATCTGTGGCGCGTGACTGAACTCCTTGGTTCAAACTCTGTCGCGCGCTGTTTTGTTTTTCTATGCTGTCAGTCATGACACGACAGATTTCACAACGTTGTTGTAAAAATTATCTGCAGAAATTTAATAAATATATTGAACATGCTATCTAAATGTAAATACGTATTTGTATATATGTGCGCACTGTAATACCTGTTGTAAATAAACTTTGTAAATACATAATATGGGTTTTATATCCATATACCCATAATTGGTGACCTAAAATTTACGACGTGCAAAGACGCCGTGTGCCCGTGTGTGGATCGGCGTATTTTTCTTCGTGTCCTCGGCGTGTACGCGCGACAAGGGGAGTTCTCTGAAGCTGCAGCAGCCTGATCTGCTAATCATCGCCAACACTGCTCCGTGCTGTCTGGTGACGCGTGCTGCTTGTTGCCGCGAGCTGAGAGGTACCCCAACTTCGTCGCGACCATTTTCGTCCCTGCCTCGAGTGTGAGGCCGACGCCGCCGAGGTATTTTACTGCATTTTTTTTTTCCCTACGCCTACGTCACGACTACGTCTTCTTGGGAAAGTGACAAGGACGGTGACCGTCCGCGTACGTCCCAGCTCCGTGCTCACTGCTGCCTGCGTCTACTCGCCGCAAAGAACGCTCGCCCGCATACTTTTGTTTTGTATATAGTGCTGTGATTTTTTTTTTTTTGTATATACAGGGTGATATGTGTATTTTGTATATTTAGGGTGTTTTGTAAATATTTTTTATTAAGTGTAAATTTTATTTTTATAGCGTTTCGGCAGAGTTTGGACCTAGGCATATTAGGCGTTATTATTATTTATTTATTATTTCAAGATGGAACAGCTAGAAGCTCAAATAAGAGTCTTACAGGAACAAATGGAAGCGTTGCGTCCTACCCCTCCTCCTATAGTAAGTGCTGTATCCGCGAAATTACCGGCATTTTGGGTTGATAAACCAGCCCTTTGGTTTGCGCAGGCGGAGGCACAGTTTGAAGTTGGGGGTATTACTCAAGATGCGACGAAGTTTGGTTACGTTCTCTCTATGCTCGATACCCGTGTTGCTGGCATGGTGGAGGACATCATCACAAGTCCACCTACTGCGGGTAAATATGATTTACTTAAAGATCAGCTGACTTTGCGCCTTTCTGCTTCGAAGGAGCAGAGAATCCGACAGCTGTTGAGTGAGGAGCAACTAGGCGATCGGAAGCCATCTGTTTTCCTTCGCCACTTGCGCTCACTCGCAGGTTCTAAAGCTGACGAGGGCATCCTCCGCGAGCTGTGGATGCGCCGTTTGCCCCACGAGGTGCAACGAATTCTCATGGCACAGAAGGATTTGGCTCTCGGTAAAGTCGCGGAGATCGCAGACGCGATAGTTGATACTCCGTTTTTACCGTCATCGTCTTCGGCAGTTCATAGTACGAGTAGTGTGCCGTCGACAAGTGTTTTGCCGGAAATAGCCTCTCTTGTTAAGTGCATCGAGCAGTTGACTAAGAGGGTAGATGCGATGAGTAGCAGCCGCTCGCGATCAAACTCGCGCTCTAGGACTAACTCGCGTTCTCGATCGAAATCTCGTTCCAGCATCTTATGTTGGTATCATCGCCGCTTTGGTACTAAGGCAGTTAAATGTATCGTTCCCTGTAACTGGAAGTGTCCAAACCAGGGAAACGCAAGCAGCAACCAGTAACGGCGGCAGCTGATTGCTCAAATCCCGGCCGTCGTTTGTTTGTGACAGATTCCGTCTCAGGTCGTCGATTTTTAATTGACACCGGTTCGGATATATGTTGTTTCCCGCGCCGTCTGGTGAGAGGTCATTACAGTGCCACTACATTTGATGTGCGCGCAGCTAACGGCAGCACTATTAATACCTATGGCTCATTACCTCTCAGGCTCGATTTAGGTTTACGCAGGGATTTTCATTGGGATTTTGTAATAGCAGACGTTAGTACACCGATCATTGGCTCCGACTTCTTGGCTCACTACCATTTATTACCAGATTGTCGTGACCAGCGTTTAGTTGATGGGTCTACTAAACTGTCTATTCCCGTTCATGTCGCTCACACCAACCAGCTCAGTGTGAGAACCATTGCCTCAGACTCACCTATTTCCATGTTGTTGCAAGATTTCTCGGATATTACACGACCACCCGGACTCCCTAGAACTGTCAAGCATTCCACTGTTCATCATATCGTTACGACTGACGGTCCTCCTGTTTCTTGTCGTCCTCGTCGCCTCGCTCCGCAGAAATTGCTGGCGGCTAAGAAGGAGTTTGAGGATATGGTGAGGAGTGGGATAGCAAGACCTTCTGACAGTCCGTGGTCGTCTCCATTGCATATGGCTCGGAAAGGAGAGAATGGCTGGCGTCCTTGTGGAGACTATAGAGCTCTAAACGCTAGAACTGTTCCTGACCGCTATCCTGTACGCCACATTGCGGATTTTGCGAACAACCTTGCTGGTTGTACTGTCTTTAGCAAGGTCGATTTGGTCAAGGCGTACCATCAGATTCCGGTCCATGAGTCTGACATTCCGAAAACGGCAATCACAACTCCGTTTGGTCTTTTCGAATTCCCGTTCATGACCTTCGGGTTGAGGAATGCGGGCCAGACGTTCCAACGGTTTATTGACGAGGTGGTGCGTGGTTTAGATTTCTGCTATCCCTACGTTGACGATATCCTAATTTATTCACGTGACGCTCAAGAGCACGCTGTTCATCTTCGTGCCGTTTTTCAGCGACTCTCTGACTTTGGTGTCGTCATCAACACTTCAAAGTGCGTTTTTTGTACTGACGAAGTAACTTTCTTGGGGTACAGGATTTCCAAAGATGGTACGCGCCCACCTCCTGAACGAATCGAGGCCCTGCAGGATTTTCCCTTGCCCAAGACCATCGAGGGACTTCGTCGTTTTCTGGGCATGGTAAACTTTTACCGCCGTTTTCTTCCCCATGCAGCCGAGTTACAGGCGCCATTGATTGACGCCCTAACTTTGGCTCAAGCAAAGGGTGCCAAACCTGTTCCTTGGACGCCAGAGCTCGAGCTCGCCTTCCAGAAGTGCAAACAGCATCTTGCTAGCGCTACTCTTTTGGTGCACCCTGTTGTTGAGGCGCCTCTTGGACTTTTCACTGACGCGTCCTCAACGCATGTCGGTGCGTGCCTCCAACAGATGGTTAACAATGAGTGGCAACCGTTAGCGTTCTTCAGCAAAAAGCTGAATAGCAAGCAATCTGGTTGGCCTGCGTACTATCGTGAGCTCTTGGCGATCTATGAGAGTGTGCAACATTTTCGGCACATTCTTGAGGTTGAACACGTGACAATATTCACTGACCATAAGCCACTGGTTTATGCTTTTAGTCAAAAGCGTGAGAAACTTCCGCCAGTTCAGCTAAACCAGTTGGCATTCATCAGCCAGTTCTCTACTGACATCAAACATGTCAAGGGTGCTGAAAATGTCGTTGCTGATACTTTGTCGCGTGTCGAGACTATTCGCCTAGAAGAGAATTATGCAGCTCTCGCTGCCGATCAAGCCAAAGACAAGGAATTGATTAAGATGTGCATGCACTCATCTCTCAAGCTCAGAGTGGTTTCAGTTCCTGGCACTGATGTGTCACTATTTTGTGACGTATCTACTGGAAAGGCCAGACCTTATCTGACGCCTTCTTTTCGTCGACCATTTTTCGAAAAGCTGCACAACCTCAGTCACCCTGGTGCGCAGGCCTCTGCGCGCATGGTGGCTGAGCGCTTTGTTTGGCCTGGCATTCAAAAAGATTGCCGGATATGGGCCCGGAATTGCATCGCGTGCCAACGGAGTAAGGTCACTCGGCATACCGCTACTCCCTTTGGCGTTTTTCCCGCCCCTTCCAAACGTTTCCGTCATGTTCATTTGGACATTATTGGACCACTTCCCCATAGTAACGGTTTTCGGTATTGCCTTACTGCTGTTGACCGGTTTACCCGTTGGCCCGAAGCATGGCCTATGGTAGGTATCACGGCGGAAGAGGTCGCGGAAACTTTCCATCGAGAATGGATATCCCGTTTCGGGGTACCTTCTCTAGTGACTACAGATCAAGGACGCCAGTTTGAATCGGCACTCTTCCGAACTCTCCTTGATCTGTGTTCAATCAAACGTGTTCGGACCACAAGCTATCACCCTTGCGCCAACGGCCTAGTTGAGCGCATGCATCGCCAGCTGAAGGCTGCCTTGATGTGCCATCAAGATTCTTGGCACAAGGTATTGCCTGTTGTGCTTCTTGGCATGCGTGCTGCACTCAAGGAGGACCTTCAATGTTCTCCGGCTGAGTTGGTGTACGGTGAGCCTTTGTGTCTGCCTGGCGAGTTTATCGTTCCTGATACAACTCCTATTAGGTCCGAGGACGTCTCGAGTTTTGCGTCGCAGTTGAGCCATTTTATGGCCGATCTTCGTCCAGCTCCTGCATCGCATCATGGTCTTCAGAAGACGTTTGTTTCAAAGTCATTGCCTTCTGCAACGCATGTGTTTTTACGAGACGACACAGTACGACCATCGTTGAAGCCGCCTTATTCTGGGCCTTACAGGGTCGTATCTCGTAACGATAAAAATATCGTTATTACCATGGGAGCGAAGGATGTCCGAGTCAGCTTGGATAGGGTAAAGCCAGCTTTTGTGGATGGTGACTCTGCCTTGCCTGTGCCACGGGTGCGGATTCCATCTCACCCAGCATCTCCAACTGGCCTTTCTCCGCCAGTTCTTACAGATGCTGCTCCACCTGTTTCTGGCCCTTCTACACCTTCTCCATCAGTTGATGATACTCCATCTTCCTCTTCTTCTGTTCCTCCTTCTGACCCTGCATCCCAGTACACAACCCGTTCTGGTCGTAGGGTCCGTTTTAGATATCCATGCGTTATTTGACTGACAGACTGACTGACCTGTTTTTCTTTCCTCCCCACCCATTTCCTTGAAATATATATTGCTTTTGTTTCATTATCGGTTTTCTTTCTTCGTGGGGGGGTGATGTGGCGCGTGACTGAACTCCTTGGTTCAAACTCTGTCGCGCGCTGTTTTGTTTTTCTATGCTGTCAGTCATGACACGACAGATTTCACAACGTTGTTGTAAAAATTATCTGCAGAAATTTAATAAATATATTGAACATGCTATCTAAATGTAAATACGTATTTGTATATATGTGCGCACTGTAATACCTGTTGTAAATAAACTTTGTAAATACATAATATGGGTTTTATATCCATATACCCATAAATCCAAGTGTAAAGTAAAGAAAGGTACGCTAGTTACTGGATATTCTCATTTTTGAGAATTTATCGCAACTTTCTTTACAATATTGAAGACCTAGGATATCTGAAATCAGTTCGACGATGTGTCATAGACAGGCCTTTTTGAATTATGTTTCAGACACTGAGCGTAATCAAATCACTATCCTATCACTACTATTACTTTCCTATTTATTACTATTGAAATATCTTATAAATACTGATGAAATATACATGTTACAGGAATGAACAGCTCAGTCCAGTACGAAGCTATCAACAGCATCTGTCCGTCTACCTGCCCATACCTGTGGGTCTTCGTAGGGCTTACCTTCGGAGTCATGCTGTTTACATTCATTGCCACTATGCCAGCCTTGTCCGCTACTTTAAGGTGAGCACCTTTAAGATATCATCTCGATTCTTTACGTAGAAACAAAGGCCATACCAATAATTGGAAAGTTACAAGTAAATCACACAAAGACTAATGGAGCAAGCCATGCTATCGATCAAATATCGAATGCATGATATATTGAAGATCATCGCGAAGCTTAAGTGTCAGTGGGCAGGACAGTTGGAAAAGATGAAGACCAATAACTGAGAAGCCATGAGACAAGATCATTAGGACAATATGGAGAGTATCGCAGCTTGACGTGGAGAAGACAGGCACAGGACCTAAAAGCTTGTGAGAAATGAACTTACGCCTGGCAGTGGGTGGAATTACTGTCTTCGTTGATTTTTTGATTTGCCTTCCGTTTATTTTCTACATAAAGTTGCTCTATAACTGCAAGGATCTTATAAAGGTTTTGATTTTTGATGCTGTCATCGTCAGTATCAGAGACACTTTAGCGGCTTGAAAACTCTTGACAACAAAGTTACTCGTATTAAGGCTTAAATTTCTGACCTTCCCATTTTTTGCAGATGTGTCCGCGAAGACCAGCGCTCGTTTGCCCTGGGCATCCAATGGATCAAGGTCCGCCTGCTGGGCACGATCCCCGCACCGCTCCTCTTCGGGTTCCTCATAGACCTGTCCTGTTCCCTCTGGAGCAAGACCTGTGATGACTCCACCGGGGCCTGTCTGCTTTATGACAACATCAATATGAGCAGGTATGTAAGATTTTCTCCGCCCTAGCTTTATTTCATTTCTACGAAGTTGACTCAGTCGAAAGATGTCCACAGATGGGCATAGACCTCCCTTAAAGATCCAACCAAGGTTATCATCCTCATTGTCGCTCTCTTCATTTTGGAAGGTCATGTCTGAGTCGGTTACCGTTATTGTCGGTAGGCAGTGGTGGTCCTGATTACTAGATTAGTTTACACCAAGAATCCCTGTCTTCAGCACGTCGGAGAGCGGTGGTCTCTGGTCTGATCAGCGGTGTGGTGCTCTACCTCGGATCTTCTCCCCTCTACTTTGCCCAACATAAAAAGCTTTTCCCGATTATCAGGGCTTCTTCTGGTAACGTGACCGAAATAGCTAAGTATTCTCCGATGGCAAATTTTTGAGAGTAATACGGTTACCAAAATAATATAGACCTCCAAACATTTTCAGACTGCCATCTGTCCTTAGTACGTAATCCAAAGATCTTTGCTATGCTACTGTTTTAGCACTGTCGGCAAATATGCACACAGACTATTATTATCTGCTTTCTGAAAAACAGTGGACAAACCAGACCCAATCCTAGATTAGATTTTGCCAAGCTAGTTTCCAAACTGACTTTTTAAAGTTTTGTTGGCATTTCAGTTTTGATTTATTTCCTTACTTTCTCATTTCTCTTCTTTCCACAACAATATAACCATAACGAACTATTTTCAGGTACATGCTAGCCATAGCCCTAGTCGGCAAGCTGTGTTCAGTTCTCTTCTTCTTCCTGGCGTGGTGGTTCTACCGTCCCCCAGGAGGGAAGAGTCCCAATGCTGTGGTTCCTTCAGTAGACCTGGTGGTCTGTAGTGAGAAGACCAACGGAAATGGAAACTGCAATGGCACTGGAGCCAACGGGTATTGCAATGCTGCTTTGGAAGCCAGTGATCATTTGTAAGAAGAGGATGGAAGATTGTCAAGTCATTATGAGGGAAGAAGAAATATCATTCATTACTCTCTCAGAGAAGAACGGAGAAATCTGTCTGACTTTACAGAGTATAGCTCTGGTAGTATTATTAATACATAGTCCGTGTGGTGCCGACTAAGAATAGTAGGTAACACCCTAGTAAAAGGCGACTAAGGTATTTGAACCAAAGGATGGGCAGCAGCGTCCTTCGTTTCGAACCATCTTAGATACTGCAGTCACCAACTACCGCGGTTTATGGTGTCAGCAGGTGGGCTAACTAGCGTGGTGACTATGGTACTTCCCTTGCAAAATAAACCACACATATTTCCTGTGGAATTCTGGAGGCAGCTCCCTGTCCACTAGTGGACATTTAATAGCATGTTATGACGATGAATAGATTCCAAGACATAGTTTTGATGTAGAAGTATTAGTTCTGTTGTAAAGTATCTGTGATGATGTAGATATTAAATAACGTAAAGGCACACTGTAAATGTTGATACTTACATCTGAATTTTGAATAGCTTAGTTAGTTCATTCTTACTACAAAGGTTTTTTCCCTGACAGCCGTTTGGCAACTTTTTAGTGAGGTCAAAAGCAACAACTTTCGTTCTACGACTGTTGTAGCAACGCAAAAAATAAAATACTTTGGTACGTTACAAAAAAACCATTAAATTACATCTTTGTTTGGAAAATGGGAACTTTTTGGCGTTGTTGCAAAAGTAGAACATAAGTTGTTGCTTTTGACCTCATAAACGGTTGTCAGGTAGGTACATAGATACAAAAAAATAACCCTAATAAGCGATATGACGACTTACAATCCATATTTAAAGCTTTACTAAATTGCGTGCCATGCTCAGGAGTGGGTTTGATATCAGTTTAGGTAACTGAACCACTTTTCCCAACAAACATAGTCCGAAAATCAAAAAGAAAATGTGCTATCACCTGAGCAGTTTCTATGGGAAGTACTTTTTTTTTTCGACCTATGTTTACCGCTAAAAGTTATACAGATACTGATGCTGAACCCGCCCCTAAGCTATGTCATGCAATTTAATTAACACCCTGTATATTGCTATCACTATCTTTTTTATCAAAAAAGAAAGTGACAGCAATAGTTTTGACAGAATTTGAAAAGAAAAATGCTTTGTGAAAAACTGCCCATTAATCTGTAACTTGTAGGCTGAGCTGTAATATCTAACTGCCGAATTAACGCGTCTTACTCTCTCCAACCTCCATACAATTCACGAGAGTGAGATAAATATATTTTTCACCTCACAAGCTCGAAAAACTTTGTTTTATCGGTCGAAGTCTGCATGCAAAAGTCATATTTGGCCGCTAGCGTGGAAAAGGATTTTGAAATTAGAACGTGATGATGAATTACGGTAGGCGCTATTCGTTAACATTTTCCTCGCTGTAGCACAGATTAAATAATAGTAAACTAACGTTTACAGATCCGTCACTCCCAGGCGGGGTGCCGACAAATTTCAACCTTATGGTTTAAGCATAAAGTCGATACTTGCAGTGTACCGCTTAGGAAACGTTTTTAAATCGCGGGTGATCGCGGACAGGTGGGCTAAGGCGATGAATTTGTCACTTTACGAGATATTGAGCGAGATGCAAGTAGGTAAGTATGGTAGAGGAGCCGAGAAGGATTTTTCACGTGATGATCAGGGCGACTAAAAGATGTCTCAGTAGATGGGGCTTTATGAGAGGATCACGAAAAACTATATAAGAAGTTCCAGACCGGAGCCCGGTGTTCAGGAGGCCATTGTCTGGAAAGGAAAAGGAACAAAAAAACCTGATCTTCAGCAAAAACAATTTTCATGCGAAAAGATGGGGACTGATGAGTAGTGATATAAAAACTTTGACCAGACACTGGTTTGCCAAAATTCTGGAGACTGTTGGCAAACCAAACCATTAAATTGTTTTCTATTGAGTACCTGATAAAATTTAACGCGATAATCAAGGCGAAAAAGAGATGTCTCAATAGAAGATACTTTATGAGAGGATCACGAAAAACTAAGTAAGAAGTTCTAGACCGGAGCCTGGTGTTCAGGAGGCCATTGTCTGGAAATGAAAAGGAACAAAAAAAACTGATCTTCACGTGAAAAATCCTTCTCGGCTCCTCTACCAGTATATAATATTGTGAAAATGCAGCTTAAGATGACATAAAGAAAATTAAAAGTAAAATCGACTGCCTCACCCAGTCGACTTCTAGCGCCGCGTTGCATACCTAGAGTGTGGAGTGTCACAGACCTGGCTGTAGTGAGGGTAAAATTGTGTGTTTCGCTCGGTAGCAAAGTTATTATCGCGTCCAGTGCCTTGAAACCCACGCGACGCTCAGGACTCTGTTCGCTCGTGGTTCAATCCTAGAATCCTTCACTTGCTCGAGTCAGTACAAGGCACTCGCGCCAAATAACAATTTTGTTGCCTTGCATAACAATGACCTATTGTCATTGGTGGTGCAACTCAGCATTAATTAGCTGCAATAGGTTAACTGCTAGACTAGTAGACACACTTTTAATACTTTTTTTAAAAAACTTGGGTAGTAGTCTTACTCTCCACTCAAATGCCTATGGGATATTACAGTATCAGAGAGCTTGAATGCCTTAGATCAACGTTTTTACCATATTTTATTTTTCAGTATGCTGTCATATTTATCGGATACTACCTACCATACTACATTGATGCCTTTTATATTCTATTGATATAGCTCTCCGAAAAGGAAACTGAATTATTCCTCACAAGAAAATAAGAAAAGTATAATGGCTTCCCATATCTGCTTTAAAATTCGTCTGAGTGGATATCCGATTTTAATGGTTTATGTTTTGAATGAATCATTTATATTTTTAATAAAAGCCACCTTTTTAACTGCCAGTTGCACAATGCTGTTTTTAGTTAAAGCGCTGTTAATTCTACTGCTGAAACTTATTTTACAACAAAAAAGACAGCATCAGGAGTAGATTTTCAAGCTTTTTACTAAAGAAATATATACAAGGTGTAAGGGACGGTGTACCGAAAACTGAACGGGCGTGCTCAGTCAACGAAACTGAACAACTTTCCCAAAGAAACATTTAATTGGGAAATGAAAAAAAATTTACCATTCCACACTAATTGCTCACTCTGATCGAACAGCTTGTATGGAGAAGTCAAAACTAATTTTTCGTTTCCCAAAAATGTTTCTTTGGGAAAGTTGTTCAGTTTCGTAAACTGAGCACGCTTTTACAGTTTTCGGTATACCGTCCCTTACATCATGTATACAAAGCCTGGCCTAACACTGACGCCTACCAAGCAAATAAAAAAAACACCACACTAGATACAGTCAAAAGCACATCAAGTTTGACACAATGGACTTTGCACCGCATATATCTTATTAAGCGTAGAGACGACAGTTGCACTGCGAGTGTCAACCTTGATCTACCCTTGACTGTAATTACTAAAAATAAATTCGATTCACTAGATTTAAAATTTAGAGTACAACTTTAAGGCACAATTTTAAACAATATTTAAGGGTTTTTAAAAATTTTGCATCACATTTTGTAAGTAGAGTTAGGTTAGGGTACAGTCGTGTACAGAACGTTTAATTTATTTGTTGAATTTGTATAGCCGTAAGGTGTTTTGGTTGAAGACTGATTGTTTATTAGATATAAGGGATAATCCCGATTTTTCATTAGACCAAGAAATCTAATTAACGTTTTATTTTTGTAAAAATATATTTTTTATGTTTTTGTTTATGTCAATTATTGGTGTATATTTTTTACAAGTCAATAATGCAATTCGTTGAATCATAATTTATCAAAGATCAAACCTGTTACCTAATTATTGGGAATGTTTGATGAGTTTAAAATAGTCCTAATTAATTAAGTGAATCAATATTGATAATAATTAGCTAAGTAAGCGCCCATAAGTATTATAGAATTAGTTTAAACATTTAGCTCAAAAGATCAAGAAAATATAAAAGATATCATTCCGAGTACAATTTGGTATCCAAAAACAATTTTGGAGAACTTTTTGTATGTTTTCTAATGAAATTTGTAAACACGTACAATTTTACACATATTGAATGAAATTAAATATTTCGAATAAATCATTTAGTCGTTTCACTTTTCCTCAGAACAGTACGCGGTTGATGAATTGATTAAAAGATATTATTAAAATATTAAGCAATATATTTCAACATTAATAATACGTATAACTTAACAAAATGCATTCAACATTTCATATCGAAAATAATGTACTTAAGATAAAATTGATTGGCAGCCGGAAAGGCGAAAGTCACTTATACACTAAGAGCGGGCAGTTTGCAACCCTACCTCATCGGATACCATTAATTAGTAGTTATG
The DNA here is from genome assembly GCA_947532105.1 of Athrips mouffetella. Lineage (NCBI taxonomy): Eukaryota > Metazoa > Arthropoda > Insecta > Lepidoptera > Gelechiidae > Athrips > Athrips mouffetella. The sequence goes on along the minus strand of OX383960.1, from coordinate 30,842,543 downwards.
TATGTACTATGGTACTTACTAGGAACATGAAGTGTTAAAAAAACTAACCAGGGTTGCGCCCAGGCAATCCTGTTTTTTTAGACTCGCCATTTCATTGTGCAGCAGCCTAGATAGGTCGCTGTTTGGTACCCGATGAGATAGGGTTGCCAACTGCGCGCTCTCCGCCTATGACTTTGTACCACAAAGAGCACGTCAAGCTTGACAGCTCGAACATTTTAGTATACTTTCTTCAAAACAAGCTGCGCTGAAGACTTAAAGCACCTCTTAATTAGTATTGTTGCTAATTAATAAATAATGTAGCTATAATAGAATGACTGCCAAACAGAACCATGCGCCTGAGCAGGACGGAGCAATACCTGTCTCTTACGGTTGCTACACACATGAGCAGACCGGTATTAACTGGCACAGCCGGGCGTTAAAATCGAATAAACGTAGATGAATGTTCGGGGTAAAAGCTGCTCGGCTGTGCCGCACATATGCATTAGGCCGAGCAAAGCGGGACGTAGATGAATGTTCGGGGTAAAAGCTGCTCGGCTGTGCCGCACATATGCATTAGGCCGAGCAACAGCGGGACAACATTAATCGGCAAAGCCGGGCGGTAAAATCGAATGTATGCAGATGAATGTTCAAAAGCCGAATGAAGCCGAACATGTACTAGTTTCTACGGGTCGGCTTTGTCGTTCCACAAATACCGAATGTTGTGTGGACGCGAATGAACTAGCCGATCGGTTCGGATTTGCTGTTCGATAAATACTGCCGAACCGACATGCCGGACCTCTTATGTGTGCAGCAACCCTACACACATTTAAACAATGTGTAAAGCAAACGTTATGTAAAAAAAGCTTACTATCGATTAGATGACTATATGAATGACAAAGAGGTATGGTGCTCTGATATTCCAGCGAAACACAAGAAACACATTGTAAAAAGCCGACTCTTAAAGTAGGCCGTGCTGCAGTGGTTTCTTGCCGTTTCTTTTACGCTGCCATAGCACGATCCGAAACGGCGTAGACTCGCTCTATTTGCATTGTATTCTGCATGACATTCAATAAGTATTCTGTAAAGAATCTACATTGAACAAAATTATCTGAATATGAAACACATCTCCGCCCTGTTCCCACGCTGCTGTCATTCGAATCGAGCTACATTTCTTGTTGACTGTTATAATTACAATAGGTAGATAACAGGCATTTCCTCTGAGAGCAGAGAAGGGAGCAGGCCGTATGACAGTCAGGCCGTCCGCTAAACTCGCGCGGGCGCACGGACCGGGCAGCATGTCTCGGAATTCAATGCGTGTCACAAAAGAAATTTATCTTACCGCGGATCTGTGTGACACGCATTGAATGCCGAGACATGCCACCCGGAACGTGCGCCCGCGCGAGTTTAGCGGACGGCCTCAATCGGGCCATAACGTCACGAAAGAGGCGGGGCTTATGTCAATTCCCCCCGTCTCACTCGGTCTTCACCCCCGCGCGGCGTCGTACTTGGTTTCTTACAACAATATACTAGAGGCACCTCTTCAACCTTCTTTGCTCCGTGGGCATTTCAGAACAGGCTTTTTTGGTACTTTGGCAGTGACTCTGATCTATAAAAATATCCGTGTGGTGCCAAAGAATAGAACCCAGCCATCTCTACCCGTGGGTGTCGTAAGAGGCGACTAAGGGCTTATGAACCGAAGGATGGGCAGCAGCATCTTTCTGTGTATCGTAACAGCGGTCTTCAGCCGCAATTTTTAGATGTTATGATGATGTTAATGATGGTAAAAATGCACTGTAAAAACCTGGACACGTAATAAAAAAAATCAAGATATTTAGATATAAATTTTACAAGATACTCGTATCCGAAATGAAGAATCTCAAGTGGAATCAGCTCAGTTCATTTTGAACAGAATTGACCGATCTTATAGACGAAGAGCGAGCAGTTGGCATCCTACCTCATCGCCCACCAAAAAGCGACCTATCTAGGCTGGTGCAGAAGAAGTTTGTCTAAAAAATAAGGTTGTACCGGTACCGAAGCTACCGCTTTCTAGTCGCAGAGGAGATATTAAATTATATTATTTATTCGATAACAATTAATACATCGTGTTCTAAATTTATGTTACAACTAGAAACCATATGTCTAAGTACATAAATTAGATAAATTCATACAGAGTTAATATTTTATGACCAGCTAATATCCGTTTGCTTACTTATTACTAAAAAATTATATGGATTCTTATCTGAAATAAATTATTTGAATTGAATTATTAACTGAGACCAAAAACAACTTAAGTAACTAGTAATAAGTGTGCGGATATCAGGCCGAAAAAAAATTACCCCCAGATTGAAAATGTTCTTAATGGAATATTATGAAAAAAATAATAAATTAATGTTAAGTGTCTTTCGCCAATCCGCTTATAAAAACAGAACGACGTAGCAGCAGTCTTACAACCAGAGCTTGAACATATCGGTATCATTTACAGTAGAGCAGTCATCATTGCCCTAAAGTAGAGCCAACATAATAAGTCCATTTTGACGTTTTCTTATCGCCAATACTTCTTCTTCTTTAAACTTAAGAGCTGTGCTCTTGTCGGTGGAGTAATCGCCAATGTTTCCTTGTTTCCGCCAGTTCCTTCACCTCCTGATACGACTCGACCTGTACTTTTTCTTTTATTTGTTCCATAAAGGTTCTCCTCGGTCGGCCCCTTCCTTTCTTTCCCTCAATTTCCTTTCTATGATGTTTTTAATAAACGAATCGTGTCGTATCAGGTGGCCAATCATATTTCCTCTCCGATTCTCTATAGTTTGTACGATAGATCTCTTTTCTTTAACCCTTTCAAGTACCCTTTCATTCGACACCATTTCTGTCCAGCTTATACCTTCCATCCTTCGCCAACACCACATCTCAAACTCCTCCAGCCTCTCTCTGTCTCTTTGTATCATTGTCCACGTTTCTCCCCCATAGAGTGCGATAGTCCAGATATATGATTTAATAAACCTTTTTCTAATTTTTAGTGATATCTTTTTAGATTTAAGTATATGTTTCTTCCGGTTGAAGGCTTGTTTGGCTATTGCAATTCTGGCTATTATGTCTTGTGTGCATCGAGAGTCATTATTTATTATACTTCCAAGATATTTAAAACTATTTACTTGCTCTATTATGTTATTACCCAGTTTAACAGGTCTATTGTTCGGTGGCTTTTTGGATGCTGTCATTATTTTAGTTTTGTTGGCATTTATCTTTAATTGGTATTTTTCAAATATAGAATCCATGGTGCTAATCATATTTTGTAGCTGTATATCAGTTTCTGCTAATGCAGCAATATCATCTGCAAAACGTATAAATTTAATATTTTCTCCATTAATCACCAATACATAGAGTTCATTTTTATTTGCAGGTCGTAATATTTTATACGTTTGACAGCTGTCAAAATGGACCTATAATGATGGCTTTTCTTTAGTCTCTAGCATTTCACTTTTTTCCTTTAACTTGAGATTGGCAGGAATGGTTGTTTCCCCTAACAACGACCGATTTCCAAAAATAAAAAAGTTAAGGGAAGTAAGGTATTGCTACTTAACCACAGTACTTAACCAAGGGGATCTGATGAGGATTCCGTTTTTACATAGAACAACTGCTATCCGACCATCCGCAACGCAACTTATTAGGCTAAGATCCCACCTTCGATTCCACGACAAGATTATGCACCTATCTGTTATTTGAACGAAATGTGGTTTATATGGAAGGTTATACATGGGGTCTTACAACGCCCTAGGGTTGCCTATAAACTTCTTGCCGCAAGTATCTACCTCAAAAACACATATCAACATTTTGGTTGTATGGGAACAACCCTTTCATTAATTTTGGCAGAGCAATGGATATTGCCGTAAGATACTGTTAATAGAGATTCTCGGTCTTGCGAAGTTTCATCAAAATCGGTTCAGCTGTTTCCGAGATAATTGAAATTTTTTTTGTATGACAGCTACCCTCAAAATGAGAGCCAGCAAGAAACTACTCAAAATGCTGTAATAAATTTGCCTTAAACTCCTTAATTTTAAATTTGGTGCGATTCGAACCTGTCGTTTAGCCACTAGGCTCATTTTTAGGGTTGCTGTCTTACAAATAAAAAATTGCTATTATCTCGGAAACAGCTGTAACGATTTTGATGAAAATTTGCATGACCGAGAATCTCTATTCAAGGTATTTTACGGCAATATCCATTGCTCTGCCAAAATTAATGAAAGGGTTGTTCCCATACAACCAAAATGTTGAAATGTGTTTTTGTGGTACTTGCGGCAAGAAATTTACAGGCAACCCTAGGGCGTTGTATGACTTCATGTGTAACCTTCCATATAAACCAAATTTCGTTCAAATAACAGATAGGTGCATAATCTTGTCGTAGGATCTTAGCCTATATATATATATATAGACCAAACTAGATCAAAAAAATAAATAAATAAATAAAAATCCCTGGGTAAGCTTCTGGCTCTCAGAGTTTTCAGTTTCCAAATGAACAAAATGGCAACAAAAAACAATAATGGTATAATTGATACCTGTGTTTCAAGCTCTGTTTACAACACAACCTTAGAAGAACTTGACACCCTGGCTCTCTTCAAACTCCATCAACTCACATTTGCCTTTCTGCTCCAGCGTCTTCAGGGCTTTTAGTAGGACGGTCATGTCTAGTCCGTGGAACTCTGGAAAGAAAGAAAAAGTGGTTTGGTATTTGGGCAAATTTTATTTTGTGCATGTTTACATAATTATTATCAATCAAGCAAGACACCGACTCTATCCACCGTTAGTAAAAAAAGTATTACAAAATACAAAATTTTACAAAAATCCGATCAGACAGATTGAAATAAAGATAAGTAAGTATTTAGATAAAATATATGTCACTGTAGTTTAAAATAAGTCAGGCTCATCAGCGTAGCTAGTGACTAGCTAGTACAAATTATTATTATACAATTTTATTATCATCCGACCATAAAACAGAACTTTTCCCTTATATGTCCCTTTCCTACATAAAATTTGTATATAGTTTTGTGCAATACTATTTATTTATTTTTATTGTTCTATGAACCCATATTTGGGAGAGGCTGTTTAGTTTTATGGTAAGAGTAGCATCCAAAAATGTTATGGTGTCATAAATAAAAGTTTACCATAAAAATGAAATTTAATGAAATTAGAACATTTACCTTCATCAACTGTATTGTCTCCTTCTCGCAACTCAAACAATGTACACACTGAATTATTCATTCCATTATTACAAGCCCAATTATACACCATATTACCCCATTCATCTAGCGAGTGCCAGTAGATCTCCCATACATTTTTACTCTTATCCACAGCCGCCGCCCTGCCTTTCCTTGCCATATCTTCTAGAATTACTAAAATAGATTCTTGTGACAACTTTCTATCTATTTTTGTGTTATTAAATAATGGTGTGTTTGAAGCTTCCCTTATGTCTATAGTGGACTGTTTGTTTGCTTTTGAATAATCTGCTATTAGTTGTTCCCATGCTTCTAGCTGTTTCGTTTTTGTTTCTGTGTGTGGTTGGATTCTGTAACAAAATATTAATATTTTATGGTCTATCTATTCAATTTTGAATTCAGCATTTACATCCCTTTTAAATCGGTTCTGTTACATTAGGGGGGTAAAGTAATAAATATATGTAGAAGCTATCTCCAGCCACCACTGATGTCTGGCTATCTTGCATTGCACACACATATCTGTAAGAATATAATGCTAGTCTTACCAAATTTTGTGTAAAATAAAAAATGTGAACTAGAGTGACCTAGTTATCCTAAGATACTTACTCTTTATAACAAATTAGAAGCGCCGAGGTAATTTTTGTAGATTTCTATCAACTTTTGTATAGTTTTAGTTCTTTTTGTTAATGTCTTTGCTGGTTTTGGTTCCAAATCTGTTACGGACAGTTTGTATGGTATCTTATGTTCTTCAATTTGTATAGTTCGGAATCCTTTTCCAAAGTCAGTTGTAAAACTGATCATTATTGAACAATCTTTTGCAACTGCTGATATTAAAGCTAAATTTTTTGGGTCTATTGATGATATAAATCTTTTTCTATCAGTTGCAGTTTTTAAATCCAGGTTTTCTTTCTTTATTTTTAGTATTAGAGGCTGAACATAGTCATATTCTGTATCATCAGTTTCTTGCATTTCAAATTCAAAGTTTTCTGATAACTTTTGTAGATACAAAAGGTTATGAAGAAAACTATCATGTTTTAAATTGTTTTCTTCGACACAATCCTTTTTTTTCTGTTCAAGTGTTTGTTGAACTGATCGGCCTTTGGATTCTTTTAGAATAGTATTTGACTTTTCTGTACCACTCAGCAAAACTTCGATAATAAATTCCAAAAATGTATCTGATGTCCTGAATACTGCCATATTTTTTAGAACATTTTCAAAATCATTAGTAATAGATTTCTCATTGTAAATTATGTTTCCATCTTTGAATAACTTAAAGTTATTTTGTGGATTTTTAATAAGATTTGATAATGCTACTTTCATCCTAAATCTGTCTCCTGAGAAAAGGTCTAATGGACAATAATCACTAACAGAATCTATCTGCTTTTTTTGTAATTTTAGAAACTGTTTCAGACAGAAATAACACTTGGAAAGCTCTTGAAACTCCTTAGACATGAATCCTTCTTTTGGTTTTATCTCTACACAATAGTTTGTTTCACATTTTGGGGTTAAGATTGAAAGGTTTAAATCTTTTATGGCGAAGCAGCTAAGCACTGATTTGTACTTTCTGTTTTCCGGACGAAATTTAGATAATTCCTTGACTAAATTTGCAAGCTGGTCAGTAGGAACATTAATGATTTCTTGGGTGTGGTGGTCATCGATGAAGAATATTGGAATCATCAGAAAATTGACAAAATTTACAGAATTTTCTATCGTCTTTAAATCAACGGAATTACCATCTTCTTTGATAAGACGTATGACGTAGTTAGTTTCTAATACTTGCAACACGATGTGGACGTTCCCTTCGCTGATATATTTCCATTGTTTGTCCAGAAATTCCATGTTTAAATTGCCTCAAAATTATGAACTACTTTACATTGACGATAAACTTGATTACTTACGTAAAAAATGGAGGAAAGCTGTACTGCCAGGGCCACGAGATTTCTGCCATTATAGCCTGTGAGTGTAGTGCACTAATATCTGAGCCAATTTGTATTATGAAATTGTAAAAATAATTAAATAAAATACACAAAACGCCCAGCTGATCTCATCAACGATGATGACAAACGACATGTCATATGTGACAGTATTTTTTTTTCTATAACAAAAGCATTAGCTATATCCAAATACAGCCTAGCGATTAAAAATTAAGTCCACCATTCACTGGCAGATTTGCCCGCAGACATGTTGACATTTTTTGGAGGAGCTACGATTAGAATAATAAATTTTTTGGATGAAAAACGTCTGTTAAACTCATAGAATACATAACTATAGTCCTAAGGGTTTTCTGTGCTTGTATAAAGCCTTCAGGACAAGTCTGTCTATTACGATCATTTTCTGCGCATGGATGACAGGCGGAGAGCCAAAGAACTGTTCGCTCGCCTCCTCCTACCTGCCGGGCTCACCCCCGCGACTCATTTTTTGACTTCTGCGCATTAACAGTCACATACAGAGCTATTTTGCACGCCTTTCGAAAAGCTTAATAGCTTTAAATAGCAAAAAATGTACTTATTTCGTGTAATTAAGAAATCTCATTCAGCAATTTCTACAGTAAAGTGTTAAAATTATTATCCGTTTATTAAAAAAATAATAATTTGCGAAGCTTATAACTATGTCAATTCTATTCATCATCTACTCTGTTTGCGACGATGCCGAAGAAATATATATCGTGCTGTCTTCTTCAGTGAATTCGTCTTGTGAAATCTCATTATATTTGAAATCCCTCACAAACTGTTTCACTGCCTGTCTGAAGTCGTAGTCGTGGGCTTTCAATCGCCTGAAAGAAAAAAAAATGGTCAAGTGTGAGTCGGACTTGCGCACTGAGGACTCCGATACACTATTAGTATTTTTGAAATCAAATAGGTTGATTTTTACGACCGCAAAACTTAATTTGTTTGTAAAGTTTTTTTGCAGTTATCTAAAAAACGATGCTACTTAGAGAGATTGTTTTTTTTCATTATTTTTTGTAATATTTACATAAACGTGTATCGATTGTAATTAATTCAGATTTTTCATAAAGCAAACTTTGGAGGTGATTGATATTTTTTTTTACTTTTTTCATCATAAAAATATAAAAAATAGGTATGTTTTGGAATGTACCTAAAAGTAAAACCCTATAAGGGCTCCCGCACACGACCGAGAATCGGTGACCGATTTTTTGTCGGCATCCCGCTCTGACGTGTTATCACCTGAATCTTCCGTCCTTGTCCTGGCCGATAATCGCCCACCGATTCTCGGTCGTGTGCGGGAGCCCTAAATGATACCCCATTCGACCTAGTAACGACAATCTGAAATTTTGACCCCCCCATTTTGGCCCCCTCCGCAGTAATAATAATATTTTTAGAATTCCTTAATTTTCAATAAAACGAGGCAATCACATTCTAAAACTACTCCAAATTTCAAGACGATAGCATGAGTCATCATAATCATCATCATATCAGCCGAAAGATGTAAACTGCTGGACATACTCGTAGGGTAAGGTGCTCTAAGAGTACGCGGTCTGTAAGAGTGCGCGGCTGATATCAGAGGGGTTCTGTAAGACATTTTTTGCTAACTTCAGTTGTGTTTTGGGGCTACAGTGAACGGGTACTCCCTGCCAAAAAATTATCTTAATTCTTGCAAAAACTTAGATTCCAGGTAAACCTATAGATTTTTACTCGTTTTGATCTTATTTTTATGTGTTTAGCGATTATTGCTGCTATCCAAAAACTATGCAGTAAACAATAATGGAAACTTTCTCAAGTCACAAGTTGTTCTATGGTCTTATCGTGAATAAAGAGAAAATGGATATGTTTCGCAAGAGATGTCGCCTCCAGTTCTTTATATTGCAGCAGGGTGAGATTAAAGTGCGCGGTGTGGTTGCGCTTAAGAGTGCGCGCGCACTCTTACATACCACTTGATTTCGTTGCGTTTTGTTGAAGCTTTGTTCCAATTACATACTAAATTTAATGACATCTTTATTTAGAGTAGGTTTGGAAAAAAACTATAGGCTAATCAAAAGAACTGTACACCCTAAGTACTTAAAGAAGCTCGGAATCTTATAGAAAAGGGACAATCGACATAGGTTGGTAGCTGACGCTCTTGGTATGCCATAATCTTCATTAACAATTTAGCTGAAGAGAGGTGAAATTGATTGATGATTTCATTCTAATTTTCATTCATTCATTCATTAAAGTGGTCAAAGAAGAATTTTGTGAATATATTAAACATATGAAGATGTTCATTGGATTGACAGCAAAACGTTTGAAGGAGTTAGCTTATGATTTCGCCGTACAAGATAACATTAGTTACATTACAACACACAGATTTTATAAAAGAAAAGAAAACTAGCAAGCAAAAGATGGTTAAAAGGATTTTTAAGTCGCGCACTCTTACGCTGTGTTCCAAATTGTACAAACGCTGCTAAAAGCGTATACAGTACTCACGGACGGTCCAAATTGATTTAGCACGCTCACAAAGCTATCACTGCTTTAATGGCTCTAGTCAATTTGGAATGGATTTAAGCGCGCTCACGTGTTCATCTGTCAAAATGTCAGTTTTGTTTTTATTTTCTTTAACAAAGCCTAAGCTAATCGCTGAAAAATGTGTGCCAAATCCACTCTCATTTCCATTAGAGACAAACTCATTAAAATCAAAACTTAAGAGACATCAGCTGGCTGCAAATGCGATTTTGACATTAGCGCTTTCACTGCTCCACCTATTTGACTAAAGCACTGATAGCAGAAACGATGACGTCATCAATGACGTAAGGCGGTGAACGAGCGAGTGCTTTAGAGCACGCTTTAGGTCAATTTGGACCGACTTAAGCGCGCTCACAGTGCTCTAAAGCAGTCTGTTAGTGCAATATGGAACGCACAGTTACCAAACCATGCGCGCACTCTTACTCAACCAGTTGGGTAAGAGTGCGCATTTCTCTTTTTTTTTTAATTAGCTATTTGTGCCAAAACTGATTGGATTTGCAATGGAATTTTTAAGGTGTTTTGTTATTAGATATATAAAGACTCATAAAAGATAGAGTTGATTTTCGTACCCCTAATACTTTTTTTTCTTATAACATCTCATTTGAAAAGTGCGCACTCTTGGAGCACCTTACCCTACGCCTCCCCTAAAGATCTTCATGACGACCGGTCCTGCGCTGCTCGCATCCAGCGGGTTCCCGCGACCTTGACCAGATCGTCGGACCACCTTGTGGGGGGCCTGCCAACGCTTCGTCTTCCGGTACGTGGTCGCCACTCTAGAACCCTCACGCCCCATCGGCCATCGGTTCTTCTTGCGATGTGCCCTGCCCTCTGCCACTTCAGTTTAGCGATTCTCAGGGCTATGTCAGTCACTTTAGTTCTTTTGCGGATCTCCTCATTTCTGATTCGATCGCGCAGAGAGACTCCGAGCATAGCCCTTTGGGTGACTTTGAGCTTTCTGATAAGGCCCATCGTGAGTGGCCACGTCTCGGTGCCATATGTCATCACTGGCAACACACACACATAGCATGAGTGGTTGCTGAGATATACAGGTGTGACAGACAGATAGACAAAGTCGCACCATAAGAGTTACGTTTTTACAATTTCGGTTCGGAACCCTAAAAAGTAGGCTATTTAAAACTATACCTACCAAAAATATATAAAAACCTATATTGTGTAGTAATATTAAAGATAGAAGCGAAACTCTCCACCCCCGCTAGCAACTAGCTTTAACTAAACCTAGCAAATTCCTAGGACTGTGACAAAACCACAGCCTCAACGCATAGGTACCTACTAAAGTACTTACTAACAAACGGTATGCGAACAGATATCCTGACTTCTAAGATCGTGTAGGTAGTGGGAGGGATCAGTCCTCTTCTAAAGAGTTTCATTGGAATGCTCAAACACTCACACTCCTTCATTACGTCGGTAATCAGTAATAAATAAATAGCCTAGCGAACCAAGTAAAGTCGCCCCAGTAAAAGCCCCATCAAGTCTACAAAATACGGAGTGTTAAAGACATTGACAACTTAAAGAAAAACCAATAATTATGCACATAGCAAGGCTTAAACACACTATGTGATTTTATAAAACAACAAAATTCAATGATCAAAGTGACAACTTGAACCTAAATACGGAAATAGAATATAACAGATTTAAAGAAATAGAAGTATGGAGTAGACGATGGGAAAATGATTCAACGAAACTACATATTATACATCTGAACATTAGATCACTTCGTAAACATTTTAATGAGTTGTTAGTTCTGCTAAGTCAAAGTAAATGCGAAATTGATATTATAATATTGACGGAAATAAATATAAAACAAGATGAGCTGTCTATGTATACAATTGATGGGTACGACAACTATGCTACAACTAGAGAAATACAGAGAGGAGGAGGAGTTTGCATATATCATAAAAAGAAATTACATATAAATATAAACTTATTAAATACAACGGCTTTTGAAGCTCTGCATGGAAAGTTATTGATGGAAGGAAGAATATTACATATTTTTGCTGTATATCGACCGCCAGGTAAAAACAAGAGAAACTTTATAAATCAGCTGGAAATAATACTCAGAGTGAGTATACCACAATCAGAAGATCTTGTCGTCATCGGAGACTTCAATATGGACTTTTTTGGAAACAAAAGTGATGCTTATATATCAAGTTATAAAAATACCCTGTGTGAACGCGGCCTCCAATCGACTATACCGTGCACGGAGGTTACGCGTCAAGCGATAGTTAATAACCGGTTGGAGCAATCCTCGATAGATCACCTGTGGGTACGAGTGAAACAGAGCGATAGTAGAAGTGAGTGTGCGAGTGCAACAGCGTTCCTGATAGAGTGTAGTATTTCGGACCACCACGTTATCGGAGTCTCGTTGGAGGTAAACAAACCTATTATGAATGAGAGTAATTACATTAAAAAGACTATTGTGAATGAAAAAATGCTACAAGAAAAACTTTGTTCTTTTGATTGGTCAAAACTTTTACTAATAATGTGTCCCTTGTTGCTATATCAACAGATATTTACTGTATTTAATAATATATATGAGGAATGTAAAACTGAGATTTTGATAAGACGTAAGCGAGCGACACAGCCGTGGGTAACGAAAACACTGTATAAACTGCTTCTTAAAAGGGACGCTTTATTCCGTGCGTGGAAAATGACGCCTGATAATATTAATAAAAGACTGGAATACACCAGATTTAGAAATAGAGTAAATAGGTTAATTAATGAGGCAAAAAATAAGTATAGACAACAGCAGATTAGTAATTGTGAGGGTGATTATCGGAAAATTTGGTCGCATATAAATAGTTGGTTAGGTCGGTCAAAAGGTAGTTTGGATGACGTCATTAAGAAATATTTAGGAAAAAATAACTGTATGTACAATATTTGCTGTGAATTCACAAAAACGTTCACAAAAGAGATATTAGATATTAAGCATGTATGTAATATTAAATTCTTAAATAGAGATGCTTATGTAAAAGAAAGTAATATATGTTTCCGATTTGTAAAAGTTAGTGCACAAGAGATCTGTAAAATAATATCGTCTTTAAGTTCTGATAAATCGCCAGGACTCGATAAAATTAGAGTGAAAGATTTGAAACTTATGAAAAAAAATATTAGTGCAGTAATAGCGCATTTTGTTAACTTGAGTCTCTCAACAGGATTATATCCAGACCATTTAAAAAAGGCGATCATACGGCCAATCTATAAAAGTGGGAGCCATTACGATTATTCCAACTACAGGCCAATCGCCATTTTGTCGGCAATAAATAAGATAGTGGAAAAGGTTGTTGTAGGTCAAATAAGTGGTTTTCTTGAGCGATATAATATCCTGTCAGAGTGTCAACACGGGTTTCGTCGCGGCCGAGGGACGAGTACCGCCTTGTCGCAGTTTGCCGAAATAGTTAATAAGAGCTTAAATGATGGAAAACAAGTACTGGGTCTTTTTATCGATTATAAAAAGGCCTTTGATACGTTGGACCATGATGTGCTACTGCAGTCTATGGAGGAATGCGGCATAGGCGGGCCTACTAACGCATGGTTCAGAAACTATCTGACGAACCGAACTATCCGAACCGTAGTCGATGGAACTGAGGGAGATGAGGCGTGCGTGACACTAGGGGTCCCAACTGGTTCTGTTTATGGCCCTCTTGGTTATATTATGCTTGTAAACAGTGTTGTTAATGTGGTACAAAAGTGTAATGTTTTTATGTATGCCGATGACATGTGTCTATTATATGCGTCAAAAAATATTGATGAGGCTCGCTCAAAGATACAGTCAGACTTTGAAAACATCATAAAGTGGGCACATGACAACGGCATCATAATCAACGCTACGAAAACCAAATGTTTACACCTATACTCGCCTTACAACAAGGTAGCGAAAAATACAGACTACTCTAAACTTTGTATAACTGGTCACTCTTATGAATGTCTCCACAATTCTAAATTAATGTGTACATGTACAAAATTAGAATTCGTGACTAAGTATAAATATCTTGGATTGTTAGTAGACCACAACTTCAGCTTTAGGATACACATAGAAGAGCTATGTCAGAAGCTAAGGATTATATTAGGCAAATTCTATAACTTGAGGGCAGTTACAGACCAAAAAACGCTGACTGTTGTATATTACGCTTTGGCTGATTCCCTCATAAATTATGGCTTATCTGTTTATGGCCGCACTTTTTGTTCCTACATAAAAGAAGTCAAAAATTTGCAAACAAGGTTAATCAAGTACTTAGTAGACAGGAGGGTAAAGAAACACTGTACTGACTACACAGAACTGTACCCAATTGTTAAAGTTCTACCTGTAAATCTGAAGACTAAGTACTTGATTGCGTTGGAGCACTACTATAGTGATGAGCATAAGGAACGGGTGACTAACAGATATAACACGAGAAGGGTCAGGGAGAGGAAGATTTTGCTACCAGCAGTTAAAAATTATTATGGGAGAAGGCTAAATAAGTTTGTGATACCTACAATTTTTAATAGTATACCATGGCTTCGAGACGAAATGAAACTAACTAAAATAGTCCTGAAAAATAAATTAAAATTAACCCTCTTAGAAAGTGATAGTGCAGATAGGCAGACATGAACTTATATATATTACTATATAGTATAAGAGCAGATAATATATAGATATTTGTACAATAAATAATTAAGTTAGTACTATTACTACCTTAATTATTTATTGTATGTATTTTGTTAGAGTTAATTTATAAATTATAATTGTTATCTTTTTAATTCAAATAGGTGCATGATTTGTAAATTAGAGCGTTCCACTCGCCATCAAACTACTGTAGTTTGGCGAGACTTTAATCTTTAAGCACTTAATGTAATTATGATGAATAAATAAAAAAAAAAAAAAAAAAAAAAAGTGTAAAATATACAACGAGGAATGAGATTTGAACTAATCATTTAAGGTCGCAAGTTCAAGCCCGACTAATGTAAAATTCATCTTCTATCTAGGTATTTAAAAATTTCATAATAAGTTGTGAACGACAGCAACATAACAGGCAATCGGACAGTCACAAGTAGGTACACAAGAGAGTATACCAGTGACAGATAGGTAGGATGTCTCCTCCCTTCATTGCCTAGAAAAAGGAAAGGAGTGATCCATTGCTCTTGACTTACTGGTTGGCTTCAGATTTGTTCAATTGACTGATATGGGAAAATGCGTAACAAATTGCGTCCACATCCTCTGAATCGGGACTACACAAGGCCAGTGGATTTGTAAATCTTGGAACATTCTGAAAGATATAACAGATTGTTTAATTTTGTAGTTCTACGAATTCGTGTCATCATGATTAAGTCTCGGTTCTACCCTTTTGTATTTTTTTCGTCGGACAACAGAAAGTGTAAACAAAACCACTGTAGAGCTGGCTGCTCGCTCAAACATTTTTGCGCAACATGACATGACGTCTAAACATTAATAATGTCGTAAGCTGCCGTTATTCATAATCTAAGGTACAGCGCAACCTTCTGCTCTTCCCATAGTGGAGGGCTTAAATAGATGATTCGCTTACCTTGAAGCTTTTTTCAATCATTTCTTTTGTAGGATATGCCACATAAAACATTTCATTCGTGATATAATATTCACTGTTATGCGTTTTTGGATATAAAATTTTAAACAAAAATGTTCGTCTGAAGTGCAATAACTTCTCTGAAGCAATGTCTTTAAACACCCCTTCAACTACAATGAAAAGATTTCTTTTCTGAAAAGTTTTATAAAAAGTTGTGTTTAATATAAATTACAGTGCTATTTTATTTAGTAAAATTAAATTCGGTTACATTTAAGCCATTATGCAGATACTTAAATATCCGACTAACATTATAAACGCGAAAGTTTGTAAGTATGGATGGATGTTTGTTCCTCTTTCACGTAAAAACTACTGAATGGATTTTAACGAAACTTGGCACACATATAGTTTAGGTCCTGCAATAACACATAGGCTACTTTTTACCGCGGGAAAATACTTTATTCGTACGGGAAAACGCATTTAATGTTAATGAAGAAGGTGACTGACTCACTGACTGACATATCAACGCACAGCCCAAACCGCTGGGTCTAGAAATTCCTAATTTGGCATGTAGGTTTTCTATGAGGTCTTAGGGTGCACTTATAAAGGGTTTTACAAAATTCCACCCCTAAGGGGGTAAAATAGGGGATGAAAGTTTGTATGAAGGTCTGTCAGTTTTGTAGTTAGGATCTTCAAATTTTGTATTTAGGCTAACGACTAAAAATTAATATCGACGTGTCTCAGGGTATTTGAAAATTCGACAACCTAAAGGGTGAAAAGGGGGATGAAGTTGAAAATCCTTTATTTTTAAAGTAAAATCCATATAATTTATTATTTAGGCATAAGGGTTGAAATTCTATGCAACGTGGTTGTTATTTAAATTCCACCCCAAATTCAACCCCTAAAAAAGGGAAAAGGGTGAAAAAGTCTAAAAACAAATATGGGTATCGTTTGTATGGTTTATTGGGTTGCTGATTACGATAACTAGAACAATTTTGAAATCCAACGTGGTGAACGTGAAATACCATCATCCCCTGGGGATGGAGTTGGGTAGGGTCTAAAAATCAATATGGGTGTTGTTTCTAAGATTATATGAGGATAGGGATAGCGGTTAAGATGGCGTTAGGGGTAGGGATAGGGAGAGGGACAGGGAGAGGGAAGGGGAGGAGGGAGGAGAGGGAGGGGGAAATGGGGAGGGAGAGGGGCAGGGACAGGGATGGTGTGATGGACGGTTGGACAGATGGTTGGACGGACGGACGGACGACAGATAAAGACGGACGACAGAGAAGGGTGGATGGATGGATGGTCAGATAGATAGAATCCCACGCGGACGAAGTCGCGGGCAACAACTAGTTATTTATATGTAAATAATAATATTTAAATTATTGTAGGTAAGTGTATTTAATGTATTATAGTAATATTTAAATAGCTGCATTATGCATATACAACTTAGAGCCTGTAAGAAGATTTTAAGCACTATTTTAGCATGTTACTAGCACTGAGAATAAAAAACATTTCCCAAGAAACATAATATGTCAAAACACGAAAAAAGTAATCAACTAGGTACTCATAGAAACTGCTTCAGCTGATAGCACAATTTGTATGGAAGGGATTATATTTTTTATACAGGGTGTTAGGAAAAGTACCGATTTCCTTTAAACCACAAGTTCAGTAAGTAGAACAAAGTACCTATAAAAACAATTTAAAAATTAAAAAAAAAATGTTTTTCAACCCTAATGTTTCAATTGGATCGCACCGATATACCCCAAACAGTGTTTATTGACTTATATGACCAAATTTTTCTTTTAAAAAAAACTTATTAATTATTTTGTAAACACGCTTAATGTACTTATAGAACATGTGGTTTGAAGGAAATCGGTACTTTACCTAACACTCTGTACATTAACATAACCTTGTGAAGTAATTGAGTTTTATGGTTTAAGTGACATGTTAAAATACCCCTCTCTGTATTTATATGACTCCAACACGCTCTAGCACCTAGTTTTAAAAAATTAACGAATAAAATCTGTTAATGTTCTCTTGACTGAACAAAAATAATAAAATGTATTAATTTATTTAACTTACAGTGTGTGCCAATACATCAACAGTAAAAGTTGTCGGATCATGTAAAGTTTTGGGTATTTGACATATCACATTAATGACAGAATCATTTCGCTGCTGTTTGCCAAAATTAACGTTAGCTTTGGCACGTCTCTTGCGTGCCCGTTGAGCTTTCTTTGTCATCTTAGGTCTAAATCTCTTTTTACGACTCACTGGGTTCAGTATATTCTGGGACTGCATTGCATACTTTGCCAAAGACAAGTCTGCTTCTGAAATAAAAACACAAGTATTTTACTGTTTTCAGTAGGTGTTGCAAATAGAGGCGTTTTGGTACCAACACTGATGTACGGCAGTGAAAGCTGGGTATGGCAGAAAAACCATGCAAGTAGAATTAATGCAGTAGAAATGAGAGCGTTGAGGAGTATGATTGGTGTGAAATTGAGTGACAGGATTAAAAATAGTGTGATAAGAGAACGTTGTGGCGTAAAAGAAGACGTAGTGACTAAAATTGAAAAAGGGATGCTGAGATGGTTTGGCCATGTAGAGAGGATGAATGAACGAAGATTGACGAAAGAGATCTACAAGGCAAGAGTGAATGGAAACGTTGGAAGGGGAAGGCCTTGGCGAACGTACCAGGACCAAATTCAGGACGTTCTGAATAAAGGCCAGGTTAAAAGTACCCTTAACCGACGAGCATGTATGAAAGGATTAATGAAAGTTCAGGAAGCAAGGGAAGTATGTCAAGATCGTAGCAGGTGGAGAACTGTGGTCTCTGCCTACCCCGACTGTATTGTATGTATGTATGTTGCAAACTGGGATCCCGACTCTCGAAAATACCCTACCGAGCGAATTTTAGCTTTTTTGAATCCCGGGATTGTAAATAATCAAAACCGGGATTTTCGGTATTAACAAAAATAAAAATCTAATTAGTATTTTTCAAGAATAAAGCGCGCAATACGTTTGTTCCTGATGGCAACATTGTAAGAATATTGATGTTATTGTTATGTATGATTAGAGTTTGAAGTTAGGTTTTGGAACTATTTATATGTTGGAACCCTGAAAGTATAACACACTCAGTTTCGTAATAAACTTTCGCGTCGCGTACACAGTATTAATTATTATTTGTGATTCTTATTTGTAACTTGAAGAAAGTCTTATTAAAGTAAGACATATTTATGGATTTTATATTTTCATAATTATTGTGATTGCTAAACGCTCTGGCAGGACGTTTTGTGGTAAGACGATAGATATGTCTGTAGTCAGACAGTTATTTGGTAGATTTTTTTTTTACTTACCGAGTACTTAGGTAGGTATAATATGTTTTGGTGATTGTTATTTGTGATTTGAAATTATGGCTGAATTAAGATTTTTTGTAAATTTTTTTGATTGTTTGTTTGCTCCCATACCCAATTATTCTGTTCTACTTTGAAACTAAGCATCAGTTCTACTTAAAAATAATTTTTACAGCTCTCAACAGTTACAAGGTCGGATGATAAGGTTCTAACTTTTCAAGCTGACTCGTGGGATAAGGTCGTTCTCTTAACTCAAAATGGTCTCAATATGCTTAATAGGGTGCTTCGCTGGTTGAGTATCAATTCATGCTCAATCAATACAGTCATAACTAAATGTATGATGTTCGGAATTCATGAGTCATCTTTTCCTGATACATGTGTACTAAAGTGATAGCACACTGTTTCTACTCGGGTTCTGCTTGTCCTTCTTCGTCATGTTCTTGTCCTGCGCTACAATATATCAACTCCATCGAATGCTAAGGTATTAATCAAGATAAGTGCCTAAACTTCAACCTAGCCTAACGTATAAGGAAGCTAATCTATATTTTTAAATATCTTCGGCATATAGCAGATTTTGACATTATCAAAATAGTTTACTTTGCAATGGGTCAATCTTCTTTAATGTATTGTATATCATCTTGGTGAGGAGCAGCAAAAACTACTTTAAAAAAGCTTGAGCTTGAGCTTGAGCTTGCTTGCTTGATGGCGATGGCGATCTTCAAGTCTTCTTTTTCTACTACCGCACTTTTTAATACACGGCAGGTTCTTTCAATCCGAAAATTATTTGCCCTTATCAAAATTCTCAGAAAACACTCTTCAATTATCTACAACCCATCTATCCAACTAAGTAATAGGCGCCTTGATTGTATTTGCTAATCTAGTAAATGATGCTGAACTACTTTTGCGCAACGCTTTTATCCATTTCTGGGCCCTTATTTAAACAAAAAGTGTAACAGACTTAATAATATATGCTCCCTAACCAAATACCTGTGTAAAAAGTCTGTGACTAATAGGGAATATGCATAAATTTTTTTAGTCGCATTTATTACCAAAATATGATAAACCGTAGTAGAGATGACAAGAAGTGAAATTAAAATTAAAATTGCCTAAGAAATACGGCTGATATTAGCATTTAAAACTATCGTATTACGCGCCGATTAGACAGAGAGATCCGACATGGAATGTGACGTCACATGCCACTACGGCCATATAAACTTCGTATTATATTTCGTTTTGCTAGAAAGAGATAGAAACAAATCTTCGTTGGCTTATATCTTTTTTAATTTCATAGTTATTCGAAAAATAGTTTTACTTAATTGTTTATTACATGAATAAGGATATTTTTTTTAAATAAAGAAACATAATGCATATTCCCTATTGGTTACTCAGTCTGGACTACGACGAAATTGAAAATCTTTTCATTGTCTTAATTTAGAAGTGTAACTTGCTTGAACCTTCAACAGTGGCTAGCAGCTATTTGAACTGGTAATCCGATCCCAAGAATTGTTCTTTGCGTAGGGCTGTTTTGGTTTCTGGTTTATAGAGCGTAGACACTCCAGTTTTTTTCTAGCTGTCGCCTGCATTAAACGCGTAGAATTAAGGAAAAATCACTTTGTCCTTTCCCATGGTTCAGGATTACAAACTGAATTCATACCCTTTTCATAAAAATCAGTCTGGCTCTTCAGACATGAAAGCGTAACAAGCAGTCATAATTTTGTTTTTGTATTAGTATACTCTTCCTTAGATAATATAGAAATATTCGTTTCCGGAGGTGGAGGCCTGGTTGGTTACCTATAGTACAGGTTTATCTAGTTTAGGGGCCAGCCTCCACAAACAAAATCATGATTTCCTTTTTGATTTAGATTAATTGTTACCATTTTAGTTCCTTGATTTGTTTGTGTGAGGAAATAAATACATTTTATTTTATTATTCTATTACTCACCCATGATCGACTCATTTTGTATGCAAGAAGTTTTTTCTTCAGAAGAATTAAAGAGCGTTAAGTTAGCAAAACCATTAAAAATCACATTCATTTTTAGCTAGTGTGAATTTGTCTGAGTTAAATAAGACATTTTGTGTTTTTTTTGCCTGTTAGTTTGTTTTGATGTACTTACATACGTACAAGTTAAGTTTAAACCAAATTTGTAAGTTTCCAAAGCTAATAAATAATTATATTTAATCTATATATATAAAATAAGAAGGTGACTGACTGACTGACTGCCATATCAACGCACAGCCCAAACCACTGGGTCTAGAGATTCCCTAGGGGTGTTGACCTAGGGGTGTACTAAGAAAGGGTTTTCCAAAATTTCACCCCTAAGGGGGTAAAATCATAAATCATAAATCATAAATCATTTATTCAGAAAAAGAAGGCAAACAAAATGTAACAGAACTTAAAATTAAAGTATTTAGTGTAGGTACAGTTCAAGGTTGCTGCCAAGTGAAAACATCAAAAATCTCCACACTAGGCTAGGCCTGTCTTGTGGTAGATTTTTAAATACCTATCAAGGTTACAAGATCTTGAAGCGGCACTTCTATTTAAACATTTTAAACAGTAATAATTAGAAAAACCAAAAAAATAACTAATAAAATAAAAGTAGTAACATTAAGTGGTAAAAGGAATATGATATGATTTTAACTGTAAATGGATTTAAAAAAGTTTTCAGTACGTTCATAGGTCCAGTCCTGCAGCTCTTTCCGAATTTTAAATTTAGCTTCTCTAGCAGTAAGTAAATGTACATTGCAAATTCTATTTAGCTTGTTGTATGTAAAGGGCTTTTTGTATGAACTAAATTTCCTAATAAACGTAGATATGCCAGGCGGCAAAGGTAGCATAAATCTTCGTAGCTTAATGAGATTCTCATAGTCGGCAGAGTTCATTAGATCCTTGTGGGTGAGACACGATATTTTAAGGATATACAATCGCCTTACACTAAGTACCTGGGTTTCCTTGAACAAAAGAGCGGTAGGATAACGAAACGGTTTTCTCATCATAGTCTTTCGCACCGCCCGTTGAGCTCTTTCAAGACTTAGTAGATGCGTAGTGTTAGTACCTCCCCAAGCAAGGATGCAGTACGAAAGAATGGGTTGACAGAGTGAGAGGTAAACCTGTTTTAACAAATCAACATCTGCTACGTCACGGAGGGTTACCATGATATAGATGAGTTTTCGAACTCTAGCAGACGCAGCAGATATGTGATTTGCAAAGGTCAGTTTATCGTCGATTATGACGCCCAGGTACTTACAATTTTTGACTCTGTGGATTTTCTCACAAGTACAATCATGGTTGTTCCGTCTACAGGTATGGATAGTTATCATAAGGTTTGGTGGTGGGGCTGATGCGGCTGTTTTGTGGAAGCACAGGAAGTTGGTTTTTTTGGTGTTGAGAGTAAGAAGGTTGTTAGTTAGCCATTGAGCAACACGAGTGAGTCCGTTTTGTGCAATTGTAAGAACCCTGTCCCACGACGTTTCATGGAATAAAACGACTGTATCGTCAGCGTAATGAATCAGTTCAGCATTTTCTAGGCTCAAGGAAGACAGATCGTTCAAGTACACCAAAAATAACGTTGGTCCCAGAATTGAGCCTTGTGGTACACCGAATGTGACGTTTTGGGGGCTACTGATAACATTATCCACTTTTGTACATTGGCTCCTGTTTGTGAGATAACTCTCAAACCAGTCACGGTAAATGCCTCTTACTCCAATAAACTCTAGCTTTTTTAGCAAAATGGGAATGGAGACCGTGTCGAAGGCCTTCGCCAAGTCTAGGAAGACCCCGACACATTTCCTACCTTTATCTAGGTTGGCCGACACTATTTCCATTAACAGATCAACCGCATGTTCTGTAGATTTACCCTGTCTAAAACCATACTGTCTTGCCGAAAGGATATTATTTTTTTCCAGATAGCAAACAAGTTGCGAGTTGACGATTTTCTCCAATATTTTGGAGAAAGTGCATAGAAGTGAAATTGGACGAAAGTTGTTTGGCGTATCTTTACTCCCTGCTTTATGAACAGGTGTGACAAGAGCAGTTTTCCAGATTTTTGGGAAGATGCCAGTGGATAGACTGAGGTTAAAAACATGTGTTAGTGGCTTGACTAGGTAACTTCCTATCCGTTTAACTAAATCGTTTGTAATTCCATCCAGCCCAGGGGCCTTATGAGACTTCAGATGCTTTAACAAGCTTTCGACTTCTTGCATTGTAACTGGATGCATGAAGAAAGAGTTAGGGGATGAGATACTCGTACTGACTTGTGATAACAGAGATTCGTGCGTTTCGTTATTTTTGGATAAAATTTCACTAGCTAGACGTTCGCCCACGGTGGAGAAAAAATCATTACAATGATTGAGAGATTCAGTTTCTGTCGGTTTTATCTTACATAGATCATGTGCGTCTGTTTTTGGCGGTTTAGAATTGGTAATTCGTTTAATTGAGTTATATAGTTTTCGTGGATCCGTTTTATTTTGTTCAATTTCGTCTCTATCGTATGCAGTTCTAAGCTTCCGTACTAGCTCATAATAGAAATTGCGATATCGGGTATAGATCTTGTGTTTAATGGGGTCATTTGGATGTTTCCTTGCCTCCATATGCAGTTTATCTCGTAGCTTTGAACATCGTATCAACCCCGGGGTCATCCAGGGTTTCAGCGTCGTATTGGACCGGCTGATTTGTACAGTACAACTGTGTTTTTTGATCAAGGGCGTCAAAATGTATGAGAATGCTATAGCAGCTTCATTTGGGCAAGTTTTTTCGAGCACAGGTGACCAGTCTACAGTTTTTAAATCATCTTCCAGAGCTGCATAATCAGTCTTTAGTTTGGTGATTTTAGGCTTTGGAGTTTTTAAGGGCTTTACTTTAACTCCTATCATTGTTATTTTGTGGTCTGTGTCAGTTGAAGCACATGTTAGTGACTGAATTGTGTGTTTTGTTTTACAAAAAATGTGGTCTAAACATGAATTGCCACGTGTAGGCTTATCCACCGCGATTCTGTAACCCAGTTGTGACACAAGACACAAGTATTCAGAACTGGAATTAGGATCCTCAATGTTAATATTTATATCTCCAGTAAATACCTGACATGGACTGTTTGGAGCATCTTTTAAAACTGCCTCTAAAGAGGATAGGAAGTTATCAGTGTTAGAGAAGGATGGCGATCGATATACGCCGAGCAAAGTTAGGTGCATTGGGATGTGAACAAGAATACAGTTTGCGTCCATTAGATTAGGCTCACTTACTATTGGTGACAGAGTATTTTTAACATATACAACTACACCACTACTCTTATTTATGTGATTTGTTGAACAATAAGATTCATAACCCGCTAATTGCTTTACTGATACATTTGGACCCAACCAGCACTCAGTAAGAACGATTACATCGAAAACTATGTCTAACCTTTTCAAGAGAACTTGGAAACAGTCAAAGTTACGATTGATACTTCTGATATTGTAATTAAGTATTTTTAGCCCGTAATTTACCATAAAATCTTTACATTTTTCAGCAATTTCTATCTCGTGGCAATTTATATTAAGGGTATTATCTAAATCTTCTATAATATCTATGGAGGCCATAGTAACGAAATGTTTGTAGGTTGAAGAATTGTTTTTACAGAATTTGCCACGCACTTTTTGTTGCTATTTTTTGAGACTATTTTATCACATTTTAGGGAGATGTATATGTCGCTATTAATTTCAGTGTCTATAGAGAACTTTGCAGGACTGTACCTATTAAAACCAAGAACAGAGTCAAAGAACAATACTAACAATGCAAACAAAAATTTGAGAAACATGCACATTCCAAAGAGATAGCTATTTTGATATAGTATTCTCCTCGATGATGGCAGGTCCAATAAGGGTGTCAATGTCGATTTCGGAACGAATGGCAATAGCCGGGAACTTCTTTTCTTTGGTATTGGAGAATTGCCGCACATAAATGACACCATTTCGCACCCAGCAGTGCTTGAATTTGTGCATATTCGATCGCAATTTGGCACTCCGAAATAACAATCTGTTTGCATTTGATAAACGCTCATTGATATAAACGTTTGATTTCGTTCCACTTACGATATCTTCGGATGTAAAATTCTTTCTGGAAATGGATGCGGAAACCAACTCGTCTCGTTTCAACTTGCGGATTAGTTTGACAACGATAGGTCTACTTTTCGGTCCGGGCTGTGTTTCAGTGTTGGATTGAGGACGTCTCGGTCCAACCCTGCGGATTTCATCAATGTCTGCTGCTTGAATCTCGACTCCGAGTTTTTTAGACGTAACCAACATTAGGTGGGTTAGATTTTCATTATTTTGCTCAGGGATTCCAATAATTTCTAGCTCATTCCTCACGTTATACTGCTCCTGTCTATTTAAAAGGTTTTGCATCTCTCCCACCGTAGATTTCAAGTTATTTATTTCCTTTTCTTTACTCTCAAGTTTTTTTCAAACTCTTCAATTTTTGTTGTTAAGGATTCGGAAAGAGTAGCTAATTGTTCTTTAACGCCTAATATATCTTGCCTCAAAAGACGAATTTCGCTTACGAGAGTTGAGTCCGAGGGTAAGTCAGGACACGGCGGCTCGGTGGTGTTATCTTGCTGAGAATGTTTTTTGTTAAAACGACTACCACGAACAGTATTGATGTGACCGCGAGAGTAAGTGTTGTTCAGAGCGTGAATAGGGGAGCTGACGTCACTGATTTTTGGTTTTGAGCATTTGCATGCTGGACATACCCAGGTCTCCTTCTGTTGGTCATTAAACTTTTCAAATTGTGCGGGCGATATGGCCAAGCATTCTATATCATAGCTATCACCACACTCTGAGCATTCCATGTATAGAAGAGTCAAAATATTCTTACCGCAAGCTTTGCAAGTAGTAGGCATTTCAAATTCCCGAGATGGAACCGCAGACTTCAATATGTAGGTACCTATTGAGTACAAGCGCGCAGGATTCGACGAACAGCGGGCGCACGACGGCAGCTATAGGCGACGCGAAGCGATGATTCACCGCAGCGAGCTCACTGCGGGTTGAGGCAGGTCAGGAACAACGACAAAAATTTAAATTTTTGAAATAAATCACGTTGTATCTTCTAAACGCGATGTCGTATTGAAGAACGGTTTTCACCATTCAGTAGACCTAATATATGGCTATAAAAATATTACACACTTATGATAAACTTTTTAAAATTTTGATTAATTCTAGCCGAAAACATGCAGATCTAACTCGTAAGAGTGCCGCGCGTGTATCACACAAAATAGGGGATGAAAGTTTGTATGAATGTCCGTCAGTTTTGCAGTTAGGATCTTCAAAATTTGTATTTAGGCTGACGACTAAAAATTTAGTTTTACGTGTCTCAGAGTTTTTGAAAATTCTACACCCTTAAGGGTGAAAAGGGGGATGAAGTTGAAAATTCTTTATTTTTAAAGTCAAATCCACATAATTTATTATTTAGGCGTTAATGATGTAATTCTATGCAACGTTCATCACTGTTATTGAAATTCCACCCCAAATTCACCCCCTAAAAAAGGGAATTGGGGTGAAAAAGTCTACAAACCAATATGGGTATCGTTTGTATGGTTTATAGGGTCGCTGATTACGAAAACTACAACAATTTTGAAATCCAACGTGGTGAACGTTAAATACCATCATTTCCTTGGGATGGGGTTGGGGTGCGATAGGGTTGAAATGTGAATATGGGTGTCGTTTGTATGGTTTATCGGGTCGCTGATTACGAAAACTACAACAATTTTGAAATCCAACGTGGTGGACGTGAAATACCATCATCCCCCTAGGGATGGAGTTGGGGTGCGATAGGTTTGAAATGTCTAAAAATCAATATGGATGTCGTTTGTATGGTTTTTCGGGTCGCTGATTACGAAAGCTACAACAACTTTGAAATCCAACGTGGTGGACGTGAAATACCATCATCCCCTGGGGATGGGGTTGGGGTGCGATAGGTTTGAAATATCTAAAAATAAATATAGGTGTCGTTTCTATGTTAGGGATAGTGGTTAAATTGGCTTTAGGGGTAGGGATAGGGGCAGGGAGAGGCAGAGGTAGAGAGGTAAGGGAGAGGGAGAAGGAGGGGAAGGGGCAGGGGGAGAGGGAGGAGGGGGAGAGGGAGGAGGGGGAGAGACAGATGGAGGGGGAGGGGGAGAGGAAGGGGGGAGAGGGAGAGAGAGGGAGAGAGAGGGAGAGGGTTTTAGTTTTTCTCAATTACTTCTGCGAATTGGTTCTGTTTTGAAATACATATTACTTAAAGGTGTCTCTCATCTCTGTCTTTACATTTGTTAGGATACTGCTGCTAAGTTCCTCTGTTCTGAGTTATTTATGAGTAACGTCTGTATATTATATAAAATTCAGCTGGATCTTGAATTATACTCATTGATTTGCGCAGGGTTAGTCCTGTTTTTCCTTAGTTTAAAATTACCCCGAAATGATGGGATAAATAGAAATTTCCCTGGACTAAAATATCTTATTGCTTAGGAAAACCGGTAACAACCTTAATACGAAATCCACGCGAGCGAAGCCGCGGGCAACAGCTAGTTTTTTATAAAAAAAATTAATTGAATACGGAAAATATCTAAAATCCCGGATAACCGGTATTGAAACTACATTAATACCGAAAATCCCGGGATTGAAAAAAGGGTCCGGTATTGCGACCCCTAGTTTTCAGTGTAATAATGTTTGTACCGTGGTTTGTACGTCTTTTTAGGGTTCCGATACCAAAATGGTAAAAAAAAGGAACCCTTATGGTGCCGCTCTGTCTGTCTGTCTGTCTGTCTGTCCGTCTGTCTGTCACACCTCTATATCTCAGCAACCACTTACGCTATCGAGCTGAAATTTGGAATAGTTTTAGAATATAGTTGCCCAACTTAATTGCACATGAAAATTTTTTGAAAAAAGTATGATTATTAATGTAAAGGGGGCCAAAATAGGGGGGGCCAAATTTCAAATTGTCGCTACTAGGTCGAGTGGGGTATCATATGAAAGGGCTTTACTTGTACATTTTAAAATATATTTTTGTATTTTTTTAAGTTTCTTAGTTTTCAAGTTATGATGAAAAATGTCAAAAAAATACCATTCCCCCCCCTTATCTCCGAAGTTTGAGTAAGGGAAAATCTGAATTAATTACAGTTGACAGAGGTTTATGTAAACTTTACAGCAAAAATAAAACGATCTTTCTAAGTTGCACAGTTTTTCAGAAATCTGCAAAAAACCTTTACAAACAAATTTAGTTTTGCGGTCCCGAAAATGGACTTTATTGCTTCCAAAAATACTATAGGTATATCGGAACCCTCGGCGCGCGAGTCCGACTCGCACTTGACTGGTTTTTTTTTTTTAGAAGAGGAAATGAAATTAGGAAATGGGGTCAAAGATATAGCCTAGGTACTTACTTACACAAATAAATATCTGTTCACTGTGACGTTGCAAAGATCCAGATTATATTGTACAGGGAGCAGATTTGCAGGTAAGGAGTTCTACTCAGGGTCCCATGCAAAGCCCTGCCTGCAGGGCCCTGCTTGCAGTGCGCACTGCCAACCGTGCCGTGTGTGGTCTTGCAGGGCCGATGTTACGGCAATTTTGTCGGCCCTGCATGCCCACACAAAGCACGATTGGCAGTGGCACTGCAAGCAGGGCCCTGCAGGCAGAGCTTTGTATGGGCCGTTTAAATTTCTATAAAACTACGTAATTCTGGTAGTATAACTAAGGAAGAGACAAATCGCTTCGTGATAGGTAGGGTAGGTGGTAAATCGGCATAAGGGTGGTTCTCCAACCGAAGTCTAGTCCCATAAAAATTGAAGTTCGATAGTGGACAATTCAGAAAAATGTATCCTGCCTGCAGAAGTTCAAAAAGCTATTACATTACAGTATTGTAAAAACGAGTGAATGGGAGTGGAACTGATGAAACTTTCAATAACATCATTCGCTTCGAACTTAAAACTCATTAAAATATGTTAGCGTAATATTATATATTCTTTGACAATATGAAAGAACGGGAATGGAACTGATGAAACTTTCAATAACATCATTCGCTTCCAACTTAAAACTCATTACAATATTTACATTATGAAAGAACAAACCTGACAGTATTAACTCATTCGTGAATGTAATGATACAATGCTCATCATAAAACGTATCAATATGTTTGCGATCATGGTCGAAGTGAGCAAAGTAAAGGGATAAGAAGTTATCGACAACTACTTTTGTCCTTCCGTCAGATGAATCCAAATAATTCTTGAAAATTGGAAGCGAGATACCATGGCTATTCAGTGGGATGCCATCCTGGAAACAAGAAAAATATCAAAATTTTAAACGTAGAGAAGAATATTTTGCATCTAACTACACTGCAGGTCTAGCAAGCAAAGAAAACTAGCTAAATAATATGTCTGCTACAGTATTACGTACCAACTCATTAAGTTGAGGGAATTTCATAATTGTTTGCTTGACATAAGTAGCCGCATCTAATTTATCACAAAGAGGATTGCCTTCGAGCCAGAGCTTTTCAATTTTACTGCTTACTCTATGAAGCTCCTGTAGAGATGGTATCTAAAAACGTAAGATTATTTTTGATATGCATTTCAATCACAGTATTAAAATCTGTGTTTCTCCTTCTGTTTAAGTTTCTGTGTAAAATAAATTACAAAAAAAACGAAAATTTTTGGGAGCACGAAGGGAAGCTTTTGAAGTAATAAAAGAAAACAAAAGAGAAGGTAATCAGGAAATAAACAAAAATTCGGGCCATGTAAAGCTGACGGAAAGTCAGAAACCTATAAACTAATTTCATTAAATTTCCGCAATTATCAATATAAGTAGTGTGCGCAGGATAAGTTTGGCTCTGACGGCAATTTTCTGCGCATGGATGACAGACGGAGAGCCAATGAACAATTCGCGACCTTCCTTCACCTGCCACACTCACCCCTGCGATGATATTTTTTGTTTTGCGCAATTACGGTCATAGCCAGAGTTATTTTGTAAGACGAGTACCTACTAAATTAATATTTACCTAGTAGACCACAATGGGAAGGTACTTACAATGTTGTTGCTCAGGTTGATAGCCATTAAGGCACCTTCTTTGAAAAAGTTCAATAGATCTACAGGTGTGGTACTGAAACAGAAATCTAGTTAAATGTTATTAAAAATATGGCTACGTTAATTTTCAACATATTAATTCATACAGGAAATAAAGATCAATACTGTATATCTATCGATCGGTCTCGAGCTGCACAAAAATCTCAAAAACCTACGTCTTCACTTTAGCTTCGACCAGCCATACTCAACCTTTTTTTTATAAGGGCCACAAAAACGGTTCAGTTGTGGTGCCAAGGGCCACCACATAAATATGTTTGGTGCTAGTAAAAAACGTAATTTTAACGGCTTATTTACTTTAATAAATACAAAAGAAGTGTTCACAACGAATCTGGCTGTATGATATTATAAATATTATGTTGTTAATCCAAAATTTAACTTTGAATATTATGATTTTGAAACATGTTAATCCAAAAAAAGTTAATAGATTTTGGGCACATCTTTGAACAATTTTTTGAGTACAACAATACCCTTTAAATTTCACATATTAGGAAGGAAGGGTGTATTGTTTCTCTCACTCACTGTGAACGCAGCTCACGGTAGAGTTATCCAGATACTTATTTTACCTCGCCCGCCCACATTTCTATGAATCCCCTTTTTTTTTATAGTGGACTCCTGTTGTTAGCCCTAATGGCTGTCACAACTTCACCGGACGGTTGGGGAGCGGAAGGCTCTACCAAGAATAAACGCGATAGGATACAAGCCTAAGGGCGACCCGCGGGTCTCGGACCTCGGCCTAGGTTGTTGCCGGGGATTGGAGAGAAGCGGCCTGGAATGTGCCTAAAGTTCCCAAAGTATGGGACTGAACTGAAATGGGGGCGACCACGACCCCGCCGGCGGGGACGGGCGTTCGAGCTCGCGGATGTGGAGTGTAGCCTATTGTTGACTTTATTGATGTATGTCGTGATGGCCTCATCAGGATTGGAAAGGAGCTATGAAATTCAAAGTGGTAGACAAATTGACTTCTGTGCCAGGTGGGCCACTTAGAAAAGCGCGGCGGGCCGCATGCGGCCCGAAGGCCGCGGGTTGAGTATAGCTGGTGCTCCCTAGGGAGATAAAACGTATGTAAAAGTTACATGTTAGCATTTTAGAAAGCTGTTTATAAATAATCTTCTTATTTTATATAGCCGTTACTGTCCCACTGCTGGGTAAAGGCCTCCTTCTTTTTTTTCCATTCGTCCCTATTGAGAGCCCACTTCTGCCAATGTTTACAAAACACATCGACTTCCTCGCGCCATTAGCGCCTTAGTCGGCCTCAATGCGTCATGCATGTCACTCTGTAAATAATGCTAATTACAGATCATAATAATAACCATTAAAGAAAACTTGAGATGCATTAGGTATAATTTTTCGAAGAGATGAAAAATATTAAATTGACTCTCTTTTTCTGTAATATTTTTGATTTCGTCGCAACCCTGCGTCTTTACTTGTAAAGAACGCAATGTCTCTCAGTTTTTCTTTTATGGTCAGTAGAGTTACTGTTTGTACCACAAATTGTTGTAGCTCAGGTTTAAATATTTTGTATCTTGTCCCATTGCCAACATCAGTTTTTGGCAGCTTGATAGAAGATTGATGTTGTAGAAATTTATTTTCTTCTGCAGAAACTCTGAAACAATTATTTGAATGAATGAAGGACGTACCACGTTATAAAAAAACCGGTCAAGTGCGAGTTGGACTCGCGCGCCGTGTTTATAAAGGTTTTATGCAGATTTCTAAAAAAACTGTGCAACTAGGAAAGGTTGTTTTATTTTTGCTGTAATATATGCATAAGCATCTATCGACTGTAATTATTTCAGATTTTTCCATTCACAAACTTCGGACATAAGGGGGGGGGGGGGGAAACGATATTTTTTTTGAAATTTTTCATCATAACTTGAAAACTAAGAGTTGTAAAAAAATACAGAAATATATTTTAGAATAAACAAGTAAAGGCCTTTCATATCATACCCCATTCGACCTAGTACCGATAATTTGAAAATTTGCCCCCCTATTTGTGCCCCCTTTACATACATACATACATAACATCACGCCTTGTTCCCCTTTACATTAATAATATTTTTTTTTTCGGTGAAATTAAGTTGGACAACCATATTCTAAAACTGTTCCAAATTTCAAGTCGATAGCATGAGTGGTTGCTGAGATATACAGGTGTGACAGACAGACAGACAAAGCGGCACCAAAAGGGTTCCTTTTTTTACCATTTTGGTATCGGAACCCTAAAAATAACCATGATATAATTAAAATCAAAACTATGTTTATAAACAAAAAAAGTTACTATAGCGGTCTTTCACATCTGATTACTTAAATTTTTTTTCGCTCGAATCTTGCACGGGCAAAAATTTAAGCTTTTGCCTATTAGGAAAACAGCTACTATTTTGCAGCATAGTGCCATATCATGAAGTGTACTAGCTTCTCTCCATAAATTTTACCTGAGATTTTACCAAATTGACTTGGTCTTGGGGCTCGAGAGCGCTTCTTTTTTTCCGGTGCAAGCAAAAATGAGCATAGAGTTTATCTGGCGTGAGTGACCGTGCTAATACCTACTTCGAAAATTCGCCTCAACATTAACTATCCTTCTACTGGCTAACTAATTTGACATACCTGGATCATTGCAAAAGTTAGACAAGTCAAGTTCAAACTTATCATTGAACCGGTTGTTGACCACATCAGCGACAATATCTTCAACGGTGACTATTTTTTCAAAGAGTTCTGATGAATTCTTATCATTGAACAATATGTCTATATTGCAAATACCCGATAGCATAAAGTTTAGTTTTGTGATCTTAAATACGAGATCTAAACTGCTTGTATAGAAAGTTGTAATGGTTCCAAACATTTTGACTGAATATTTTACTGGAATGAAGTTGGGAGAAAATTTGTCAGTCATAGCTTTGAATAGATCCATTTTACTCCCATCCCAGCTGTGTACCTGAAGGAGAATTACCATGCTATCATTTAGTGCTCGAGATCTATGGCTTTTATTTGAATTTTCAATCATATAGTGAAAACAACTAAATTTTTTGAATAAAGTTACAGTATAAAGAATAAGGGGTACGCGATATTTACTCGCGCGAATTATATCCCGTGCTTGAAATAGCATTAAATCACGCGGCAACAATTCGCTGTGCGGATAGTCCCTTGCGCGGTTAAAATTCGCTGTGCGGACAGGCCCTTGTAGTGGCGTAAAATTATTCCAGCTGATAGTTAGAGACACAACAAGACGGACCTTGCACGAATCCTGCTGGGATGAAATTTGGCACAGTTCAAGTACATACCCACCGGTATCTACATGTATGTACTTTAATCGAGCCAGCGCGGGCGCAGGTGCACCACCGCCGCGCTATCACCGAGCCAGCGCGCGAGTAATGAATGTATGTGCCTACCTTTTCCACTGATACTCACGCGCTGGCTCGGTGATAGCGCGGTGCTCCGTCCGTGTCATTGCCCTCCGCGTTAGTTTAGTTTCAATGGAGTTTTAGTTTTTTAAAGTAGGACTTTTTTATATATTTTTTTTGTGTTCCTTTACCGTTACTAAAACACCCTCTAAGCTATAGCACATAATTAAATAAACACCCTATACATACTAACGCCGTTAACTTGTTTTTCTTTCAAAGTCCGTCGATAAAAGTTATTTAATTTTATGATTGTTATCATTGTCTTTGAGAGATCCCTAGATAAAAGAGCACATAAAATTTAAGTTTTTCAGTTGTTTTGTTCAGTTTTACTACAGGTACATAGGTCTTAAGAATAATTACATCTACTGTAATTTTTGAGAATGAAGTTTACAATAGTCATGCTTAAGGTGATCCGTTTTCCATACAAAAATTCAAATGACTTGCATTCTTACGCGGGACATAAAGTTCTGTTGAAAAACGAACGAATACTGCTATTTTTAGTTAAATATTTCGCTAATTAATACAAAAATACAGTTAATGTACTAAAAGTACTATTTTTGTTAGCAATTTTTGGTTCAATATTACGATTGTGGGCGTGCGGTCAAAACTGTACGGTTGTGCTTTGTGTGCATATGTGAGTGATCGTAAACACGGACTGACGAGAGTAATTGACTTTAGTGGACATATGGAGATATTTTTCTTATAGCAATTGTTGTTAGGCGATGAAGTTTCACGATGAAATTTACGCGATGATTCGCTTTTTGCACATATATAGTTGGTACTTATTGCATAAAAAAATCAAACCTTATATTTGCAGCAGTGGCTCCATCTAGTTGCGTTCGGGGCTAAGCTGGCCGTAACAGATCACCTTTAATGCTCAACAATTTCTTTCCATTACTGTACTAATAAGTAATACTTATCTTATCACAACTCGATACTCGTTGCTTTAACTGGTTTTATTTTGACTTGCTTGCTTGCTTGCGTACCTACTTATAGCAAAGTGTTTTAAAGTACTCAAAATTAACCAGTACTATACAAAGTGTAAGGAAAAGTACCGATTTCCTTTTAACCACATGTTGTGTAAGTAAAATTAAGTACATAAAACATACCTATTAATTATATAAAAAAAAACAAAAGTAAAAAACTTCCTATAAGATGAAGTTCAAGTTGCCAACCCGATTCTAAGAATCGCAACGAGCACTCGCCCCCATTCACTAATTATCCAGAAACGTAAGGAAAAAAAGGGTCAACCTCGGAATTTGAGCTAACAGGCTGAAAACTCGTGTAGTTACACCTTCAGTTTGGTGTTCTTAAAGTTGTCTCAAAATTCTCATAAAATCTCGTGTCCGCGTTGTAAGTTATTCAAGGTCAAAAATCTGATTATAGCGATTATCTCGGTTTCCATAGCTTCAATGACGTTGACATCTATGCAAAGAGCAGAAACATCTATGTATGAATTTTATTGTAGAACATTAAATTTGCGACAAATTTTCATTAAATTCTTTTAGATGCTCAACCGTTTTTGAGATAAAATTACAATAAATTTACTGATTTTATTTTTACTTAATACCTACTTTAGACAATTTAATTAATATAAATTTAAAATATACAAAAACAATGTCATCATTAGAGTTTATAATTACAAAAAGTAGGTAAGTATAACAGTGAGTATGGTTGAGCGCTGCGGGCTTTACTCCAGGGTATTTAGAAACTTTTATATGAGTGGGTTGGAAGTAAATATAAATCTGACTTTTTTATTATTATTGACAAAATTAAGTTTAAATACATATATGTAAAATAGTATTAAAGGAAAAAATATAGGGAAGATGACGAAAAATACATTTTTAACCGAAAAATTCAAAAATAAAGTTTATCATTACAGTTGACATTTTAATTTTGTATAAAATGTATTCAAAATAATATTTAAGAAGTAAAACATTAAACTTACTTCCATTACATATTATCCTTTAAGTGCAATTTCGAGTTAACTTATTACCTTACTGAAACTCCGTATTTCAGCAATTCCAATGGGAAAACATTTTAATTTTTAGGTAAACTACCTATAATTATAGTTCTATTACGAGTAACAATGCTAATCGATTGATTGCATTAGCATTTTAATATAAATAAAAAATAAAAATATATGTTCCCGAGGTCATACGATTTTAATAATTATACATTTATAGGAGATATTAGTTGTTTAACAAGAATCCGAGAAAAAACAGCCATACTTAATTACTTCCAGGTCAAATAATAATTTGCCTGGACTACTTTCCGCCCTTTATCTCGAAAACGGTTGGGCGTATAAAAAATTATGAGAAAAATTTGTTGCAAATTTTATGTTCTACAATTCTTCCATAAATACCAACATCATTGGAGCTTTAGAAACCGAGATAGAAGTGAAACTGTGAAATACAAATTTTTGTGACATTTGACCTTCAATAACTTACGACGCGGACACGAGATTTTACGAGACTTTCGAGACAACTTTAAGAACACCAAAATGAAGGTGTACGCGAGTTTACAGCTTGTTACAGCTCCGAAGTGACTTTCTTATATGACTGTGTAATAAAGATTTTCATTCACAAACGTGCAACAGAGATAGGAGATAAAAACTACGTAAAGACGACACTTAAGGGCAATTAATACTCACGCTTATCGGTGCGATAGCCTTGAGTCTGGTGAGGGTTGACACAATTAAATTTTAATTTTTAAAATCTGTTATAAAGATAAAGATATTTATTTCAAAAAGTGTTACACAGGTTTACATATATTACCTTTGGCTACCGCGCTAGGAAAATCCTGTTTCGCGGTAAGCCATTCGACCGTTACCTTAAATTATATTGTATTACATTATATTATTAAAAATAAAAAGAGAAACTAACCTAAAAATAACAAAAAAGTTAAATTCTAACGATAACTTATTTTGGTATATTTAAAATGTTCTCCGTGCTGTTATAATCTAGGGAGGTAAGCCAGTCTTGCAGCTTACGTTTCGCGGAAGAAATAAGAACATTTTTTAAAGAGCAATGTTTATTAACGAATGAATAGATGAACGGATATGCGAACAGTCTAAATCGTTGAGCAAATTTGGAATTAACTTTGAGTGGGTTAGTTCTATACACTCTTTATTTACATAATGTATCAAGATCCGGTGACATCAGGACAACTCGATGATGAGCGAGACAAGCTTTTAATATATATAACTGTCGTACAGTTAGTACATTTGCGTCTTTATACAGTTGAATAGTGGGAAATCTATAATGCTTATTAAACATATCCTTTAAAACCGATCTTTGTGCTCGTTCTAGAGTTATTAAGAACGATTTCGCTGCGCTACCCCAAACACCTATGCAATAGGTCAGTAGGGATTGACATAAGGCCGTGTAAACTAAACGAACAACGTCCATTTCTGCGCAATTATGCAAAAGCTTCATTACCCCGACTAATCTCCTAATGCGGTTGGACATTACATTGATATGTTGCTTGAAAGACAGCCGTTCATCAAGCAAAACACCAAGGTACCGCAGACAGTCAGTTCTTTGGATAGAAGCGCAACTGCAATGAGGAAGTAAAAGTGACTGTGAAGTGGGGCTACAACTGTGGATCTTTATGCTAGAGCTTACAGCAACGGGAGGGGCCGTGGACTTAGTTTTATGAAAGCACAAAAACTTCGTTTTTCCAGTGTTAAGAGTGAGAAGATTGTTGTTCAGCCAGTCGGAAACGGAAGCCATACATACCTCGGCCGTTTCGAAGACTTTGATCCACAAATCATCTTTTACAATTATGGCAGTGTCATCAGCATAACAAATGACTTTTATCTTTTCATTTTCGCTAAAAATATCAACTATATATTATTAATATAAATTGTGAACAAAGTTGGTCCCAAAATGCTGCCTTGGGGCACGCCATGACTAACATTTGAGGCTTCACTCAAGTGGTCACCAACTTTAGTACATTGGGAACGATTAGACAAATAGCTGCTGAACCAATCCAAAACCTTGCCTCTTATACCAATTAGTTCAAGCTTTCTTAATAAAATGAGACCTGAAACCGTGTCGAAGGCTTTAGCGAGATCCAAAAACACACCTATACAGGGTTGGCCCTCGTCCAAAGCATCCGACACGGCATCGAGCAATAGACCAACAGCATCTTGTATCAGCATCAAGTAGCTTGTCAGTCTACGGTTGACGACTTTTTCAAGAATTTTTGAAAAGATGTTAAGAAGTGAAATGGGCCTAAAGTTAGACGGATTGTCCTTGGGACTTCCTTTATGAATAGGGACTACAACTGCCTCCTTCCAACAACCGGGGAAAACTCCTGTCGTCAGGCTTGTATCATTTATGTAGGTAAGGGGTTCTAAAATGGCTGGATAAATTAATTTGATTAAGTTGCCATTGATTTGGTCTAGACCTGGGGCACTATTGCTATTTAGGGATAATATTATTGATTTTACTTCATTTACGTCTGTTGGAAACATGTAGAAAGACTGTGCTGCATCGTATGATATTTGAGGGACTTAGCTAGCTCTTGTTCAGTAGTGTTTATTCTATTTTTTATATCTGTCGCTAAATTTTATACATTGAGAACATTGAGAATAATTATTACACATTGAGATTGATTCCTTAGGGTTTGAATTTATTTTAAGTAATACTGAAAGCTTGTCCTTTTTAGTGCCAAGGCAACAAACTTCATTAATGGTTGTCCAAAGTTTCCTAGGGGATTGCTTGTTTTCTCCTAACCGAGTATTATCATGTTCCGACTTAAGTTTTTTCCGAAGTTCGTTGTAAAAATTTCGATATCTTTTGTAAATTAAACGTTTCATCTCATTTTCAGGGTCGCTTCTTACCTCTAGGTGTAATTTATCTCTTTGTATCATGCAACTTATTAATCCTGGTGTCACCTAATCCCTCAGATTACATAATTTACGGCTTACTTTAATTATTTTTGAATGTTTGTGTATAATACCATTTAAAGCAGACATGAAATAAAGAACTCCATTCGTGACGTCTTTAAGACAATAAAGATTGCCCCAATCCACATTCGATAGTTCATCAATGATAGCGTTAATATCTCTCTTTAATCTCATTCTATTTCTATTCGTAGGTTTAGGGACGTCTGCAGAGATGCCGGCTAAGACAAAATCGTGATCAGTGATGTCTGTCTTGCATACTATACCAACTGCTTGCAACTTAGAGGAAACATAAATATGGTCAATGCAACTGTTTCCTCTCGTGGGGACACTTATCACAGATTTCAAACCAAGCTCTGCAGTTAAACAAAGATAGTCCAAGACTTGACCTTGATCATTGTTATGATCTAAATTAATATTTATATTTAAATCACCAGCCAGAATTACTTGATTTTTGTTAGGTAATGAGTTAATAGTATTTTGTAGTGACAACAAGAAATTTCCCAAATTAGTAAAAGAGGGGGATCGGTATATTCCAAGAACTGAAAATGAGTTTGAAAACGAGATTAGTAAACTGTTAGCATCCACAATATTAGGTTCTGAAACTTCTACATCAAAAGTCTCCCGGACATAAATAACTACACCGCCGTTCTTATTAATGTTGTTGTTAGAAAAATAACTATTATATCCATCAATAGTTCTGATCAAAGGATTAACCTTTAGATGACATTCCTTTAAAATGATCACGTCTACTATCATCTCAAGTCTTGGCAATCCGACAAGAAAATTGTGAAAAATTTTCTGTAAGCTCCTAATATTGAAAGTTAAGAGTTTAAATCTAAAATTAGGACCAAAAATATGTTTACACTGTTCTAGAGAGTTGAGGGCATGACACCAATGACATTTTTATAATTTTTAGGGTTTCGATACCAAAATGTAAAAAAAAGAAACCCTTATTGTGCGACTTTGTCTGGCTGTCTGTCTGTCCGTCTGTCTGTCTGTCTGTCACACCTCAATATCTCAGCAACCACTCATGCTATCGACCTGAAATTTGGAATAGTTTTAGAATATAGTTGCCCAACTTAATTGCACATAAAAGAATTTTGAAAAAAATATGATTATTAATGTAAAGGGGGCCAAAATATGGGGGGGTGGGGGCAAATTTCAAATTGTCGATACTAGGTCAAATGGGGTATCACATGATAGGGCTTTACTTGCGCATTCTGAAAGATATTTTTATATTTTTTTACGTCTCTTAGTTTTCAAGTTATGATGAAAAATTTAAAAAAAAATACCACCTCTCCCCTTATCTCCGAAGTTTGTGAAAGGAAAAATCTGAATTAATTAAAGTTGACAAACGTTTATGTAAACATTAAAACCAAAATAAAACGATCTTTCTAGAGTGCACAGTTTTTTAGAAGTCTGCAAATAACCTTTACAAACAAATTTAGTTTTGCGGTCCTAAAAATGGACTATATTGCTTCCAAAAACACAAAAAGTATATCGGAACCCTCGGCGCGCGAGTCCGACTCGCACTTGACCGTTTTTTTTATTGTTTACACGTGCTTATTGTTCTTTATTCTACTTAAAGAACATGTGGTTAAAAGGAAATCGGTACTTTTCCTTACACCCTGTATAGATAAATAAGGTGACCTCGAAAAAAAATGACGTTGAAATACGAAAACAAATATTTTCAAATTTCATAGGAAAGCAAACAGCTGATCGGCCATTTAGTATGATGATTGATGATGGTGCCAATTTTTTCTTCTCTACCTCCTATTTTGGCCTGTGGTTCTTTGGGAAATTTGTTCAGTAGCATGAGTAAGTATACCTACATGAAAACGTAGCTTGATTATTTACCTACTATACTCTTAGCCTACTTTAGCCTACATGCATATCTTTTGCTTTTAAGCACTACCTACAAAAGTCACCCTACCTTGTCGGTTTAGGGCAGTCTCCTATTTAAAGAAAATAATATATTTTACCATAATTCTGTGAAAAGAATGAAGAGCCGCTTCATCTTCTTTGAGCAAGCAATTCTCGATGTACTTAATAAAGTGAGGAGTTGCAGTTTCTTTAGTTAGAAGATACTTTCTATAGCGATCAGGCTTATATTTATTTGCACTCATTGTTGAGACGAAAATACTGAAGAAAATTTTTCAACAAATGCGAAACAACAGCTCAATGGAAACAAAACACAACCAAAGAGATTTTAACCTCGCTGCGCTCGTAGCGAGGTTAAAATCTCTTTGATATCAACCTAGCAACAGCAACTGTCAATTTTTGAAGCAGCCTATCCTCAGAGTAAAAAAAACCGGTCAAGTGCGAGTCGGACTCGCGCGCCGAGGGTTCCGATATACCTATAGTATTTTTGGAAGCAATAAAGTCCATTTTCAGGACCGCAAAACTAAATTTGTTTGTAAAGGTTTTTTGCAGATTTCTGAAAAACTGTGCAACTTAGAAAGATCGTTTTATTTTTGCTGTAAAGTTTATATAAACTTCTGTCAACTGTAATTAATTCAGATTTTTCCTTACTCAAACTTCGGAGATAAGGGGGGGGGAATGGTATTTTTCTTGACATTTTTCATCATAACTTTAAATCTAAGAAATTTAAAAAAATACAAAAATATATTTTAAAATGTACAAGTAAAGCCCTTTCATATGATACCCCACTCGACCTAGTAGCGACAATTTGAAATTTGGCCCCCCCTATTTTGGCCCCCTTTAAATTAATAATCATACTTTTTTCAAAATTTTTTCTTGTGCAATTAAGTTGGGCAACTATATTCTAAAACTATTCCAAATTTCAGGTTGATAGCATAAGTGGTTGCTGAGATATAGAGGTGTGACAGACAGACGGACAGACAGACAGACGGACAGACAGACAGACAGACAGAGCGGCACCATAAGGGTTTGTACAAGCCGTCCAGCCGTGCCACCTTGTACCAGGCACGAGTGTGGACGACAACTGCGGTGCGGGGTGCGGGAGGCGCGACGTCGGCCCTCTACAAAACCAGCTGCAGCCCCGACGCGCACACATTCTACCGGCCTTCTAAAGCTCGTATCGACGCCAACTATATCACGCGCGCGCTTCTCTAATTATTAAGTAGAATTGTCAATATAATTACTTCTTTTGTAATTTTACATCTTTTATTTCTCTTGTGTGCCTCGTGCACATAAATTGGCGCCCCCGGGTGGGCCGCAGTCATCGATTATTTCGTCGCGATATTGCGCTGCGCAGGCCTCGCGCGCGCCGCCATTTTGCCACGCAACATATCTCCACTCCGTCGAGCTGATTTCAAGACCCGAGTGAAGATCATCAGCAAGAGATTTGCGGCCATCCACACGAAAACGGTAACTTCGCGTCAAGCCCGACAAGTGAGAACCACAGAGGAAGCCCGTTCCGGCCCTGGTCGTCCGCCGCCACGTGTTTGCGTGGCCCCCAGTCAACCGAAACCGGGTCATCATCGCCTCGCATCGTTCATCACCTGTTCAAGGGGAGTGCCGTGAGCTTACCTTTCTTTTCCTTCCTTTTTCCTGCTTAAATTTTTGCAAATTTAGTCGATTGAGCTCTTCATAACGCGCGTGTTACGTACCTACCTACGTCTTTTTTCATCATAATTTTATTGCTTCTTTTCATCATATCA
The DNA here is from genome assembly GCA_947532105.1 of Athrips mouffetella. NCBI lineage: Eukaryota > Metazoa > Arthropoda > Insecta > Lepidoptera > Gelechiidae > Athrips > Athrips mouffetella. The sequence goes on along the minus strand of OX383960.1, from coordinate 30,800,983 downwards.
TCATACATCCTCATCATATTGCATATTTTTGTCCAAATTTTGCTCTAAACACGCAACATCATTCATACCTTTTTTCATCAATAAGTGGCTATCTTCTTCTTCTTAATAACGCTGCTAAGAACTTACACGTTTTCGGCGTTTCTAGAAGGTAGCTACATTATATGCTATCTCTTCATACCACGCTGCTAAGCACTACTTTGCTTTCAGCGCTTCTTTAAGATAGCTACATCGTATAAATACATCGCATCATACCTACATTCACACAATCGCATAATAGATACTTCATAATAATTTTGTTCAAATAAATTTGCATCTTTGCTTGTTATACACAATTTTTATTCCAATTTAAATTTCCATTTGCCGGTACATACCGTAAAATTTCCTCTTAAAGGTTTACCTTTACTGCCTACAATAATTTCCTATTTGTAGAAGCATACTATCCTTATTTCAAAACAATTTAACTCGAATATTTTGCTAATATTGCGCATCATTTAAATACACGCCTGTTCACGCCTTGCTTATCTGCGCATTCCAGTCCGATCACGCGCCCGCTGCGTGACCTTCCCGTGCGCCGGCCGGCTCCGTCCGAGCGCTACCTACCTACTTCGCCTCGCTGCTGCTTGCCGCGCCTATTTCGCACGTGTCAGCCGGCTTGCTGACGCTGCGTCGTACTAGCAGAAATAAGGGGCGTAAACCGTTTTTTCCAATAATAACTTATAACATAATAATTTTTTCTTGCCTTTATTATAATTTATGACCCAACTGCAACACTTCTTAATATTTTTTGCCTTTTGTGCTTAATTTAGATTTAAAAAATGGGAACAAAGGACGAGGAAGTAATTGATGATAATCAAAGCGATGATTATGCCACTCTCAAAACAAAGAGAAGCTCGATTAAAGGCCAGATCACTCGCTTCGATAACTTTCTTAAGCAACTTCAAAATCGCGATTTAACGCCAATTGAAATTAATGAATTAAATTTAAAATTAGACAAATTTTTGGAGTTGGGACATAAATTTGACAACATTCAGTCTAGCATGGAAGTTCTGAATGCAGAACGCCTAAACGACGAACTTACAGAAAGAGAAGAAATAGAGCGCAACTTGCATCGTTGCATAGCTGTCGCGCAGAACCTTCTGGAAACTTCCAAGCCTAAGGAGCACTTTTCTGATGATAAAAGTGCTAAGTCTAGCTCCAGCCGGTCTTGCTGTCATCATGACACAACCGGATTTAAGTTGCCACTAATAAAAATAAATAAATATGATGGTTCCTTTTTTAAATGGTTGGAATTTAAGGAGACGTATGAGTCCCTGATTCATAATAATGACAGAATGCCAGACATTCATAAATTTCATTATCTTACAAACCTGCTAGAAGGTGAGTCTGCACGTGTCATTTCCAACTTGGAAGTCTCCAGTAGTAATTACAAACAAGCGTGGGAACTTCTGTGCAACAGGTATGGCAATAAACGTCAACTTACTAGCAATCATCTTAATTCTTTATTTAGCATCGAGCCTATTCAGCGTGAGTCTGACAAGGCACTAAGGTATCTAAATGATCACATCACAAAAAATTTAAGGGCTCTTCATACACTAGGACAGCCCACTGATCACTGGGACACCCTAATAATACACATGGCCACTGAGAAGCTAGACTCTGTCACGCGTACAAAATGGGAGGAATATCGTAATGATTTATTATCAGATATACCTATTCTTGAAAACTTTAAGGGGTTTCTGCAATCTCGTGCCGATGTATTGGAGGCATTGTACAGGTCTAGGAATAAACAAAGTAAAGCCGGGTCACGAATTAGCAATAAAGCCACGGGTTCTCAGACACATACTTTTACAGTTTCAGGAAATGATCGCACTCCGAGGCCGTGCGCCGTCTGCCAGGGAAAGCATCGAATCTTCGACTGCATCGTATTCAAGGCCCCAAACTACTGAGGACCTATGGGGAATGTCAGTAAAAGTCTGTAGTGCGATCATTGATACTATATCTCCATATTTAGCTGTTATATTCAATGATTGTGTCGATCATGGTACATTTCCTGACTTAATGAAAAAAAGTAAAGTAGTTCCATTATTCAAAGCTGGTGACAAAAAGGATCCCAGTAATTTTAGACCAATATCAGTCTTACCTGTACTCAGTAAAATTTTTGAGAAGGTCATACTCAATCAAATGCTTTCACACTTCAATAGAAATAACTTACTACATGACCATCAATTTGGTTTCACGAAAGGGCGCAGTACAACGGATGCCGGGACTGCACTTTTAAAATACATCTTTTGCGCGTGGGAAAAATCTGAAGATGCTATTGGTATCTTCTGTGATCTATCCAAGGCATTTGATTGCGTAGATCATAGCACATTGTTGCTAAAACTTGAACATTACGGTGTTAAGAATAATTCACTTAAACTACTTAGGTCATATTTGGAAAACAGGATTCAAAAGGTACAAGTAAACAGGACGAAATCACTGGGATCTGTTGTCAAAATTGGCGTACCTCAAGGGTCCATATTAGGGCCATTTTTATTCCTTATTTATATTAATGACCTTCCTTCTGTGGTGAAGAATCTGTCAAAGATTGTGTTATTTGCTGATGATACTTCATTAATATTCAATGTAAGTAGGAAATCACAAAATTATAACGAAGTCAACGATGCACTTGGACAGATTCATGCATGGTTTACTGTTAACAATCTAGTCCTAAACGCCAAAAAAACTAAATGTATTAAATTTGCACTACCAAATGTAAGGTCTACTTCACATAACATAGTATTGAATAATGAGCCATTAGATTTTGTAAATAGTACAGTTTTCTTAGGGTTGACACTAGACTCTAAACTTCAATGGGGCCCTCATATAACGGCTCTTTCTGGTCGATTGAGCTCGGCTGCATATGCTGTTAGAAAAATCAGACAACTTACTGATGTAGCTACTGCAAGGCTGGTTTACTTTAGCTACTTCCATAGCATTATGTCTTATGGCATACTGCTTTGGGGCCGAGCAGCTGATATACATTCAATATTCGTTTTACAAAAGAGGGCTATAAGAGCAATTTATTGCCTGAAGACTCGTGATTCCCTGAGAGAACTGTTCAAGGAAATCAACATTATGACAGTGCCATGCCAGTATATCTATGAAAATATAATGTATGCTAGAAAGAACATTCATCAATTACCAAAAATTTGTGACAGGCATAATTTTAATACTAGAAATAAGCATAAAATTGATCAACCATATACTAGATTAACTAAAGTCAATACATCTTTCGTTGGTCTGTGTATACGATACTACAACAAAATACCTGACAATATAGTGCAATTACCTGAGAGAAAGTTTAAAGAATGTGTAAAGCAAACGTTATGTAAAAAAGCTTACTATAGATTGGATGACTATATGAATGACAAAGAGGTATGGTGCTCTGATATTCCAGCGAAACACAAGAAACACATTGTAAAAAGCCGACTCTTAAAGTAGGCCGTGCTGCAGTGGTTTCTTGCCGTTTCTTTTACGCTGCCATAGCACGATCCGAAACGGCGTAGACTCGCTCTATTTGCATTGTATTCTGCATGACATTCAATAAGTATTCTGTAAAGAATCTACATTGAATAAAATTATTTGAATCTTTGAATCTTATTTGAATCTGAATCTGTCAGTTGACGAAAAGTGGGAGCAGGCCAGGAAGCTTAAGCTGTGTCTCAATTGCTTGCGACCAGACCACGATGCATCACATTGCCGGCTCGGCGGTTGCCGTGTGTGTAAGAGGCGACATAACACTGTACTACACAAACACATAGACACTACTGATACAACTTCATCGCACACTTCATCCAACTCTAATCCTGCGAACAACCATAATAAAGAAGGAAGCCAAGAGCAAGCCTCTCCCTCTTCTTCTTCTTCCTTCTCCACTGTCATGAATACAACTTCTTCTACCGAAGTTCTTCTCTCCACAGCCTTAATTGATGTAGTTAATCCTCTTAATAATAAGGTTGAAACCGTAAGGGCACTTCTTGACAGCGGAAGCCAGTCTTCTTTTATAACGAATAGCCTTAAAATGCGACTTCAACTGGCTTCTGCCCCTTCTACTGCCACTTCTGTTTTAGGTATAGGTGACACATCACTTGATGTCATTCCCGAACGCTGTTCTGCGACTATCAGGTCAAGGCAAGGCACATACTCGCAAACACAGCACTTCTTAGTACTGCCTCATATCACAGGCAACATTCCTAAGCGTCATATACATCATAACTTGCAAATACCATCATCTATCAAACTTGCAGACCCTACTTTCGATCGACCGTCTCAGATTGACGTGCTCTTAGGAGCCGACGTCTTTTGGAGCCTTATCGGCACAGAAACACGTCCTTTAGGCAGCAAGCAGCCTATTCTTCATAATTCGCATCTTGGTTGGTTATTAGCTGGTCCGCTATTATCAACCAATCCTAGCACAAAAAAGGATTCTTACATATCCTGCAACTTCGTCACTCATGATGATATGGACCTTAACTCACAGTTACCCAAATTCTGGGAATATGAAGATTTTCCCTCCCCTCAGAAGCATCAGCCTATTAACACTGAGTCGGAAAGGCACTTCACTGAAAATACCTATAGGCAAGAAGACGGTAGGTTTTGTGTCAGACTGCCATTAATAGATTCCCCTGACTGCCTGGGTGATTCTTATTATTTAGCTAAAAAAAGGTTCCTTGCCTTAGAAAGGCGCCTAGACAAAAGGCCGGAACTTAAAGCTTCTTACTCTGCCTTCATTAATGAGTATCGAGATTTAGGTCATCTTTCTGAAGCAGCTGTTCAGCGTCCCATCACTTCCTTCTTCTTGCCACATCATCCCGTAATAAAAGAAAGTAGTGAATCCAGTAGGGTTCGCGTAGTATTCGACGCATCGGCGCAGACTTCTTCTGGCTTCTCCATCAATGACCTACAGATGGTTGGTCCCAACATTCAAGATTCGCTGTTCAACATTCTATTAAGATTTCGTCATTATAAATATGTATTGTCAGGAGACATAGAAAAGCAATACAGGCAGATTACTATGAACGAGTTAGATCGAGACTTACAGCTTATTTTATGGCGCGAGAACGAACATCTTCCTATCCGTTCCCTCAGACTTAATACTGTAACTTACGGATTTGCAAGTGCTAGTTTTTTAGCTGCTCGCTGTCTATGGCAGCTTGCAGAGGAAACCGATAACCCTCTTATAAAAAACATCATACGTAACGACTTTTACTGTGATGATTTATTAACAGGAGCTGACACAGAGACTGACTTGCTTCATATTAAAGGGTCAGTCTCATGCTCTCTAAATTCAGGCTGCTTTAATTTGCGAAAATATCGCTCCAATTCTCAAGTAGTCATAGATTCAGAATCAAAAAATACGGAGAATAACAATTTAGCACTCAGCCAATCTCACCACACATTAGGTTTAGGATGGAATCCCAACAAAGACATCCTTCATTTTGACATAGATGACACAAAACTGTCAAGCACTGTCACCAAACGCATCATCTTATCTACAACATTTAAAATATTCGATCCCTTAGGCCTTCTCACATTGTGCACTGTCAAGCCGAAAATTCTTTTGCAAACACTTTGGTCTCTCAAGCTTGATTGGGATGACTCGGTCCCCCCTGAAATCCAACGGGTGTGGGCCAAATTTATCGATAACATAAAATACCTAAAGCTGCTTACTGTGCCTAGGAACATACTTTGCGATTCACCTACCCTAATTGAATTACACACCTTTAGTGATGCATCTCAAGCAGCCTATGGAGCTTGCATATATATTAAGTCTTTACCTACGTCAGGTCAAAAGGCACATGTTAACCTCTTATGCGCGAAATCTCGCGTCGCTTCAAAAAAGCTCACCTCTATCCCGCGTTTAGAACTCTCTGCAGCTCACCTTGCTGCTCGTCTCAGTGAAACAGTTCGTTCTGCTCTTAGAAAGCCGATCGCACGCTGCGTCTATTGGACTGATTCTAGTGTCGTTCTAGCGTGGCTTAAAATGTGTCCATCAAAATTAAAAACATACGTGGCTAATAGGGTGGCATCTATTCATGAAATAACTGAAGCATCTGCTTGGCATTACGTCCCTACCGCGTTAAATCCCGCAGACTTAGCTTCGCGCGGCGTAGATCCGCAGCATGTCATGGCACAAAACTCATGGTGGCATGGCCCTCACTTCCTTCACGAACCAGAAGAAAAATGGCCGACCTTGCACAAAGAAGATGAAGTGAAAGTCATACCTGAAACCAAAAAATCGGTTACATCTCTACTCGTAGACACAAGCCAACCTCCGGCTGTAATTGACTTTGATAGATTTTCTAGCTTGAACAAGATAAAGCGAGTCATGGCATATGTGCTTCGCTTTATTGATAATAAATGCAAAAAACAAAAACGTAATGGTCCTTTTTCCGTTAGTGAATTAGAAAGGTCTACACAAGTTCTTCTACATCTCTCGCAACAACAATCATTTTATACAGAACTTAAAGCACTCGATAATAAAACTCTAAGTCGAAAATCGAAGATCGCTTCTTTATCCCCTTTTATTGACTCTCAGGGACTCCTGAGAGTGGGGGGCAGGCTTCATAAGTCTGACTTAGACTTTTCTACTAAACATCCTGTTCTTTTATGTTCTAAACACAAACTCACAAAGTTAATATTCTCAAATGAACACACTCGCCTCTTACACGCAGGGCCGCAGTTGTTGTTGTCGTCTGTTCGTGAGCAGTACTGGCCTATAGGAGGTAGGGACCTGGCACGACGCACGGCTCGCGGATGTGTTATTTGTAGACGGCACTATGGTAAAACAATGTCAAATATTATGGGTTCATTGCCTCAACAGCGCTTGATACCAGACTTTCCATTTTCTACTGTGGCAATGGATTTTGCAGGCCCCTTTCTCATTACAGATCGTCGTGGCCGTGGCTGTAAAATCACTAAATGCTATCTATGCCTTTTTATTTGTATGAGGTACAAATGTGTTCACTTAGAAGCCGTTAGTGAGTTATCTAAGGAAGCTTTCATACTATCTCTTCGCCGCTTCATATCGCGTAGGGGCAAGCCCAATGAAATATTTTGTGATAATGGTCGCAATTTTGTTGCAGCGGCAAAGGAAATAAGTGATCTTTTTAAACTGCATTCAGATTCCATGTCAGAATTCGCTGCTAATGAAAACATTAAATTCATCTTCTCTCCGGCTTACGCTCCTAATTTCAACGGCTATGCAGAGGCAGGCATTAAGTCTGCTAAATTTCATATTAAACGCATTCTAGGCAATACGCATCTCACCTTTGAAGAGCTTGCGTCTTTATTTGCACAAATTGAAGCAATCCTTAATAGTCGTCCTCTTTCCCCACTCTCCCCTTCTCCCAACGATTTCACCGCACTCACACCAGGGCACTTTCTCCTTGGCAGGCCATTGACCTCGCTGCCTGGGTCTTCTCTACTGGACGTCAACACCAAGAAGCTGGACCGTTACAAGATGATGGAGCAAATGAGACAGCATTTTTGGCATCGCTGGCAGAGAGAATACGTAGCAGAATTACAACAACGTTATAAATGGAAAACAAAGAGCAAAGACCTACAAGAAGGGGATCTGGTCATCATTAAAGAGGACAGTACACCTCCATTGCTGTGGCGCTTAGGACGAGTAGTCAAACTCTACCCTGGAACGGATGTAATATCCAGAGTCGCCGACATCAAGACAGCAAGAGGAGTCGTCAGGCGGGCACTCAATCGCATGTGCCTTCTCCATGATTCTTGAAAGCAACCCTGTGCTTTCAAGGGGGGGCAGTATGTACAAGCCGTCCAGCCGTGCCACCTTGTACCAGGCACGAGTGTGGACGACAACTGCGGTGCGGGGTGCGGGAGGCGCGACGTCGGCCCTCTACAAAACCAGCTGCAGCCCCGACGCGCACACATTCTACCGGCCTTCTAAAGCTCGTATCGACGCCAACTATATCACGCGCGCGCTTCTCTAATTATTAAGTAGAATTGTCAATATAATTACTTCTTTTGTAATTTTACATCTTTTATTTCTCTTGTGTGCCTCGTGCACAGGGTTCCTTTTTTTTACCATTTTGGTATCGGAACCCTAAAAACTATAGAGTCCGTCATATACATATTCTGTATGAGCTAGTGAAGCGTGAAGCGTCTCACTATCGCCTATTCTAGTCGGTCAAAAAACTCAGTTAAGTTTTACAAAAATCGAGATATCTTTAAAAATCGAATGTTTTAGTATAAACTTTGTTTGCGAAAGTGAAAAAATATAGTTTTTTACTTGTGAATTGATTATTAATACTAAGAACGGAAGCGATAATCCGTTATAGCCATTTTATGCGTGATTTTTAACATCGTTTTTTTCCTGAATGGTACCTAAGTGTTTTCACCAGAAAAACTGTGGTAGTAGCATTTATTAGTCCCATGTCACATATTTCTCAGAGAGAAAGATGAAAAATTTACGTTTTTAGGATTTGAAAAAAATTCCATACATTTTAGTATGGAGGTCCCTCGCAAGAAAGTGCTACGCTTATGGCTCCCTCCTTAGCAGTAAGAGCTGCTTCTAAAACCTCCTTGGGCCTATCCCATTCACAGCCCTGCGTCACAGTAAATATATAAGCTAAAGCAGTATGGAAACTCCTAACAAACGTCCAAAACAGGCGCACTCACACATGCACACACCGCTACAGGAAAATAAGCTGTTTTCGCGCTGAAGTAAGTCGTGCGTGCTAAAACCATAATACAAACAAATAGGTACATAGAGGCTGACTTTTAATTAGTTCTTGATAGCAAAAGATATGCTTTTACTCATGATACTGAACAACTTTTCCCAAAGAACATAGGTTGAAATACGAAAAACCAAATTTGACCTCCCATACAAAATGCGCTATCTGTTGATGCAGTTTTATATGGGAGGTCAAAACTTGATTTTCGTATTTCGACCTATGTTCCTTGGGGAAAGTTGTTCAGTATCATGGGTAGAGAACTAATTAAAGGTCACCCTATATAGAGTCCCTATAAGTATGTCCCTGTCCTTGTGCAATAAAAGGCGACTAAGTATTTTCACCTGCCCTTGCGTCATAAAAGGCGACTAAGTGTCCTCATCTGCCCTTGTGTCATAAAAGGCGACTAAGTGTCTTTATCTGCCCCTGTGTCATAAAAGGCGACTAAGTGACTTAACCTTCCCGTGTGTCGTAAAAGGCGACTAAGTGACTTCTTAACCTTTCCTTGTGTCGTAAAAGATGACTAAGTGTTTCGATCTGCCCTGTGCTAAAAGGCGACTAAGTGTCTTAACATTTCCTTGCGTCGTAAAAGGCGACTAAGGGTATCGGAAAAAATTGTTTAGTTTTACGGTCCGAAAACATGCTGAAAGGAACTAAGTTGATAGAAGCACCCCAATATTTGAGTTCATCATACTATTCTTATTTCAAATTTCTGGGTTACAACCCTGACGCTCTGACGCAGAATAGTTCTTTTTTCAAAAAAAAGCCCGAGTTTCCATACTGCTTTAGCTTATATACACTACGGTTTAAAACCTGCTCATGAGTTTTGTGTGCGGTTTTAGCGCGCTAATAGTCGGTTCAAAACTTGCTCGTATTCACTCGTTTAAGCGACGTGACGTCATCTGATTCAGTGACGTCACTTTAGCGCGCTATCATTGCATACGAAAATGAGGTAGTGCAGTGTGTGCGAAACGTCAAATTCATAAGACATTTGTCATCAATCTCGTTTTCGAGAGATTTTTTTCAACTTTCATTTGGGTTTTTATATTTAATTATCTTATCGAATAATCATTATCTCTCAATAATTTCTTAAAACGCAAAACAAATCAAAATTTTAATTTTTCTCAGTGACATTGACATAAGCGCGCTCTAGTCTGGTTTAAAACTGTATTCGATCGTATTCGACGAATGCACGCAAGAAATAAACCGACTATATTCAGTGAATGTGATGTGTGCGTTGAATTCAAGAAACAATCCGTAGTGAAATTTGTGAAATTTACTGTGCCTGCGTGGCATACAGCTGCAGTGCAGCTGTAGAGAGAGAGAGAAACACATCGACATAAAACATGGCTGTATGGAATATGATTTCTTTGCTCACCTGATTGACTTTTTTGTTGTTTTGACATATCGTAAATCGGATTATCGGACTGATTTTGCGTAAATTTTAGGTAATTTCTACAAGAAAGTGCTGGATTTGCTAAGAGTTTAGCTGTTGTTATGTTAAATTCTCTTTAGAAATTAAATTAGAATACTGTGAAAATGATTACACTCAATAGAAAGTTGAAAAAAGAGCACACGGAGCCGGGAAATGGCATAACGACGGAGCCTTGTAAAAGAATATCTGTAAGAGACAAATTACTGGTGAAAGAAGTTCAGGAAATGAATGAGAACCTGCCTACAACATGTACTGTGACCTTCCAAGACCCTAACCTATTGAACGAGTTCATTCTTACGGTAACACCTGACGAAGGTTATTGGTGTGGGGGGAAGTTCAAATTTAGCGTTTTTGTGACAGAAGACTATAATATGGCTGTGAGTATCCATCAGAAGACTTATTGCATACAAATACCCCTCGTCCTACCTGAAAGATATGGTACAGCTCAGGAATGCGGTCGAAACGTATGGCGCGTTATACATTTCGTCTGTATGTAATCTCCCAGGAGACTTCTGAGCTTCTGGTAGGAGCTGGGCTGGCTTAATTAACCCGACAAACCTGTACGCAAAAAGTACCAAATTAGAGTTTAATTGCGCAAACAGGAGCCCAATAACTATACATTTGGTCCGCACTTCCGAGCTGTCGCGTACTTTACCAGCTAACTAAAGTAGGGCTAACGTAAGAAGTCTGTTATGACGTTTCCTTAACACCAACACACAGGGTTAATTTTTCTTTGCAAGTGATAATTTCTTGTACAGCTATAACAACAGACCTATTACGGTAGCCTTACTTTAGTTACCAAAAAGATTCAAAAGCATAATAATAACAAGCAGAGAGTGCACGCTAATGGCAAAAACCTCCCTGATATTTCCTAAGAACTTTATTTTAAATGAGACCCCATCGAAAGAACGATGAATTCAACTTGTCAGGGATGGAAATTTTCCGACATGTGAGTCCTCTAGTTAGATGTGAAAATATACATAAATATAGTCTCTTTGCATTGCCAACTAATGAAATTAGTTGCAGAAACGCCAAGTATATTTTCTTTGTTTTACTTGGTACTGTAAAATCCTATATATTAAATGAGCAATATTTGTATAAACAATATAAAAATTATAAGAGCATGTTCAGTTAACAAAACTGTACAACTTTCCCTAAAAAACATTGGTTGAAATACAAACAATAATTTTGTGTGGAAGAGCAATTTTATTTTCATATTGCTGCCACAACATTAAAATATCATCGGGTGAACAAACTATGCTACTCGCTAACAGATGGCGCTGTAGGTTTCTGTCTAAAACGCGGTATTTTTTTATAAATGCTTAAAAACATGGACAAAACGATTTTAGCTAGATCGATTTTTCATCCCTAAAAACCCCAGGATACTAAATTTCATCAAAATCATTAGAGCCGTTTTCGAGTAACCAATTACAAATATATATATATATATATATATTTATATTTATATATTTATATATATATATATATATATATTTATATATATACAAATATTGCTTGTTTAATAGTATAGGACATCTATCTATCTTCTATCTATAAAAAACACAATCAAAAGATACGCCCATCTCCATATATGTATTTATGAACCAAACCAAAACCTACAAGGTACTTCTTGTTGACCTAGAATCATGAAATTTGGCAAGAAGCAAGGTCTTGTAGCACAACCAAAGGAATAAGTCTCAACTCATTAAATATTACAACTGTTGTCACAACTTATTATAACCAAGCTTCTTTAAGAACATTTATATTAAAGAGGGGTCAGGTGTAAATGGACACTTAGTTTTTCAAACCAAACGGCAAAAGCATGTTCTACAAGGTGTAACAGAAAGGAATGCTGCCCTTGAAACTGAACAACTTTCCCTAAGGAACATAGGTCGAAATAGGTACGAAAAAAAAATGTTGACCTCCCATACAAAATGCGCGATCAGCTGATTCAGTTTCTATGGGAGGTCGAAATTTTTTTTTCGTATTTCGACCTATATTCCATATGGAAAGTTGTTCAGTTTCATGGGCAGAATCACATCCTTCAGGGTTGATATCCCCTTTTTGTTACACCTCGTATATCGTGGACTTATAAGCATGTTCTATGTATAGTGGACTTGGCCAGTTTTTTTTATTGCATTTAAACTGATTTTATTGTATTTATTTTGCAGCCTCCAAAAGTAAAGTGTTTAACAAAACTATGGCATCCTAATATTAATGTTGATGGTGATATTTGTTTATCATTGCTCCGGCAAACTTCTATTGACGAACACGGCTGGGCACCTACAAGAAGACTCAAAGATGTTGTGTGGGGACTTAACGCTTTATTTACTGTGAGTATTTTGATTATGATTTTTTTTGTTTATACCTGGGTGACTGAGCTATGTTTTGGATAATCTAATACCAAAGCACTTACGAATTAAGCAGACCTGCAGATGGTGCTGTAGGGTTTACTTAATAGCATAAATTTTTCTTAAGCTATACTCCAAACTAAGAAAATATGGAGACATCAGACCAATCTTGGTCGAAAATCCTAATGGATTTCCACACCTGGTAGAGGAGCCGAGAATAATGTTTCACATGATAATCAGGGCGACAAAGAGATGTCACAGTAGATGGGGTTTTATGAGAGGATCACGAAAAACTGTAAGGAGTTCCAGACCAGAGCCCGGTGTTCAAGAGGCCATTGTCTGGAAACAAATGAAAAAGGACAAAAAAACGTGATCTTCAGCAAAAACAATTCTCATGCCAAAAGATGGGGGCTGATGAGTAGTGATATAAAATAGACAAATAGCTGAAATTAACAAGAAGTTGTTATTCTTCAAATACAAATTATTTATTTCATTTTCTTAAACCATCCATTTTGTATGTTATTAGTTTTAGTTTTAAAATAATTCTAGACAGGTTTGTAACAGTTTTTCTTATATTTTTGTGAAAATAATAACAACCAGTCAGATTCGAGGAGAGGCACTGAATGCTGAAACACAGGTTTTTACCTAGTTCGGCAGCAGATGGCTCAATGTTTACCCTTTACATATAAGCTTATGCTTTGTATAAATAAGATCAATTTGTTACCAATTTATGAAATAAACCATTATCTTATCTTATCATTTAATTTGTTTCAGGATCTATTAAATTTCGAAGACCCTCTAAACATAGAAGCAGCTGAAATGTATAGGAAAAACAAAACGGAGTTCCAATCTAAGGTCCAAGAATATATAGCTGTTGGCAAAGGGAGTAGATGAAACTTGTCCTGATCCATGGTGATTTTAGCCGCAATTACTACGGGGATCTGTCTTCATTTCACCACGTATTTTATAGGCAAATGTAGCTAATCGGCTAGGTTGTGGAAAGTTATTCTTTGCAAAGGGCAACAGCTAAATACATACATACACTGAAACAATGTAGCTTGATAAGGGGCCCGTGCACACCAATAGGCAGAGCAGACAAAAGCAGTTTATTATTATTATTATTTATTCAATCAGGCAGGCAGTTTGCACTGATATTGCCTGTATCCAGATATAGTTAGGCTACTCGTATATAATTTTTGATAACATTGCAAAGTGGACTTTATGGCAAAAAAATTAAATACCAAATTTCCTGAGAGACAGAGCCGCGAGCAGTTTTCATGCCTCTCAGGCAATTTAGCTTTTATTTCTTAAGATATAAAGTTCATTTTGCAATGTTATCAGAACCTGCTCTTGTCTGCTCTGCCTATTGGTGTGCGCGGGCCCAATGACAGCAGTGCGAGAGCAGGACGGAGCGATGCGTAAGATAAACAAAAATAGTTAAGGGCTTTCCCCCACCCAACTAGCGCCCCCATCAGTTAAAAAAATATTACTCGCTAAATAAAAACTTATCGAAAATCTGTCTTATACGACGCACAAAATAACTTTGGCCCTGTCATTGAGAAGAAAAAAAATGGCCCATTTTTTACTACTGAGCATCAATGACAGGGCCAAAGTTATTTTGTGCGACGTGTACCAGATTGAAGTAAAGGTACCCTAGTTAATTTAGAACCTATATCAATCCTGAAAAATTTAACCGTAGTTACAGATACAAGAACTGCTAAAAGTGGCCATTTTTCTCACTTTTTGTATCTGTATCTACAGTGAACTATATTTTTCAGGATTGATAGGTTCTAAATAAACTAGGGTACCTTTACTTCAATTTTGTAAGACAGATTTTCGATAAGTTTTGTATTTAGCGAGTAATATTTTTTTAACTGATGGGGGCGCTAGTTGGCTGGGTAACCTCTTATGATTGGGTAGAGTAAAAATTCAAGGGGTTTATATACACATCTGTAAATCACTCAGCTAGTTGCTCTGCCCATAAAACTGAACAACTTTCCTTCAAGAGCATAGGTTAAAACACGATAAAAAAAATATGTTGCATAAAAACCGCATCAGCTGATAGCGCATCAAAGGTTATTTTTTTAAATTAATATTTCGACCTATGTTCCTTAAGGAAAGTTTTCAGACATTTACCAAAGACCATACACAGGGTGTAAGGAACGGTGTACTGAAACCTGAACGGACTTGCTCCGTCAACGAAACTGAACAACTTTCCCAAAGAAACTTTTTTGGGAAATAAAAAAAAACACCTTTCCATTCAAACTGTTCGAACAGATTGAGCAATTTGTATGGAGAGGTCAATATTTCTTTTTCTTTTCCAAGAATGTTTCCTTGGGAAAGTTGTTCAGTTTCGTTGACTGATGACGCCCGTTCAGTTTTCAGTACACCGTCCCTTACAAACTGTATAAAAGATCCTGTAAGTATATGATTAAAAATTTTAAAATTTGCTACAATGCTATACACAAGGTTATTTTTTTGGACCTGATTTCCTTTTGCCCACTTATTAGTGTGGTCAAAAGCAACAACTTTTGTTCTACGACTTTGATAACGCACAAAAAATTTTCGACTCTCCATACTAAAGTGGTCACGTGACCGAGCCATTTTGTATGGGAAGTTGAAAATTTATCGTGCATTAGCAAAGTCGTAGAACAAAAGTTGTTGCTTTTGACCTCACTAATAAGTAGGCAAAAGGAAATCAGGTCCAAAAAAATAACCTAGTATAACAAAGTTTTATCTAGGTATGTTATATCGAGCCTCCTTAGTTATCATCTCTTTGATAAGCTGAAGCCCTTTGGAAAAGTGTAATTTTCCTAAAAATACTCTTACAAGTGATAATTCTTTAAATGTACAGATCTTATGCACTTTTTATTATTATTAGGCTAGTTTTTCAGTCTTCTTGATGTTTTTATAATTTTGTAATTAATTGATATATTTGGATGCCAAAAAGCTTTGCATGTTATATATTTAGTCTTCTATTATGGATGAAATATTATTATTATCGTAACAAAATAACCTAGAATTCGGTGCAATAAGAAGTTAAGAAAACAAGCCATAATTATTTCTTTAAAATATGGAGTCATTTTTGCTTCTAAATAGACAAAGAGCGGTCTATCGGCAACCCTGCCTCATCGCATACCAAATAGTGACCTAGGGTGCTGTTGCATCTCAAAAAGGTATGTTTTATTAAATAGGGTAGCCTGGGCGCACATTTTTTACTGTCGGCAAAAAACAATATAGGTACCTACATAACTATGTACCTACATAACTATGTACCTACATTAAACTATCACAGCTCAGTAGTCTAACTTGTAAAGCCTACTGTAGGCTTTACAAGTTAGCGAGTAATAGTCAAAATATTGATGAAAATTGTAGAACTATCAGGCACTGAACCTCCCTGTTCGTTAGGAGGGAAAACGTTTATGAAAAAAACCGGTCAAGTGCGAGTTGGACTCGCGCGCCGAGGGTTGCGATATACCTTTAGTATTTTTGGAAGCCATATAGTCCATTTTTAGGACCGCAAAACTAAATTTGTTTGTAAGGTTTTTTTGCAGATATCTAAAAAACTGTGCAACTTAGAAAGATCGTTTTATTTTTGCTGTAATATTTACATAAACTTCTATCGACTGTAATTAATTGAGATTTTTCCATTCACAAACTTCGGATGTAAGGGGGTGGGGGAACGGTATTTTGTTTGACATTTTTCATCATAATTTGAAAACTAAAGCGTTGTAAAAAAATACAAAAATATATTTTAGAATGCACAAGTAAAGCCCTTTCATATGATACCCCACTCAACCTAGTACCGATAATTTGAAATTTTGCCCCCCCCTATTTAGGCCCCCTTTACATTAATAATCATAATTTTTTCTTATTTTTTTTACGTGCCATTAAGTTGGACAACCATATTCTAAAACTATTCCAAATTTCAAGTCGATAGCATGTGTGGTTGCTGAGATATACAGGTGTGACAGACAGACGGACAGACAGACAAACAGACAAAGCGGCACTATAAGGGTTCCTTTTTTTACCATTTAAGTATCGGAACCCTAAAAATTAAAACCTGCATACTAATAATGATTGGTAAGGCAACTACGGGACCCTACACTGCGCGTAGCCCGCCGCGCTCTTGGCCTGTTTTTTATTAGTGGAATCATCGGGTTCCGGAAACAACATTTAAGTTGTACTAATAAAAAGTTTCAATATCAACAGGAGATCAAATTCTAAGTTGGCATTACCTTAAACATATTATTGCGTTTCACGAAACCAGGATCAAGCAAGGCAACTCAGTTTATTTGATACCTCTTGATTAAATTCATTATGTACTTACTGGGTCAAGAAATTGAACAGTTTTAGCTGATTGTACAAAATGAAATAACGCCTTGGAGACCCAGTATTTTTAGGCGTACCTTTTTAAGACTCAGCACCGTAGATAGTATGTATGCGATGAGGTAGGGTTGCCGACGATCAGCTCTCTATTTAAATAGAAAGTTTTTTTTATAAAAAGCTTTCTTATGCACCGCTTATGTATGACTTCGATTACTAGGTAATTTTATCTTGTGCTGTACGTTCGAGAGAACAAAAAATGTGAGGAAGATAGTAATCTAACTTAAGACAAAAAAATTTAAGGGTGTGAGAATAGCCCTGTTTGTGATCGAAAGGAGCAATAAACGTTCATAATATTATAGAATTTTATCTACGTGTAACAAAAAAAACTTCAATGAAGTAAAGCTGCCCGAAAAACTGAAAACCCCAAAGATTTCTGACCTTCTTGCTTCGCTTGGAATTTATTTAACTACTACTTAGCTGGTGCGACTTCGTCTGCGCAGGATAAATTGTAGCCTATACGTTATTCTGATGTATAAGCTATATTATTGTAAAGTTTCATTAAAGTCCATGAAAGAGTAACAAACATCCATCAATCCATACTTACAAACTTACATACATACATACATAACATCACGCCTTGTTCCCGTCGGGGTAGGCAGAGACCACAGTTCTCCACCTGCTACGATCTTGACATACTTCCCTTGCTTCCTGAACCTTCATCAATCCTTTCATACATGCTCGTCGGTTTAGGGTACTTTTAACCTGGCCTTTATTCAGAACGTCCTGAATTTGGTCCTGGTACGTTCGCCGAGGCCTTCCCCTTCCAACGTTTCCATTCACTCTCGCCTTGTGGATCTCTTTCGTCAATCTTCCTTCATTCATCCTCTCTACATGACCAAACCATCTCAGCATCCCTTTCTTACAAACTTTCGCGTTTATAATATTAGTAGGATGGAATGACATCTGCTAGCATGTCACATCTCCTTTGGTATGCAATGTCACGTCATCATCGATGATTATGAAACATAGAAAAAGTATACACTACGTTAAATATGAAATATTCAAAATAACCCTACAAAATTAATAGAACGACACCCTCATTGCATTTGCAGAGATAATAGGATTATGCAATTTGTTGTGGCTTTACATCACACATCCGTAACTTGTGACAAACTTCTATAGGTAACCCTCATTTTTTTTAGGAAAATCCTTTCGTATGAAACATGAAAATCTTTTAAGTGCTCCCATACGAAATGCGCTGTTAGCTCCTGCAGTGTATGTGGATGATTTTTTTTCGTACTTCAACCTATGCTTCTTGGGAAAAGTTGTTCAGTTTCATGGGCAGATTCACAGCTTTCAGGTTTGTTATTTCCCTTTCTGTTACGCCCCGTATAAAGGGTGTAAGGGTCAGGTCTCTGAAAACTGAAAGCATATGATCACTCAACGTAACTGAACAACTTTCAGGAAACTTGATTGGAGAGTTCGTATGGAGGCCAATTTATTTTAATTTCCTGAAAGTTTTATTCATTGAAAGTTGTTCAGTTACGTTGATTGATCATGCCCTTTTAGTTTTTGGAGACCTGTCCCTTGCACTCTTTGTTTTTATTAGGGATGGGCCGAATATTCGTTTTATGTTCGTTATTCGGCAGGTTTACCGAATATTGTAAACACCGGTTGTTCGGTTCAGTGATACTTGTATGCAGTTGTAGGTTCTTGTGGCTATAGTTCACTTTTTGGCACACTGCTCTTCCAGTCCAACAGGACTTTCGAGACGAGACGTAACATATTTTACGTTCAAACGCAAGGACTATGGAATTGAGCCTGTTGATTCCTTTAAATAGGATTCGACTTCATAGTCCTTGCATCTGAAACCTTGTCATTAATGTTTGAAACCAATAAAAAATAAAACCCATTTAGCTTCGCCGGTAGAGCTGCTGTTTAATTTAGGCACAGATCATAATAATACTAGTGATGTAGGTACGCTGGGGGTCACCGAATATTCGGCCTAATGATGGGTTTGGTATTTTTGTTTACCGAATATTAGGCCGAATATTCGTATTCGGTGAAACCCATGTTCGGCCCATGCCTTGTTTTATACAGCGTTATTTTTTATCACCCCAGAAATTTAAAGAGGTGTTGGTTCTGTCCATGAAACTGAACAACTTTTGTTATAATAATAAAGGTTGAACTTAAAAATAAAATCGACCTCTCATACTAAAATGTGCTGATGCAGTTTGTAGTCGATTTTTCTCATGTATGTTTTGTTTATGTTCCTTGGGAAAAGTTGTTCAGTTTTATGGGCAGAACCACCTCTTAAAGATTCCGGGGTGTATAAGGTCACGTGCCGTTGTTGATGGATTCGGCTATCTTTATCATTTCAATGGATTTTTCCAAAATTGTAGAATAAAATAATAAATACTTTTTTTTTTATCAAATTATGCTCGTTTATTAATCGCTTAATACTGGAGCATCGAGTACCAATTAGTATAAATAGTAAAAATTGTATACAATAAATAAATATCTTAACAATATAACAAAAAAAAATGGTAACAAAATCTTCATAAGACTAGAAGTTCGATTGATTATACAAATGTACATGGTTGTATGATAAAATGATTTCGGTTATAGACACGTGGAACTTGCCAATCAGCCCAGAAATCAATAAAAAAAGTAATTTTCAACAAACTTGTTTTTTTCCATACACTTTCAAATATCCAAGTTCACATGTGTCTATACTACGACAAGAGTCGATATAAATAAAAAAAAATTGGTTGGTATTTCGTACTTTTGTAAAAAAATTCTTTGGAATACTTGCAAAGTAGGTAGGTATCTAAAACAGTATTAGACGTATTCCACGAAAGATTATGACGTATATTATGAATGTAAAATTGTTAAAAATGTGCTGTTCAGACTTTAGTTCGACTATAGTCCGAAAGGGTTTTGCGGTTCATGTATTGCGGTTACAAATATGTGCTTTGTCATATGTCAGAAACTCGCATTTAAGTATAATGGGTTCCGTGATGAAAATAAAAACTTATAAGATGGAACCTTGTAATAGTAAAAATGTAATAGTTACATTTACATTCGTAACAGTAACATTTTGTACTTAACGTATGACTCGTGGAATTAATTTTAGTAGGTACTAAGATATTATTTATAATGACCCTTGTCAAAAAATAATAATAAAAAGCCACCTAGGTATGCAATTATGGGGAAAATGAGACTTATAGGCTTAAGCGTGTTATACTTTATCGGGATCGTCTGCCATTGGCAAGCCTAACTAAATGCTGTTATCAGGATTTTTCCAAAAATGGTGCATCGGGAAGCACGTTAAGCCTAAAAAACACATTGACTAAAGAAATAGTGCGCGCCGCGAGTAGTAATTATATGCGCGTGTTTCAAAAATCCGGGCATCCGGTTTCCGACCAGAGGCGCGCTACCGCCGAACTCAATCGTTATCGAATATCTTTTCTTCTAGTATAGAAAAAAAGAGAGAATCGATAACGATTGAGTTCGGCGGTAGGGCCTCACTGACACTGGCCATTGCATGATTTTAATATTTCTTATATAGGGTGACTTTTAATTAGTTCTTGATAGAAAAAGGTATGAATGTACTCATGATACTGAACAACTTTCCCCAAGGAACATACGTCGAAATACGATAATAAAGTTTTGACCTCCAATAGAAACTGCATCAGCTGATAGCGCATTTTGTATGGGAGGTCAAATTTGGTTTTTCATATTTCGACCTATGTTCCTTGGGAAAAGTTGTTCAGTATCATGAGTATATGCATATATTTTGCTATCAAGAACTAATTAAAAGTCACCCTATATACAGGGTGTTAATTTGATTGCGTGCCATAGCTCATGGGCGGGATCAGTATCAGTAACTGAACAACTTTTCCCAAGGAACATTGGTCGAAATACGAAAATAAATTTTTGACCTCCCATGTAAACTACATCAGCTGATAGCGCATTTTGCATGGAAGGTCAAATTTGGTGTTCCGTATTTCGACCTATGTTCCTTGGGAAAGATTGTTCAGTTACTGATACTGATTCCTCCCCTGAGCTATGGCACGCAATCAAATTAACACCCTGTATTTTGGATTTTAACAAAACAAAATTACTTTGCATTTTTACGTTTAGGTAGGTACTTACAAATTAGGTTTCACAAAAGCTACCTTCTATAAGTAACATCTGCCCCCATAATTTCTTTTAGGTAACCCAAGCTTTGGTGTCGGTGATTTAAAGTTGTAAGTCCATTTTATTAAGACTGCCAGTTTAAATAAATTCAAGCGCAATAAAGTTATGCTGACACAGTAATTAAGTTTGTTTTGCAAACTTGTTTTTTTTTTTCGTTTACTCGTACCATGGCATATGTTAAAGGTAAAACTATTATTGCAGCATAAGTACAAACAAATTTAAGTGCTCTAAGAGACAATCTTAAAGAAATGGACTATGATATGAACAGTGGTCGAATATTCGGGGGAGTATTTTCCTAAACTTCAAAAAGTTACTACATCACTGAATTGATATTGCCTCTCTGAGTATGCCTGACTCAGCGAACTACAATTCTGCCTGACTTTATTGAGTAGTAATCTTGCTAAGACCTTAAAATTGAAAATAAATTACAAGACCTTAAATCAGGGTATCGTGTATTGCATTTATAATATTTTAAATTCTTAAAAGTCATCCCTGACTGAAATTTATTATTTTTGCAATGTAATAACACTATAATAATTAAAAGCTGAGGTGGTAATATCAACTCTATTGAAGTATAGGTCAATATGCACCAAAATCCGATCACTGTATACAAGTGTTTTTTTTATTTTATTTTCCCATAACTTAAGGAGCATGCTCTGTAATTTGAAAAACTTTCTCCAAGAAACATGCAGGGTAATGAAGAAAAATCGGTCGCTTCTTACATAAAAAATGACTATATTTTTCAATAAATTTGTAACTAAGAATCTAAGCAGAACCAGTCGCTCCATACTAAATTACCACATTTTTCAGTCAGTTCGGTAAACTGTTGAGTTTGCTTTTTCTTTAACACACGTTTCTTTGAGAAAGTTATTCATTTTCTTTGACTAAACATGCTCCTTAAGTTTAAGCAATTAAATAAAAAACACCTTCTTTGTGAGGTTTCTTCAATGGCTTGAGAAGTTAGTCATTAGTTCGTCTTGGACGCTGTTGGAGCGAGTCAGATGTCGTGGGGATATCTGTCCGAACGCGCTGGTGACTGTGTCAGCCTGGGACGCGTCCCGAGACTTCTTCTCGTGGTATTCGTCGGAGAATTCCTGGGAAAATTATGGCGCAGTTAGAGCAGGATCCAGTTTCCAAGATCAAACTGAAAAGGCTGCCGGCAAAGTCACAGGGTACAACATTTACATGACCGTTAAAAGCCAGCTTTTTTGCAGGGTAATTACTGATTTAGGTGGATTTATACTTCAATGCTGATCGTTAAACCCCCACTAAAAGGCGTGCGAATCGTTCATTAGCTTTTCGAATGTCGCCAATTCGTCGCGACCTTGACCAGATCGGCGGTCCACCTTGTGGGGGCCTGCCCACGCTACGTCTTCTTGTTCGTTGTCGCCACTCTAGAACCTTTCTACCTCACCTCATCTTGGTACTTACTTCATCATCATCATAAAATCCCATGAAACGTCTACTGCAGGACGGAAGCTCCCTCCAGAATTCCAGCAAAAACGCTTTGGAGGGGAAGTACCATAGTCCCGCTAGTAAGAGTTTCGGCTGACGCCATGGACCTCGTTGGTGACCGCAGTATGTAAGATGATGCTGCCCATCCTCCAGTTCATAATCGCTTAGTCGCCTCTTACGACGCCCACGGGTAGAGATGGGTTGCGACTATTCTTTGCCAGTACCACACGGGCAACTCGTCTTTAATTATTACCTTGAGTCTGTTTCCAAGGAAGACGGCTCGTTCCCTCTTCTTATTCATAAAGTCGCTATGGGTCAGCCACCGGTGTTCGTAGCACTCCTCTGCCGTCGGCCGCTTTATGGGAACCTTCTTGAAGAGGAACATCAGGAATCTGGTTGCCTCCTGAAGAAAAAAGAAAAAAATGTAAGTATTCACTTAATCTATTTAGGGTGCTAATTACCTATCCATTTGTGTAGGTATTTATATCAGTATCTGCAAAGCCTCTGTACCTTTGCCTACGAGTAGTTCGGAATAATTTGACTTTGTGTGAATTTTCCACTAATCTTGGAAAGTAAGCAGGTAGGTTACCTATTAATGCAGAGCAGTGCGCGAATAAAAAGACAACCATTAGGATTTCTTTAGCAAACATATGAATAAAAAATACCAACTCCATCGAAAAGAGCCAGCTCTTTTTATAAGAAGTATTTCTTAATTTTGCAGCCTTACAACGCTTACCAACACAAATTGCAGCTATGTCAAAAGCAATCGACTAAAGCTGTCAGAAAAAACAAGTTTGTAAAACAATTTTATTCTTTCCGTCAAATATATTTTGGTTTTAGTGTCATGGCTGCACAATCGATTGCTAAGCGTTGGAATTAACGAAAAAAAAATTATCATACCTACATTATTTTTCAAACAAGTACCTACCTAATGTGACCACTATCTACAATACATGGTGTAAGGGACGGTGTACCGAAAACTTAAAGGGCGTGCTCAGTCAACGAAACTGAACAACTTTCTTAAAGAAACTTTTCTGGAAATGAAAAAAAAATTGACCTCTCCATACAAACTGTTCGAGCAGAGTGAGCAATTTGTATGGACAGGACAAAATTTTTTTACATTTCCCAAACATGTTACTTTGGGAAAGTTGTTCAGTTTCGTTGGCTGAGCACGCCCTTTGTTTTTTCGGTACACCGTCCCTTTCACCCTTTATGTAGGTAGGAACAGTGAAAGCTTTGTACCTACAACTAGTGGTAAGAGTATCAATATTTATATCTCTGTAAAGTTTTCTTAAGGTTTTCTTGTAAGGTTTTCTTTCCTAATTTAAAATATAGGTGAACATACCGGCGTGATCTCCTTGTAGAGATGTTCGAAGCGATATCTGACGAAGGAGATATTGGCTTTGGTCTCCGCGTCATCGACTCCTCTGAAGGGAGCCACTCCGGACAACATTATGTAGGTGAGTACTCCTAAGGACCAGATGTCGGTTTGTGGGAACGCTGGCTCGTCGTTTATTATTTCTGGAGCTGTTGGAGCAATAAAATGAAGAGTTAATACAGCAATCTCTCAGTCGCGGGGCTCAGTAGCAACATTTGATAGTGGACGACTGTTCCTTATCTTTAAAACTAAAATTGGTCCAAACGACAGTGTTGGCCGGCTGGTGATCTGTAATCGTGGTTTAAGAAACATAACTTTTTCATATTTCAGAAGGCATTTTAAGCCACCGGTCCTGGTTATACTACCTCAGTCGTCGATAAGCCTTATGAGACACCATTTGGTGGCTAGAAACCTCTGGACAGCACCATAACTCTGGACAGCCTAAATAGGCTTGCGGCTATCCTGACTTCATCGCCTAATAACCGTCTAGCATCCTTGAAGCTTGATGTAAAATATTGGAAAATTCCTCATAATAATGTCTTGAGAATTAATGAAACGCATTTTTTTATTTGCTTCCCTGAATTACATTCTTGGAAAGCTGAAAGTAACTTTTTTCAGAACAGACCTATAAAAGACAAGTGTAAAAGACTGAGGGTACGAAGATTTTAAACAGACTTAAGGGTACGCAGACTCAACAAATAAATTCGTGAGCCATTATCGATAATCAAAAACGGATCATTGTTTTATTTACTTTCTTCTTCTTCTTCGGGTGCCATATCCTCAGCGGATGTCGGCGACCACCGTCCGAAACTCGTTTCTATCTTCGGTCTTCCTGCTTAGAGTAGCAGCGTCTAATCCGGTCCAGTTCCTCAGATTATCCATCCAGGTTGTTCTCCTCCTTCCTCTGCCTCTTTTGCCCTCTATTTTTTTTATTTACTTTAGGATGCTCAAAAATTCAAATAGAACTTACCCTTATAATCCAAATCACCGACTTGAGGTACACTGGTGCCAAGCTTGGTTACTTTGTGAGCTGATCCGAAATCGATTAGCTTAACTTGGATAGACCTAACTGATGCCATCACAACATTGTCCGGTTGAAGATCGAGGTGGCAGTATCCTCGCCAGTGCAAGTATTGTAATGCGTCTAGGATTTGAATAACGATTGTGGCGACCATCTGTTCCGTGTAATCGTGACGGCTTGCAAGGTAAGTCAACACATCAGCTCCTTGAAGCTTTTCCAAGATCAAGGCAGCAACCGGTGAGCCAGGAGCTTGGTACGCCCCAAATAAGTTCGATATCCTCTCGTGTCTCAGTCTTCGTAAGCATTCGAATTCTCTCTTAATTTGCACTTCCGTTTCCGGTCGAACTTCGAGGATTTTTGACACGACAACGTTGTCTGTGGTCTTGTCTACTCCCTTTACGACGATAGAGAACTTTCCTCGCCAAAGTTCAGAGATGAAGCTATATCGTTCGGTGAAGGCGGTTGAGGTGTCCCAATCGATGGGGCTTTCCTCTGTCATATAGTTCAGTTTAGGTCTCTCTTCGTCAAGGATTACTTCTTGTCCGGATTCAGTCAGCTGTTGGAGGTGTCTCATAGCTTTTGTGACTTCGATCTTTGGTGCGCCAGATTCTTTAGTCTTGACTAGGTGAGTTGGGATGCCTTTGTCGCTCCATCCGATTCTGTTTCTAGAAGACAATCTGAATTGGTAGCTTGTGTCCGGTTTCAGGTTCCTAACGACGAAGAATTCGTGGTCGACGTTTTTGGCGACGTCTTTCCATTCAACACTGTCGCCTTCCTTGTATTGCAGGCTGTAGCAGATGACTGGCGAGTTACCGTCGTATTTAGGTTGTTTCCATCTTAGGAGTACTTCAGTATCGGATACTTCCGCTGCGGTTGGACTGTCAGGAGCGTCAGGGTTGGTAGCTTCGACCACTCTCGTTCTCGCAACAGTCTGTCCGTTTTTGTTTCTGGCGACAACTTTATAGAATCCTATGTCATGATGCATAGCGGGGTCGAACTTGAGGGTGGACCTGCCTTCGTCGTCTTCAACGATAGTGACGCGTGTTCCCTCTGCGATGACCATGTCGTTTTTGAACCAGGTAATTTTAGGTCTGGGGTCACCGACGGCAAAGCAAGATAGCTGGGCTGGTTCTCCTTCCCTGATGGGGAGGAGCTGAGGTTTCTCACGGAGGAATGGAAGTGTTCCGTCTTTCTTGGACTCCATGATGGCCTGAGCTTCTGCGTAGCTGTCGAGTCTAGTTCCCAGTTCGTGCTTCAGTCTGCGGATGGTGTAGCTCTCAGTGCCGTACTGGTTGATGCGATCACGTCTCTCGTCGTCGATCTCTTCATCCATGATATCCGTGAAGCGTCGACGTTCGTGGATGATTGGGTTCTGCAAATAAAAGCTCTCGTCAGCTACTCGTATTATAATAAGTGATTTTGTTATAAAATAATCTAAAACGAGCGTGTAGAGGTAAAATGCACTGTAATCAAAATCGAGTCCACTCACCCTGGGATCATAAGCGTCGTGTACTGACAAGTTGTAAGCGGGGGAGCGGTGACATGCCACCTTCATGTATTCACGGAGACGCACGGGGAAGTTGGTGTCACGGAGCTGAAGGAGGTAGGTGTCAGGGCCATTCTGGTAGCTGCAACGATGTAAGTAATGAGGGAATCAGTGAATTTATTGTACAAGGCTATGTTACATAAGTATGTTTAATAACTGTAAATTTTTAATCGCCCGAACTTCGTTCAATCACACCTTGCAGAATGGCTCTTTGAACCAATGCGGTCGTGTTTAGTCGATTTTTAAATGATCGCTTTTTTAGCCAGGGTTCTGTTTTCGGGAAAATATTTATTTCCAAAATACACCCAAACGTAAAGGTCTAAAATGACCACATTGGTGGATTGAGATTTTGATTAAATGTAAAAATATCTTGAAACACTTACTGGCTTTCAGATTTAGCGGAGACCTCCCAGTCAGGATGCTCCCACTGCTTGAACTTGAGGTCGAGGGGACTGCGCGAGCGCAGGTCCCGGTCCGGAGTACCCTCGGGGGTGTAGATCTCCCCCGGGGGGTACACCATCTTGGAGGGGTGCTCGAAGGCGCCGCTCAGCGGGCGACGGCGGAACCACGTGCGGCATTGCGCGTTGCTCGTCCAGTCCCTGGAAGGTATTATGGCCATTTATTATACAGGGTGTCTCATTCAAATCGGTCAGTATGGGAAAGTCTGAAAATATAAGACATACGAAGATTTGTTCTTAGGAACCATGTCACCGATTTTGATAAAAAGAAAAACTGCATTCATACATTTGAAAAAAAAGTGTACCCATATTGTATTGAAAAAAACGGTGGTCACTTCGAACACCTACTATGATAAATTAAAGTATGTAAAAACAATGCATTTTATTCATTTTAGACATCGTGTTTCATAGAGACATTTACCGCTTAAGACCTACACAACCGTTATTTAAACAGAAAAACTGTAAGCTTTTTTTTCAAAACTACCGGGTTCGATTCCCCAGCTGGGTACACTTTTTTTTTTTCAAATGTATGAATGCAGTTTTTCTTTTTATCAAAATCGGTGACATGGTTCCTAAGAACAAATCTTCGTATGTCTTATAGTTTCAGACTTTCCCATACTGACCGATTTGAATGAGACACCCTGTATAGGCGTGTTTCTATCATTGACGAAGAATTTTGAATGCATCAGTTTCAGCGTAAGCTCACCTGTACAGATTGTAATAGTTCCTCAGCCTGTCAGTAGTGATGAGGTACTCGTCCTGGTAGATCTTGTCAGCCAAGTTGAGCCAGGGGTGCTGCAGGGCCCGCGTCACGTCCATACGCTCGTGCCAGTTGTAGACCAGGAGTTTGGAGATGAAGTCGCGGCTTTCCGTGCTGAGACGGGACCACCACTCCTCGTCGTGCCATTCCCATTTGCCTACAAAAAGGTTGTCATTTTTCGTTACGAATTTAGGGAACCTCGTAAGTTACTGGAGCGGATGGTGACACATTGGAGAGCTGACCAGAAGTAAAGATTGTCACTGTCACTCTAACCCTCCTGCAGCGTTATGCTACCGCAGGAACCTGCTCAGTAAAACGCTGTAACTTGGTGCCCAGAAAAATTTACGATCTGGCGTAAATAATCGCCTTCGTGTTGAAGGTTATTTTATTAGAACAAGCTATGCACATTCCCACCCAAGGTTGGTACAATATTTTCCTAGTGAATTTATTTGAAGTACCTCCGGGTGTCCCTTTGAGGTTTGTCAAGAACGGCGTCTAATTAAGAGTATTTAAGGTTATCTGTGACGGCCAGCTTAGACCCGAACGCAAGTAGATGGAGCCACTGCTGCAAATATATATAAGGTTTTATTTTTTTAATGCAATAAATACCAACTATATACTCGTATATGTGCAAAAAAATGATCAGCGTAAATTTCATGGTGCAACTTCAACGCCTAACAACAATTTCAATAAAAAAAAATATCTCCATATGTCCATTAAAGTCAATTAGGTACTCTCGTCAGTCCGTGATTGACATGAGTACGATCACTCACACATGCACACAAAGCACAACCGTACAGTTTTGACCGCACGCCCACAATCGTAATATTGAACCAAAAATTGCTAACAAAAACTAGTAAGTACTTTCAGTATAGTACTTGTATTTTTGTATTAATCAGCGAAATTTTTTACTAAAAATAGCAGTATTCGTTCGTTTTTCAACAGAATTTTATGTCCCGCGTAAGAATGCAAGTCATTTGAATTTTTGTATGGAAAACGGATCACCTTAAGTGAAATTGCCAAACACCTGTCAGCCCTGAAGGAAACTCCTTACCCGGAAGCAACTTCAAGCGAGGTGATTCTATAATTTATTTACCTTCTCTGATCCTAATGAGGGTCTCTCTGTCATTAAGTCCACGGAATGGGGAGTGTCCACTCAGCAGTATGTACGTAATAATGCCAACGCTCCACATGTCAGCCCCGAAGGAAACTCCTTCCCCGGAAGCCACTTCAGGCGCGACGAACTCCGGCATGCCGTAGTCAAGAGACGCGTGCTTGTTGAACTGAATGCGCCGGGAGAGACCAAAGTCGCAGATTTTGAGCTCGTCGCTTCCCGCGTGGGAGAGTAGTAGCTCGCCAATCTGTTGAAAATATTTAATCGTGTTGTGAATGATATGAATCGTCAAGAGAAAGACAAGCTTGATACTTGCAGCGGTAGTGATTGGAGTGAGAACGGTACAAAGTTTTCGGAAAGACGTGACCGCTCTTATCTGGAGCAAACAATTACTGCTGCGAGCTTTTAGGTGGCTAGGTTATTTGTCGTATTATATTTTGTGCAAAACAAAGGTTTCAGTTGGTTGGGTTATTCAGATAGTTTAACTGCATCCGTGGTTTAGTGCTGGTCGAGAGGTGTTGTCGGATTCTCGCTGTGGATGTTCTATGTGAGATTTTTTTACTGTTTTACTTTCAGTTTTCATTTCAGTGTAAGAGATTTATTATAATTAGGTATCAAGCTATTTATATTCTTTTGGAAACCCATATAAACAGGTTATAAGTAGTTCCTTACCGTGAGACCAAGATGGGCCACACTGTTCTCATGCATATACTTGAGGCCTCGAAGCAGCTGTCGGATATACCCTGCAATCTCCCTCTCACTATAACCCTGACTTCTCAACAATCTGTCCCGTATCAGTTCACCACCCGCAGCCAACTCGGTGACCAGGGCTAACGTGTGGTCATGTTCGTACGCGTCGTGAAGACGGATCAGGTGGCGATCGTTGAGAAGGTTCATGATATCCAGCTCGTTCTTCATGAACGGTTTGAGGGCTGAGTGGCCGTGCATTATCTTGGCAGCGTAGTTGCGACCTGGAGGAACAGAAGGTTTGAAATGAATACTTATAAGCTTGTTTAGTGCTTGTGTTAACGACGTCAGCGTCAGCGGAGCGCCTGTGTAATGACGGCTGGCCCCTGTAGTAGTAAATTTTTTTTATCTATAGTTAAACCTCTGTTAAGTAAAGAAAGGCTAAAACTATCTGTTTTGTTGACAAAGCAGTTTCACTTTCTGCAACTGGCTGAAAGAACAATTTGCCTAACTCTCATCAATCTCTTAATTTTTAGCTGTGGCTGTCAGAAAAGGTGACGATTATCGGCGTACTTATTTATCGCCATTCATCACGGATGTAAGCGAAGGCACAGACAAGCGTGACGATTATGGTAAATCACCTCGAACACCAGGCTTTTAACGATCTGGATTATCCTTGAGGGAGGCCTTTGTTAAGTGAACGTATATGTGCTGTGAAAAAAGGCACGCTTACCAGTTAGTCTTTCAGCAGCATGGTATACCACTCCCTGCACACCGCGGCCCAGTTCGTCTCCCAGGTCATAGAAGTCTCCAAACGGCTTGGAGCTAGGCTTGACTCGCGGTGGGTGCTCGCGGATCCTGACACAAATTGTTGTATTTTTTACCAAGAGGAGCAAGAGACAAATTCAAATAAGATGATAAGTAATTAATTGATCAGACATATTTAAATCTTTTAGCGAATTAGCAGAGGACTTTTAGCAGCTCCAGTGAAGTTGCGAGTTGAGGCAGGTCTGTGACACTCCGCACTCTAGGTATGCAACGCGGCGCTAGAAGTCGACTGGGTGAGGCAGTCGATTTTACTTTTTTTTATGTCGGCAAATTAGATAAGTAAGTATTTGCATGTTTTATTGAACAATATTACATACCTACTTGCATCTCGCTCAGTATCTCATAAAGTGACAAAATCATCGCCTTAGCCCACCTGTCCGCGATCACCCGCGATTGAAAAACGTGTCCTAAGCGGTGCAATGCAAGTATGTTTAGACCGTAAGGTTGAAATTTGTCGGCACCCCGCCTGGGAGTGACGGATCTGTAAACGTTAGTTTACTATTATTTAAACTGTGGCTGAGGTGGATAAAAATCCAGGTCTATGATAACGACCATGATGAGGAAGAGGAGGATCTGACGATAGAGCCTCATAATATTTATTTATTTTATTTATTTTATTTATTTTATTTATTTTATTTATTTTATTTATTTTATTTATTTTATTTATTTTATTTATTTTATTTATTTTATTTATTTTATTTATTTTATTTATTTTATTTATTTTATTTATTTTATTTATTTTATTTATTTTATTTATTTTATTTATTTTATTTATTTTATTTATTTTATTTATTTTATTTATTTTATTTATTTTATTTATTTTATTTATTTTATTTATTTTATTTATTTTATTTATTTTATTTATTTTATTTATTTTATTTATTTTATTTATTTTATTTATTTTATTTATTTTATTTATTTTATTTATTTTATTTATTTTATTTATTTTATTTATTTTATTTATTTTATTTATTTTATTTATTTTATTTATTTTATTTATTTTATTTATTTTATTTATTTTATTTATTTTATTTATTTTATTTATTTTATTTATTTTATTTATTTTTTTATTTTATTTGGAAAATTTACAGCCAATAATGTTTTATATAATAATTTTGAAAAGAACTACGCCAATTACAAATTTTCACCAGTATAAAATTCATTGAGTCATTAAGTTACTCAATCAATAAACTTAGAAAGTATCTAAAAGTTGGATTTAACAAAAAAAAGCTGGATTCCACTAAAGTAAAATAACCTATTGGTAAATTTACAGGTTATCAATGAGTACCTTGGTAAGCTGTCGTTTGATACTTGAGTTGCTGGTTGTAAATATATCTATAGTTGCTGGTATATCTTTAATTTCCCTACAGACTCTTACAAAAAACGAGTTTGCTCTGTAATTCGTTCTAGCAAACGCTCTCTAAAATTTAACAAATTAGTACGCAGGTATACTTTAGACAATAATTCTGGGCTATCTATTAATCCCTTTACAAATAATGCTAGAAAAGTAACATATGTCGCTTATATTACGCCTTATATTCAGTGGTAAAAAATGGTAACGTCTACATCTGTGGTTATAATCAACTGATCGTTGTTTAGCTTTAAAATCTAGAAAGCGGAGGAATTTCTTTTGAACACCCTCGATCCTAGAAATGTATTTCTGGTACAGGGGGTTCCACACAGGTGAAGCATACTCAAGATGGCTGCGTATCGGAGTACTTATGCTCGCTCACTTCAATATGCAGTAAAGCAGTGAAGTTAACCGCTTCAGCGACGTTTTGAGCTGAAATTGCCTGAGATGGTGTAAAGACCATCGTCTTTTATTAAGCAGATGATTAAAAAGACCTGATGTTAGAGCCTTACCTGTCGGAGTACTCATGCTCGCTCTCTTCAATATGCAGCATAGCAGAGGAGCTGACAGCTGCAGCGACGTTGCGAGCTGATATGGAGTAAAGACCCTCGTCCTTCATGATGCAATCATTGATGATCAGGATTGCGATGTCAGGCTCAATAAATTGGATCTGTGTAAAAATAATAATGTAGATTCAGAAAATACTCAAATTTCAAATATTTCCTATATTCAGTTCAAATGATCCTCAGACTTCTTCATACGAATGAACGAATGCTTTAAAACTCAGTTGATATACATTTATATTATTTTTATTTAGTTGGATTTCCTACTGTAATAAGACGGATTCATATTTATTTTCTAACGTTAATTTGTGCTAACTGACTTCATCATGTTATCAGCCTAAAGATATTCGCTGCTGGTCATAGGTCTCCTTGTATTGATCTCTACGATGGCCGGTCTTACTCTCCCCACAACCAGTGGTTTTCTACGAGCTTGGCCAGATATATAGGGTGGTTTTAATTAGTTCTTGATTGAAAAAGGTATGAATGTACTCATGATACTGAACAACTCTCGCCAAGGAACATAGGTCGAAATACGAAAATCAAGTTTTTACCTCCCATAGAAACTGCATCAGCTGATAGCGCATTTTGTATGGGAGGTCAAATTTGGTTTTTCGTATTTCGACCTATGTTCCTTGGGAAAAGTTGTTCAGTATCACGAGTACATGCATACCTTTTGCTATCAAGAACTAATTAGAGTCACCCTATATAGTTCACCTTCTCCTCGTGCTAAGTCATCAGGTTCGTGATCGCCACTTTTTAAAACCTTTCTGCCACATTAGTCATTGATACTTCAAGCTAATTAAGGTAATTACCACACCACAGCTATAGTTTATTTGATTTAGATTCCCACATTTTCAAGGTTTCTAATGTACCTATTTGTAGACGAACAGAAATACCTTAGTCCTAGAGCTGGGAGCAAGCGGCTGCCAGTCCTTGTACCACTTGATCTCGGGGTAGGGTACACCGGTGACCCGGGCTTCTATCCTGGCCTGGTGCCTCTGCAGCACGACGGTCTCCTCCGGTCTTCTGATGAAGATGGGGTACTCGGCCAGCTCGAGGCGGACCCGTTGCCGAGCTTGGCCGTGCTCGTTGGTGGCGACTGCTTCGTACCAGCCTGCGTCGCGGTCCATCATCCTGTGAAGATAAGCATTTTATTGATATCTTACTTACTTCCATACTCTTCTGGGAATCAATATCTATTTTCTTTTATTACATAATAAGCCTCCATGTTATCTCGGTCCGAAGGTTTCGGTTCCCAGTGGGGACCCGGGACACTGTCAAACTAAAATCACGATGTGAGACTTTCCCAGTTTGCTTAGGATACTGCAGAATTAATCAACTGATAGTGTGAAGCGTAAGATTAATCCGTGTTTTGTAAGGCAGGTTAAGCAAAGTTGTTGGTCCGTGTTACTATATCAGAGACCTTTGAAGGCTTAACAACTCTGACACCAGGGTTTGTGAGCTCGGTCACTGATCTTACACCCCGCACGATATGATGATGATGAGTAGATAAACTACAGTCGAAATAATGTAGCTATGTTTAGAATTACAGCAGTGTGTGAGCAGGACTGAGCGATGCGTTAAATATTGGAGCGATAGAGACACATATATATTTCTCTGTCTTTCTCTCCTTTATTTGTAATTCTAATCACCCTTACATTTATTTCATTGGTACTCCCATTTATATATTCTATGGGTACTCCACTTAGGTAAATAGACTCACTTGTTAATAAAGAGCGTGGCCTGTCCATTCCTCGTGTAGCTCCAGTCGTATCTACCGCCGATCTCAATGGGCTCGTCGTTGAAGAAGTAGGTCATCTTCGGCTTGGGGTAGCCGTACACGAACCAGAACAGGTTGGTGTTGTGTCCCTTCACGCCGTATTGCGAAACGAGTTCTTGGCGGAGGAACTTGGGTGCTTGGGCGTACCCGTCGTGTGGGGGACGCTCGATGTCGAAGTCCTTTAAAGAAAGTAGGTAAGTAATTTAATTTTTTTTCTTTCTTTTTTTATATTGGCGGACATTTCACACAAGGTCATCTGATCCCAAACTAGGCAAAGCCTGTAAGCTTTGGGAATCAGAGACTTATATACATACTATACATAAATACCTTTAATTTTTAGTTTTTATTTTCTAAATTAAGTGTCCTGTTTAATCATATGTAAGCAGCAGTAACCACGACACAGGCTGTGCCTAGTGTGGGTACTATTGTAAAATTTGTTAAAGATAGCTGGACCATTTTAATAAATGATTTATGATTTTATGATTAAATAGACAAATAAAACCCAGACTTAGAACAAACACTTGTGTTCATCACACAAATGTTTGCCCTGGGCCCCCCGCCCAGGGCAAACATCGAACCCGCGGATCACGGCGTGAAAGGCAGGCTCACTACCGACCACGCCAAAGGGCTTGTCAAAATAACTCATTATCATTCATTATCACTTCCTCAGTCATTACGGTGGTGATGAGGATTCCGCATCCGCTTCGTGATCATATGAAAGTTCCGCAATAGTTCCTTCAATCCATACGGACACGTTCCTCAAACGTTACCGCTTCCACATAAAATAAAGTAAAAACATTCCTCATTCGCTTTCGCTTCCTCTGAGATCAAAAGGAATTTAAGACCCTGTCCAGAAAGGGCGAATTCGCCGCAAATCGTTACGCACGAGTTTCTACGCGCGTCGGCGAGGTACTGGGTGTCAATACATTGCGTCCACAAGCATCGCGCGAATTTTGTCGGCTCGCGCGAATCGAGATACTAGGAGCGCCTTGTTTGCGTCCAGATGAACGCGCGAAACACGCGCGAGTAAATCGCGGCGAATTTGCCCTTTCTGGACAGGGTCTATGAGGAATTTTCATCGCGCATGCGTCTATCCATAGCAACGGCACCGCAACGCGCGCGACTTACTGGCTGCAGCAAGCCAGCCTTCCGCGCTAGATCCTAGTCGACTGACAATTTCAATTAATTGCGACGTCTCAATTACCTACCTATTTATTTTACTATTCAAATATTCGAAAAGAGTGATTTTTCTAACTAGAATAATTAACTTTAATTATTTTTATAACTTTCACTCTCTCATTCTTCCTCTTCCTCACCCGCATCCCCTTCCTCACAAATGTATCCTCATCCGCACCCTTTATTTTAATGCTTGACACTCCCTCATTCGCTTTCTCTTCCTCATAATCACTTCATCATCAACCCAAATTACGATCCGACCATACCAGGCCACTCAGAAAGTATTGCGAAAAATAGTTTTTATATATGGGAGACTGGCCGGTCAGAATCTTTTTCGAAAATATGATTACTTGTAAGTAAAAATATGTGTGTTCCATTTTCAAAATTTCCCTCCACATTTTTTGCGAGCCAATTCAAAGTATCGTGTCTTACTGAAAAATGGATCTGCGCCGGGAACATTTTAGAGCTATGATTTTTTACGATTTCAAGTGTCGCCTGAAACCGGATGAATCGTTCGATAGACTTCAAATGGCATTTATGGATGAAGGCCCCTCCAAGGCAACCGTGTATCGTTGGTATAACGAATTTAGGCGCGGTCGACCAACCTTGGGGGATGAAGAAAGAAGCGGTCGCCCTTTGACGGCTATTACGGAAGAAAACGTGCTAGCAGTGAAAAATTTAATCCAAGATAATAGGCGAATTACATATCAGGAGATTCAGCACATATTAAAGATTGGATCGGGAAGCGTTCACGAGATTCTACACGGGCATCTTCGCGTGAGGAGGATAGTATCGCGCTGGGTGCCGCACTACCTCACCGACGCTCAGAAGCAGGCCCGGGTGGAATGGTGCCGTGATATGCTGAACAAATTTGAAGCAGGCTCGTCTCGGCGTGTTTACGACATCGTAACAGGTGATGAGTCCTGGATTTATCAATACGATCCAGAAACCAAGCGCCAGTCGACAGTTTGGGTGTTTCAAAATGAACCAACGCCTACCAAAGTGAAGCGATCTCGAAGCGGGGGGAAGATTTTGATCGCCAGCTTTTTTAATTTGACTGGCCACTTGGCCTCAATTCCCTTACGAGATCAAAGAAGCATCAACGCCGAATGGTATACTACCAAATGTTTACCAGAAGTTTTTTCTGTTGTGAGCAACAAGCGACCAAACACAGGGCTCCGCGGACTACTGCTCCACCACGACAATGCGCCTGCACACACCGCGCTCAAAACGAGGGACTTCCTGGACAGCACACCAGTCAAACTCCTGGGTCACCCTCCTTACAGCCCTGATCTAGCACCGTGTGACTTCTTTTTATTTCCAAAAATAAAAAATCAGCTCAAGGGGATACAATTTTCGTCGCCGGAAGATGCGCTGGCTGCGTTCGAGCAGGCTGTAAACGAGGTGTCTACGGCGGACTGGAAAAAGTGTTTTGAAAACTGGTTCAGACGCATGAATCTTTGTATAGAGGCTGGTGGAGAGTACTTTTAAAAGATTTAATAAAAATATATGTACCTGTAGAACAATTTTTTTTAGTGTCGCAAATATTTCTGAGTGTCCCACGTATAGCCTTGATGTGCCAAGGACGCAGCTCAACACCTTTCGGTGTACTTTTGCCCATATAGTTCAGTTGGCTTACGCGTAGCGAGATATATCTGGTCTAATCCAAAGTTGGATTTTAAATTAGATTCTAGATAGATTCCAGTAAAAGCTGGGGAAATAGTCGGTGGAGAGATGAGCGCTACTGACTGGAAGACGTGAACAATTGAGGGCCGTAGAAAGAAGGAAAGGAGGCCTCGGCCCAGCATTTGGATGCGTAATTTCTACTAAATGGTATTTACAAACTGAAAAATGACACTCAAGATAATAGTCGTTATATTTAAAACTTACCTTCGGGAAGTAAGGCGAAGTTTCTGGCCTGAAGTCAATGCCAGGTTCAAGGTACGGCACAAACTTGGGCGGGTCGGGTTCCAGCTTGGAGCGGTGCGTGATGGCGTAGGGCGAGGGGTCGCTGACCCCGTACTTGTTCTCGACGCGGATGCGGAACTTGTAGTCGCGGAACGGCTCCAGGTTGCGGATGTCGCACACGCACGAGCGCAGCCCCGTGCGCGCCGTGAACCAGTCGCCGTCGGGGACTTCGCACATCTCCACCTGGGAAGGGGTGACAGAAAACAGTATTAGAAAACTGTCCAGAAATAGGTACACTGTTCAGTAGTAGGAATACTGTTAGAGTAACAATTGGCCTGTGCGCAGAAATTCGTGTTGCTCAAATACTATTTAGAAACAGCTGTATAGGCCTACATAATGTTCAAAAATAGGTATACGATTCAGAAATAAACAAGTATTTTTTTCTTTCCAGGTATGTCAAGGGAATTCTTGGTCCAAAAGGATTAAATGGTTTTCAAGACAAAGCGAGATATTTGTCGTCCACACACGAGATGATGGTTCTGCTTGCGAGTAGCCTACCTTGCTTATAAACAGGATAGTATTCATTATTATACTTAGTAAATTTGCTTACCTGATAAGTAACTGGGAATCTAGGTCCATGAGGAATAGAAGGTTTCCACGAGAGAGTGAGGTGTCTGTCAGCCATACGAGAGATGATGGGCCTGTCTGCAAGCGGCATGGGAATTCCCGTCTTCTTCATCTTGTCGAAGTCTGAGTACTGATCTCCAATTGGTCGCTTCTGGGGATGAGGCTCAAGGGCTAGAAAAATAAGTTTTCGTAAATAGTTATATAGTGAAGGGTAGTAGCAAGCATGACTTTTCCTGTTTTCTGAGTTTTTGAGCCGTCAAATGGCCTAAGAGATTAGTAGGGACCAACACGGACATAACTTATAATCCAAAGTTGCTCAAGTTGTTTTACCATTAGTAGTAACCCAATTTGTTATCTGCCAGGATCATCGTAGCTTGACTTTTGTGATCGGAATGAAGCACCAACGGAGGATGCATCTCTGTGAGAGTTGATTATCTTGCAGCGGTAGGTTCCGATAATGGTTTGTCTCGTCTGACCGATAATCAGCCACACCCAAACCACACTCCACCACCACCATACTCTTACTTTTTATTCGATACTATAAATTCAAAACTTCATCCCTTGACGATAGATTAGTTATGATATTGGTTGGATGCCAATCATTGACAATTCATCCAACCAATATTCTAGTTATGAATTCGACTGTATCAAAATAGTATCGTATCGATTATTATTTATTATTATTCCTAGCCTATTGTGTCCCACTGCTGGGCAAAGGCCTCCCCCTCCTTCTTCCACTTATCACGATCTTGTGCAAGCACCCACCAGTCCCGGCGGAAGGAGTTTAGATCGGCACGGCACTCCATCTTTTGCGGGGTCGTCCTCTGCGATCGTATCGATATGTCGAAAATTTTGAGTATACACCCAGACCGGTAGATCATCATCATCATCATATCAGCCGAAAGACGTCCACTGCTGGACATAGGCCTCCCCTAAAGAACTCCATGACCGGTAGATATTCGATATAATTTGTAGTTGTGGCTCTACTGGATTTTGTGTCCAACTTACAATCATAAGTAAGCTCAGCAGAGCAGGATGCTTCTCCATGAGGGTTGAAGATCCTGCAGCGGTAGGTTCCGACGTCGGTCTGGTCCACCTGGCTGATGGTCAGCCGAAGAAGACCGGTGGTCTCCTTGTCGATGCGGATACGGTCGCATGGAAACAGCTTCTCGTTGTTACGGTACCTGTAAAAAGTTGATT
This sequence comes from Athrips mouffetella, assembly GCA_947532105.1. Classification (NCBI taxonomy): domain Eukaryota; kingdom Metazoa; phylum Arthropoda; class Insecta; order Lepidoptera; family Gelechiidae; genus Athrips; species Athrips mouffetella. The sequence continues at coordinate 30,762,069 of OX383960.1, read as the reverse complement.
TTTGTTACTAATCTCTTACTTAAAAATTAACCATCTGAAAGGCTGACTACGAGTAGCTGGCTAAGTTTAAGAACTTATAAACGATAGAATGAAAAATTTGTCTTATGAATGAACGAACGACTACATCCAAATATACGACAATGAAAAAAAAATACAACATATCAAAGACTGTGTAAAATATGTATTCCATGACGATTTTAATGACAATGAAGAGATAATATTGCTCTCATATTTTAGTGCAGAAGAAGAAACTCCACTGAACAAAGATGTGATTTGCTTATACTCGTAGTAGCTGTCACCGGAAAAAAAATAACAAGAATCGTAAGTTGAACAATTTCCGAGTAAATTGATTAGCAGTCGAAAAATAATAAAATGTCCCGAATTCGTTTCTGGCACTCGTCGGCTGCTGCCGTAGCACACTCGCTTCGCTCGCTCGCCTTGTGCATTTGGTCGAAAGAGAACTTAACACAACCTAACCGATCCCATTCTTACCTAACGGTCCTATGTATCTACGAGTTTCCTACGAGTTTGCCATTATTCGACAGTTTATTAAAAGACGACACAGATTAGATAATAGTAAACGCGAAATTGATCAACTTACAATTAATATAATGTTTTGCATGTATCGAAGCAGCAGTGGTATATCCCTGGTATGCCTTTCGGACGCGCTTCATATTGGGTAGAAATTATCCAAAGCTTTATATGACGTTCATAAGTGTGGTCGAGACAGACTGCTGTCCAAGGGTGATTATTATCCGTTTTGGAACCCAGCCCTGGTATACTCACTATGTTCGAATGTAATGCCGTCAATAAATAAATATATCCAAACAATCTACTTGAACTCACCATTCTACTTCAGGTTCAGGCGTCCCGGTAGCGCAGGCGGTAAACTTGGCACTCATACCACGCAGCACCTCCGTGTCGCCGATCTTCTTCAAGAATTCTGGAGGCTCCATCTTTTGCCTCTTGCCACTGATAAAAAGGTTTTTCAACATTTTAAGTTATTGTAACGTTTAAGTTTCTGCTACTTCGTTGCCATGGTTTTTTTCGAGCTTTGTTGTAACTTTTTTTATAATAACAATAGCATTTCTCTTCTTTTTCATTACTCTTTCTCCAGAAACTCGATCAAAGACTGTTATCTATACTAATAAATTGATTTGAGCATTAAAAATGGCACGTCATGGTAGCTGGTCAGACAGGGCTTTTGACGGATCAGTAAAAAATCTTGTGGTACTTACATTTTATCAACAACTTCCAAGTTGGCCTCACAGCTCGCTTCACCCTCCCTGTTCTTGGCCACACACTTGTACTTGCCAGCGTCTTCTGGCTTCAGATCCCTCACATACAGACAACATGCGTCACCATCTCGCTTGATGTTGTACTTCTCACTGTGACGTAGTGGCTGGCCGTCTTTGAACCAGGAGATTTCCGGTGCTGGGACGCCCATAATCCTTGCAGGGAATTTAGCATCGAAGGTTGGTAGCTGTCAAGAAACCATTAAGTATTTTTTATATACGTGCAACGAAGGATTGGTTATAATTGAATTCAGATTATGGAGTGGTCCAACATCAGATATTTTGGCTGAGCTAAGGAAAACTATTGATCGAGCAAGCCCTGGCTTGCTAATGGTTCTTTTATAAATGATGACCAGATAACTTTCTTATTAGAATATTCAGACATTGTCATCCAGCCAAACGTGTATTTATGAGTTAGTTTCTTTATAAACAGGAACAGAGCTAAGGATCGGCGTACTTATTTTCAATTGAATTTACACTGATAGCACAGGTGATAGTTTACGATCCATAGTGAGAATAAATAAAATTAGTGAACACGGGGAAAACTACACGAGATCTCTAACGAAATACCAGATCAGAGAGATACCTGCTGCAAGTCAGAAAACCGCTGTGAGAAGCTAGGTGGCTGGTAGACTTTGCGTACGTTGATCTTTCCTTCGGTTTCATCTTCACCCAACGGGTTGACCAACTTCACGGAGTAAACACCAGCGTCCGGCAAGTCCACAGGGTTTATTTCCAGTCCCACCTGTACAAAATACCGTTTTAATGATTGTTGATTTCAATAATCACCATTCTACGGGTAAGATGCGATGAAAAAGTAGGTACCTATATTTTATTATCTCTTTTTTATATAAAATTCACGGAGGAATTTGAACACCTGGCAGGTGGCCAGTCATAACAGTTTGTCCAAATCTCATGGAAGGTTTCGATTGCAAAAGATGAACAAGGAAGATTTAATGTTGAGATAATGGCCGATAGACCAGGCAAGTGATGGTAGTGAATTATTATGCTGATTATTACATTCGTTCTTTTTTGCATGGACGTATTTCGTGCATATAGTTGACTCCTTCATGCCGTATACCGTTTTCTAATTATGCAAAAATATAATTTTTGTCTGTAGGTATGTGAATGTTCTACATTTCGTGCTGCGGACTTTTTATGGGATGTGATCATGATGACGATATTTAATTCCGTGCACAGTTTATCTTCTCTTGCTATGCGTTTTCACGCAATCTATTTTCCTTCCATGCATTCTTTTCCATGCCAAATGCATGCTCTTTGTCATGCATTTGCTTGCTAGCTTACTTCCATGCGTGCATTAACTCCTGGTGCCATGAAAGAAGTCCAGAAACATATGCGTGGTTTGGCCGGTCCTTTGGATGTGATATTTGCACCAATTCCCAGTAGGTCGGGATTAGACTATGCAAAAATATGGTAAGTCTAAGCACCAAAAAGCAGAGTACATTCGATAAGCATTAATTTATTAATTTGGGTATAATACATAATAAAGTTTTCTTACCCGCTTGCCATCACAAGTAAGCAAAATCTTTTCACTAGGCTTAAGAGGCTGTCCGTCTTTCAACCACTGCACGTCAGGAATAGGGTTGCCAACGAATGGTGCTGATATAGATAGAGGCTGGCCTTCTTCAGCTGAAAGGTCACGCAGTCCGTGGATGAACTGAGGACGCTCTTGGGGTGATGAGTCATCAGCTCGGCCTGGCGAAACAGAAATGTATAAATTATAAATATTCTTGGATAAATGACAAATATAAATGATTTATAAAAGAGGTGTCGAGGTGAGACCCTGACGTATGGCTGGTACGGCTTTAGGACATTAATTTCTATCATGCTATGGTAATTTTCGTTAAAAAACTTTTTATTCTAATAACAACAACCCATTCTACTCTTAGATGTCTTAAATTATCAGAATTTCCTAAGTGAGGTAAAAATCACAAAAACAGAAATATAATTTCCTCAGTCCAAGACTTTTTTAAAGTCAATTTGACTTAACACTTTCGAAAGTAAAAGTGTTATATATTTTACTCAGTCAGATGCCTTGATTTAAGTCGGAAAACGAAGAAATAAATCACTTACTAGCGACAGAAAGTTCAGCTGTAGAAGCAGTCTCTCCCTTCTCGTTAATAGCAACGACTCCGTACTGGCCTGCATCGGCAGCTGTAGCCTTGTCGAGTAGCAAGGCGTGAGTGCCGTCCGGTAGAGATATAACCTTCACGCGGTCACCGTCAGGAACAATTTCTTTGCCGTTGTGGGTCCTGTTACATAAAAGATTTTAAGTGAAAACAGTAGACACTTTGGACTTAGATTCACTTTTTGAAATTATCGACAATAATTTTAGATGTACACCTATTTAAATAGCTCTCCATAAGTACCTATATGTTGGAAAATAATTGCAATAGTTGAAGTAGTTGTAGTTTTAGGTTCTATTTTATACAGATTTGTGGCGGACTGGAGAAACTAGATTGACATCTATTTAAAGTAACACATCAAATGGATACAATTCCGATTTCAATCTACAATCGATCATAGAAATTGGGAGCTCTAGTTCAATAAAATTCTCACCATTTGATCGTCGGTGGTGGATGACCAAGCACTTTCACCTCCAGTTTGACCGGAAATCCTTCAATAACCTTAGCAGGCATCAACTCGGCAATGAAAGCAGGTTTCTTTTCCTTCTGTGTGACTCCAACATTAGCTTTAGAAGCCACCTCTCCAAGTTTGTTGACAACTGTTAGAGAGTACACGCCGGCGTCTTCAGGTTTGGCACAGTCAATGCTAAGACCGATTATGCCACCTGGCTGGTTAATGAAGTTGATAGCTTGAGATGGACGGATTGGGAGGCCTGGTCAAAAAATAAATAAGGATGAAGACAATTGAATTGTAAAATGAAAATTTGGATTATTAAAAATCCCATAGTGACTTACCATCCTTGAACCATTTAACCTCAGGTGCAGGGAACGCCATTACTTTAGCTTCCAACTTCAACGGCTGACCAACAATCGCTGTTGTGTCTTCTAGCTCTTGACTGAAAGATGGTTTCCTTGGAGTTGCTGCAAAAAAAAACACGTTTAAATAATTTTCCATACACGACTTCTTCTCATTTCAAAATATATTAGAGGATTTTCCCTTAAAAAAAAGATAGTTTTGTTACATACGGTTAACAGCAACGGCGCATAAAGCGGAGTTGTCTCCATTGGGATTGGACAATACGAGTTTGTAAGCTCCGCAGTCAGCAGGAGCAACGCGATCAATGCTCAGTTTAATCGTTCCATCAGGCAGGGCGGTTTGTTTTATGTGGCTGTCGTCTGGAGATAATTCGACGCCATCTTTGAACCTAGAAAAGAAGATCAGTCTTACGAACCCTGATGCCAGAGCAGGTGAGCAGCCAAAAGCCTCTCAAACGGTTTATTTATTGACTACTTCCATAAATAGTAGCCGAGATCAGCCAAATTAGAGCATTCTCATAAAATGATTTTTGTTTGGCAGTGTCTTGCCCGGGATTCGAACCTATACCCTTCGGATCGAGAACCCAACGTTCTACTAGATAGACATCGTGAAGGCCCTGACCATCAGACTGGTGGCAAGTCTGAATAGCCCCATTGTGAAGGCTTTTCAGTCAGAGAATAGCCCGCAAAACACATAACTTAATTGGCCTTCGAAGTAGAAAAAAATGCTTCGAGTAGTCCATCTGTTTTCTGGATAACAACGTTGTTGACCTTTGCGATAGGTAGTACAGAAAAAGGTATCGTCACTAGGTCCCGAGTACTTTTGATTAAGCTTCTTACCATTTGACCGTAGGAAGAGGGCTGCCGTCCACCTTGCACTTCAGCTCCAGAGGCTCTCCCTCATCCACGTCTCGCTGGCGGTCCAGTTTGTGCGTGAACCCTGGTGATGTCTGCGCCATGGTGATAGGAGCCTCACATACTGCTTCGCCAGACAGATTGACGGCGCGAACTTTGTACTGTCGATTATTCAAATATTATCACTATATTATCTTACAAATATCTCTCTTACTCAGAACTTGAATAGGTTTGGGGTAAATTGCTTAGCGAGTACAGTTGCAGATAGAGGATTTCACGGATTTGGTAGATTTAGTGCGTCTGGTATCTAGATGAAAAGAAGAGGATGTTGGAATAGGCTAATTTTATTTATTTTATTTTATTTGGGACAATAACAGCTTATGCTTAATTTCTAAAAAATTACGGGATACCGCACCGATTAAGCATTGATTATAGCATTAATTAAATTAATTATAATATAATATAAGCATTAATTATAATATTTTGTAAGCCAATAAAAACTGTCCACGTTTTACTTTTATGGAATTCTTGCGGGTTACTTTGCTTAATACAATCTGTAAAAGAGCGAAAACCTATCACATATAAGATCCTGAGATTTCTTCCTTAACCTTTAAACTCACCTTCCCAGAATCACTAGCATTGAAGTGTTTAATCTCCAACTTGCTCTCCACCTGTCCAGTGACCTCCCTGGTGAGGGCATGGCGATCGTCACTGGTGATCTCTTCGCCGTCTCTGTACCAATGTACTTCAGGTTTGGGCGTGCCATCGCAACGGACTGAAAGGATCACGTCTTCGTAGTCTTTGACTGATTGTTTTTGCAGGGGTTTGGTGAAGACTGGTTCGTTGGCTAGAAGGAAAAAGATAGTTTTAATACAAGCACGTATCCCTTATGATTAAAAGTCAAAGTTTTACTCAGTTTCCTAATGAACTGAACCAATAATGCAGGCTTTGTTAGGTTATGACTTAAGGAGCCGAACGACTTTTGACATGGCTGAATGATCATTGTCTAAGCAGAGTTCCTGCAACCTCTTAACGTGCATTCTTGAACACGGATAACACACTCGTTGTCGACAATTTTTTTTTATAATAAGTGAAAAGACATGGAGGTATTTAAGGATATTTACGACAAATACTTACTCATAACAGTAAGTTTAGCCTGCGCGGCGGTTTCTCCATGCTCATTTTTAGCTGTGACGGTGTAGACGCCAGCGTCACCCACTCCGATGTTCAGTACGGTTAGCGAGTAGGTTTCCGTGGTAAGGTCTTCCAAGATGTTGTGGGTGGCAGACTGCTGTATAACCAAGCCGTCTTTGCTCCTGTATTGTTAAGAATGTAAAGTTTAGGCAGAATATCAACACGACAATCTTTACTTTTGAAAAGGTTGGTAATCATTTTAATGAAGTAAAGTTTTAGCTAACGATTTACCATTTCACTTCAGCAATGGGGTTGGCACGGATCTTAGTGATGAAGGTGGTTTCTTCATAGGGCGTGGCAGTTACGTCTGCCAGACCCTCGATCTCAGGCCGCAGAAGAATGTCCAACCGAGCTGAGCTCTCGCCCACGCCATATTGGTTCTTGGCTTGGATGGTGTAGATACCAGTATCGGAGTGCCGACCTAATAGAGAAAAACAACAAAATTATTTACACAAACTGTAAAACAAAATACAAGACAGTTTAGTTGCTGACGGTGATTGCTGAATGACTTTATGTGGAGAAATATTAAATTGGGAAGTTAAAAAAGTGCAATAAATAATCTTGATGCTTCTAACTACTCACCAGTGGGAATATGAAGAGTGAAAGTGCACTCTTTCAAGCCATGCTCAATATCCTTCGACTCTTCCTTGGCTTGTAGCGTGGCATCAGGAATGAGGAGCTGACCATTTAGAAGCCAAGACACATGAGGCAGTGGGTCAGCAGTGCAAACAGCTTTCAAGGTGACTGGTTCACGCTGCATCACTTGCTGGGCTTGTAGAGGGTTTGTGAAGATTGGTTTGCGGAATTCGCTGACGGCTGTTGATGAAATGACAAAATTATTAATAGTATCTACAAAAAAAAAATCGGTTTCTGCGATCAGTTTGTTGGACCTCTTAGGTATTGACACGTTAGATTGAATAAAATCTATGAATCTTCAGCTAGCAAAGTAAGTAAGATGTACTTGAAACTTACAAGAAACAGAAAGCTCAGCGTTTTGGACCTTCGTGCCCAAATTGTTGGTGACTTCACATTGCCATTTGCCCTTATCCTCCATCTCGACGCTATCAAACGTCAACTTGTAGACATCCCCTTCGTTGCTAAGATGGATCCTCTTGCCAGCTTTGACTTCCTTGCCGTCATGAAGCCATTTGATGGTGGGCTTTGGATTGCCGACGGCGTTGACTGTGTAGACTAGAGGTAATGACTCGTAGATGTGGCCATCTTTCATGTTGGTGTTTTTGATCGTGGGAGGTGCTGAGGGGTGGGAAAGAAAAGAGTAAGATTTACATCGTAAGACTCCTTATCAACATAATTTAACTAAATCAACCATAGAGGTAAATCAACATCATATTTTTAAATTATATAAATACAAAAATTCAAGATTGGACTTGAAGACTAATTTGTAAAACTATACGTTCTAAAATAAATGTCACGATTAAAGCTGAAAACAAAAGAAGCAACAGATTTTTATTTACATATTTAATAGAAATAGAAGACCCATAACGATAGATATGTAGCTATAATATACAGCTGTTATTGTAGAAATTTATTTACGACCAAACCTTTGACGTTACACTTACCGAAGAGCCGGACATAATTATATTGGATAATGGAGAATGTTTGTGAGTGTTGTAATGTTGAAGTACATACCTTCTTCGTTGACTGTTGTCCAGAGAGCAAAAACTTAAATCTAAACATATAGAAGCATGTTATTATGATACTATTACGACCACCCATGCACAATTTTTTTCTTGTTTACCTCGATGACGATATAGTTGTAGGTTCCAACTTCCAGTCAATATCTCTGCCGCACCGGGTGCCAAATATTAGTATGCCAGAAGGGAATGTTATTACGCATGCGCGCTAAAACAAACATACGACACAGCATTAGTTTCAAGAATACTGAGAGGATACTAATGAACAAAATGGATCCCATGTTTCCGACAGCTGTTGGAAGAAATCAAATAAGGATAATTGTGAAATATTAAGCGATAAGAAGTATTCGAAAACATGAGACCACAATAGTGAACATAGGAAACAGCAATTTGTAGTTGATATTTAATACAAGCTTTTAAATTAAATTGCTAGGCGTTACTTTATCCAGCATTTTTCAACGTTTGGTTCCCCTTTCAATACTTAATTGAGAATTAAATTACCTTTTTCGGTTTCCTCGGTAAGTATTTCATCTAGAATGCTCCTTTGCCTTTGACTTCGCTTCAATAGTGCCTCTATTTCATCATCTTCTTCTTCTAAACTAAAAAGTCTACCACTATGTGCTTTTTTTCGCTCTACAGAAGTTTCTGTCACATTTTTCGTTATTGATTCGTAGTTTTTCATCGGTCCCAACACAAATTCCTCAATCAATCTATTCTTGATATCGTCTTTTTTAGTCTTTGCAGTTTTAAATTCGTTTTCATCAAATTCTTTCGAAATATGGATAAGCCTCTCGGTGATATCATTTTCAAACACTTTTTCCGATTTTTCTTTGAAAATAATTGAATCGTCATCTCCTTCTTCGCTGAAGTAATCTTCTTTGAATGAAGATTGACGGACGTAAGTATCTTTGCTATAAACTTTTTTAGAATCGTCTATGTCAAAGATAGACTTTGATAAATCTTCTATTGATATATCTCGAGAGAGTGGTTCGTTGTGCCAGCTATTTTCATCTTCAGACACTGACATAATTGACATAGTTCTGTTGGAATATTGACGACCACATCTCGAGCTGTTTTCAGCTTCAGAATCTGTTGCAGGTTCTTCAATTATACCGTATATTCCTCTCCTGATATGATCGGGTATAGTTAGTTGTCCCAAGTCAGTAAGAATGTAACTGTGACTGGCAATTTCTTCAACTTCTAAAGAGGTAGTATGAGGAGTATTTGGTGGAATGATCTTTTTGCCGCCGCCGTATTCATCGTCATCCTCATATATTACTTTTGAAGTCACTTTGTGTAAAGTGCGTGTTTCGGCTGGACCTAGCATTTAAAATTTCAAGTTGAATTTGATAACAAATTTTATTTGATAGAGTTATTCATGCGATGGGATCTATGCATTAAGATAAAGAAATATTTTTTTCTTGTTGAATTTTGTATTAAGCAATTTAAATGATTTATGAGGTTAGAACTAGAAGGAAGGGGCTAAGCTTAATACTGACCTGTAATTATAGCACCATTGGACTTGCTGCTGCTTACTTTCGACACAACAATTGACCCGTCAGCGCCTTTCTTGAACGTGGTTACAGTTTCGAACACTCGGCCTAGACAAACACACTTGCTTGTTAAAAACACAGGTTAAAAGCATGCATTACGGTGTTCGAAATCTTGCGTCTCGCTATCTAGAAGCTGTTTGCGATATTGAAGAGTGAAGCTACAAGCGATTAATAATTTTGTACCTTCAGTTTCAGCACTTAAAGGCTCTTCGAGGGATTCTTTTTTGACCGATTTACGTTTAGGAGATTTGATGTCTTCGTCAACGAGGACTTCTTCAATGGACTCTGGCTTTGTTGCACTTTTTTTTGCTGATTGCTTTTCGTCTTCAACTTCTTCAATGACAGGTTTTTTATTGGCTTCATCTTGAGCATCGTCCCAGAAGTTTTTCTCCTCGGCTGTTTCAGGTTCAGTTAGAGATTTTTTCCCTTTAACAGCAGCAGGGGCATCTATTTCTTCTACGATTGTTTTCTTAACATTTTCACCTTCATCAATTTCATCCCAGAAGGACTTTTCTTCGGCAACTTCAGGTTGTGTCTTTCCTTTTTCTGCTTTTTGTTTCTGTCCGCTGTCTATATCTTCCTCTATTTGTTTTTCTGCTAGCTTATTTTTATCATCCACTTCATTTTCGACAATAGATTCCTTTCTGAGTGAAGAAAGTACTTCTTTGGCTATTGAATGAAAAATGGTTTTGGTAAAACATGGTCTAGTAAAATGGGGGAATAATTAATGTAACGATAACAAGTGAAAATGTTAATTAAGTGCATTGGTGTTTTAAAGTGCATACTGGCATTCATGTCTGAGAGAATGCTTCTATGTAAAATAACTACCAGTTGTCTATGGTATCTAAGGACGACACAATATAACTAAAACGTGCAATAATGCAGAACATACTAGGTAATCTTAAATCGAGTTCATTCCATTAATACAAACTACTACTGTACCTATAAAGTATCCATCGGTGAGTTGATTTCAGTAGTTTTATAATACTTTACCACGGTCACGTAAATAGTATATCAAAGTGTGTATAAAGAGAATATGTAAAACCTAAGTAAAGTTTTGACAAATATTTTTCTTATCTGGTCTGCCCAATTAAACCGAAATCTTTACATATTTCAAGTATTTTATACAAGGACTGAAGGAAAATCCCGCATATTCATGACTTTGACTTGCTCCTATCTTAAAATTTCGCCATGCGCTGCGTGAAACGTGAGCTTGCGGCGTGCGACCTTACGTAGTGTGTTCACTAAAAGATTTTTTAAACCACAATAGATGCCTAAAATAAACCATATGGATATACAGGGTGTAAGGGACAGGTTGGCAAAAACTGAAACGGCATGATCAGTGGATGAAACTTAACAACTTTGTCAGAAAAATATATTACCAGAAAAAAAAAATCGGCAGCACCATACAAAACTATTTCGTTCGCATGGAGAAGTCGATCTTTTTTTTCTTTACGGAGATATGTTACTCGGTAAAAGTTGTGTGCGCTCTGGTCTTGTATACTTTCTAATTACGCGTCCCTTACACCCTCAACGTTTTCTTCACGCAGTGCATGTTTTCTTCATTTGATATAATTAGCCTGTGTTATGGTAGGTACTCACTGTGAACAGTGACGGTGCTCTTTGAAGACACGCTGCCGAACTCGTTTTCAGCACGCACTTCGTATTCGCCGCCATCTTCTTCCTTTACTAGATTCACCGTCAGGTTGTAGTTTTCCAGCCTGCCCGATAAAGAAACTTAATTAATTGGTTGATGCCTTTTTTGTATCAATATAACCACTTAAGTTTTGCAGGCAGTGGGTTTTTACTGTCGCTTATTTTTTTTAACATGACGTCACTTTGTTTGCGTAGCGATTTAAGTAAATTGATGTCATTAAGAGATTGGTAATGTCTTACAATGATTAAAAAGATTTTCTAATATCTAGTCACCTCAAAATATTTTTCTCCATGGAAAGTTCAAACTCTGACATTCCATGGAGAAAAATATTTTACTGTAGTAACTACTGTAGTAAGACAATTACGTTTACAGGCGATTTGATAATCTTATACTAGGGATTGTTAAATTCATGGACAAACAAACCACAATTTACTGACCTCTTAGTATCCCTTTCAATCTTGATCCTTGCATCAAGAGTGACCTCTTTGCCGTTCTTGAGCCACTTGAGCTTAGGTTCTGGACAGCCTTCTACTTCTACCTCCAGCTTGAGGGTCTGGCCTTCATCCACTGTCATGTCCACCAGACTTTTGGTGAAGCGGGGCTTTCCTGGAATAAAATTTTAGTGTGAAATGTTGCTTAAGTCTAAAAGACGCTGTTTATCATATTTATGTGCCTGAAGGGGGGAAATTAGCGAGTTTTAAAGGTTGACTGGACATAACTAATAAAATAAAAATGAAGAGACCTTATACTACATACGTGACGGATCATACCTTGCAGGATTACTTACTAGAGTACTAAGCGGCATCCATTTTAATGGTCAATTTGTGAGTCTCTGAAAATTGGAAAGGAGGATGGAATGAGATTTTGTTCTTACTGTTAACAGTGAAGGTAGCATCGCAGGAGTCGGAGCCAAGTTCGTTGGAGACTTTGCAGGAGTACTTCCCGGAGTACTCAGCAGACACCTCTTTGAGGATCAGCTTGTGAGTGTTGCCGGTGTCCACGCGGGTGAAGACCGACTTCTTCTCAGTGATTTCAACGTCGCCAAGGTACCTGAAATAGTTACATTAATTTCCATTCCAAATTTTGTTGTTTTTCTTAGGGAATTCTTCAAGTAATATAGCTACTAAAAGTAATAAACTTGAAGTTAAAACAAAACTGGCTGAATAATAATCGTTGCGCAAACGTTTAGTGGCTTGAAAGAGTTACTGCTAACCAAAAGCTCAAAAGACTGAACCCGATTGCAGCAGCTCAATATTCCATACAAAATGCTCAAGACGTCGAATCACTTAAGCTTTAATTTCATTTTCTAATCAAACTCACCATTTAATGGCTGGTTCTGGATATGCCTCAACAGAAACAGTGAACTCGACGTTTACGTCACCCTCAGAGGCGACAGTGTCTTTCAGCTTCTGAGTGAATACTGGTCCACATCTCACGTTCAACTTGCACGAGTCTTCTGCTGTACCGTGAGCGTTGCGAATCTGAATACGAATACAAACTTGTTGACTGAAAGTTCTTAAAAGTTAAATTCGAATCAAACGTTAGGCGATTCCTGTAATAGCAAAGTGGTACAGTACAAGTGACGGTATTAAAGTGAAAAAGACATTAGACAACGTTGGAATGCGTATAGAGGTCGCTAAATTTCACAACATCGGGCTCCTGCCACAGTAGCCTAGTTGGTAAAGCGTCTGTGGTACTTACGCAGAAGACGCAGGTTCGAATCCTGCCTGTGGTTGTGAGATTTTGCGATTTTCTACTTTGTAGATTTATCCGAACACAGGAAGTGTTAAAATAAAAATCATTTTGAAAAAGACATATTTAATGTTTTCTTTGCTAGAGATCACCTCTTCTGCACTGCTTTACTATCGCAAGAGCTGCCTCTACGTATTATACCTACCTCACAAGAGTACACTCCAGCATCGGCTCTCGCAGCAGATGTGATAACGAGGGAGTGGGCTTCACCAGATGATGAGATTTTCACAGTAGAAGACTCCATCAGCTCTGCCTTGTTCTTGAACCTGAATGCGTATAGAATTTACTTAAAGCATGCTTTATATAAAATTTCAGTTGGTCTTTTGTTAACAGGCTGCATTTTTCATGGTTAAATTTTGTTCTTGTTGTGAATTCGACAAGTTATCCATTGCTGCACAAGGACTTCCCAGAAATTTTACAGAAAAAGTAGTAGATAGTAAATTTTCGAAAGGTTGCTATAATTGTTAAGTATAAGTTGCTGTGATCGCGGTTATTTGTGACCAAAGTATTATCTGGACTATGAATCACACGAAGAAAAATAAGAAATTACCATTTGACAGTGGGTGCTGGTTCGGCCTCAGTCTCCACCTTGAAGGTAACAGTCTCTTTCTCCTCGCAGACCTTATCAGCTCCAAGTTTCTTGATGATCTTAGGGGGAGACGTAACGTGCCATTGCCAGAAGTCTGAGCATTGGTTCACCTCATTCCTAGGAAAAGAAACAAGGTACAGAAGGTATGAAATAGTTGTGGCCTAGTGGCGATACTGAAAAAAGGACAAAATATTTCTTATTTTTTTGACGGCTAAAAGGTTGACGAGAAGCCAACAGCCCGGTGTCAACGCCCAGTGAGTCTCATACGGTCTTCAACGGAGGGAATTCTTCGAACTTGGGCGGCTTTTAGTTTGTCATATCAGTGAGTCTGCGGCCTGAAATTACTTGTCACCCTCAATGCAAACCAATAAGCTGCCATTGCCAGCGCCTTTGGCGTGTAAAGTCCTTTAAGTGTACTATTCAGTCAGTATTAAAATAAACTTACTTAGCAACTACAGAATACGACCCAGTGTCTGTAAGCTTGGCATCCTTGATAGTGATCTCATACACGTAATCGCTCTTCTTGACGATCTTTACACGATCAGAGCTTTTGATCTCCGCACCATCTTTGTAGAAGGATACTTCAGGTGCTGGGACACCTTCTAATTCAATGGTGACGGTGTGAGTCGAGCTAACCTGAAAAAGGGAAAAGGTTTAAGCCTTAGATTCAAGTGAACACTAAGCTAGTTTACGATATGCGTACCGTAGTTTTAATCCTATAAATTATACATCGTATGCGTGATTGAGCAACTAAGCATACAGGACTAAGTGCAGAGGTAGCTATTATACAGAATTCACTGTTATCACTTGACTCTACGGAAATCACTTAACTGATCGTTGTCTTCACACAAACCATGTCTGTTTACAGCGTACGTATTTATTAAGAAAAAATATCTTTTAAAGAATCCTACCATACAAGTTTGGTTCTCGATCTTCTTCTTGATCTTGGGTGCCTGCTTAACCACTAGCTGCAAGGTAGTACTATCTTCACCGATCTCGTTGGTAGCAGTCACCAGGTATTCACCAGCGTCATCATTGGTCACATTCTTGATTACCAGAGACATACTCTCGTCATCTTCATACAGGAACCTGGTGTGGAAAAAATGAGGAAATATTTGCTTTAGAATATTTGTGCTAATAGTAAGTCACTAACAGCCAGGAAATCTGCTGGGCATAGATAAGGAAGGCTTTAGCCTATGCCAACTTGAACCAATGCATCTCGAACACGAGACAAGATTTCAGCTCATTTTCTATTGGTACTTCTCTCCTTGACCATGGCACATATACTATTTGTCTTACCCCGGGTTTCGCTTCTCCTGCTCGCTCAAAAAACGTCTTTACAATGCTTTAGAAAATGCTGTCAAATATTAGTCCATGAAATTAATCAACTTAACAAAAAAAGTGCCACTTACTTATGCCTTGTATCAGCTTCGATAACTTTCCCGTCATGTTTGAACACGATGCTTGGCTTAGGGAAGCCCTTGCACTGAAGTTCCAACATGGCGGAGGCACCAGCTGAGACAACGATGGCCTCGCGGTGCTCAATGATGAGGGTAGGCTTCTCCGGCTCACGGTGGAGTTCATGGACAGCGCCTAATGAGGAAAATGAAATATATAAATAATCAATGGCTTACTTACGAGCCCTTTAAGTACTTTTCTAGTTACATAATGCACAGCACAGCATGTTTTCTATACATTGAACATAGAACAAACAAACATAAATGTCGTAAAACAAATAATACTTTTTGCATACTCGTATGTTAAATATGTATTTTTGTACATCAAACGTAGTACAAAACGATGGACAGTCAACACCGCTTATTTTGAAGTTAACAGTGAATAGTCGAAAAACAAAACGAGTTTTCTTGAATTTTTTTGATCTTTGGTTGCATCCATCTTTTTGTTCTATTGAGTATAAGTAGTACCGAAATATCAGGAGAAGTCATCAAAGTCATTGAATTGAAAGCCAATGTAATTACCCGCTTTCTTTGATATCAAAGCACGATCTTATAACATTACACGGAAAATTCAAGCTATACATATAGGACATGTAGATATTCCGGGAGCTAAGAGAATACAGGCCTTCAACAAATTCGTGTAAAACCAAATTATTATTATATTTATAACTTATTTAAATCGCGAGTGAATAGGCTTCTACTAGGCAAGCTCGTTCCATCGTCGACCTCTGTCCTCAGGGCTATATCGGGGTCAAGAGTAAGTCCATTGACAATAAAAAGACGTGGTTTTAAACGCATTTGTTAAATTCCAGTTTTGTCTTCTGTATATGATATGCGACATCTAGTGCAGACGACATTGTAACATCAAGAACAACAAATAAATGAATAATAATAAGTACGGCAAGGTAGGAAAAAATCGTCTTCCTCCGAGATTTTTGACACAGACTTGGCTGATTTTGTGATTCTTTCTGTCCGATGTGTGTCTGTCAAAAATGGAATGAGCCAATCAGAATTTTGAATGTCAGTTATGAATACTGGGAATTTTAGCACCATTGTCAAGATCTTACCAAGGGTATTATTAATTTATGTTCAAAATCAAATGCTTTATTCATGATTAAATACAACATTGACTATTGGACATCACAAAAGTCAGCTACATTTCATCTATAAGTTAATGTTGTTGAGAGCTGTGGTTGAGACTTGGGGATTCAGACGAACTAAAGCACACATACGAAATAAAAATAACGATGTGATGAGTTTTTTGGGGTGTCTTCAATTATTTTGTTAAATTACTCATGTGCCTTTGGGCAAGTTGTTTTAACTCATGATCTACATATAAAAAATAACCATACTCGCAAAGAATGCCAATATTTTGGTACTTTCACTTTACCTTGCACAGTTAGTTCAGCAGAGCAAGAGATATTCCCTGTAGAGGTCTTGGCAACACACGTGTAGAGACCAGCATCTTCAGGCTTGACGTGTTGGAACACCAGCGCTAGGGAGTCCTCGTCATCTCCCAACAGTACCTATAAATAACAAAAATCTATACTGGCTGCATTTTAACCTGAACCATTTGATAAAAAATCATTGAAGCAAGACATTTCCGTGATTGAGTTTGCTGGACTTCGTTACTGGAGCTTCCAATCATAAGGTCTCCAGTTTACGAAGGAATATTTATGGTAAAATTTCGTAAGTTAAAGTAAATTGTTGATCTGGGAGGATAAAACAATGTTTATAAGATTACGTTATGAAATGTCTTCACTTATAGAGCCTTGCCATTTATGAAAGTCTCGTGAGCATATTTATAACGTATATAACATAGTAAAAATTCAATCCTATGAAATATATATTTATGTTTACCTTAAATCTTTCTTCAGGGTCAAAGGGCTCTCCATCTCGTTTCCAGCTGAAGGATGGCTTTTCACCTTTAGCCAGCAGGCCCTCACCGCCGGGAGCCAGCTCAAAGAAGATGTTCTTGTCATCTTAAAAACAAGTTTGTGTTCAGATTGAGGATACGAGGAAGTTCGAAGGGGTGGGGAGGAGTGGAGAATTTTTGAAAACTTTTCTAGCACTACTGAGACTAGAGATTTGCCATTCATTTCCATTTTTGTTTAGCTTTATATCTTCTCTTTAGGATTTGCTTTCTATTGACGTGTTATGGAATCTATAAGAACACCAAATTGTTCGTTTACTCCAAGTAACTAAAGTACAAAATAACCTTGAAAACGAGAGTAAAACTTATAAATTGATCATAAATTAGAACGATTTTTATAAATATAAAGTTACTATGTAATTATCATCACAACAAGTAATTATAATAGGAATCAATATATTTATTTCAGCGTTTGGATATTTTGAGTCCATGAAACATACTCATAAACAAACGCTGGAGACCTTCCAAATATATAAATATCTGCAGAAATATGCCACGAGCACGACAGTAGGTATTTATAGTCTATCTATTACGTATGTTACTCATTCATTAGAATTATATTGTCTTTTGTTAAGTTATCAAACAAATCCACTCCTTATAGATTGATGCCTAGAAGGTAAATATTTAAGCGAAAGTTTTGTAAGTCTTGGTTAAAAAAATACTAGATAGCTTTTTTCCATTTTTCGTAAAGTATTTGTACGCTTTTTTAGATTGCTTTATTACAGATTTCATCTCATGTTAATTTTTACTTATCTATATATATGAAAGAAGAAGGTGACTGACTGACTGACTGACTGACTGACTGACTGACTGACTGACTGACTGACTGACTGACTGACATATCAACGCACAGCCCAAACCACTGGGTCTAGAGATTCCAAACTTGGCATGTAGGTTCCTTATGAGGCCTAGGGGTGCACTAAGAAAGGGTTTTACGAAATTCCACCCCCAAGGGGGTAAAATAGGGGATGAAAGTTTGTATGAAAGTCCGTCAGTTTCGAAGTTAGGATCTTCAAAATTTGTATTTAGGGTGACGACTAAAAATTAATAATTACGTGTCTCAGGGTTTTTGAAAATTCGACACCCTTAAGGGTGAAAAGGGGGATGAAGTTAAAAATTCTTTATTCTTAAAGTAAAATCCACATAATTTATTATTTAGGCATTAATGATGTAATTCTATGCAACGTTCATCACTGTTATTGAAATTCCACCCCAAATTCAACCCCTAAAAAAGGGAAATGGGGTGAAAAAGTCTAAAAACCAATATGGGTATCGTTTGTATGGTTTATCGGGTCGCTGCTTACGAAAACTACAACAATTTTGAAATCAAACGTAGTGGACGTGAAATACCATAATCCCCCTGGGGATGGAGTTGGGGTGCGATAGGTTTAAAATGTCTAAAAATCAATATGGGTGTCGTTTGTATGGTTTATCGGGTCGCTGATTACGAAAACTACAACAATTTTGAAATCCAACGTGGTGGACGTGAAATACCATCATCCCCCTTGGGATGGAGTTGGGGTGCGATAGGTTTGAAATGTCTAAAAATCAATATGGGTGTCGTTTGTATGGTTTATCGGGTCGCTGATTACGAAAGCTACAACAACTTTGAAATCCAACGTGGTGGACGTGAAATACCATCGTCCCCTGGGGATGGGGTTGGGGTGCGATAGGTTTGAAATGTCTTAAAATAAATATGGGTGTCATTTCTATGTTAGGGATAGCGGTTAAATTGGCGTAAGGGGTAGGGATAGGGACAGGTAGAGGTAGAGAGGTAGAAAGGTAGAGAGGTAGAGTGGTAGAGAGGTAGAGAGGTAGAGAGGTCGAGAGGTAGAGAGGTCGAGAGGTAGAGAGGTAGAGAGGTCGAGAGGTAGAGAGGTAGAGAGGTAGAGACGTAGAGAGGTAGAGAGGTAGAGAGGTAGAGAGGTAGAGAGGTAGAGAGGTAGAGAGGTAGAAAGGTAGAGAGGTAGAGAGGTAGAGAGGTAGAGAGGTAGAGAGGTAGAGAGGTAGAGAGGTAGAGAGGTAGAGATGTAGAGAGGTAGAGAGGTAGAGAGGTAGAGAGGTAGAGAGGTAGAGAGGTAGAGAGGTAGAGAGGTAGAGAGGTAGAGAGGTAGAGAGGTAGAGAGGTAGAGAGGTAGAGAGGTAGAGAGGTAGAGAGGTAGAGAGGTAGAGAGGTAGAGAGGTAGAGAGGTAGAGAGGTAGAGAGGTAGAGAGGTAGAGAGGTAGAGAGGTAGAGAGGTAGAGATGTAGAGAGGTAGAGAGGTAGAGAGGTAGGGAGGTAGAGAGGTAGAGAGGCAGAGAGGCAGAGAGGTAGAGGCACCTATCGCACCCCAACCCCATCCCCAGGGGACGATGGTATTTCACGTCCACCACGTTGGATTTCAAAGTTGTTGTAGCTTTCGTAATCAGCGACCCGATAAACCATACAAACGACACCCATATTGATTTTTAGACATTTCAAACCTATCGCACCCCAACTCCATCCCAAGGGGGATGATGGTATTTCACGTCCACCACATTGGATTTCAAAATTGTTGTAGTTTTCGTAATCAGCGACCCGATAAACCATACAAACGACACCCATATTGATTTTTAGACATTTCAAACCTATCGCACCCCAACTCCATCCCCAGGGGGATGATGGTATTTCACGTCCACCACGTTGGATTTCAAAATTGTTGTAGTTTTCAGAGGCAGAGAGGCAGATAGGCAGAGAGGTAGAGAGGTAGAGAGGTAGAGAGGTAGAGAGGTAGAGAGGTAGAGAGTTAGAGAGTTAGAGAGTTAGAGAGGTAGAGAGGTAGAGAGCTAGAGAGGTAGAGAGGTAGAGAGGTAGAGAGGTAGAGAGGTAGAGAGGTAGAGAGGTAGAGAGGTAGAGAGGTAGAGAGGTAGAGAGGTAGAGAGGTAGAGAGGTAGAGAGGTAGAGAGGTAGAGAGGTAGAGAGGTAGAGAGGTAGAGATGTAGAGAGGTAGAGAGGTCGAGAGGAAGAGAGGTAGAGAGGTAGAGAGGTAGAGAGGTAGAGAGGTAGAGAGGTAGAGAGGTAGAGAGGTAGAGAGGTAGAGAGGTAGTGAGGTAGAGAGGTAGAGAGGTAGAGAGGTAGAGAGGTAGAGAGGTAGAGAGGTAGAGAGGTAGAGAGGTAGAGAGGTAGAGAGGTAGAGAGGTAGAGAGGTAGAGATGTAGAGAGGTAGAGAGGTCGAGAGGAAGAGAGGTAGAGAGGTAGAGAGGTAGAGAGGTAGAGAGGTAGAGAGGTAGAGAGGTAGAGAGGTAGAGAGGTAGAGAGGTAGAGAGGTAGAGAGGTAGAGAGGTAGAGAGGTAGAGAGGTAGAGAGGTAGAGAGGTAGAGAGGTAGAGAGGTAGAGAGGTAGAGAGGTAGAGAGGTAGAGAGGTAGAGAGGTAGAGATGTAGAGAGGTAGAGAGGTCGAGAGGAAGAGAGGTAGAGAGGTAGAGAGGTAGAGAGGTAGAGAGGTAGAGAGGTAGAGAGGTAGAGAGGTAGAGAGGTAGAGAGGTAGAGATGTAGAGAGGTAGAGAGGTCGAGAGGAAGAGAGGTAGAGAGGTAGAGAGGTAGAGAGGTAGAGACGTAGAGAGGTAGAGATGTAGAGAGGTTGAGACGTAGAGACGTAGAGAGGTAAAGAGGTCGATAGGTAGAGGGGTACAGGTAGAGGTAGAGGGAGAGGGAGAAGGAGGGGAAGGGGGGAGAGGGAGGGAGTGAGGGAGAGGGAGGAGGTGATGAAAAGGGAGAGAGGGGCAGGGGGAGAGGGAGGAGGGGGAGGGGGAGAGACAGAGGGACGAGGAGAGGAAGGGGGGAGAGGGAGAGAGAGGGAGAGGGTTTTAGTTTTTCTCAATTACTTCTGCGAATTGGCTCTGTTTTGAAATATTACATAAAGGTGTCTCTCATCTCTCTCTTTACATTTGTTAGGATACTGCTGCTAAGTTCCTCTGTTCTGAGTAATTTATGAGTAACGTCTGTATATTATATAAAATTAAGCTGGATCTTGAATTGTACTCATTGATTTGCGCAGGGTTAGTCCTGTTTTCCTTAGTTTAAAATTACCCCGAAATGACGGGAAAATATCTCATTGCTTCGGAAAACCGGTAACAACATAAATACGAAATCCACGCGAGCGAAGCCGCGGGCAACCGCTAGTAAAGGTATATTTCTGTTATAAATTAGTTGATTTTGTGAGTTCACAACCTTGTGTTTTATAATATCCAAAGAAATTGGACTTTCTTGCATCGCCTATTTCTTTGATAATATCACTCACCTACTACAGTAACTGTAGCTTCAGTTTCCACTTCTCCATAGATGTTCATAGCCTTGCACGAGTATTTGCCAGCGTCTTCGTGTGTGACGTCAGCAATGACCAGTTCATAGCAGCCCTTATCGGCACGAGTTCGGACGATAGAGATACGGTCAGTTTCAGAAGTGGTCTTGATCTCTCTACCGTCACGGAAGCTAGAAAATATAAATTATAAAAAATCAAATGACATACAGATATTCGATTTTAAGTTTCAAGAAACTGATACTTACAACTTGACTTCGGGATTTGGGTCACCCTTGACCTTCACCATGAATCGCAGGTAAGTGTTGAGGAGGATCTCAGTGTCCTTCAACGCGACGAGGAAATAAGGCGCGTTCAGAGCATTCTTAGCCTTACGCTCTTCTGGAGTCACTATAATACGCAAATTGTTAATGAAAAAAATACAACTTAATCATAGCTCAGAAGAGAAAGATAGGATGATGACACATTTATATTGCGAAAAACAAGGTGAAGCTACTGCAAATACATCTAACAAAAAGCAAAAGTGTACTAAACGTATATACGTGAACTTAATTGCAAAATACAGGAAAATTACTGTGAGAAAGTTTGGACAGGTACAAAACTACGTGTTATACGCAGTACAATGTCTTAATCATGATATCGCGAAGAAACATGCAGACAATAAAGGAATAATAAATAACTTAAAAATAATAATGAAATAAATAAAAAAAGTGTTGAGCGAGATATTTGATAAAAGATACAAGAACAAATAACAGCTGCTTCCTACTTAAGAAGAATTTATAAGAAGCTTTAAATAGGCTAGGTAAATAAAAGTCTCATAAAAAGTTCTGTGATACCTCTTGCTGTGGCATTCACCTATACATGAGGTTAGCGTTACCTCTTTGGAAACCACGCTCTAGTCAAATAACCCGCTCAAATCGTCAAAAAGAGTATAAGAAATAGACAACTTACACTCGTGGACAACCAACTGAGCAGTACAATGAGTATTCCCTTTGATATTTTCGGCCCTGGCAGTATATAATCCAGTGTCATCCTCCCTGCAGTGCATGATCTCCAACTTGTTTTGGCCATTTTCTTTGGACACGACGTTGACTCGGTCCATAAGCTTATCGGTCAGAGGTCTGTTGTCCTTCAGCCAAGTGACCTTGACTTCAGTGGACTCCCGAAGAGCACATTCGAAGGAGGCATTTTCGCCCGCTGGGAATCAGAGCTTGGTTAGGATAGTTTGTACGGTGGAAAAATAAAATTTGGATTTGGAATGGCAACGAAATTTGGATTTAAAAAAATTTTATATGCCAGGAACTTCATCTAGCCTTGTGTTGTATAGTCAAGTTTATGTGACATTTATGAAGTGTAAGTTTACTTTATAGTTATATTTAAAATTTTGAAATTCACCGTACAAACTCAAAGAGGAAGAATATAATAATGTAATATAAATAGTTTTAAGGAATATAAGCGTTGGTTAGATCAATGTGTCGTGTTAAATTAGTACTCTAAAAGCGTATGTACAAGCACTATTTATCTGGTGTGTTCTACTTCTATGATGATATTCTACTCTAACTCTTTACTCATATTTACTTACGCTCAATGTTCTGGCCTTCTAAGGTCTTAGTGAAGACTGGTTTGCCATCTGAAGATGTAGACTTGGAAATGGACCTGGAAGATTCAATCTCCCCAGTCACAGACCCGTTAGAAATAGCAGTTTTGGAGATTTGACTTTCAACCGATGAAATGCCATTCTTGCTTTCGTACTTAGCCTCAGCTTTAGTAGATACTCCTTCGATAATATTATTGTCGTAGTCAACAGCGTATTTGGAGTTGCGGCCTTCGACTTGAGCGCTCTCATAACTGGATTCTATTCCGTATTTTGAAGCAATGGCGTCTAGTTTAGACGTAGTTTCACTCGAATCAATGCCAATGCCGTACTTAGAGGCTATGCTATCTAACTTGCTGGTGGTTTCAGACTCGAAGCTAGACTCGATTCCTCCAGTTCTGCTAGAGTATTTAGACTCGATGCGGGAGAGAGCTGAACCTTCAGTTGCGCCGCTTGATTCATAGCGACTGCTCTCACGTCGTGCGTAGGTAGACGAAAGTCCAGTACTTTCATAGCCTGAAGATGATTCGTAACGACTACTGGAGTAATCTGCGATGAAAGGTATAATGTAATACAACCATACCCTAAGTGGTGAAATAAGTACTCAAGCAGTATTATTATAGTTTTTTCACTTCTCATGATCTGAAAGTGCTTTTCTGTGCAGGATATAGGCTGCATAAAATCGGATTTGCATTGCCGATTGCTGCACCCCCCCCCTCCCCCTACCCCCTGTCAAGATATTCTTCACTAAAGCAGAACAACTCGTTCTTCAGTTACATTTAGAGAGTACTTTTACGTTTTATTTCCTCGCAATCAAAGTGAAAAACAGAGTTTAAGAGTTTATAACTCGTACACAAAACCGATTTATCCTCGACATTACTATCAGCCCTCGCCTTCGGCTCGGGCTGCTAAAAGTCTCGGAAAAATGGTTCGTTTTGTGCACTTGTTGTAAAATCTACTATTATTCAGACTGCATTGATTTTAATCAAAGTTTGTAAATATGATGGCTAAAAATGTGTTCGCATTTTCTGATATCATCACTTACCTCCAGAAAGCCGCGAACTGCGGCTGTATCGCGACATTTCGTCACCAGCCTCCTCAGAGGTTACAGTTTGTGCGTTGGCGACTCCTTTCTCCTGACTCAGGCCAGTGCTACTGGCCTCTTCTTTACTTTTTTCTTCTGTGGCAGAACCCGCTGTTGTTTGGGTTTTTGATTCTTCGGCAACAGTCTTAACAGATTCAGTTGATTCTTTCTTTACTGCTGTCGATTCAGAAACTTGTGACGTTTGAACAGTCTGTGTTGATGACCCTTCTAAAGATGCTTTGCGACTTGCTCTTAAAGCTTCTAAAGATTCTTCTCTAGTTAGCAATAGCTCTTTTTGCAATAGATCTTGTCTGGTGAGTTTTTTAGTTTTCTGATCTACTGGTGATCCTTGATGAGCAGTCTGTTGTGTTGTTTCAGAAACCTTTTCAATATTTTCTTGAGATTTCTGCTCAACAATAGATGCTGTTACTTCAACGGACTTTGATTTTTGCTCAACTGTTGATGTTTTTTGCTCAACAGCTGATTTTTGCTCAACAGCAGATTTTTGCTCAACAGCTGATTTTTGCTCAACAGCAGATTTTTGCTCAACAGCTGATTTTTGTTCAACAACTTCTGATTTTTTATCAACAGTTGATGATTTTTCTTCAACTGCTACTTTTGTAGTTTCTAGAGATGTTTTACTTGCTGTTGTCTGTTCTGCACACTTAGCAGTAGATTCTTCAGTTTTTTCTTTGACTGATACTTTGACTTGCTCTGTTGTCGCTTGTTGTACCGATTTTTGGTCTAATGAAGATGCTGATGATTTTTGTTCAGCAGTTATAACTTGTGAAGTTTTCTGAACGATAGCTTCTGTTTTTGTTTCTTGAGTTGATTTTGCGACAGCGACAGTTTGCTGCACGGACTGAGATTCAACTGATTGTTTTTCAACCTTTTGCGAAACAGCGATTTCACTTGCCAACTTTTCTTCAACAATTGAAGACTTTTGTGACGTTTGTTCAACAGATGCTGTTTGAACAGATTGTTGTTCCTTGACCAATGTTTGTTGGATGGAAGATTTTTCTGCAACTTTTGCTGAAACAGTTTTAGCCTCTGTTTTTTCAACAGAAGCGGTAACTTGTTGTTGTGTTGACTCTGATGTTGCACTAACTTTAGCGGTCACAGATGATTTAGCTTCCAAATCAGATGTGACTTCACTTTTTGTTTGAACTTCAGAAACTTCCTTTATTTCAGATTTTGAAACCTTGGTTGCGATTTCACTTTCAGCTGAAGCTTTCCGTTTTGTTGTGACTTGGGTTTCTTCTTTAGTGACCTGAGTTTCTTCGACTTTGGTGCGTTTTTCAGCAGCTGCTTCAGCCGGTTCTTCGCGGGCCCTTTTTTTATTCTCTTCGGGCTCGGGTGATGTTACTTGTGGAGGTGATAAGACTTGGAGGTCGTCAGCTGCGTGCTCTGCCAAAGCAACTGTAGCGAAATAAAAACTAGTTTTATTTTTATGTCCCTAAATCAAATCAAATAATTTATTTTCAGACACCACTACTGTTAACAGTTGTAATCAAACCTAAAACTTATTGTTAACTTCACTTATGTTCACTTACCTAGATCACTAGCGTACTGTCTGATTTCACTCAACCACGCTTGCTTAACCGGCTCTTTGTGGGCTTTTAAGGTGACAGCAAATGAAGTTGCTTTATGATGAAGCTCGAACTTGAACGGATCGTCCGGATGGTCTTTAACCTCGGCTTCTGGTAGCTGTAATACAAATTCCAAGTAAAGTGATCTACGCTTGGACTGTATCCAAAAGGAGTACATGTATATCTGCTCTATTTTTGGGAAGGTGAAAGTAAGAGACTGTTTGGTAAACAAACTGTAACATTATGTAACATATTATCTGTGATTAAGACTTGAGTATTTTCGTTAAAGGTCAGTACAATTTTCTTTATTTGTGTGCAATAAAGAGTTTCTATCTATCTATCTATCTATTATATAACATACATTATCATGATATAACATCAATTCGGTAAAAGAGTTTTTGACTGACAAATATGTATAAGTTGGCACGTATTAGATCTAAGGTATAATTATTATTTCAA
This sequence comes from Athrips mouffetella, assembly GCA_947532105.1. Lineage (NCBI taxonomy): Eukaryota > Metazoa > Arthropoda > Insecta > Lepidoptera > Gelechiidae > Athrips > Athrips mouffetella. Next base: position 30,736,164 of record OX383960.1, on the reverse strand, counting down.
TATTAACGAATTGCATGTAATTTTAATTAAGGCTAGTTTTGACATTTGATTTAGTAATATCATAATTTTTTCTCGTCTGACAAAGATTGTAAAATAGTTACTGTGCCCGAACAGGGTGTAGCATGCCCTACTTAATAAGTTTGACATGTAATGTGCAATGAAATAAATAAATAAATAAATTTTATTTGACCTTGAGTAGGTATCTAAATAAAGATTACATACAATACACGTAAAGATATAAAATAAAGCAGCTGCAAGTTTAATGGACCAATTTTGAAGGTGCGCCGTAACCTGTATCGTAACTGGACACGACGTTGTTTACAGAGGAGCCATATTTAGAAACGCATTAGTTTTCCAGAGCGAACGCAAGATGAATAAGAAATTGGAACGTCAGTTGTCGGTTTGTATTTATGTTCCACATTTTGTGATAAGCTGGAGGTATAATTTCTTACGACATAATTTTTTTTTTGGCACGTTTCAAATAAATGAAATAATAATACTTAAAAGATAACAATAAAAAAACCGGCCAAGTGCAAGTCGGACTCGCGCCCTAAGGGTTCTGTACCTATCTACCATATTATGATATACTAAAAGCTTTTGCTCTTTGATTTTAAAAACTCCGCGACCATCCAACTTGACCCCTTTTTTTTTATTTATTTAGGTTAACAAACAGTGACACAATATATAATATTTGACACAATTTTACAACTTAATTTGAACTAATTGTGAAACCAGCACCGTTAACCACTATTTACTTAATATAATTATTTGTCTAGCTAGGTGGTAGTAACAAGAACACTTGATTTATTTACAAAAAAGTAACACTGAACAATTATGTAAAATAAAGTAGTTAAGCTAAAGATACTTAAGTGAAAAGAACAAGTAGGTAAGGTGTTAAGTACAAGCACTAAGAATACTTTTTTTTTAAGGAGCGTGACTCAAGAACATTATATCTATATCATTAAAATGTATGTTGTAAGATTTAACAATTCTAAACATCATCGGTGCACGCTCACCAGCATTCGTTCGACAAAATTTTGTTGCGAAAAATTTCAGTTTTCTACGAACAGCACCACGAGTAGGCACGTCGTAGTGTAGTCTATTATTGAGAGCAATGCAGTCATATTTTCCATGACAGACATCATATAGAAACATAGCTTCGAGTAGCATGCATCTAGAGGCAAGTTTAGAAATATTATATTTTTTAAGAGTATTTTGGTATGATAACCGACTCCAAGAACATTTATAATGCATAGTACGCAGGAATTTCTTTTAAACTCTTTCAAGGTCTTTTGAGTATTTCTTATAAAAAGGGTTCCACACAGGCACAGCATGTTCTAACTGACTACGTATAAGTGACCTATATACGTATAGAAATGTAGAGGGTCGAGTGAATCTAGAACAAGATCTCATAACAAATCCTTACATCCTAAAAGCTTTATTAATTATATTTTCTATATGTACATTTAATTGGAGCTTGGTATCAAGAGTGACACCGAGGTCTCTGATAGATTCCACGTAATCCAAACGCGTGTCACATAGTTTATACGGATATGTACTCACTGATCTTCTCTTAGTAAAAAGATCACTTTGCATTTCTTCACTCTAAGATTTTGCGTAACATCATTGATGAATAGCACGAACAATAATGGGCCCAATATTGAGCCTTGAGGCACACCCGATGTAACAGTGACAAGATCGGATTCAAAACCTTTAATTACTACTTTCTGTGATCGAAAAGAAAAGATAGAAATAGAAAACTTTTATAGAAAAGTTCTTGAAACGGGAGCTCACCTTAATTGGTTACTATTAGTTGTGAGAAAAATAGAAATATTTTATGATTTTAGACTTTTCCCTTTATTTGTACTGTGAGACCTAGCTTTTTGCCAAATTTCAAAATTTTAGGTCAACGGGAAGTACCCTGTAGGTTTTGCTTTTTTGCATAAATGTATCGAGATGAGGACATAAAAAGCCATATCTTTTGATTGCGTCATTGTAAAAAATTGAAATTTTCAGATCTTGTGTTGTTTATGGACCTTAATATTTTTTATTAATTTCAACCTGATACCTTTTCTCGTTCGTGAGAAAAAGGGTCTTGACAGACAGACAGACAGACAGACCGGCAACAAAGTGATCCTACAAGGGTTCCGTTTTTTTATTTTGAGGTACGGAAGCCTAAAAAGAAAACAATAATAACAATCAAATTACTAGGAGAGTCTCTTCAAGGTAAAAATTGCAATAAAACTGCATAGCTCTTTTATCAATAAAATAAAACTCTTACTAAACTTAAAACGCAATTAGAGATTGAATTGTTTGTTGAAAAAACTATCGCCGTTTGTTAATTATGTGTATTTTTTCTGTGCCGAGGAATTTTTTCACCTGATATCCATCCGCCCGATTCGATTTGTGAAGTCAAAAGTAGCAAATTTTGTTTTACGACTTTTGCAACAACAGAATATGTTAGTTACTCACATTAGTTTATATGGAATATTGACTTATTTGTACGATTTGCAATGTTTTAGACCTCACTTATAAGTGGACAAACGGATGTCAGGTAAAAAAAAACTGTACAATCTGATGACTTATCTAAAATATAGCATTGGTCTTTTTTTTCTCACCTTGATAATATCCTTCAGCAAGAAGATAGATCTGTCATCACCGACCCTCTTGACTTTGCACACCAAGATCCTGGCCTTGAAGAGAAAGAGGTATCGCTCCCTGGCCTTCCCTTCGCTATCGGTGACAGTAAACCAGTCGTGGGTGAGGAGACGACCGAGTTTGTAAATATTACCTCGGTAGCTAAAACAAAGAAAGTAATTACCTTTCTGAACTATAACGGCTTCGCGACGAATGGAGACGACTACGTGCGTTTAGTGGTAGGTGAGCGCTTTTCAATAGTACAAAATGTCTTAAGCAAATCGTATAAATTCGCCATAAACAAATGGCGAGCAATCTTAAGACGGTTGGAAAATTTAAACATGGAGTTGGCAAATTGTAAATCATTTAGACCATCTTAGGCTTGTTAGCTAGGGCAAACCCGACCGATCCCCAAAGTTACTTGTCGACCACAACGCACGAGCCGAGCGAGCGAAGCAAGCGTACCGCAGCAGCTGCCAGCTAATGCCAGAAACAAATTACGCGCCGTTTTTTTTCAATATTTCTCGGCATTTAGCAAAATGCCTAGGCATTATGTTAAGCGGCGAATTACAAATACATGGTCTAAAAGCCGCAGCTTGCTTGCGAAATAGTTGGGAGTCTACGCTCTGTTGCATTTTCAGAATAAAATTGTAAATTTAAAAATTTTGTTGTGGTAGTGCATTGCTACGCGACCTCTACGCCGTATAGTAATGATATAGAGCCTTGACGTTTACTAACATAACAGCTTTCTACGTAACGTTTTTGTTACGACTTCCCCTAGGACCGAAGTAATGTTTTTCGCAAGTTCAGTTGTGCTTCCGTGAAGTAATTTTACGGAACTCTTCTTTTGTTCTCATACTAATTTTAAGATTTGTTGAAGAAGTAATTTCTCTAAATAAAACAAAAAACTAGCTGTTGGATTTAGCAAAGACCAAAAATTTTGTGAGTGAGGTCTAGTGACAAGTAGTAAGATTTACAATAAAAACTGGTAAATTCTAATGTTTTTATTGGTAGCGTATTGCTACGAGATCTCTACGCCGTAGGCATACGTAGCCTTGAAGGTTTTATATTTGATTCTATCAATTAGATTATTACGAGTAGATATATTTTTATTTACTCCCTGCATAAACAATGTAGTGATAATGCTAATCATTGATAAAATTGGTTACTGGAACGCTATTTGTGTAGTAAATTCACATTGTCATTTCATGTTATTTAAATATCTTTCTTGATTGTTTTTGACATTTAAAGTATTTGCTTGCTTGCTTACATACTTGCTTGCTTGACATACCATTTGTAATTCTACCCTATAATATGTATTCTGGCAAATAAATATGTTTGTGCTTGTTCTTACCCTTCGATGCTAGCGATGAATTTGTTATCTGTGGCGCGGTTGGGGACGCCAAGAAAGAGTTCTAGAGCTTTCTGAAGGTCGGTACAGTCTTCGCCGAGGCGTTTCGAGTATTTTACTAGTTCCTGTGGAGAAAAGATACTGTTATACAATTTTCTAAAGGTGGAATAGGTTAAAAGACTTCAAGTTATGATTGATCTGCATTTATCTTTCAGATATATTGGGTCTTTAGCTATGAAATTGCCGTTTTAGGTAACCTCAATTTTCAGTACTAACATTTTTGCATTTTTTTACGAATTAAACATCCAAATTTTTTACATTTTTTAATCATGATTGGGAAGACATTAAGCTTACAGAAGCTTAAATTTAATTTTATAAAAATAAATTATCTGTAACAAATCTAATGATGAAATCGGACGACATTTAAGACGAACAATTTTCGAACCTTTAATTTTATATATCAACCTAAAAATAAAAACTTTATTTTATGCGTAAATTGATAACCTTGAAGTAAACTGTGGCGCGTGACTGAACTCCTTGGTTCAAACTCTGTCGCGCGCTACATCACCCCCCATCATCATCAGCGTCGTGAAAAATCTGTCTCTTTTTTTTGACAGCTTGAAAAACAAAACAGTGCGCGACAGAGTTTGAACTAAGGAGTTCAGTCACGCGCCACATAAACTTTCAAATATAAGACAAAAGAAAAAAAAATATCTTTAGAAGTACAGGAATTATGGTCTCATTAATCAGAAAGAAAATTTCAGCAATTTCATAGTTTGTAACTAAACCTATAACCTTACTTAATAGAATAAGTATTTTCTATTCAGACAAATACTGAGATATTCGTTAGAAGGTTTTAATTTAGCCAAAACACAAGTGTTCCAGCAGCGCAGTCCCTTGAACTGACACAATAAGATCATAGCGAGTTTCTTTCACAAGATCTTTTCTCAAATTTCTATATCATTATCTATTCCGCACGGAATTAGAGAGATATCCACCGACTATGACAGTTTTATGTCCGAAGACAAAGCAAATTCGTTAAGCTTGGGCACACCAATACAATTGATGTGCTTACACTTAATTTTTAAATGATCTATTTACTTGGTCCTTTGATCCCGACAAATCCGCTTTTAAACGTAATCAATCTGGGTGTCCAAGTAGATCAACATCGTTACAACTCCGGAGAAAGCTGAAAATTAAAATACATTGAATGTTTTATTTAGGCCTTTAAACATTAATTTTTTGATCGACTTGTGGTAGGACTTACTACATGTGAATAGTAGCCCAAACTCTTTTTGAGGATCATGTTGTTGCCATCAAAAGGATTCATAACAAGTAGGTAACCTTTATATTATCTATCGCTTCACTTTTTAAGTGCTTATCACTGCCCCTTCAGTGCAATTGTAACCATCAAAAGGATTCAACCTAGTAACTCTTTAATTATCTATCGCTTCACTTTTTAAGTGATTATCACTGCCCCTTCAGTGTAATTGTAGCCATCAAAAGGATTCAACCTAGTAACTCTTTAATTATCTATCGCTTCACTTTTTAGCCCATTGTTGGAGCCGAAGCCCATTGTTGGTGAAAGGCCGAAGCCAGGGTTAGGCAAAAGCCTAATGTGATTCCAGCGGTGGACGAGGATTTCTCCAAGTCGGAACCAACAGCCGACCGAAATCGAGGCTGCGGCCCCAAAGTGACAATTTAATGAATTAAAAAGGTGGCCGAAGCCAAATATTGACCTCCAAGGCGAAAACAGAAACATAAGAAGATCTATCGAAACAACTTACGTCTGTGTCGTCTTTCATTTTGAGTCCCGTAGGACAGACGAGGATTTCTCCAAGTCAGGACCAACAGCCGACCGAAATCAAGGCTGCGGCCCAAAAGTGTCAGTTTAATAAATAAAAAGATGGCCGAAGCCAAATATTGTCCGAGTTCTGTAGAACAATCATGTCCCTCAGAGGGTCTCCATAATCTGCATGAACTTTTATAGCATAACTGCTATTACTCCTCATTTATTTCTGCTCTACACGTCTAGCGCGTATTTGTATGATAGAATGATTTATCAGTATAGTCTTGGCAACCCACTTTTGCCATAAGACATATGAGGCGTTATTCCCATCGTTCATTTGGGGTTTTCATTCGTGGTTTTATAACTGTCATATTTGTGCTCTGCAGAAATATGAAAACTCTCTGTCCAACATAAGAAGTTCCAGACTCTTAGTACATGCTAGTACGTTTACTAACATGGCTTTAGGTACAACTCCGAAAAGCCATCACCAAAGGCTTTAATAGCGTTCGCAAACTTGTCTTCAACGATCATCAAAGATATCTTGTATGAATTCATTTCACCTCTCGCAAGAAGCGCAATTTAGCATTTTGTTGCTGTTCATATTTCTATGAGCGACGTATACAACCAAGATCTACATCCATCGACGTGACTTTAGCCAATATTGAAAACGCCAACCAAAGTCCTTATATATAAATGTAGGCCCTAGTAATATCCATCTGCTCTGCACTACTTAGCACATTTGCTCAATGCACGAATCGCAAGATTGTTATTTTAAATCACAAGGTAGCGCCTAGACAAATATTGAAGGCAAATTCAAGCTACTTGCTTTAATGTGTCATTTAAAAAATAGTGATTGATACATCGGAGACATACTTTTAGACATTTCCAATGACGAAACCAACATATCATCACCGTAGCCGTACTGTTCATAGCACTCAGGACACGGACTTTTATCATTCTACGCACTATTAGCTGAACAGTGTTAGGCAAGATAGTTGTGTAATTCAGACAAGCAGCTCATGATAGCGAACTCCAAGCGCGCCGCCTCAAGAAGCTCTCGTCGTATAAAACACAAAGAGACTGTAAGCTCGTCATCGTCGAAAGTGTCGCCACCACCAAGCAAACATCGAATCGTGTACCGGATTTTCACGTCTCGATTACACAATCTCTGCTTTACTCAGAACAGTACCACATTCCTTCAATAACATCGCAAACAGCTCCCAACTTGCCCCGATCATTTTGTATTTTTCGTCAGAAATATAAGAAAACCCAAACTTTTTGGGTTTTCCATCATGCCATGCACTCCACCAAACAGACGCGTTCGATAAGTACTTGTACCATTTTATACTTTTCAGTTTTTCGAACAGGGGGCCTAAGCGTCTGCCTACATATTATACGAAATGCCTTTCGTATTAATTTAATCTCATATTATCACATTTCATGTGATTAATCCATTTGCCAATATTTCTTGGATTCGGTCCGCCGCCTACTCGACGACCGTCTTCCCCATAAGTATACTTCGTAATATAAAACGACAGATCGCGCAGTTGTACACGGATTCTACCGCGTAGTTTCGCGCCAAAACGGCTTCGATAGCCCGTTTTCGTATGAATATTTCAATACAGGCAGATTTTTGTTCTAAATTGATGCTTGATGGAAAGATATTCGTATAAACCATTGCGAATACTACTTTTAACTGCTTTAAGCAATGTTTTTATATAATAACATATCCCTAAACCTATCTTAATGTCCATTTTCATTAACTTTGTAGTATTTCTCAATTTTTATGCGTTTCTAAGATCTTTTTCAGCTCCCAGCCAGCTGTTTAATGGTTTTTAAGTATCTTAATTTGTACCTAGGGTCATAGAGTTACAAGTTAAAGACCTATTATATACAGTGTGACCGACTGTACAAACTGAAACGATAGATTCTACCCATGAAACTGAACAACTTTCCCCGAAGAACATAGGTCGAAATACGAAATATGTTTTCGACTTCCAATACAAACTGTATCAGCTGCACATTTTGTATGGCAGTACGAAATTTATTTTTCGTATTTCGACCTACGTTCTTTGGGAAAAGTTGTTCAGTTTGATGGTCAGAATCTACCGTTTAAGTTTGTACAGTCGGTCCCCAGACACAGTGTATATTATGAGCAAAGCCCGAAATGCGTCAAAACCGGTTATGCCAGTTATAACTAAACGTAAGAAGTCGGTTTTGACGTTTCCTTATCACCAACACAGAAGGCTCATTTTTCGTTGAAGGTCATAATTTTTCATACATTTGACAGCTGTCAGAACGGACCTATTAACGATAGCTTTATTTTAAGAGGTTACCCCTGAGCGTTAGCGCTAGCGCGCGCTTTTGCTAGGTCTGTGGTTACCCCAGCCAACTAGCGCCCCCATCAGTTAAAAAAATATTACTAGCTAGATACAGATCCAAAAAATGCGAAAAACAGCCACTTTTAGCAGTTTTTGTAACTGTAACTACAGTCAACTATATTTTTCAGGATTGATAGGTACTAAATAAACTAGGGCACCTTTATTTTAATTTTGTAAGACAGATTTTCGATAAGTTTTGTATTTAGCGAGTAATATTTTTTTAACTGATGGGGGCGCTAGTTGGCTGGGGGAAAGCCCTTAAATGTAGTCGATGGTTACACACAGGGCATAATAATAGAATTAATGCAATAAAAAGTTGATGTCAGTGGTAGGATTTGAATTTATACAAATCTTTAGAATTCGTTCTGATTTTACCTTAAGTAGTAGTTGGTAATCGTTTATCCTTTGTATAGGAAGTTTGAGGTGTTCTGCCAATCCTTTGTCGTCACCTAGTTTGTCTGCTAGAGCCTAGAAACAAAAAAGAAACAAATTATTTTGTGAAAACCAGTGAGTAATAAAGTAAATTATTCTGTTGTATGAAATGCTAAAAAACTAAAATTTTATATAAAGTACACAATATAAAATCGATGCTCAGTTGGTGGTCAAAAACTTCTGATTATTGCTGACAGGGTCACTGTCCCCGTGCGCCACACGACATCTGCACGCTAGCGATTATAATCACTTACTTGCATCTTAGATGCATACGAGTAGCATAATGTATCCTGCGTAGGAACAAACAAAACTAAACCCACGCGCGTCACACGACATACGCACGATAGCGACCTAGCGACATTAATAACTTGCTTGATCTTGCATTTATTCTGTCCTTGACTTATTACTGGAAGAAAAAGGTTGACTTATGCCACATTTGCCGAAAATTTTGTCCGTGACCCGGAGTCCATAGATTGTTAGGTGACAGTTTTGTAGCTGGCACACATGACAAGAACGGTCATGGAAATTGAACAACCCAAAATGCGCCTAGGTTGCCCACCGACTACCTGGATGGGGACCATTTCCAAAGATATGAAGACGACGGACTTAAAACCGTAAATGGTACAAATAAGCTCAGAATGGCGAAATAGGACTAGGAGGGCCGACTCCAAGAGATATGAGAAATAGGCTCGGGATAAGTCAACTACACGCAGCGGGCGTATGGAATCCTGCGAGTGCAATATAACAATGCGTTTAGGATATTGTTTGGGTTGCCGCGTTTTTGCAGTGCGTCGGGAATGTTTGCTGAGGCGCAGACTGGTTGTTTCTATGCAATCATCCGTAAACGAAGCGCCTCACTGCTAAGACGAGTGCGCGGCACTTAGAATAGTATTCTGAAGGCTTTGGCAAACCGTTGGGACTCCCCACTGTTCAGTCACTGGATGCGTCTGCACGCGACGGGATCCGAGCTCGGCGCAAGTTTTAATTAATTAATTACTACTAACCCTAGGTTAAGTTTTCTTTTACTAACACTATGTATGGATATATCTGTTTTTTTTTATTTGAATAAGAAGAAAAAGAAAACTGTTTTGTAGCTGGCATGTCGATTGCAACTAAAATGCAAACGATATTTGTAGCTTGCATGCATTCGACAAATGTCGCCTCTGTAGACGACAACCCTATTGCCTATGCCTCTGAGCTGCTAAGTAATATTAAAGAAACAGAAACATAAATAACAAAACTTGAGCCTCGAAAAATACAAAAGATATCAATGAAAACAAGATATTAGATCTGTACAAGACTAAATTCAAGACCCTCTGAAAAAGACCAAGTACCCTAGATCAACGAGCTTGTATGATAAAGATGACTAGAATAAGCTAAGGAAATATGTCAAGATCGTAGCGGTTGAAAAACGTCTAGTATATGGGGTGTAAGAGACAACTTTCCGAAAACTAAAAGGGCATGATCAGTTAACAAATCTGAACAACTTTCAGGAAATAAAAAAGAATCGGCCTCCCCACGGGCCTTCCCATACAAACTGTCTAATCAAGTTTACAATTTTGTATGAAGATTCTGATTTTTTTTAAATTTCCTGAAAGTTTCAGTCACTGAAAGTAATTGTTCTGTTTCGTTGACTGATCATGCCGATTCAGTTTTCAGAAAGGTGCCCCTTACATCCTATATAAAAATACGTACGTTTTAAATAAATTCCCGGTTAAAAGTATCCACTAAACCGACAAGCGTGTATGAAAGAGTTGATGAAAGTAGAGGAACCGAGGGAAGTGGGTATGTCAAGATCGTAGCAGGTGGAGGAATGTGGTCTCTGCCTACCCCGAGAGGAAAGAGCCGTGATGTTATGTATGTATGTAATGTATGTATATAATGTATGTATGTAATGTAAGTACGAGTATGTAATGTATATAAGGTCCTAATGAAATAGTGAACATAATTTTAGTTTGTTGTTACTCAGACCATGAAACTGAACAACTGTTTCCAAGGAACATAGGTCGAAATACGAAAATAAATTTTTGACCTCCCATAGAAACTGCAGCAGCTGATAGCGCATTTTGTATGGGAGGTCAAATTTGATTTTTCGTATTTTTACCTATGTTCCTTGGGAAAAGTTGTTCAGTTTCATGGTCTGAGTAACACACTAAAATTATGTTCACTATTTCATTAGGACCTTATATGTACCTATGTGTTATATGTTCTAGTTCTCCAGTCAACCAAAAGCTTTTAAAAGCATGTTCGGATGCTGTAGTTGTTTATTTCTAACTAGTAAACCTTGACAGAGAACGACCGGACACCATCAATAAAACGAACAGTTCTGGGTCACAGCTGATATACCGTGAGTATACTCGTAGTTTTATGGGAAGCAAGGTAAATCGAAAATAAGAACGAATGCGACCGAGAACGAATAGATGAGCTAAGTTGTAAGAAATCGTAGAGTGATTTTTTTTTTCTAGGTTTTTCTTCTATACCCAATTGTTCAATAAGTGTAGAAAATGAAACAAAAATCGAGTTCCTTACAAAATTATCGCTTATTTTAGGCACATTTTACGGTAAGGCGAATTTATTTTTATTTGTATAGTTTTGTTCTCTTTCGTATAAATAAAAAGAATAGGTCATCTATGAACTTGGCGGTTATCAGTGTTTAATTATATCTATCATAACTCATCAAGCGGATGACAGGAAGTATACCACCTGCCTGAGTTAATTAATAACTCTGCTTTTATTTCTTATCTCTTTATTGCTCCAGAAATTGAGAAAACATCGAAATAGCTTCGAATATTGTAGGTATTTTCTTGTCGCTTCTTTTTTCTCACACTTTGCTTGTGAAAAACTGACTTCATTAAATGATACATGCGGATTCTTATATCAATTAAGAAACAATAGATTTTATTTCACTTGCCAAGGTCTGCTGGAAGACTTTGCTAATTTAGAATTTGATAATTTAGAAGAATTTAAATTAGTTAAACCTCGACATCCTAGAAAAACAAGAAATAAGATCGATGTTTTGCCCTTGATTCAACCGAACATGCAATTTTACAAGAACACAGCTTTTGCTCTAGCACCTAAATTATACAATAGTTTACCAGATAGTATGAAAGAATTAGACAGTAGAAAATTTAAATTGAAACTTCATTATTTGCTCTATACCAAATGTTACTATAGTATCGAAGAATATTTATTAGATAAAGATAAAAATGTGCTGTAAATATACTTAAATATGAATAATAATAGATATAAATAAAGATAAAAATGTGATACTACTGTGTAAATATTATTAAGTTCTCTAGAAGTAAGAAATATTTCTAATGTTAGAAATAAGTTTTATCTATGTATGACATAGTAAACATTGCACGCCGATTTCGGTATGTTACAGTGCACATATTTCATACATATTTCATCTTGTATTTATACCTGTAACACTGCAATAAATAAATTTGACTTTGACTTTGTGTTTAATTTAGCAGTACTTGTTGTGAAGTCTTTCTGTGTGTGCTCTCCATTGTAATTTCTTGTGTGAAGTAAATAACTAAATAAATAGATCTATATTACTTTGTTTACTTTCTCTACACGTATTTTGTGAAGTACTTTTAGTATCCATTCAGAGGCAGAGCGCAGCTTTAATTTGACGACAATCTCTGTCTTCGGTCAAGGATTTTTAGATCATAAACATTCACAACTTCAAAAATGAGTGCTTTCAACAAATACAATAAGGCTTAGTGATTCGTTTCTCACAACATATTATGAAAACGTATCAAATCTCAGTCTAGTCAAACTAATCCACTTCCAATATTCAGCCTAGTCTAGGCCTTCATCTTTACTAAAAATCAGTGTCAATTAGAGTTAGAGCTAGCGATCCACCAATTACCGGTAGTCACTCGCAATCCGACGCGTGCGCATGTCTCACTAATTGCTTGGCGACATTCCAACGCAATCGCGAATATTGACATCGTCTCTTATGTTGTAAGACTTGTAATCGATGAAATGCCACACGCGTGAACTACGAGTAGTTGCTCTCAACAAACTCTCAACGAATAGTAGGTATACAAGGAAAAGCTATGGCAGACAGGCCATAGATTTGACCACTTCGTAATGCAGTAGGCACAATAACAGGACAGACTGCTCTCAACAAACATTACTACACTTTAGGCATAACAGACAGCCTTCTATGCAGGGCCTGCATGGAAAGGGACGAAACTATCGAACACGTCATTCTGGAGTGCGAAGTAATCAACACCATCAGAGAAAACACACTTGGAGCAGACATAACCTTAGATCAATTACCAAACAAACTGGACAAACTGAATGAGTTCTGGCCACAGTTAGGGTGGCTAAATTGATGGCCAGATAGGCCCACGTACAATGATTCATATAGGACTAAGTGCGGAAACCACACACTTAACTTAGAAGACCACTCATACACGATAGCGATAGTTAATAAGCCGCCAAATGGCTTCTGATTAACAACCGCTATTGAACATAGTAGCCAAGACCATCTGCTTAACGTGCTTTAAAAAGCAAGGAACCGCTATGGTTCTTTTGCCACCATCTGGCTACTGATTTTTTTTTACTATCGTGATGATGAAGATAGATCAATCATCGATTGGATGAAGCTCCTCTCTAGCAGTGTGATAAATCCGCAATTTGTCACGAATCTACACGCTAAGCCACAAACATTTTCTCTAAAAATACAGAGATAGAGTGTTAGCCAAAACTGATTATCCAACTACAGCCTTTGTTTTCAACTTTGTAAATAAATAATCTCAGTCTGATCATTAAACTTGTATACATCTTCTTCAACATTCAGAAAGAAAGAAACATTTTACCTACAATGCATCGGGTACACGAACTTCCCTACAGAAGTAATAACCAGGAGTATTAGTGGTTTGAGTGATAGTCCTCATTTATCGAAATCATTAGTTGTGGTTGAGTAGCCATGGCATGTTATATATTAAATTTATTAAAGGGGCCAGGGTTAAACTTCATTTAAATAGCACTGTTTGCTAAAAGTAACATTTTGAAAGTTTGAGAAGCTATAGAGTTTTATTATTTAAGGTATAAGTCCATTTATTCTTTGTTGTTATTTAGTTGTACATAAACTTGACCGGAAAGAAAGAGTAGGTACTCGTACCTATTTAGATTATCGTAAATGCAAAACCTTTAGAATTTTATTATCTTCGGTAAAAGTTCAAAATTTTTTGTTGCTACTTATTTATACTTGAATGGAAACAAAGAGTAGATTATCGTAAATGTAAAAGCTATATAATTTTATTATCCTCGGTATAAGTTCAATTGTTCTTTGTTGTTATTTATGTTATACTTGACCGGAAAGAAAGAGTGTCGAGTATCGTAAGTGTAAAAGCTGTAGAATTTTATTATCCTCGGTATAAGTTCAACTATTCTTATATACCGAAAAGAAGAAGTAGGTTATCGTATCACCCAATAAAGAACTTTTAGGTCCAGTGCGAAAAAAGGAACTCTATCGTACTAAGGCGACCCTTAAAGTAGGCTGAGCTGCATGGTTTCTTTGTCTGTTTATTTTATTCTTCCATAAGCTGCATAAATCGACTCCAAAGCGGCACTAGACTCCCTTTATTTGGACTGTATTAAACGATTTCCAAGAAATATTTTATTTAGAATCTGAAACTGAATGTTCATGAAATATATAAACGCGGTCAAGATATGAGCGAGCATTCTACAAGATGTTTCATAGCAAGCCAGGCGTCCGCATGCTCGCCGTCAATGTGTCAAGGTACTCTATATTCGTGCGAACGATTTTTACTTTACCACGATTTTAAACATGTTACGTTTGTGTTTTGGTAAATTTTAGATGACTTCAAAACTCTACCATTCGAAAGGAAGATGTGAAAAGGTTGAAGAAGTATCAATTCTTGAATATTGTCGAGTGATTTATGAATTATGATATTATAAAAGTAAAAATTTTTATAGACTTATAAAGTAAAATATACTTATAAAATCTCTTTAACTTGTTAACAACAAAAGACACCCAAAGGTATTTAAGAATAAATCGATCGATTGACCTAATTGCCTTCAGCCTCTTTGTGGTTTCTATGCTTTCATAGCGGCTTATAAAAAAAGAAATTTTAGCATCCTTCTCTAGTTAGAAGCTCACAATAGTTCCTGCTTGTCAGCTCAAAGAAGAGGGATTAGCTGAAAATCAGCACTATTCGCAATCACGGCCCCGCCACAGCACACGATTAGCCACCTCCTTCTTACCATAACAGTTGTTACTCTTTTATTTTTTTGCCTAATTAATTTAGCAATATAGGTTATCATTTGCTTTGCTTAAAAAATCGAAGCCTCACTGTAAACTCAACTTGCCGTGTTACCTAAATAAAAAGCTTGTTTGTTTACAAAACGCATATTTACCTTCGATTTATAAAAGTAAGATGAAATCTATTTATGAGCGATATGACTACTATCGTTTAAACAAATATGTACGAATAAAGGTGTGTTTATCAATTCTAGCACTTTACTAAAAAAAATACGTATCCTGAAACATTGATTTGGCGCGGACCTTATTTAAAGTTAAGTATGTATTTATTGTTGAAACTAGTTGTGTAAGAAACATTTCACTATGTTTTTGTAGCTAAGGGACAATGCTCGTTGGTTTTAATAAAATAAAAATAATCAGATACATTCTCAATAGTTTAAGTAATGTACCTGATAGAGAAAATCTTGTTTGTGTCAGTGAAATGTAGAAAATACAATTAAGTCATCGACGTACGCTGCCAAACGCGTAATAGCAAACAAAACGATTACAATCTTAATAGATACAAGACTATGACGTAGATACGATATAAATAGCGACCTAATCCCTAAAAGCCCATATAGAAAGTAGGTCAAGGTCACCGAAAAAGACTTCGAAGATGAGGGTTCTAGGGCAAGCGAGGAAGCGCTCATCATCGAAGAAACATCGTCAATTCGCCGTAGGAAAGCCACCCACGCCTCTGCCTCGAAATAAACCCGACGCACTGCTGAAACGACCGAAACTGAAATACTACACCAGCACGTAACATTTCAATGGGTAGAAATCACGTTGTTTTCGCACACTCTATGAATAAACTGGTCACTGAAGGATACCTGGTAGTAAAGTGTTGAGTCCAGTACACAATCACAATCACAGTCACTCGCGTCACTCGTTGAGTGGTCGATGTTCGTAGTGCTGGAGCGTCGAGGTGTTCGCGGCGGCGGCTTCCAAGCGACTGCTGGTCAGCAGTACTGGGCTAGCCGGTGCTATGTTTAGAGCAGGCTAGAGGGTAGCGCCATTTCTCCTGTGACGTGCACTATCGCCACCCACGAAAGCAAAGCAAGGTCGGCAAACAAACCTTGAGGCATCCTAGCTGCAACCGTGAAAATGCACTGATGATCTTTTGGAAAAAATCTTCAATGTGCCTCTTGCATAAATATATCTAATTTTAAGTTGTAAACATTTCGAAAAGGCTAATATGACCGATAATTTCAGATTAGAATAATTTTGATGCATTTTTTGTAAAAAGAAGTTATTTTAGCATTTGGTTGCCGAAAGCGTGAATCTTGAACAGTTTATTATTGGAGTAGAAATAGACTAAACCTGGAAAAAAAAATATTGGGTGATCGACGAAAGTAAAAAAGAGGCCCATGGTGATCAAGAACCGCTGTTTATGTCGATAAAATCATGACCTTCCAACGAAGTTAGAACAGTAGAGTTTATATGATCAATAGTAGGATCGTTAAAAGGAAGTATAAACAACACACAAATTTTTGGTCCTGACTCACACAATATGACGAAGACTGAAGATGCGTAGGTTCTAATGCTATTCTCTTTGTTATGACGTTGAGTAACAGTAATATTATGTTTCCAAATACTTTCTGGAATTTTAAAGAAGTTGTGCAAAGGATTTTCTTTTTTTTTCTTTGTCTAAACCAAAGATGCTTCATGGTACAGATTATATACCTACAATTTGAATTTTAACGATTCAAATCAAAGACCTTTTTTTTACAATAGTTAAAAAAATAAAGTAAGTAAAAGTATCACTTAGTTTTCAACGAGACAAAGGCACCAAAGGTGTAATCGTGAAAGATAGTTTTACATGTCATCCAGTACACAAGAGTTTAGACGATTATAGATGGATCATCATCATCATAACATCCCATGAAACGCCCACTGCAGGACAGGAAGCTCCCTCCAGAACTCCAACAAAAACACGTGATAATTTGGAGGGGATTTCCCACAGTCAACACGCTTCTAAGCGTTACCGCTGGCGACCGCTGTTCTTGGTGACCGGCAGTATGTAAGATGGTATGATACTCAGAAAGATGCTGCTGCCCATCCTCCAATTCATAAGCTCTTAGTCGCCTCTTACGACACTTACGGGTAGAGATGCGAGATGAGAGATAGATATTATTATTTGCTGGTACCACACGGGCAATTCATGGATATCATAAGTTAAATAGTGTGTATAGAGGTGTATGGTTTCTTATTGAGGTGAGGTATCTATGTCAGTACATTTCCGAGTTCTAAGCGAGGGGATGACAGACATAAAGGTCAACGTTAGTAAAATAGGTTACAAGCTGGCCTTTGCTAAATACAATTTATAGTTGAAAACATCCAACGTATATCTAGTTACTACTACATTACTCCGATGAATCCGGCGGATTTGTAATCTATGTACCTACTGCACTCTGTCATATTGCCTCAGAATATACCAATATTAGTATACTTAATATTGCTAAGGATTTTTCAAGTTACAAATTAGTGTGGGGTTAAGGACCATCTTAATCGGACTATAATTTTTATTTATCTTGTCTGGAGACGCATTTTTGAAGCGTTCGAAGTGAATCTTTAGTTCGCATACGAAAACGAATCGTGTGCGAATTCAATTTCTAATGCTCTCGATTTTACGCATTTTTGAATCATTCGAAAGCAGTGTTGCCATTAAATTCAAATCTTTGAACAATTTTCTTTTCACGCAGAAAAAATTAAAACCGGAAAGCAATTACTCATTGACTTTAAAAACCGGTAATGAATTGCGGTGGAATGGAACGCAAATTAAAAAGTTGATATGTCAGTATAATGTCTTACAAACAAGGAAACGTCAATGTCGTTCTCATCACAGATTATATATACTTTCGAGCGGTAGAAGTGCAAAACGAGTGGGTCGGACCACTCGTTGCAGAATTCACAGGTATGAATATTCAAAAATTGCGATTTTACGGATTCGTATACGAATCTTGCCAATTCGAATGCGAATCGAAGTTCGAACGCTTCAAAAATGCGTCTCCAGATCCTTTACATCGATCGCCAGCTGTAACGCTTATAAGCTTGGTCACTATGTTTCTCTAAAGTACCACGCGTTTTTGCTGGAGTTGTGGAGGGAGCACCCTGTCCTGCAGTGGATGATTCATGGGATAATAATGGTGATCCTTAAGGTACACTTGGGGACATTTACTTATATATAAGTACTAGCCCATCGGCACGTTACAATGTCCCAAATTCGTTGGTCCGAAATCTGACGTTTAGGACCAACAAACGTCAGTCGTTGTCAGTCATATTGTCAACATTGGATGCAAATAAACTTACCAACAAAATGGAATGTTCTTAGTTGAAGAAACAATATACTCTTATTATTATTATTGTTATTTCTTATTATTGTTTTTGACTATAATCCAATTAATGAAACTGAAAAACCAGTCCTAAATCACCTAAAAACAGTAAAAAGTTTGTTTTGTTTTTTCCCGCCATATTATTTCCGTTCCGTGTATTTAGCACCGACCGAAGTACTACACAACGTAGTTCACGTGATTTTTCACAGATGGCGTTATTTTTTCTTGTATGGGGAAATTTTGAACCGCTTGTTCCCAAGACCCTGACTATATAAATCTATGCTTGGGGAAGAAAAATTTTCGCCAGTTTTCAAATTGATTCGTTTAACGTCGCAAGCACATATTACTTTTTGAAACTGTGACAAAATTTCAACTATTGCATAGAAAAGTATACTTTACTGTTCAAAAATAAAAGTCAAATTAATTTAGACCTTGTCCAAGAAGATTATATCATATAAAATTTTTGATAAATTAAAACCTTCGTGTTGTGGTTTGCCTTCATATCTTTGGTTACGACAATTAAAAAGCTATTGTCATTCTGTGTCTTTCAATGTCATAAATTGAAGTGTCTGTCACTTTATTATCGATTTATTTCAAAGATTTCGGACCTCCTTGCTTCGCTCGGAATAGATACCTTGCTAATTTATTTTACTATGGGATGACATCTGCCAACATGTCCCAATATTTTATGTCAAACTATCAGTGATCACTAGGAAATATTCAAAATAACCTGTCAAATCCATAGAACGACGCCTTCGCTACCTTGTGACGAATTATTTCTTTAATCCTCCTTCTAAGTACCCTTATTTTTCTGTGATTTATTTGTCACATTGACGGGATGAAATCTGTAAAATCTCTATAGAGTTTTATGTTTTCATAAAAACTATAAAATATTAAACTCTACAGTGGGTTAAACAGACAAAACCTTATTTTGCACCAAACCACACCAAACGTTACATTTATTTAAATATTGGCAGTACTGTTTCTTGTACTAAGATGTTGGTATGATTGATTCTGGCACTGGTGCGAGCGAAAAACAATCTTAAGGAGGCGAACATTTTTCTTCCCCGAGTGTACATTGAAGTGGATTGTGGATCTAAAAGCACTGTGCTGTCTTCAAAAGTGCTTATTATGAGCTTTGTGATATTGTTTTCAGCAAATGTGGCTTGATTCCTTGTGTCCGACAAGCCTGACAAAGAATCCTCATACGCTTTCTAGCTATAACAGGCGTCCCAGGCATTGACTGTTCTCATAACCAGCTCTCCAAACTGTAAGTGTCTGACAAATCTATCTTATTCAGGGTGTAAGAGACGGTGTATGGAAAAACTAAAAGCGCGTGTTCAGTTAAAGAAACTGAACAACTTTGACGAAGACACATTTTTGGGAAAAAATTTTGACCTCTCCATACAAACGGTTCGATCAGAGAGCAATTTGAATGAAGAGGAAAATGTTTCTTTGGGAAAGTTGTTCAGTTTCGTTGACTGAGCACTCCCTTTCTGTTTTCGGTACAGCCTGTATTATTATGTTGTTGTTTGTTTGGTGGTCTCGTCCTTTTTCTTTGGAGAAAGCCTTGCTAGGATTACAAAATTAAATACTTTTTAATTGGTCTGGTTTGGTTCTGTTTTGTTTACGTTGATATCAAGCAGCTTCAAACTAACCATGATGGGGATACTACTTGATACTACTTTAAGCTTCTTTATATACCGAAAAAAAAGAACGAACAAAGCGATTTGCAAGTGGCATTTGTATCATTTTTGACCTCAGTTCTCCTCAGAGCTACATTGAGACATAGTAAGCTATAGCATACACGAAAAAAATATATACTTATAATTTTTCACTAAAATTTTGTTTAAATTCACCGTGATCTATATATTTACAAAGTTAAAAGCAGTACGTTGGTTAAGCTTTTGATAGAAGACGAGAGAGCCAAAATGGATATTTATATTTACAGTTGCATCAATCTGTTCAGCCGCTGATTTCACGCAGTCTGCAGTTTAATCTTAGCAAAATATTTTGATCGCGAGTGATATTATCAAAATACAGAATGCTCCAAGTGCTTCAAAAGAAGTAAAGAGCAGTCAAATATCAAAATCTGTAGGAAGAGGTTGTAGTCAAGACAGTGGCTACTCTAGATATTTGAGGCTGATTGTTTAGGGTCTTGTGTTCCCTAAATAGATTATCTGCTAAAAAGCCCATTGCAGGACAAAGGTCTTCTTAATTATCAATAATTATCACTGCAAAAATATTCTATTACTGTCTTCGAATAATATTATTTCAAGATAAGATAAGATGATTTATTTCTTTCCACATGGTCATTCAAGGTGTTATCATATATACATAGTTACACATGTAGACCCAGAAGGGCACAACAATTATTATTACTAAGTTACTATAACTATATTATAATAATTTTAATTAAATCAGAAATTAATTATTAGAAATGGAACGTGGCAATATGTTTTTGTACATCAATTTGAAGGCAAAAATGAGGTTGCTGATTAAGGAGCCTACTAACTTGCAATTTAAATAGATTCGTTGTATGCGAAATAGAAAATACCAGTTTATTTGTTCCAAGGTTTGTCTGAACTTACCACCCTGTAGCAAAGTTGGGGCGATTGCCCCCAATATGCCGGTCTCGGAATTGACAGCTATCATACGTTTGATATGCGGATTGTAGACTATTCTAGTCGCGACTTGGCAACGAGCCACTCGGCGCTACCCGCTGTATCCAAGAGCTTAGGGATTCGGGGTAATCCTATGGTGTCTGTTAGAATTACGGCATCGGATTTTATAAATATGCACAAAAAAAAACAGTATAATTAGGGTTCCGATACCAAAATGGTAAAAAAAGGAACCCTTATGGTGCCGCTCTGTTTGTCTGTCTGTCCATCTGTCCGTCTGTCTGTCACACCTCTATATCTCAGCAACCACTTATGCTATCGACCTGAAATTTGGAATAATTTTAGAATATAGTTGCCCAACTTTATTGCACATGAATTTTTTTTGAAAAAAGTATGATTATTAATGTAAAGGGGGCCAAAATAGGGGGGGCCAAATTTCAAATTGTCGCTACTAGGTTGAGTGTGGGGTATTATATGAAAGGGCTTTACTTGTACATTTTCAAATATATTTTTTTATTTTTTTAAGTTACTTATTTTTCAAGTTATGATGAAAAATGTCAAAAAAAAATACCATTCCCCCTCCCTTATCTCCGAAGTTTGAGTAAGGAAAAATCTGAATTAATTACAGTTGACAGAGGTTTATATAAACTTTACAGCAAAAAAATCAGTTCAAAAACTAGAACCCGACTACTGGCAAATCTTGCTCTAAAAAGTATGAAACAAGAAAATATTGTCATCGGAAATTGTTATGTACAAACTATGGTATTTAATAAATATTCATAGCGATGTTCAGATAATAGCCGTGATCATATTGTTATGCCTCTTTGCCCTGAAGTTTTTATCGCTTTTTTCGGATAGGTGGCATAACATAACCACGGCTATTATCAGAACATCGCTATGAATATTTATTAAATACCATAGTTTGTACATAACAATTTCAGATGACAATATTTTCTTGTTTCATACTTTTTAGAGCAAGATTTGCCAGTAGTCGGGTTCTAGTTTTTGAACTGATTTTTTATTTCGATTATTTTGGGGTTGTAAATACATAAAAAAGCTAACAAAATATATATTTTTGAAATGTGCTCGTTAAGCCCTTTCATTTGATACCCAACACGGTACGGTTAAACAATTTTTTTTATTAGTCCTTGACTTAATCTGCTCTAGAGGGCGCCACATACAATTAAACGAAATTTCTTGTATCCTTTAACCAGCGGATAATTAAGACGCTTCTAACGACACCTCATTTGTCAAAATATGAGAAGTAGTTTAGAAGTTATGATGGAACAGATGAACATACATACATACATATATACATACATACATACCGGTCAAAATCATAACCCTCCTTTTTGCCGTAGTCGGGTAAAAATAAAACGATCTTTCTAAGTTGCACAGTTTTTCAGAAATCTGCTAAAAACCTTTACAAACAAATTTAGTTTTGCGTTCCTGAAAATGGACTTTATTGCTTCCAAAAATACTGTACGTATATCGGAACCCTCGGCGCGCGAGTCTGACTCGCACTTGACCGTTTTTTTTTTATTGTTCCACTGAAACCGATTTTGATAATAATAAATAACCCCATAGTCATACTTACAATGCAGATGTTGTTGCAATTATAATTCGTTTAATATAAATTGTTGATGTGAAAGAGGAAAAGAGGGAAAGAGGCGAGATGTTATGTATGTATGTATGTTGAAGTGTTTTAATGAGGTCATCTCATAAGCTAAAGATCCAGTACATCGTAAAACTCTATATAAAAAGTCTGTAAAATGTAAGGTGTTAAAGGTGCATGAGCTAAAACATATTTATTTTTGTCATTACTCGTAGTAGGATAACACAGACAAGAGACCCTTAAACTATTGCAGTAAACATGTTAGGACCAAGTAGGCTACAACAAAATAAAAATGTGTCAATTACTATGGAAGTAAGACTTTAAAATACCCTTTCAAAATATCATTGGGTTTTGTTTGTCCAGGAAATTAGTGCTCCTGAAAAAATTCCACTCTAGCGCCATCTCTTGACGTCAGTAGACAAAACCAATACTCGTTAGTCAAACTGCAGCAGACGGAAACTTGGACTCAAACCAAAATTTCACCACTAAGTACCCCGAAACGCTTGTCTACCCAGAATGTCACAGCTATTTGTGTAGCAGCAGCGGTTGAGCAGCTGGTACATGAATACATCACTAGATGGTGTGAGTGACTCAAAACTACTGCTCAAACTACGCTGAAACTGAAAAATCTATAAAAGTTCCAATAGTGAATGCTAGATGGCGGAGTCGGGCTGAGTACCAAAAATAGAACCTGAAATTCATCACAGTTACTCACATCGGAATGGAATCACAAGTTTCAACCGGAGTTACTAGATGACACTACTATGGAAAAACCTAATAAAATGGCTTAAGTTCGATATTTATAATGTTAAAATATAAATTTTCCAACGTTTCTATATGCGCTTGTAACAAAGACAGTCTAAAAAAAATATTTAAAAATTTCTAGAAAACCTTATTTTCAAGACCCAACCAACCAGAGAATATTCATATTCATATTCATTTATTCCTGAACAAATACATTTGTGTTGGAAATTAACTTATATCTAGACAATTTACACACAATTAAATAAACTTAGAAAAAAAAATACAGAATTAAATAGATTTAGCATTAAAGGATTCTAACAATAATAAAATTCACCATTCTAATACCTATAACAACAGTCAATACCTCATGTCAATAGAAATAATAATTATAAAATCACAAAAAGAAATGTCAAAGTAGAGTACGAAATGCAAAAATAAATTGAATAATAAAAAATACTTAATAATACAAATTAATTTATCAACATATACCTATAGTATCATTTTCAAATTCCTGAACACTGTAGTAGCATTTCTGTAACAGTAAGTAGTCGCTTAAGGTGTGTTTTAAACATTTTATAATCGGTTATCATTTTTAGGTCAATTGGAAGACAGTTGTACAACCTAACCGCCTGATATCTTATACTGTGAGTAACAATCCGCAGTTTAGGAGAGATAATACCCTTAATATCCTTTCTACGTGTGTCAAGGCGAGAAAGTGTCTGCTCATGTGTTTCAAACTTATCCAAGCGTTTGATAAGACCGGTCAATAGTACAAAAATGTAGAGACAGGGAACTGTTAATATTTTTAGGTTACTGAAATGCTCCCTGCACGATACCCATTGTGGTATACGCACTATTGTTCTTATAGCGCGTTTTTGCAGTACGAACGCTTTATTAACATTGTAATTATAGCTGTTGCCCCAAAATTTTATACTGTAACGTAAGTGTGACTCAACTAGGGCAAAGTATACAGTTTTTAATTGATTGATTGTAATTTCCCCACGTAGACTTCTTAAAGCATAGCATGCAGAACTAATTCTAGCTTCAATTTTAGATAGCTCATCCTTCCAGTTAAGGTAAGTATCTACATGAACACCTAAAAATTTTACTGTATTTACACATTCTATCTTTGAGTTCTCTAAAACTACATTCAAGGTTTCGATATTTTTTGCAGTACACTTAAACATAATCATATTAGTTTTTGATATATTTATAGTTAAGTTATTTCTCTTAAACCATTGCTCAAAACATAATAAAGCTTTGTTTGCTTTAACTTCAAGCTCATTTGAGCTATTTGCAGATATCACAGCATTTGTGTCATCTGCATATAATATTAAAGTTGTACTTGTTGTATTATTATAAATGTAGGAAACCAGATCATTTGTAAAAAGATTAAAAATAAAGGTCCCAACACAGAACCTTGTGGGACGCCTGTCTTTATGTTAATCAGTCTACTTTTGCAAGTTTTCTCAACTCCATTCGCAACATGCTTTATTTCTACATACTGATACCTACTGGCTAAATAAGATTTAAAAAGCTGAAGCTCCTTTCCACGTATTCCATAATGACATAGCTTATGTAAAAGGATTTCGTGATCAATGGTGTCAAAGGCAGATGATAAATCTAAAAATAAGGCCAGAACCTTCTTCTTTTCATTAAGGTTTACGATAATGTCATCAGTTAAGGTATCAATTGCATCAACTGTTCCTACATCTCTTCTAAATCCAAATTGTCTGTTACTCATAATATTGTTTGAGATAAGATGAGTAATAAGTCTAGTCTTTACAAGCTTTTCCAATATTTTAGCAAGGACAGGCAAGATAGATATTGGTCTATAATTTTTTGCCACTGATGCAGCACCTTTTTTAAATATTGGTACTACCTTTCCTATCTTGAGCTGGTCTGGAAAAATTCCAGCATCAAGGCACATATTAAAAAAAACACTGAAAGGAATTGCCAGGATGTCAATATTTTCCTTAATAACTGTCACTGGGATTCCGTCGGTACCACATGATTTCTTGCTACTCATTTTTCTTACCACTTTATTGACTTCAGCTGGTGTTACTTCTGTATACCGCAACTTACATTCTGTGGGCACCGAATTTTCAGACTGTAGTGCATAAGCTTGTGATTGTCCACTTGATTTAACAGACATACTTTCACAACTGAAAGTGTTCGAGAAAATATCGACGACCTCCTCCGGATTATCAGTAAAGATATTGTTATGCATCAGACGAATTTTTTTGTTATTATGGTTTGCAGATAGCTTGTTTCTGTGTTTATTTACTACCTTCCATATCGCTCTGCCTACGTTTTTGGCCTTATTAATTTCAGCTTGTACTGCGAGTTTATGGGCACATTGAATCACGCGTCGGAACAATTTAAGATAGTGATTTTTATACTTTAAAACCGATATATCTGATGAAGGTTTGCGTGCAAATACTAAGACACGTTTCATTTTACTCGCAACTCTGACACCTTTTGTTATCCAGCGAATACCGTCGTCTTTCCTGTTAATTATCTTAACCTTTTTTTTTGTAAAGCTCTTTTTGAAAACATCATAAAAAATATTTATAAAACTATTGATTCCATACGTATTACAATCGAGTGCCTCTAAATTTTTCCTAAATATTTCATTATTGGTTTTATTGAACAGTGTCACTTCGCGCACAGTGTAAATAGGCTTTGTCGACGACGGAGGTTGCCTGCTAGCCTGATGCTGGCAGGCTTCTGTAAATATGTATATTTAAACTTAGACGTAAGCAAATTCCAAATTACGACATTTGATTAATGTTTTGGCAGTCTCTCGGTCTCTACTTGATTTACTTTATATTTACTGTGTGTTTTACCGTTTTTATTATATTTCATTAACCAAAGGAGCCGTCTTCTAATTTCGCAGCCAACCAGCGCATAAATCGGTAATATTTTTTGGTCCTTTCGATCCGTCTTTTCTTGCGAAATTCCAAATTTTACGTATCAAAATTTGAAAATGAAGACACGTTCCCAGACAAAGGCACAGTGTGGTGAGGCAGATAATGCCTCCCGCACCTCACACAGTACCAGGGTAAGTGAGCGAACTAATTTAAGTGCCAGAAAGGCAGCAGAGGCCCGTCACCTCCGCCGCTTGGCAGACCTAGAGGAGCAGCTGGCGAAAACTAAGAAGAAAGCCTTGGAGGCAGAGTATGAGGCGGAACTAGCCGCCATCGGCTCAACTGCAGGCAGCATCGCTGTTGATCCCGTCGTAGTCATCGACACGACAAACCCACAGCTCCCTGCTACCGAGCCAACCCCTCTACCACCAAATGAGCCCTCTTCACCCGCTAATCACCCTCTACCACTCACTCATACTAATGTTAATCAAGTACCTTTGAGTCCCGGAGATGGGCCGGGACGTTTTACAGATTGGTTGTGTGATGTACAACGCGAGTGGGAGGCAAACGATGCCCCACCGCCTCCACCGCAGCCCACCAACGTCCACCCTGATTCCAACAGCAGCGTGTTGGCTCTGGCCCAGGCTATCGCAAGCCTATCGAGGGAGCAGATCACCGCCGCTACGAGGAAGCCAGCAGTAGTGTCATCGCTGCCTACCTTCGCTGGAAATCCGCACGAATGGCTAGCTTTCAAGCGTCAGTACGATGATACTAAGAATTATTTCTCGCCAACTGAGAACCTGAATAGGTTAAGGCTAAGCCTCCATTACGAGGCGCGCGAAGCAGTTGCGTCCTTACTTTATACTGCCGAGGACCCTACATGTATAATCGACACACTTCGCATGCGCTTCGCCAGACCAGAAATAATTATAAATTACGAACTTAATATTTTAAAAATCTCTCCGAAACTAAATTCTGAATTTTTCGGTCGTGATTTAAATATTTTGGCATGTAAATTAAATAACTTTTTGGCAACAATAAATTTTATGAAAGAATTTGGCTATCTGTTTTCACCTGAATTGTTTCAGTGTATATTAGGCAAATTAACACCATTGTTATTAGCAAGATGGCAGGACTATGCTGCTGACTATGAGGCTGCCCATCCTCTGGCTCCTCGCCTAGAAGTTTTAGGTAAATTCCTAACTAGAGAAGCTGATAGGAGTTTAAGGTTTGGCCCAACACAGCCTTTCTCTTTCTCACCTCCTACTTTCCCAAGAGAAGGGACCAGTGGTTTTATCCCACCTAGGCCTAGTCCAGCAGTGGGTCTTAGTAACCCGAAGCAACATAACATACCAGCAGCAGAAATAATATCTTGCCTCTACTGCAAGAAAGCTCATTCAGTCAAGGTGTGCGATAAGTTTACTGCCTTGTCTGTAGATGATCGATGGCAGTGGGTGATGAACCACAAGGTATGTGCAAGATGTCTCAAAGACAACCACCGGTGGCGCACTTGCAAGGCAAAACCGTGCAGTCTATGCAAGAAACCTCATCATAGGCTACTCCACAAAGAGAGACCAGTACAGCACGAAAGGCCTATGCAACCGTGTCACAACACAACAACCATACCGACATCATCATCATCACAACCCATCCCCTCACAGTCTGGAACCACATCTGCTGCCGTATCACCTTCCTTGCCGTCCGCGACCGCCAACCCTGTATATACTACAAACATTCCTAGTTTTCAGCCAGTATACCTGAAAATTGTTCCCATAACGCTCTTCGGACCGAAAGCATCAGTTGATACTTATGCACTTTTGGACGATGGCTCCACCGCTACACTGATGGATACGGACATTGCAAAACAGATTGGTGCAGAGGGCATACCAACAGAGATCAGTCTCGAAGGCGTTACAGGAACAAAATCAAGCATAAAATCATTCATTTTTTCTGTAGAGCTGAAAGGTAAACATTCATCTGACATAATAAATTTGACAAACGTCCATACAGTGCCAAACCTGACATTGACGACACAGTCAATCAAACACAAGGACATAGATAAACTAAATTACCTTTCAGACCTCTTTCCACAAATTTCCTATGTTTCCGCGACCCCAAAGGTTTTAATCGGTGCAAATAATTGGCATGCACTTTTATCAACGGAAAATCGTATCGGAACTCTTTCACAACCCATAGCATCAAAGACAAAATTGGGCTGGGTATTTTTTGGCGGGAACACAAAAGTTAACTTAGAACCTTATCTAATTAACAACGTTACACTACAAACTTTTGACGATACCAAACTAGATGTTTTGATTCGAGATTATTACAAATTGGAATCGTTAGGAGTTTGTAAAGCGGATCCTTATACGGAGTCTGAGAAACGCGCGCTACATATATTAAACGAGACCACGCGACGGCTACCAAATGGGCGGTTTGAAGTTGGTCTACTGTGGCGATCGAAAGTATTTGATACCGGTCTCCGAATTTTGGGTATGTTTTGGTTACCAAAATCAGACAATTTTATGTTTAAAAGTTCGATTACCCAAATTTCTATCAAACTTACTAGACGATCGGTTTTAAGTGATCTAATGAAAATATTCGACAAATTGGGCATTCTGATCCCACTTACTATTCACGGTCGAATACTTTTTCAACAAACGTGGCGGACAACGAAAAGTTGGGACGAAGAGCTCTCACCCAGCGAGTGTCGCCAGTGGGGGGGGTGGTACGAGGCCCTTACTAATATCGAATCTCTGAAAGTGCCTCGCTGCTACTTCCTTTCTGGCGCGTTCGCTGGGTTAGAGCTCCATACCTTTTGTGACGCCAGCGACTCAGCCTACGCTGCTGTCGCATACTGGCGCTCTATCTATGAGTGCGGAGAACTCAGAAATTTTGTAGGACTTATCGTGGAGCCGGCCGAACCGCTTCACATCCCTCTACCAGATGTGAATCGATTCAGCAGCTGGAGTCGATTCTTATGCTCTACTGCATATGTGTATACATTTGGCGCATTGTTGTTACAGCGCAGACGTCAAAACGCAGCCGGTGCAACTTCTGTTCCTCTTGTCGATGACGTCACTTTATCTTGTGATGATTTACAACATTCGGAGCAGATGATTTGGCGACAAGTTCAAAGGAAGACGTTTCCCGAGGAGTACGAAATTCTTCGCAGGTCTAGTTCTCTCCCTTTGAAATGTAATATTCGAATTCTGAACCCTTATATCGACGAAGAACAGTTGTTGCGGATGCGTGGGCGAATTGACAACGTTAACAACGTACAAATTGTTAAACACCCTCTCATTCTTCCCGGCCGAGACACCGCAGTACGTTTATATATAAAATATTTACACGACAAGTTCGGTCATGGGAACAATGAGACGGTGCTCAACGAATGCCGCCAAAGGTTCTGGGTAATAGGCCTTCGAAACGTCATACGTTCCGTGACACACCAATGCACATTTTGCCGAAGAAGAAAAGCGTCGACCGCACCCATCCCACCGGAAGGTACCTTACCTACAGAGCGTCTGGACCATCACACTCGCCCGTTCACTCACGTCGGTCTAGATTATTTTGGACCCCTCATGGTAACGATTGGACGACGACACGAGAAGAGGTGGGTCGCCTTATTTACATGCATGTCCACTCGCGCCGTCCACCTTGAAGTTGTGAATGAACTTACAACAGATGCCGCGATAAACACGCTCCGCCGCTTTATTGCAAGAAGGGGCCGCCCAACAACAATCACAAGCGACAACGCAACTGCTTTTCACGGGGCGGATAATGAATTGCGTCGAGCATTGCTGGAGGAACAGAGCGAATTTTCAACTCAGCGCGGCATCATATGGAAAAACATACCGCCAGGAGCGCCCTCTATGGGAGGTGCTTGGGAGCGACTGATTGGGTCCGTGAAGAGAAGTCTGGCAGTAATTCTAAACCAGAACACTCCCAAAGAATGAACTCTAGTAACACTTCTGGCGGAAGTTGAAATAATTTTGAACTCCCGACCCCTGACCTACGTTCCAACCGAACCAGGAAGTGAAGAAGCTCTAACTCCGTATCACTTCCTCATTGGCGCTTCTTCAGTAGATGCTCCCGTCGGACGCTGCGATCCATCAGACCAGTTTGGAAGACGTGAGTGGCGGAAATCTCAAGCCATGGCGACTCAGTTTTGGAATCGTTGGGTGCGCGAGTATCTACCTCAGTTGCGACGCCATCATTTTACAGGAGCCAGAACAGAAATAGAAGTAGGAGACCTGGTGCTAGTGGCTGATCCTAACATGCCACGGAACGTATGGCCGTTGGGGCGGGTCACCCAGAAGCTGACCGGGAGAGATGGGATCGTGCGTGTGGTAGACGTGCGAACCCAAGGTGGCGTCTTACGACGTCCTATGCGAAAGATCGTACCTCTCCCGATCCGCTGAGCCTGATGGGCAACCTGCGCCGTCGGAGTACTTTTGGTGCCACTGGTCGTGCCACCAGGAGGGGGAATGTCGACGACGGAGGTTGCCTGCTAGCCTGATGCTGGCAGGCTTCTGTAAATATGTATATTTAAACTTAGACGTAAGCAAATTCCAAATTACGACATTTGATTAATGTTTTGGCAGTCTCTCGGTCTCTACTTGATTTACTTTATATTTACTGTGTGTTTTACCGTTTTTATTATATTTCATTAACCAAAGGAGCCGTCTTCTAATTTCGCAGCCAACCAGCGCATAAATCGGTAATAGGCTTATTACGTGTTATTTTAGGAATGAAAAGTTCACAGAATAGACCAGCATGCCCATCTGACAGACCATTATGATCCACATGAGTTGACACTATAATATCCGTGGGTAGATTTGTCAGGATATTATCAATACAAGATTCAGATTCACCTCTAATAAAAGTAACTGAATTAAATAAAATTCTGAAATTGTAACACTTGAGCAAGGTTAAGAAATCGTCTCTATAGTTATCAGACAATAACATATCTATATTAAAGTCTCCGCAAATAATACACCTTTTGTCAAAGAAATGCTCCAACAGCTTTTCCATTTGTGTCAAGAATTCGTTAAAAAATTTAATCCTGTGGTTACGATACAGGCAACACACATTTATATTAGCATCATTGTCCCTCACACCACATATTTCAAAAAATTCATCTTTGTACAATTTTTTACATATTTGCAGGTTGTCACAATTACAATAATTTAAACCTAATATCAGACTTCCTCCTCTTTTCTTAATAGTTCTAGTATTTTCAGAGACTAGCTTATAATTTGTCAACTTTAACATACGGATACTATACTTATTAAGAAAATGTTCTGTGATACACACATAGTGGGGTTTTACATCCATTTGTGAGTTCAAATACAAATCAAGCTCGTCTCGTTTGGAGGTGATACCACAGACATTCTGGTGATATATAAGTAAATTGCCAATTTGCTCAGTATGAACACTCCGGTCTTTCATAGAATCTGTCTCAACGATTAAGGGATTAGGGGCATCCTGTAGTAATGTTCTATTTAAACTATGATCTGTCTGGGGTATACAATTCTTCATTAGCATAACACCGGTCACGAAAAAACTCACTCTCCGTTTGTGAAAAAGCGTTCTTCAATTTCAATTTAGGTTTGATCGTATCGAATTGTACATAATTGTGCAATGATGTGGATTTAGTTCTGTTTCTGTAGTTAATGACAATCATATCTATAGTCAAAGCCCTGCAAGAGCTTCGTCTATCTAACTTATTATTACCAAAGTACACAAGGTCAGAGCAATAAAGATTATCTAGATTTGCACTTAATACCCTGATTATATCATTTAGCTTTAACTCATTTAAATATACATTTTTTTTTTATAAAGCCAAAAATTACATTAGTATTTTTCAAAACATTCAGACAGTGATATAAAGACGATTGGAATTGAATAGGGTTCATATCGTGTGAACCAGCTAAAATAATCACATAATCATTTTTCGAAAATCCATTACATAAAGGCATGCTGCCTCTTAATACTTGTTCCAGCGTCGCGTTAGGTTTTATTACACAGGTTACTGTATGATTTGAGTCTAATTGATTTTCTAGTATGTTGCGCAGGTAGCGCCCTGTCTCATCAGTCAGTAGTAGAACTTTTCGTTTGATTGGTGTACTTCCATTGATGTCTTTTCGCTGTCCATGGTTTTTTTCTTTTTGTCCTTTTTGCTTCCCACCAAGGGTTTCAAGCTCTCCTTCGGACGATGTGCTGTTATTATTTTCTGTTGCAGCTTTTTCTTCTTCGATTTTATTGTTTTGTACATTCATATCATATTTTCTATTAAAATCATTATAGCTTAGGTTCGAATTATCATTTAAGACCTCTGTATCACTTTTATTGCGGCTGAGTTTACTTTCAGTTGTTTTACATTTATTTTTTGGTGTGGCTTTCTTTGTCGATTTACAGACATTCATCAGCAGATTTACTTTACTTTCATACTGCTCAATTTTGGAAGTCAAAACATTGTTCTCACATAATAATATTTCAATTTGATCTTCGGCCGATCGAAGTTTTTCTGAAAGATTCATGATTACTTTTTCCATCTCATCTACCTTGTGATAAACGTTCATTAATTCCGGGCAACTTCTATTGAGATTACCTTTTGAGAATTCATTTTGAGTGACACTATCGTCTTCATCATCATCCGTTGGTAAGCCATCGAAAGAATTATCCACAGGAATATTGATTTTATAGTCATTACGTTTGGTTACATTTCTATTGGATTCTGGTGAAATTGTAGCAATAATAGTCTCAGTAGTTGTGGAAGGTCCTTGCGGCTGTTCTGTAATAATCTTGCAATTGTCTTCATTACCTTTTTCATCAAGTTTTTCATCTTCTGGAAATATTTGAGACACAATAGATAGGACATGACTTTCAATATTTCGACATGGCGATTGTCGTTCGTAGTGAGTAGGACTATGAGAGTAGTCAACAGAATTAGGCGAAGGTACTTTTTGAGCAGGTAAATCGTTTTTTTCCGGCATAGTTTTAGTTGTTGTTGAGCTACTTTTATCCCATGTCTCATTTCTATCTTTTTGTTTCTTGTTTGAATTGCTAAGTTTTTCCTTTTGTATATTACTACATTTACTTGAAGGGTATTTGGAATTTTTAGACTTATCAATACACTGTGGGCAACTCCAGGAACCGTCATATTTGTGTCCGTTTTGCCTAAATTCCGCCAGTGATATATTCAAACAAATATGATGGAACTTCTCCTTACAAATACAGCAAGTTAATCTTTCCGCAATCATAATGCGGTTTTTACATATTTGACACTTAGACATTTTTATTCCGTGTGAATCCTGATTATTATTTCGACTGTTGTGTAGCTGTCTAACACTCCGTAAGGCAATAAAACATTTACTGTTTCTTAAAATAATTGCTACATAAAATAATTGCAAAATGTCTAGAGCTATCGCAGAATCGAACTCGCACCGCTAAACAAAAAGTTCAATAACTTTAATCAAACCCCTTTCATTCTACAAAAAGTCTTTTGTTGACGTAGGATCGAACTCGTGACTAGTAAAGTCCACCACTCTGACCGCTAGACCATTCTGTTATCGGAGACGTTACATGTAAGTGCAAGCGAAATCAGTTAACACTCATAGATGGCGCTAAGTCCAATTTATCTGCTACTTAACGCTAGATGTATTCAAATAAGTTCCCAAATAAGTTCTTAGAGCCGTCAACAGGTGACGCTGTGATAATTATATTTTCAATTACTGGATCTTGAGAGCTCTGTTAAAAATCGATCGAAATTATTCGATCGAAATCGAAATTATCTCCATAATAACACAAAAATATTTTTTTGGAAGCACGTAGATTTGAACCGAAGACTCAACAACAAGAAGTTTTGAAGTCCGGTATGTTGGCCGCTAGACCACGACTGTCGTCGCAACGTGATGTAAAATTTGCTATACGGTAGCTACTGATATGGGCGGGGCACTTCAATAGCGTCACTAGAAATGACCGTTAATGTAATTTCGCAAATAACACAAAAACACAGTCACAATCATCACTATTACATTATTTTATGTCTTAATTGCACTGTCACAAAAAATCCAGACACACTCTTATGTTTATCACCAGTTTTAGGCCGAATAATGCCGCCGTATTTTATGTCGTATTAACACTCACAAATACTTGAAGCTAGTCATAGAATATTATAGGTACTTACAACAATATAACAACAACAACAACGTGTAACAGAAAGGTGTGATAATACTGAATGGTGTGAATCTGCCCATGAAACTGAACAACTTTTTCCGAGGAACAAAGGTCGAAATACGAAAAACCAAATTTGACTTCCTATACAAAATGCGCTATTAGCTGATGCTGTCTTTGGGAGGTCGAAACTTGATTTTGTCCTATGACCTAGTTTCTTGGGAAAAATTGTTCAATATTATGAGCAGAATCACCTCCTTTCACGTTGTAGACTTAACTTTGAAGAAGCATGACCACTGTCCTAGGAAGTGAAAATGAAATTGGCTTAATCGAAGTCAGTTTCGCTGCATTGCCCCTTATTTTGTACAAATTAGTAGATTTTTCGTCGACATCATATAGCTTGATTATAATGTCAGCAGTGTGAGAGCAGGACGGAGCGATGCGTAAGATATTGGAGCGACAGAGACACGTATCTTTCCGTCCTGCTCTCACGCATAGCTCTTTCCTGCTAAGCTATATTATTTCAGCTCTATAGGTAATCACTGACCTGGAAGTAAGCATGCACGGTTGGTTCGTAAGCCAGCAGTTGTTGCGCTCGCGGCTCATCGCGGCAGTACGCCACATGCTTGTCGAATTCCCTCTCCATGCGCAAGAGTGCCCGGCCAAGCATCTTCGGTTCACCCGCGTAGTATTTGATGCCTTCTAGCAGGGCTCTGGGAACAATAAAAGAGCTTCAAATTACCCAAATTTCATTCTTGCGTGGGCCTAGAGACTAACGCTAGTAGAATAGAATAAAAATGTACGGGATTGACATTAGCTAACAAGAAATTTTGCGTGACAGCTAATGTCAATCCCATACATATTTATTCTATTCTATAGCGTTTGCGATAATAGAAAGCCACTTGTCTCAGGGCCCTGCCTATGTAAAGCCTGCATCCTCAGGACAATAAATATGGCTTACAAAGTGACTACAAGTTAAGCGAACCTTTATAGATTTTACTAAACATTGATGAAATTGGTGAAAAAATGGGTGTCGCGAAATCCGTTGATTTCAAACTACCGGAGGATGGGAAATAGCGCCCTTTGTATGACCATTGCGTTCACCTATTACCGCGGTCTCCAAGTGCAATGCTAACAAGCAAAGCAAGGGAGAGATTTTACACAAGATCATAGTACCCTAATTTAAGATAAGACTGTACTATAACCGCAACCCATGGCGAAGAAGGTATGGTCACTACCACTATCATTGTACAGTGTTGTACATGTAACAGGATGTAGGTTTAGAGTTGAGTTGTTTCGTTCAGGTGCACTAAGAAAAGTCAGTTTCACAAATCACGAAATCTATTATAATTACAGATATAAAATTTGGCTACTTCATTCTCTCATAAGTTGTGGATGCACACTGCTATAAATTGTTCGAAACGCGGCAAAGTAAGTTGCCGAGTAAGGTAGAACAAAATGTGAGGTGTAAACCTTACAACGATCCTCATGACTACAACAGATCTATGCAGGTCGCTGTGGCCGTTAGGAACTAGGAGACCAGCCCCTTTACCCTCAAAACATAAACACACCTTTTTACCAACGGGCCAATTAAATTACTCACGTGCTATGAAACTCAGCAATCTGCTTGAAGTTTGAAAACAGTAAGTCTCTGTTATCGAATACGGGTTTCGGAGTCGTCTTCTTGTCCAAAGTCTTCATGTAGCGGGAGACCACAGTCTGCATGTCCCGTCCGAACTCCTCCTCGGTTTCAATCAGCTCGCGGACCACGGCCCTGAAGAAATAAATACTTGGTTAAAACACATGATGGGAGACAATGTTCATTACTAGGTCGAGGTAGCAGAGAGAGATATTGCGTTCTACTTTCAACACATCTATAATTCCCACAGAGTTCTGTAGTCCATGCATCTTGCTCTGCACGCAGGCCGAGTGGCCCTATCGCTGTTCTGTGTTAATTCCATATTATTATTTATTTATTTATTCTACAAAAACGTAACTTACAGACTAGCCAAAACGTTACATTTTATCAAAGGTAAAAGTTGGTAAATACAATTATTACATAAATCAACGCATAATAGAGAAAATTTCATATCAATTGTCTTCACAAATGTTCAAAACATTCCTTTTTAAATTAGACCAATCATCCACAAACACATCCAATTGAGGTTGACAGATGAGGAGCTCATTCAGAGTTTTGATGGCTCGACTGACTGGAAAGTATTGTCTCGCAACGGTGCGGGCATTAGGTGCAGCAAACAGGCGCAGAGATCCCAAACGAAATCTAGTATACATCACCTTAAGCTAGAATTCTGAAGGGAGCTCTCTGTCATGTAGTGGACGTTTCATGGGATGTTATGTTATGATGATGATACATCACCTAATCCTCAAAAATCAGCACAGAAGAAGGAAATATACAGGGTGTAAGGGACGGTGTATCGAAAACTGAAAGGGCGTATTCATTCAACGAAACAGAACAACTTTTCCAAAAAAACATTTTTGGAAAAAAAAAAATGGAATTCTCTATACAAACTGTTCGACCAGAAAGTGAGCGATTTGTATAGAGAGGTCAATTTTTTTTTCTTTTCCCGTCTATCATACAGCAACAGCCTTCTGAAGACAATTGCGGCAAGGAGTTAGTGCCTTATAATGCGGCACTTAATTATAATTACTAAATCCCTCGTAGAATTTAAGTACCAACATAGTTATAAGTTTTATTGTTACTAACATTTTGCGGATCTCTGTAGTCTGAAATAAAGATTTCACTATTATTATTATCATTATTATACAGAAAGGTAAGTTTGCCTCCCGCCTGCCAAATCTGATACCCGCTTAATACATGGGGATTGCGGGTGTCCGTTACTTCAAAGGACCTGCGCAGACGCACGCACTGTCACTTGTTAATTAATCACATGTTAAACAGGTGGGTTGGTGATTTAGCGCGATTTAATATAGTGTCAAAGGTACGACGTCAGTCACCCCGTAGAAAGTTCGTACACGAGCTTGTTACAGTACACACGGCCACACGTCGGTAGAAACACTTTGACCGTGAGCAGGTCTCTGGGTTAGGTTGTTCGAAGTTTAGCGCTGGTTCAGCTTATACTGGTTTTGTTTCTACGTGCTTGCTGCCGTGCGTATGAGCATAGAATGAATTATAAGACTATACAAAATATTTCCAGATGAAATAGTCTTCTTTGGGTCTTAACTTGGTACAAGCTTCCCGAGGCGCTTTGTTATCTTATTGGTTAAAAATATATCACCATCATCGTAACATCCCACGAAAGGGCTACTGGAGGACAGGCTCCCTCCAGAATAATAAATATTGGGAAACAATTTTACACGTATTCATCTGATCCCTAAATAGACAAATCCTAATGCTATGGGTATTTACTCGTACTAGACACTGGCATACATAAATATCCAGACACAGAACAAACACTCATGTTAATCATCATTACACAAAATGTTTGCATAGAAGGCAGGCTCACTACTAACCACGCGAACAGGCCAGTCACTTCTACCGGTTACTTCTAGTATCAAGACGAACCATCTATACCCCTACTCACTCGGAGAAGCATGACAGTTCCTCGGGTTACCTTTCAGAAGTATTAAGGTTACTGTAATTAGCTTCTAATAAGTTTTTGGTAGCGTCCGTGTGGAGGCGGCAAAGAATAGTATACTCAACAACACGTCAGTAGAAACACTCGTGGCCCTTATGGCGTGGTAATAGAGTTGAAAAAGTCTCTACCGACGTGCGATTGACCGTACCTAA
Organism: Athrips mouffetella; assembly: GCA_947532105.1. Lineage (NCBI taxonomy): Eukaryota > Metazoa > Arthropoda > Insecta > Lepidoptera > Gelechiidae > Athrips > Athrips mouffetella. The sequence continues at coordinate 30,698,159 of OX383960.1, read as the reverse complement.
CCATCTCTACCCATTGGTACCGTAAAAGGCGACTGAGGGCTTATAAACTGGAGGATGGGCAGCAGCATCTTTCTGTGTATCTTACCATCTTATATTCTGCGGTCACCAACAACAGCGGTTGCCAGCCGCAACGCTTACAAGCGTGGTGACTATGGTAAATCCCCTCCTAAGTACCACGCGTTTTTGCTGGAGTTCTGGAGGCAGCTCCCTGTTCTGCAGTGAACGTTTCACGGGATGTTTATGATGAGGTCTTTGGTTTTGAGTTTTTTAATCGTAATTTTGGTTCATTGACACCCTGTATTTCCATGTTTCAAAGTCAACAAAACAATAAATCATAATTTGAGAAATTAACTTCAAAACAAGCGGAATTTGTTTTCTAAATATTTAACCCTCAGATAATAAATTACTTTGATTTATTTGAAAACTACGTTGGAAGGTGGTCCAAGACAGAGTTATTTGTTCTACAGGCGCATAGCACAGAATGGCGCCAAATACCACTATAAGTACCTAAGTGAAAACGACTGAATACTTGGCATACAGGGCCTAGAGTCAAGTGGCTTTCTACTATCGTAAACGCCAGTAGAATAGAATGAAAATGTATGGGTTTGACATTAGCTAACGAAATGTCACGTGACAGCTAATGTCAAACCCATAGGGCTTTATTCTATTCTATAGCGTTTGCGATAATAGAAAACCACTTGTCTCAGGGCCCTGGTGGGTAAGATACTCTTGGCAAATACAATGAATGTACGAGTATGCTGTCATCTAGAAATCACAGAAACGTTGATGGATCCGAGAATAGTTTGTTAAAAGAGATATTAGTCTATTGGTCAGAGTAACAGCTAAACATACTAAGCTGACTAGACCTTAGAGGGCAAATGGATTCTTATATGAACCAACAACAACCGCCGTCTAGTTATACAACTGAGAACAACAGCTTAAGGGCTTTCCTGCAGCCAACTAGCGCCCGCATCAGTTAAAAAATATTACTAGGTAAATAAAAAACTTATCGAAAATCTGTCTTACCAGATTAAAGTAAAGGTGCCCTAGTTTATTTAGAACCTATCAATCCTGAAAAATATAGTTCACTGTAGTTAAAGATACAAAAACTGCTAAAAGTGGCCGTTTTTCGCACTTTTTGTATCTGTAACTACAATGAACTATATATTTCAGGATTGATAGGTTCTCAATAATCTAGGGTACCTTTACTTCAAATTTGTAAGACAGATTTTTGATAAGTTTTGTATTTAGCGAGCAATCTTTTTTTAACTAATGGGGGCGCTAGTTGGCTGGGGGTAACCTCTTAAGGTTTTACCGTTCAGATTATGCCTATAGTTACTCGTGCGTATCCACCCGTGACGTACGTGTTTTGACCGGCTGCGTAGCTACTATAGCAGTACGCAAAAATGACGAGTACAATAAAGTGTAATAATTGTAATATCGTGATTGACGAACTTCTATCGTACATACAAAATAAATTGTCGTTAGCAAGTGAAGATACTTTGGTAAAAATATGTGCTTCATCGTTTACGTGTGAGCAAATTGAAAAATCGAATTCTTTATTGTTGGAATCGGTGTCTACATCGCTACGAAAACAAATTCGTAAAGGTCAAGGGAAAGAGCAGCGTATGTTACACGACATGATTGGTTTGTTCAAAAGTACAGATCCGGAAAAGATTCCTATATTCGTGGCAAGAGAACTAGATAAACTGCCGCCTATAACTTTCGATCACCTGGATGTGTGCAAGATTCTGAAAGATTTAGTGCTAGTGCAAGAAGATTTGAAGGCAATAAAAGCATCGTATGTAACAGTTGATCAGCTGGAAGATCTCAGGTCAGAATGCCTCAAATGTAAACATTCATCGCCCCCGTATTCTATGGCAAATATCAACATGAAAAGAGGTGCATTCAAAAACAGTGGGCCCATCGGCATATCATTCTTGCAAGAGTCGTTGAATAACAGCCAAGAAGATCAGCTCAGTAGTGCAATTTTACCTACGACCTCATTAAATGATAGTTATTTGCAAGAAAATCATAGCTTGCATTACAGAAACATAAATCAGGGTAGTTGTGTATCTCAAACGGTTGAAACGACCGAGTACAGCGAGTCGACGAGCGCATGCAGCGTCAAACCGGCTGAGCACAATGGCAATGACTCATCAACGGTAGCACAAACGCGGGCTATACGTACGCCCGACAATAACAAAAATCACTGTGAAACGCTGAGTGTAGATAGTGCAAAGGAAAAGCCGCCTTATGCAGCGGTTTTAAATTCGACTAGAGAATGGACAACTGTTGGAAAGAAAAAACGTACTTTGAGGAATCGTATTGCTGGTAAAACTGGAACTGTTTTGATTAGTAATGACGAGAAATTTAGAGCGGCAGATAGAAAAATTCCCATGTTTATTACCAACGTCCATAAAAATACAGCAGAATGTGATATAAGTAACTATATTTACAAGAAAACTCAAGAACACGTTAAGTTGGAAAAAATTTCTATTAAAAGGCAATGTGACCACAATGCATACAAGTTTTTTGTTTCAGAAAACAAATTGCCGTTGTTTTTAGATCAGAAATTGTGGCCTGAAGGAATTATTTTTAGAAGGTTTGTGCACTTTAAGAGTAAGCATACAGTTGTAGCATCTATGACGGGTGTTAGCGGCGTATCAAAATATTAATTATGGGGACAAATACCTTTAAATTTGTATCTTTTAATTGCAAAAATGTAAAGCGTTCAATCGACAATATCCGTGATATATGTAAGACATCAGATATTCTAGCTCTGCAGGAAACATGGTTATTGCCGGGGGAGATTACATTTCTGAATACAATTAGTGAAGACTTCAGCTGCACTGGTGTCTCTGCAGTGGACACGTCGAAAGGAATCCTACAAGGCAGGCCTCATGGTGGAGTAGCTCTTCTATGGAGACGTAACATTTTTCGTGATGTAAGGGTAATACAGTGCGACAATCCGCGTATATGTGCCATTAAAATAGTGCTTAAAGAAAAATCCTTCTTAGTAATGAGTGTATACATGCCAACGGACTCAACGGATAATTTAACACATTTTACGGACGTATTAAGCTCGGTAAGTGCTACTATAGACAGCTGTAATATTGATAACGTGTACATTTTGGGAGATTTTAATGCGCATCTGTCGGAACTGTTCTATCGGGAGCTATTGTTATTTTGCGCTGAGCAGGAATGGTCGTGCATTGATACTAAGCTGTTAGGTGAATCATCTGGCACACACACCTTTATAAGTGAAGCTCATGGATGCAAACGGTGGCTCGATCATTGCCTAGTGACTAAGGCTGCATATAAGTCGGTGCAAAATGTATATGTGGTTTATGACGTGTTTTGGTCGGACCATTTTCCGCTAGTACTTGAATGCAACTTAGATATTGTTATATCCAAAAAGACTGTAAGCAATATTTCTTACAACAATGTAGCTTGGGGGGAAAGAAATCATGAACAATTAGAAAATTATAGAACAGAGTGTCATAATAGGCTGAGACTGATTGATTTCCCCACTGAACTTAGTAAATGTAGTGATCACAGATGTAATAATACGAGTCACAGGTCTGTTATTGACCAGCTGTATAGTGATATTGTAGAGGCCATGAGTGAGTCCGCCATAGTGAGTAGGGAGAACAAGAAGCGATTAAAGAGGCTGGTTGTGGGCTGGAATAAGCACGTATCTGAGTCTCACGGGGAGGCTAGGCACAAATTTCTCGTATGGGTGTGGTATGGGAAACCATTGTCTGGCAGAGTATTTAAAGAAATGTGCGATGCTAGGAGAGTATTCAAATCGCGTTTAAAATGGTGCCAGGATCACGAAAACCAAATAAAGATGGATATTCTAGCATCGTATCATGAAAAAAATGACTTTCGTGCGTTCTGGAAACAAACCAACAAATTACAGTGTAAGCCAAGCCTTCCAGTGAGTGTCAGTGGTGCAACGGAACCTGTACAAATTGCAAACATATTTATGGAAAACTTCTTAGCTAAATCTCCGTTAGGGCCTTCTCAATCTACGCTGGATGCTAGGACCGACGTGGACAGGGTTATTACATTTAATGTTAAAGATATTAGTAATACGGTAAAGTCAATGTCAAGAGGTAAATCCCCTGGCCATGACGGTCTTAGTATTGAACATCTTAAGTTTGCTGGTCCGCATCTTCCTCGAGTATTATATATGTTGTTCAATCTATGTATAGGACATGGGTACTTGCCTAATGACATGTTGCGAACGGTGGTAGTGCCTGTAGTCAAAAACAAGACTGGCGATCTAGCGGATAAATCTAACTACAGGCCTATTTCGTTGGCGACTGTCATTTCTAAGGTTCTTGATAGCATGCTTAACTCGCTTCTGAATAAGTATATAAAGCCGCACGATAACCAATTTGGGTTTAGGCCAGGATTATCTACGGAAAGCGCTGTTCTATGCCTTAAGCATGCTGTCACTTACTACACGGAGAGAAATACGCCAGTAATTGCTTCTTTTCTTGACCTATCGAAGGCGTTTGACCTGGTTTCCTACGATATATTATGGCTTAAGCTTGAAAAGAGTCGAATACCTTCAGAAATCATTAACATCTTCAAATATTGGTACGGAAACCAGGTCAACAATGTAAGATGGGATGGACACCTATCTGAACCATACAGGTTGGAATGCGGGGTGAGGCAGGGGGGGTTAAGCTCACCAACGCTTTTCAACCTGTATGTGAATGAGCTAATAGGCGAGCTCAGCAGCACCAGAGTCGGATGTCATGTTGATGGCGTTTGCGTGAACAATATTAGTTATGCAGATGACGTGGTGCTGTTGAGCGCGTCCGTTTGCGGACTGCGCAAACTCATGGCTATATGTGAAAAATATGCAAAGAATCACGGGCTTCAATATAATGTTAAGAAGAGTCAAGTCATGGTCTTTGAGGCTGGGAGTAGACGTCTGGATAGTCTTCCACCTATTACTCTTTGTAAAAGTGAGTTGGAAAGGGTTATAACATTTAAATACCTCGGACATATATTAACTCCCGACCTCAAAGATGATGTTGACATAGAAAGGGAACGAAGGGCGTTGTCAGTGAGAGCAAACATGCTGGCTCGCAGGTTTGCACGTTGCTCTAACAAAGTAAAAGTAAGTCTGTTTAGAGCTTACTGCACCTCTTTCTATACGTGCAGCCTGTGGGCTAGATATACTCAAAAAGCTTACAACGCCCTTCGGGTCCAATATAACAATGCGTTCAGGGTGTTGTTGAGGCTGCCGCGATTCTGTAGCGCATCAGGGATGTTCGCGGAGGCGCGAGTAGACTGCTTCTACTCTACAATGCGAAAGAGATGTGCGTCCCTGGTGCGCAGGGTTCGGGTCAGCAGCAACACCATCCTGAAAATGATAGCGGACAGATTGGACTGCGTGTATGTTAATCGTTGTTGCAACATTTCGAGCGGAATGTTGCGACAATGATTAACAATACCAACCTGTAATTTTAATTCTTAGTTTGTAGACATAATTGTAATTTAATTTAATTTGTAATTTTTTCTCTATAATGGATCCTGGTCATCTGAATAAATAATTTTTATTATTATTATTATTATACACATTATCAAGAGATGAAGGAATAACAAAAATGTATGAAAATAGTTTGATTCTTTAGCCTCATTTTCTATGTAGAACAACTCGCTGTTTGTGTCTTTAAAGAAATTGCAAATGTTGAGACCAAGGGTTCTTCTCATGATTAAAAACAACTTTTACATTACTACGATGGTACCAACTATAAATTTGAAATAAATTTAAGCTGGTTTATAAGTAAATTTTTGAAAGAAGTAATGTCCCGAAGTGAATTTTTTTAAAGTATATATGTACGTGCCTATGCCATGTATGCTTGTTTTCAATATTTGTTTAACTTTTTCAAATACCTCATAGTGGTCATCCAAATGTAACTTGACAAAGGTCAATTCAATAATTTATTTCAGACATAGTCCAAAACAGACTTATAAACTATTGTTAGTAAAACTTTGATTATACTTACAGGAAGAAGATGTGGCGTTTACTATTATTTCATCCGTGTGTAGCCACACCCTGGAAACTACATACAACCATATACAACGAACGCGAATCTGAAATTTGAAATTGGACAAAGCGTAGGCCTGCATATTCAGTACAACTGACCCGCAGGAGCACCACGCCAATCGCGCGGGCGGGTGCGCGCGGAGGTGCAGGGGTGGATTGCAAGGGGGCGGAGAGTATCCGTTCTCTATGATAGTCATCATAATAATAACATCTCATAAAACGTCCACTATACAGGACTGGGAGCTCCCTCCAAAATTACATCTTTTTCTGGAACAATGAGGGGTAGTATACTATAGTCACCACGCTTGTTAGCGTTACGGCTAACACCATGGACCGCAATTGTTGGTGACCGCAGAATGAAAAATGATACGATACACAGAAGGATGCTGCTGCCCATCCAATGATAGAGATAGAACTATTACTTTACTCTGGCTTTACTTAATTTTTTTTACAGGTAAGAGGGAGATCATCGCCATCTTGCTACGACCGCCTGATTTCAAACCTTTCAATCGTTTTGAATGTCGTTTAATATCCAGCTGTGTTTATTAATTAAAACACGGAACGGTTAAATTCGAAATTTTTGTAAGCAATTCAAGTCGATGCAAGTAAACTTGGATGGCCAGATACACATGTCGGGACAGGAAGCAATCTGTAAGACATTACAATGCTCTGTTTTGAGGACACAATACGATGTAAGGACGTTGCAACCTCAATAACTGTCCAATAAAATGTCCCATCCTTTACAAGTTGCATCCACAAATGTTTCGTCGAAGCATAAAAGTCGACATGGTCACGCGTACTTTTCAGCAAAGTACTAAACGTTTTTAAAAGAGACGTGCGCAGTTCAATTCTTCGCTAAAGCCACGATCACACCTTTTCTGAATTCAAAGAATAATTCGGCATACATTGCTGGGAGGCTTGGTTATATTAATTGCAATATCCTTACTTCAACTAGCAATTTATGCCGAATTAGTCTTTGAATTTAGCTAGGTGTGATTCGGCCAGCTGTAGATTCCTGAAGTTTCAGGCAGGTAAAGGATTGCCTAGAAGTTCAGAATTACGCGGTGACAATATTTATAAAGAGTACTTAATTATTATTTTTGATACACATACATAAGTATTATCCCGTTTGAAATGTTCTATCAGTGTCGGTATGTATGTTTTCAAGAAGAGAACCAATTAAAACAAATTATTTATTGTTTTAATTAAAGTACCTGGGCGACCGAGCTATGCTCTGTATGATTAAAATATCATCAGGTGAGCAAGCTATGCTACTCAACATCAGATGGCGCTGTAAGTTTCTTGAACGCACTAAAACGCGCCAAGAAATATTAAAAAAGACAGTGAAAACGATAGACATCCGTTATTCATAATCTAAGGTGAAAACGAATTTTCCCAGACATAACACCTAGCTAGATCGTTTTTTGCCCCCAAAAACCCCTGTATACTAAATCTCATCGAAATCATTAGAGCCGTTTTCGAGAAACCGATTACAAATATATATACAAATATTGTTCGTTTAATAGTAAAGGATAAATAAAATGATAGTTTAGAAAGTTGATTTGTTGTTACGTCAAATATGGGTTTATTGGGTTACATGCAAATAATTTTTCGTAAAAAATATTTTTTATTATTTAAATTATTTCTTCATCCTTATTAAATAGTCAATAGCAGAGAGTAGAAAAGATGTATCTTCTATGATACTGCCGACTTGAAGAAGATAAACAAAATTTTATCATCATCATCATAACATCCCATGAAACGTCCACTACGGGACAGGGAACTCCCTCCAAAATTCTAGCTTGTGCTGGAAAAATGTAGAGGGGAAGTACCATAGTCACCTCGCTTGTTAGCGTTACGGCTGGCACCATGGACCGCGGTTGTAGGTGACCGCAGTAAGTAAGATGTTAGATACAAAGGAGGATGCTGCTGCCCATCCTCCAGTTTATAACCCATATTCGCCTCTTACGACACCCACGGTTATGTAAGGGTTGGTACTATTCTTTGCCGGCACCACACGGGACAAAATTTTATACTACAATGTAATCTCGATTATTACAATAAATTTGCAAGCACCTCCTAGTCCTCATAACCAGAAAGTAATTGAGCAGATCAGGTTGTCTTAGTTTATGTGTTAGTGTTGTGACTGTGAGGTCCATCTAAAAACATGGCGCACTTGATTTCTTGTCCACTCAGCTTCGGATTTACACATTTGCCGCTTGCTGTTTCTGCAGCGCTGGTGCCACGATGGAACTTGTATTCGTAAATAACGCGATATTGTATCCAGTTTGCGAAGAAAACAATGTCAAAAAAAAATCAAATCAAAGCTTTAATTTGAGATAAATTTGAATTTGGAATTCCTAAGCAAAGAGCTGTGGTGCCGGAAAAGAATAGTACCTATCAACCCATACATACCCGTGGGTGGCGTAAGAGGAAGGGTTAACTGGAGGATGGGCAACAGCATCCTCCTTTGTATCTTACATCTTACTTACTGCGGTCACCTACAACCGCGGTCCATGGTGCCAGCCGTAACGCTAGCAAGCGAGGTGACTATGGTACTTCCCCTCCACATTTTTCCTGCAAAAGTTGGAATTCTGGAGGGAGCTCCCTGTCCAGGGGGGTGATCGTGGTAATTTCAACGACATTACCAAAACAAAAACGTTTGCCTCAAAAGTTATGTTAAGTCTTTACGAAGTGTTTGAGGCAAACGTTTTTGATTTGGTAATATCGTTGAAATTACCACGATCACCCCCCTGTAGTGGACGTTTCATGGGATGTTATGATGATGATGACGAAGCAAAGAGCAGATATTCGGAATCAAAGTGGCCAGTTAGACATAACACCAATTTCATATGTAAGGACGATTTTTTTAATCTGGTTAGTTCATGGTGCATGAGCTATAAATTAGCAATAAAATTAAATAATAAAAACTGGTCAAGTGCGTGTCGGATTCGCACTTTTTAATACACTTTTACATGTCTACGCGTACATAGTGGTACAGAACCCTCGGTGCGCGACTCCGACTCGCACTTAGCCGGTTTTATTACACATGGCGGCGCCACTTTGTAATACGATGTATTTTAACTGACAATATCATTAGATATTAATATGAATTATTAATTCGATTCTAAATAAAAGACAGGACTTTATAAATCACTGGTATTTACCTTTTTAATCTCTAAAAACCAACACGCTACAATTTCTGTTCCCTCTCCCAAATCTTACATTCTCGGCTTCTTGCCCTTTTTAAAAATAATCATCGACACAAACATCAAACTAGGGCGTCTACTCTCAAAATCCGATATATCGAAACGATACTACTCGAAACATGCAAATGCAAAACTTCGTCTCTTGACAATAGAGTAGAATATTGGTTGGATGCAGTTTGAAAATTCATCCAACCAATATTCTACTCTATTGTCAGAGGACGAAGTTTTGCATTTGCATGTTTCGAGTAGTATCGTTTCGATATATCGGACGTTGAGAGTAGACACCTAGGTCCAGGTTTAGCATTGCAGTTCGCTTCACCATGCAAATCTTGGGGCCAATATAGTTCTTATCCTTATTGTTAGTACCTATGAGCGAGACAGAGACAGCACTATGATCGATGTTGGTCGAACTGCAACGCCACGCTTGAACCAATAACATCTAATTAATAATGGCAATACAATTTTAAATGTCAGATTGACATTATGGATCAGCTGTTGTTTACAACCTTAGACTATATAATACCTACTAACGTATAAAAGACAGATTGTATTGAGCATTAGTTCATAACCACGTTTTATCTCACTTCAACTAGAAGTGATTCATCGTAATAGAAAGAGCTAGAAATATATCGTCTGGTTATACTCGATTCTCCCCCGCCACAGGCATTTTTTGGTCGGATTATAATGATAAGCATAATCCGACTAAAAATGCAGGATCCATAAACATAGGACAAAACCCCTCCTGTAAGGTGTCACTTAATTTGGAAGGTTTATGCCTCCATTTTTCTGTCAGACTGTGCAAGTTGTTGTTTATTTGCTTAGTGGTTGTTTTTGCAAAATTTTAGTATAAAAGTGTGTTTCAGCCAATGTTTTGAGCTCAGAAATTGCTCAGAAAGTTAGTGAAAAATGTTTTGTTGCGTATTAGGCTGCAATGCCCGAGAAAATTACAAAGAAAACAGTGCCGAAGTCATATCGTATCATGCGTAAGTATTTTTTAGTTTATTTTTGATAATACGCAATATTTTGCTTCACGAAATATTGTGTAGTACTCAATACATTGTGGTATATTAGGTGTATGCTCAATATCGCATTTTATTAGTAAATTTTACATAAAAATATGATGATAAACATTGATATCAAAACATGATATAGTGATGGGATTTCTTACATCGATATATTTTTATCCAACTGCGGCGAAGCACAAATCTCGTACCTACCAAATGGCTTGATATATTATATTTTAATTTTATGAGGTGTTCAGCTAGGTTTTAGTAAAATTTTAAACACTGATGCCATATTTTCAACTGATGGTATTGTACATAAAATACGTTTTGTTAAAGGCTATTATGATTGTTTATCTATATTGAAAAAGACAACTGTTGGTTGTAACAATATCGTAGCCTGGGAGACCAATAAACTGAGATACACCCTTAACCCTTTGATAGCATAGTTTATAACTTATGACTTTGTACATAAAATATATTATGTTACAGGTTAATCATTGTTAATCAATAAGTACATAGTGAAAAAGACAACTGATGGTGGAATCAATATTGGAGAGGACAATAAAGTGAGTTATGTTTTAATAGTTTTTAACGGCAACAAATTAAATGATTCCCAAAATAATTTTTTATACCCCAATACACTACAGACAAAATGGATGAAAGTACACCAAATTGGCTGAACGTACATTAAATTTGGATAACCGTTTCGGTTAAGTTGTGTAAGGTTATCTTGCGACCACAACGCATGAGCCGAGCGAGCGGAGCGAGCGTGCCGCGGCCGCTGCCGGCGAAGTGCCGGAAGCAAATTCGGTGTACATTCATCCATTTTGGTAGACAAAATTTGGTGGATATTATTTGGTAAAAATTTACTCAAATTTGGTGGCACGTTAATACATCCGTTTTTAACTTATGATATTGTACATTAAAATGTATTTTGTTACAGGTGTTTATGTTTGTACATTTTAAATAAGGAGAGAAAACAACAACTGTTGGTGGTATTAATATCGGAGCCTGGAAGGCCAATAAACTGAGTTTTGTTCTAAACCCTTTAATAGAATAATTTTGAACTTATGATGATGTACAAAGTAGAAAAACGCAAAATTTTACAACCACAGGAAGGATTCGAACCTGCGTCTTCTCCGTCAGTACCGGAGACGCTTTACCAACTAGGCTACTGTGATCCTGCCTGATGTTGTGAAATCTGCGACCTCTATACGCATCTCAACGTTGTGTTTGTGCTACCACCTAGTAAGCATTAGCTGTACTTGACTACCTACTAGCTCAAGTAGTCTATTATTGCAAAAAGAATTCAAGTCGAAAATTGGTAACACTACGTATTGATTGAAAATGATTTTATTTTAACATTTCCTGTGTTCGGATAAATCTACCAAGTAGAAAATTGCAAAATTTAATCATTTTGAATTATACGTAGTGTTACCAATTTTTGACTTGAATTATATTTACAAAAATAGGACTTGTTGAGCTAGTACAGGTAATGCTTATTAGGTGGAAGCACAAACGCAACGTTGAAATACGTATAGAGATCGCAAATTTTACAACATCATGCGGGACCCTGAGCCTAGTTGGTAAAGCGTCTCCGGTACTGAGAATTTGGCAATTGTCTACTTTGTAGATCTATCCGAACACAGGAAGTGTTAAAATAGAATATTCTTATGATATTGTACTTAAAAATGCGTTTTGTTACAGATTATTATGATTGTTAATCTTGAGTACGTAGTGAAAAAGACAACTGCTGGTCATGAAGAATCATGAGTGAAACCTGTACTAATAATAGCTTTTTGTACATTTTATTTAAGTATTAGTAGTATTATTAAGTATTAAATACACTGCCTAATGGAAAATAATAAAATTATTATCCATTGTCATAATGATAGTTATTGTTAAGGATATACCTATTTAAGGATCTTTTTTCTTTAAGCTAAAAATAAAATTATAAACTTATATCGGCCTTTTTATTTACATAATACAAGTTTAAAAATAAGTAATCCATAATAATAAAAAAAATCTGATAGTATTTGTTTTTTTTTTCACAAATTTTGTCACCTGTATCCAAAATTCATCGATATAAAAATCGACAATACCTCATCACTACTTGATTATGACAGTTAAACAGTGTGACGTCACAAATGTCAGGCGCTGAAAGCATTTGAGACGGCTTACACGGGGGGTTTGTTTACAACCAAGTGGAGTGAAAACATGAGAACAGAAACTACAATTTTATCAATAATTAACAGAATATATTTTTTAAATTTGAATATTTACAAGTGATCATTGATGATTTGACATATAAATTTGGGACATATTTTCTATAGTAAAATAAATTAGCAAGGTATCTAATCCGAGCGAAGCAGGGAGGTCCTAAATCTTTGCATTGGACTTTCATTCTTCATATTGGAGCGACAGAGACACGTATTGCTCCGTCCTTCTCTTACTCATACAGCTCTGGGTGTCTACTCTCAAAGTCCGAAATATCATAATATAATATATAAATATAAACTCGAAACATGCAAATGCAAAACTTCGTCCCTTGACAATAGAGCAGAATATTGGTTGGATGAATTTTCAAACTGCATCCAATCAATATTCTACTCTATTGTCAAGGGACGAAGTTTTGCATTTGCATGTTTCGAGTTGTATCGTTTCGATAAATCGGACTTTGAGAGTAGACACCCTGTCCTTCTGTCCTTCTAATCAAGCTTCATTATTCCGGCAAAAATTGCTAATTCGTACAAAATTAAAGGCAATTCGAGAGCTTGTAAGAGCTAAATTCTAGACTCTACCACATGGTGAATTTCCTAAACACACATTACTGAAGTGGTCTGAATTACATCTATTGCGAATTACACTTATGTGGTGATCTTTGTTACTAAGACAGCAAAACCTTCCATAACTCCACTCTCCTCCAAACCACCAATTCACCTTCCTTCGCCTTCGTGTTAAGAAATATTATATTTTTGTCAAAAGTCATTCACATCTTACACCTAAAAGAATTCCTAAATGTTTGCCAAGTAAACACTACCCTATGGTATCCGATTCACCGTGAAATCGCCCACTTCTTGGCGTGAAATGCTCATACGCCACTGAGTCATGGGTTTTATTTTTAGAACTATCATTAGAATACCACAGTTTTGTCTGTTATAGTCAGATTTAAAATGAATTTCATATTAAAATTAAATCAAAAAGTACCCGTCAAATCCCAAGAACGACGCCTTCAATACCTTGTGACGAATTATTTCTTTAATCCTCCTTCTAATTACCCTTATTTTTCTGTGGTCCAATGTGTCAAAGTCGAAGTACTCAACCACTGTGCTTGTATTCTTGCAGCCCAAAGTGGAAACAGGTAGAGACGTCACCGTCAGAAGACAAACTGACAATTTTTTTAAGGAGAGGATTTTCTGAAATCCTATGGGAAGAGATGGAGTGGAGTGGAGTGGTGGAGGTTTACATTTTTTCTAGATTAAAATGGAGAGTAATTTTGTTTGTTTGGAAATCCATCATTTAGCAGACTTTTTCAGAACATTTATTTGTTTTTCGCTGACGTTTAATCCATTATACAACATTTAAACTTCCCATGATACTAAACAAAGACCAACAGAGAAGCTGTTTCCATTCAGAACACATGAAAGCAATTCATCTGAACTGACTATCTGTAATTGGCTGTGTTTGATTTATTGATGTCTGTATGACTCACGATATGATTGTGCCAAGTTTTCCTGGAGTAAATCCCTATGTTCAGAATGATGATTCCTATGGCAGAGCTTTAAATGACGTATGAATTGTCTCAACAAAATAACAGTTTATCGTTACACTAGACCAACAAAACGTTGGGCTTTTAAACCTCAGTGTAGCCCAGAAAAAAAGTGCACGATATTGAAGTTGAAGTGAACGCTCCCAGAAGATATTTAATTAAAACTAACAACAATTTAACATTGTTGGATTATTCAAAGTCGAGAATAAAAATGCGGGCAGGGAATCCCTCTACTTCAAGTCATCATCATATCAGCCGAAAGATGTCTACTACTGGACCGAGGCCTCTTCTAAAGATCTCTATGACGACCGATCCTGTGCTGCTCGCGTCGAGCGGCTTCCCGCGACCTTGATTAGATCGTCGGTCCACCTTGTGGGGTCCTGCCACAGAGCTCTGAAGTCCATGCGTCTTGCTCTGCATCCAGAGACGAATTCTTTATTTCATTCAATATAAATCAGTGTCACCATTTACTAAAACTAACACGCTTTCCGCACCCACACTACTAGCGTCATTTGAGTGCGATAAACGTAGTACGATTAGTAAGATGCAAAAAACCAGTGACGGCGTCTGTATGGCAACGAATGTGTTTATGATCCGTATTCAAAATAAGCGCTTACATAAATTGGATAGTATACCTAGTCGATAAGGAACCAGTTATTAATGCTCTCTATGGGAGGTGCGCGCGCAGGCGGAGTGCCTATCGTTGTTCGTTCTGTGGGTCGCCACTTTACGCCCCGTCAGCCATCGGTTCGTCTTGCAATGAACCACGCATACTGCCATTTTAGTTCAGCGATTCTTAGGGCTATGTTGGTTACTTTCAGTATGTTTTCAGTAAGAGAAGATTAGTATTTCAATCAAATTGTAACAAAAGCATTTCATCTCAAGTTAGGCAATTTAGGAAAAGAATAACAGGAATTTAAATATTGATATCGTTTGATCTTTTAGAGACAAAGAATGAACGATGACTAATGAACAACTAATTGTCAAGGAAGAAGATAAAATCCTTTTGCGCAACTGGGTGCAAAACTCGGTTGCCTATGATACTGTTGAAACGAGAAGGTGAGTGTGAATGGAAATATTGGAAGGGGGCTCAATGACCATTTCATGATGGTTTGAATATATGCCACTTCAAAACTATGAAAGGGTTAACGAGAATTAAAGAAGCGAGAGAAGCATGTAAAATTTGTAGCAGATGGAAGAGTCTAGTCTCTGTCAACCCTTAGGAAAATACACTTAAAATGTTGAATGTATGTATTTTTTATGTCACAAGTGGGAAAAAGGTGGGCTACCTGGTGGTAAGTGGTCACTACTTCCCATGACACCCACTGTCTTATTAGTGAAATTGTTTGACACTTACAAGACAGCAAAGCGCGTTACCCACTCTGAGTCCTAAGATGGTACGTCTCATGTGTCGGTAATTTCACTGGCTCCCTTACCCTTCAAACCGAAATACAGGAGTTCAAACACTGCTGCTTTGGGGCAGAAAAATGCCCCAGACGGACTTTGCACAAAGACCCTACCACCTCCAGAATGTATGACGCTGTTATACATTTATAAAACCATAGCGTCTTTTTGTATGTTCGTATGAGTTGTTTGGTTCCAGACTTGAGTTACGGGACTTGTGACAAGGTTACGTCAAGCTTATTTCGAGAACTGCAAATTGCAATGTTTTGGCAATAAAGATTTGGCACAATCACGGCAAAACACAAATTAGAGATGTCGACATTCGTTTGGAAAACCTAATACTGTACGAATAAATATAAAGGAGAACGCAGGAAAAATAAAATAGCCCTTCCTAAATGTTTAAGAAAGTCCATGGGGTCCCATTCCGTACTATGGTTTTTTCGACGGAGTAAATAGCCCGAATTCATTTGGCCCTTTTGTTTCTAATAATTAAACTAAATGTTACTACAAGGTGTAAACTAAGACATTAATTCAATTTTAACATCCAGATATCAATTTATTCTAAGAAAATACCTTATGGAAAAAATAGCCCGAACAATTTTCGGCACAAGTTCGTTCTATGACGTGAGGCATCTGTACTAGTATAGTATTATATTATCTGTGGTCCGTACCTACCTAATATCTGCAGTTACCATATACAATAAAAAAAATTGTGTTTATTATCTCCCAAAAACTTAATTTACAACTTTTGTAGGCGCAATATTATTATAACACTAATAAAACCTCTATTTGGGGGACAGGAGCCTAAACTAGGTTTGACCTGTGTCATAGGTCTCCTGGATCCCACCCTCGGGAAACAGAAAATACAGTGGATGATATTTTAATCGGAAAATATGAGTATTACAGAAAAACTGGACTTAAAATTTGAGAGCTCACTAAAACATAGTCAATTTAGTAAAACATTCATGCAAACATAAAAAATATACAAACATTTAAAATCATGTTTAGTAAATGTGTATGAGTGTGTGAGAGATAGATAGGGTATGTGTGTGTTTGAGAGAGAAAGGGTATGTGTGAATGTAAATAAGTGTATGTGCATCAGTAAATGGTAAAAATGCTTTAACATCGAGAAAGATGAATTCGAAAAACGGAGCAGAGCCAGAGAAACGGACAATAAGTACAATCTTGTGCTCCCTTTCCAAATCAAACCTGGCACCTCCTAGCAACGGAGCATTTTAGATATAAAATAGCTATCAAATGTTTACGTACTCTTCGAAAGCAAGAGTCCGGATTATTTGTATTTCTCAAACCATTACCAAAGTAGATTGCATAGTCTTTGCCCTTGCTTAATTTCATTTTAATTGTCATTGTTTATATATATTTTTGCGTATTCAAAAGCAAGCAGCCATTTATCAAGTCAGCAGTAAAGCTAATAATTGGGTATGAAATTTATTTACTGTGTCGCGACCGTCCATTTCTAGTGAGTTACGACTCGTTGTGTACACCTGATTATATTTCCTGAAAATGAAGAATTATCAAGGAAGTTGTGGGAATAATGACAATATGCATCTGAAACATTTGCAGGTATATTAGAACTCTTCAAAATAAATTTTAATGAAGTACCAAAGGAAACCTCACCGGTTAATAAATTATAAGTAACTGTTAGAAAGTTTAGTAAGATTGATGTTTGGATGTTAAATAAATAAATATTGGGGGACAAACAAGGTCATCTGATCCGATACTAGGCAAAGCCTGTACTATGGGTATCAGAGAATGGTATACATACATGAATAGATAAATAACACTGAGACACAGAACAAACATTTCTGTTCATTACACTTAACAGCATTGAAAACATAATTAAAACGCTTATATCTATTTTTAAAATTCTTAAAATATTAAACAGATGTTGAACTAGGTCAAGATGCAACTATAAAATCTTGTACTTATACAATGTTATTAAAACAAATTGTTTACAACATTTGGCTCGATTAAATAGATTTATTTGCTCAGTGCTCGAAGCAAGTTCTGAATTGCAACGATATTTATTATTTGCAGTATACAGGGTGTTAAACGAAAACCAAAAACTAAAACCGTGGCTATACAATGTGTTTATTAAATGTTGAAATATGTGAATACAGGGTGGAACAAAAAGGGTGTACCAACCATGAAGGATGTGAATCTGCCCATGAAACTGAACAACTTTCCCTAAGGAACGTAGGTAAAAATATGAAAACAAAAAAAATTACAACCCATAGAGACTGAATCGGCTGACAGCGCATTTTGTATGGGAGGTCAAATTTTTCTTAGACCTTAAAAAAAATTACATTCACATGCTAACGAGCTAACAAGCAAACTGGAGGTTAACAAAACGCTTGCTGAATCTAGTATCCATGACATCTTAGTCCGTTAGCTACCAGATCCTATACTCTATACTGCATAATAGAAACAATAGACAAAGCTTTTGTTACAAAACTGCAACCAGTTTTGGCGACTGTTCCGAGTAGGCCAAAGAAGACATTTGGCTCAGAAGTTTGCATCAACTTTTTGTATGTCATTCAACAATGTACTTCACTTTAGGTGAAACTGAGACACGATCCTCAGATGAGGATTCAGGTGCCAATCGGATGAAAATAAACTGTGATCACTTGTACAATAATTTTTGTGGTGTTTTGAATGCACATAATGTTTTTAATATTTGAATAGGCAATTGGGGCAGTCGGGTATAAAGTAAGAATCCTAGAAAATAATAATAAAATAATAAAATTTGTTTATTTCTCTCCACAAACAAAAAACTTACAAAAAACATTTCAATGTAAATAAAAAGTAGCAATGTGAAACCTATTTTGGAATGTACAAGCGAAACCCTGTCTCTTTTCAAATAAATAATATTTCTAAGATATCAAGAGGCACATTTATTCTTTTGAAACAAACATATATTTTTTTAAAGGTGGTAGGGCTTTTGTGCAAAGTCCGTTTGGGGAAGTACCACCCCCTGTGCCGTGAATCAGCAGTGTTTGCACTGCTGTGTTTCGGTTTGAAGGGCAAGGGAACCAGTGAAATTACAGGCACGTGAGACACACCATCTTAAATGTCAGGGTGAGTAACGCGCTTTGCTGTCTTGTTAGTGTCACTTATGCTGCTAATAAGACAGTGGGTGCTATGGGCGGTAGTTACCACTTACCATCAGGTGGCCTACAAGCTCGCTTGCTCACATGTTACATAAAAAAAATCCTATTTTTTAACTACAGAAATCCTTATTTCACCACTAATGAAACATTGGATGAATCAAACAAACCTTCACTTTGTTGTGACAAGCATAAATGCTATAAACACATGCTTGAACTGGCAAAAGGAGTGCACGTTGGCCGATTAATATCAATTTGGAGTAAAATTATCATCTCTGCATTATAATAAAATACGCAATTGATGTCACACCAGCCTCGTTTTTTGGTCCAAAACATATTTATCAAAGAATAAAATGAAAAGTCAGTCATCGTGGTAAATTTACCATACGAAGGTTTTCGGGGGCGAAAAATCGATCTAGCTAGGTCTTAAAATTCGTTCTCCCCGTGTTTTTAAGCATTTGCGTTTTAGACAAAAACCTACAGCGCCATCTGTTGGCGGGTAGCATAGCTTGCTCACACGATATTTTAATGTTGAGGCGGCTATTATAGAGCGAAGCTCGGTCGCTCAGGTACTGTTCGTAATCTCTGCTTGAATCTGTCGAATAGTTTGTGAGTGAAACGCAGATAATAGAGAAACAGACAAACAGAAACAAAATTCAACAGATCAGAAATTTTAATGTATAGTTACGTCGATTTGAGAGTGAGAGAGTTATATTACATGTATAGAATATTTTAAGAATCCCAACAGAAATTTTCCCTAGGTACTGCCTATAGGCAAGGCTAACAGAGCTACGAGTATAACTCTGCCAAACCCGTGTATCGATTTACCACCCAATCACACGTGTATTTCTAATCCATTTACAACTGTAACAAGTAAGTAACAGCTGGTACAGTCAACAGCACATCAAACTTGATACATTGGACGTTGTACTGTTCGTACTACATCGACGCAGGAGCTGAAGTCGCTCTGCGAGTGTTATAACCTTAGGTGCTCTTGACTGCACTAACTCCCTACCTCGAACTAAACAACATGATTCCACGTTCAAAAGAACTAGCACCAACAAGGGACCTTGTAATTTTTTGACGGCGAACTGTAGTTGGTCCAAGTATTAGTTCATAGGATTACTCTCTTGGAAACACCTCAAAATCGTAAAGCTGAGGTAAATAGTAAATACCTAAACTCAAGTCTTATTCGAGAATTTGCGATGTGTTTAGGTGTCATAAAGTTTTATGGAAGGTACGCTTCTAAAATCTGATGTATCAATCATATGCAGTGGGTTCTTGCGCGGTTCTTTTACAGAACACTTTTTCCCTCTCGCTTTATTTCGAAGAAAACTCAAGGATAGGAATACTGTACTGTAGAAATACTGAGGGATAGAAATTTTTGTTGATCTTTTTCCTGTAATTACCATGCCTTCATAAGCACTGTAGGTATAGGTAAGCTAGAGCAACCACGAAATGCGTGACATCGCTGTCGAGGCCGACCACAAAGAAGCGGCGCGATCATATTGTCAATTTTCAGAATTACTGGTGGTTAGATGATTGCAACCAAAGAGATATGAACCTCGCTGCGCTCATAGTCAACCGCTTGTCGGTAGAAACTTTTTCAACTCTATTACCACGCCATAAGGTCCAAAAGTGTTTCTACTGATGTGCGGCCGTGTGTACACTAGACGAGAGAAAGCAGTACGGCACGCAATTAATAAAACTAAATATAGTACTCACTGTCTTCTAGCAGCCAGTGCTGTTTGGTCCTCTTCAGCCGTCTTCTCCTTTGCTAGTATGCCTGCGGGCACCCATCCTTGCCTGCTTTTGATCTCGCCGCCGTCTACGTCTTCCAGAACTCGCACCAACCATCTAAAAAAAGAAAAATATTTCATACCATTTGATAACACTTGGATAGCCAGATAGTAGTCATTACGCAATTGCTATACGACTTTAAAGTAATTTTTTTGTCGTATAGGGTTATCTTTTTGTCACGGCAACTTACGAAGAGCTCGCTAAATTTAAATAGGTAGAGAAATTATATGTTTTTATTTACAAATACCTAAGCATTTTTGTTACATGAAATGTAATAATTATGTGCAAAAAGTTAAAAGCATCAACGCAAAAAAGAAAATAAGTAAGAATGTTCAATAATTATCATCATTTTTAAACATTTATGTGAAGTATTATTTCTGGTGTATTCTCGGGAAATTTTTCTTGATATTGGGAGCTCGGAATGTCAATTTCATATTTTCCTGAAAAACTAACTTCAAAAGCAAAGTTTTGGCAGCAAATTAATAGGTTATTGTCTCAAAATCAGTATTTCTTGAAAATACAGTAGCCGATATACATCAAAGTGATCCCATTGGAAGGCAATGATCAGTTCGTAGAGGTAGGTAATAGTCGGGCTATTAAAAAACGGTATTACCTACATGTTTGTAAAAGTAATAGTTGCATGAAATTTTGTATATAATATACCTATATATATTTAAATATATATATTTATATAAATATATATTACATTTCTATATTTATTACTTATTTAGTATTTATTCGTGTTACAGTATTGTAGTAAGGAATCTTATTTCAATTATTTGTGTTGTACACTTTTATGCCTGCTGTATTGTCTACTAGATTTTTCTATTTAAGGTTAGCTGGTAGATAACTCAATTTTGAATTAAGCTCGCCATTGTTATATGTTCTCACTTGTGCTTGTTTTTGTAATGTATTCGTGTACAATAAAGAATAAAGGTATGAAAGGATTGATGAAAGTACAGGAAGCAAGGGAAGTATGTCAAGATCGTAGCAGGTGGAGGACTGTGGTCTCTGCCTACCCCAACGGGAAAGAGGCGTGATGTTATGTATGTATGTATGTATAAAGAATAAAGAGAAGAATAAAGAATTTTCATAATTAAACCCTTACAGATTATTGTATAAATATTGCTTTCGTAAAACTTGTTTTGAATGTGCATGAAAATATACTTACAACGTGTACCGGAAAGGTGTGGAAAATCTGCCCAAGAAACTGAACAACTTTTCCCAAGGAAAAACCAAATTTGACCTCCCATACTAAATTAGCAATCAGCTGATGCAGTTTCTATGGGAGGTCAAAAATTAATTTTGGTCTATGACCTATGTTCCTTGGGAAAAATTGTTCAGTTTCATACCCCTATAAATAGGTTATGTCGCAGGCAAATCTTTAAAATCGCCGCTTTACTTAAACGGCCAGCTAATTGTAAAAGTTTGAAATAGTAAAAAAAAACTGAATTTGTTAATTGATATATTGGTTAGTAAAATAAAAACAATCCGTTCAGTTTTGATAATACCGGGTCCTTGTGATATAGTGTACGTTTTGTATGTTACCCATTTTAACATCCCATGAAACGTCCACCGCAGGACAGGCAGCTCCCTAGAGAATTTCAGATTTTACTGAAATAATGTGGAGGGGAAGTACCATAGTCACCACGCTAGTTAGCGTTGCGGCTGGCACCATGGACCGCGGTTGTTGGTGACCGCTGTATGTAAGACGGTACGATACCACAGATAATATTTCTATATATATAAAAGAAGAAGGTGACTGACTGACTGATTGACATATCAACGCACAGCCCAAACCGCTGGGTCTAGAGATTCCAAATTTGGGGGTTCCTTATGAGGCCTAGGGGTGCAATAAAAAAGGGTTTTACAAAATTCCACCCCTAAGGGGGTAAAATAGGGGATGAAAGTTTGTATGAAAGTCCGTCAGTTTTGAAGTTAGGATCTGCAAAATTTGTATTTAGGCTGAAGACTAAAAATTAAGTTTTACGTGTCTCAGGGTTTTCAAAAATTCTACACCCTAAGGGGTGAAAAGAGGGATGAAGTTGAAAATCCTTCATTTTCAAAGTAAAATTCACAAATTTTTTTATTTAGGCATTAGGGTTGTAATTCTGTGGAAAGTTTATCACTGTTAATGTTGAAGTTCTGTAGAACGTACATCATTGTTATTGAAATTCCACCCCAAATTCAACCCCTAAAAAAGGAAAATGGGGTAAAAAAATCTAAAAACGAATATGGGTATCGTTTGTATGGTTTATCGGGTCGCTGATTACGAAAGCTACAAAAATTTTAAAATCCAAAGTGGTGAACGTGAAATATCACCATCCCCTGGGGATGGGGTTGAGGTGCGATAGGGTTGGAATGTCTAAAAATCAATATGGGTGTCGTTTGTATGGTTTATCGGGTCGCTGATAACGAAAACTACAACAACTTTGAAATCCAACGTGGTGGACGTGAAATACCATCATTCCCTGGGGTTGGGGTGCGATAGGTTTGAAATGTCTAAAAATCAATATGGGTGTCATTTCTATGTTAGGGATAGCGGTTAAATTGGCGTTAGGGATAGGGATAGGGGCAGGGATAGGGTAGAGGTAGAGGTAGAGAGGTAGATAGATTGAGAGGTAGAGAGGTAGAGAGGTAGAGAGGTAGATAGGTAGATAGGTAGATAGTTAGATAGGTATCTACCTATCTAACTATCTACCTATCTACCTATCTACCGAGGTAGATAGGTAGATAGGTAGATAGGTAGATAGGTAGATAGGTAGATAGGTAGATAGGTAGATAGGTAGATAGGTAGATAGGTAGATAGGTAGATAGGTAGATAGGTAGAGAGGTAGAGGTACAGGTAGTGGTACAGGTAGAGGGAGGGGGAGGGGAAGAGGGTGGGGGAGAAGGAGGAGAAGGGGGAGAGGGAGGGAGGGGAGGGAGGGGGAGAAGGAGGGGAAGGGGGAAGGGGAGGGAGGGGAGGGGGAGAGGGAGATGGAGGGGGAGAAGGAAAGGGAGAGGGTGAGGGAGAGGGAGGGGGAGAGGAAGGGGGGAGAGGGAAACAGAGGGAGAGGGTTTTAGTTTTTCTCAATTACTTCTGCGAATTGGCTCTGTTTTGAAATATTACATAAAGGTGTCTCTCATCTCTCTCTCTACATTTGTTAGGTTAAGTGACAACTTTAAGGCATAATACTGCTGCTAAGTTCTTCTGTTCTGAGTTATTTAGGCGTAACTTCAGCTGGATCTTTAATTGTACTCATTGATTTGCGCAGGGTTAGTCCCGTTTTTCCTTAGTTTAAAATTACCCCGAAATGACGGGAAAATATCTCATTGCTTCGGAAAACCGGTAACAACATAAATACGAAAACCACGCGAGCGAAGCCGCGGGTAACAGCTAGTAGTACTATACTAGTACAGATGCCTCACGTCATAGAACGAATTTGTGCCGAAAATTGTTCGGGCTATTTTTTTCATGAGGTATTTTCTTAGAATAAATTGATATCTGGATGTTAAAATTTAATTAATGTCATAGTTTACACCTTTACCTACCAACCTAGTAGTAACATTTCGTTTAATTATTAGAAACAAAAGGGCCAAATGAATTCGGGCTATTTACTCCGACGAAAAAACCGTAGTACGCAATGAGACCCCATGCCGATACTCAGATTCTGTATATATAGTATTATTATTATTATTCTGTCCATCCTCCGATTCATAATCCCTTAGTCGCCTCTTACAACACCCACGGGTAAAGATAGTACTATATGCCGGCACCACACGGGCAGACATTACTGAGAACCATAAAACCAAACAACATTTTGAAAAAATCACATTGCATTCAGCTAATAGCGTACTGTGTATGCCAGGTATTTTTTTATTTCCTGTTTCAGTTTTTGCGTTTCTTGCAAGAAGTTGTTTAGTTGGTAAGATTATGTAAAACATTACAAAAGGACCTTATATTCTTCATAAACTAAAAAAAAAGAAATGTTCCACTTTTACCCGTCTAAAGATAAAACGTCGCATTGTAAAAAGCTCTGCCGGAAGTTATTAATTTTTTTAACAGCTGTCAAACGGTATGCTGGAGGTGACGAGGTTTTGATACTTTACCCTGCAGCTTCATCGGAAGACGAGGTCAATGACTCGACACGGTCAATAACATTGATTTTAAATAAGATATTGGATAAACAACTTGTAAGGGAAAGGTTTGATGATTCCTAGTGTAGGGTGTGAATCTGCCCATGAAACTGAACAACTTTTCCCAAGGAACGTAGGTCGAAATTTGAAAATCACTCGAAACATGCAAAAGCATGTAATAATAATAATTTGATATGCAAGGCAGCAAAATTGCTATTTGGCGCGAGTGCCTTGTATTGAAACTCGAGCAAGCGAAGGATTCTAGGATTTCTAGCTTCGATCGTGGCCCAAAAAAAATGCTGAGCGTAGTGAGGGTTTCAAGCCACGAGACGCGAAATAACTTTAATACCGAGCGAAACACAAAATTTTTCACCTTACTAGCGCCAGTACTAATGTACTGGAATGCGCTGATAAACTATGATACTCGTATAATTACGAGTATCATAGTTTATCACCACATTCTAATTTTAAAAACCTTTTCCACGCTTGTGGCCAAAAAAGGCTTTTGCACGCAGGTTTCAACCGATTAAAATTATAAATAAAAAGAAATTAGTGTACTCATGGTATACTATCAGGCACATCACACACAACCTACACGCACACGTCACATTTCGTTTATTGTGATGCTAGTTTTCTATTTTTATTATATAATTTCGTAGGTATATCTTCTTAGCACCCGCGTTACCCTCACTGGCGAGGGCTGAAAATCAGTGTTGCCCTCTCTAAGGGCAAATCTATCGCTGAGCCTTTTGTCACACTACAGCACATATGTGTTTTAATTTGTTCTTCAGTTAGTCCTAATCATTGCTTAAATGTTGGTGTCACAAATAAATGCTTTATCTATCATCATGATCATCTATCACATATCTCGCTTCAAGTGAACAGCTTGGCCTGCTCTAGACTGTTTTTTATATCTTCCTGTGACATCTTCATAGGTGTATTTCTGAGAAACGGCTCTTAGACGAATCATATCTTTAAAATTATAAAAGAAATCGTGTTAAGCACTTCATATTTTATTGCTAACATAATCGGGTGACCGTATTTAACCGAAATATTGTTCAGAGAAATAAACATTATGAATACATGATTCTTTAAGCCACGATCACACCTAGCTGAATTCAAATACTAATTCGGCATACATTGCTCGTTGAAGTAAGGATATTGCAACAAACATAACCAAGCCTCCCAGCAATGTATGCCAAATTAGCCTTTGAATTCAGCTAGGTGTGATCGGGGTATTACTCTTGACACAAACTTATGATAGGTCAATGATATTAATATGTCACCTCATCATATTTCTTTACGGAATCTAAAAGGAATGTAGAAAACAAATAAATCTCTCAGAGAAACACAAATACTATTAAGGTTTGTAGGTTAAACATTAGATTTAAGGGTGCTTTAGATGTGTATATTTTATAGGATTAAGACGTCTTTGAAGTTTCATTGGATTATGGATGGAGGATTAGTTAAATAAGGTTGTCTTGATTAACAGAAACTCAAAATAGAGTTATGACATGCTAAGATGCGAAGTTAGGTAATAAATTTTTCATACACATATAAACAGATCGAAGTTATAAGTTACACAAAACTGTATTCAAACTAAAGAAGATCGCAGAGCCAAGAAGATTGTTGGTGATGAGATGGTGGTGAATACTTAGTTTCACAGACTGGCCCACCGTCGTCGCAAAGTTGCATGTCTGTCGGTGTTTTACAGATTGTACTTCGGAGAGTGTGCTCAAGAGCTCCACGTGCTTAATCCTCCATCCGCCTTCTACAATCGGGAGTCCAGACGCACTGCAGGATATCACACATACTTGGTTGATTTTCCGCACATTCGCATAAAGCACTTTGGAACATCTTTTATAAAGCGCATGACCAAAGAGTGGAATTCTCTGCCTGCGTCTGTGTTCCCGAGTTCATATAACCCGAATATATTAAAGTCGCGAGTGAACAGGCTTCTTCTGGGCAAGCTCCTTCCATCGTCGACCTCGTATCTGTCCTCAACACTAGATCGGGGTAACGAGTAAGCCCATTGACAATAAAAAAACAAATCCATTTTCCATTCACATATCTATAGTTCATAGTAGGTACCTAATGAATTGCTAAAACTTTTTTTTGGTTTTGACCAAGAAAAAATACTTTGTTTGGTAAAAAATTTACAACTACTTAACAGACAGGTGAAATTAGGCCTAGGGCTTCTAGTAGGCATTTACTAAATCATATAACTAGATTGTTAGAATAAAAACCAGTGGAGAAAAAGGGGAGACTTTTGCTAAGCAAATATACCTATATATCTTTTAAAACTCAGCATAATTACTGCTATTGAAATACTAAAAGAAACTCGAACAACTTGCGCTGCGTGTCCTATTTATACTTTATTTATAAAGTCAACTTCAATTCCTCATTTTGTCAAAAAAGAAGCAACAAAACCAATCTATATTCCAGATCAAAGAGTTGTGGAAGTGTACCTACAACACTAACAATAGTTAATAGTGGCTAAATAGTGTCTTGATATATTAGTGTCAATGTACCGGCGCACGCGGCCATAAATCTACATGGATTATAGCCAAGAGATCAGTTTGATAGCAGCGTTTCTGGAGTAGAGCTTGAATTTTATAATCTTAGTGAGTTGTCTCACCTAGATTTCTATGAAACTGTTCTTTTTATCTTTTCACTAGCTTTTACCTGCGGCTTCCTTCGGCTCTGGATCTCATTAATTTTTCATTTCATTTATTTATTTTTCAATAACAAATTACATTGTATGTGAAATTTATATGCAAAAAAAATTATATAATAATAATAATCATATTAAGATTATTTAAATTAGTACATGTACCTAGTTTTATAAGAATCCGCGTGGCGGCGAAAAAGAATAGTACCAAGCAATCTCTACCCGTGGGTGTCGTAAGAGGCGATTAAGAACCTTGAGGATGGGCAGCAGCATCTTTCTGTATATAGCACCATCTTACGTACTGCGGTCACCAATAATAGCGGTTGCCAGCCGGAACGCTTATAAGCGTGGTGACTATGGTAAAGCCCCTCCAACGCACTACTCCTTGTCTTTCAGTGGACGTTTCATGGGATGTTATTTTAGAAATAGTTATATAAGAAAATCTTCTAAGTCAATAAGAGCCTAAATATGAACCGCACGTTGTTTATAGAAAAGCCTTGAAAACACCTTTATTGCGTAATTTTCAGAGTAAAAGCGTTTCCAATGTAGACGACTGTATGAAAGCTGGTTAGTACACTCGACAGCACGTCAGTAGAAACACTTTTGGACCTTATGGCGTGGTAATAGAGTTGATAAAGCTTCTACCGACGAGCGGTTGACCGTACACTCGTTGCGAAACTTTTCGTGCGTACTCGAGTTATCTAGGACTGTTGATGAAAGGGATAGAGGATTTATTATGATTATATTTTTAGATCGGATCAAAGATTGGGCTGATATGCGGGTGTTCGGATTTTAAACTATTGATGGTTCATAAAATTGGTTGTAGGAATTATCGTTCATTAGATGCTAGACGAAATAGAAGAGGCAAGATGATCGACCACCTCATACGGCATGATGAATTTATAAAAAACATCATGGAAGGAAAGGTAGAAGGAAAGAGATGAAGAGGTAGACCAAGGATAAGTTTCACAGATCAAGTAAAAGAGAAGGCCAGCGTCATGTCTTATGAGGAGGTGAAGAGAATTGCTGAGAACAGAGAGGCGTGGAGAACGATTCATTCTTAAGAAGTTGCTACACCGACAAGAGTCCGTCTCTTAAATTGGGTGATGATGAGATGCTAGACTAAAGCATAGCAAGAATAAGATAAATCACCGAAAAATAGATAATATTTATTTATTTAGGAGCCAGAAGTGTCCCACTACCGGGCAAAGGCACACCTCGGACTCTACATACATTGAGCGTGAATTTGAAATTGGAAGTTCCGCATATTCAGTACAAAAGACGCTCAGAAGGACCACGAGAAGGGTGTCCGTTCTGTATGATAGTATTATTACTTTATTCTGTGGCAAAGTCCTCCATTACGTTCTTCCACACTTCCCGGTTTTGGGCTAGCGCTTGCTATTGACGAGCGTGTTCATTCACCTTGTCTTGCAATCTTTTTCGAGAGTCATCACGACTTCTTTCAACGTTTGTACAGAATACTTTTTTTTATTTATCCTGAGTTGTCCCACTACTGGGAAAAAGCCCCCACTCCTATAGAATACTTTAATATTTCATTATTTATGTCAATTTCATATTAACTGAGTAATTTTAAAAATGTTAAAGTGATTGTCAAAAAATAATCTACAGTGTTAATTTTGCTCCCGAAGCCCAGTGATAAGAACAACATACTGAAAGAAAAATAAATTAAAAATTAAATTCAGCTCTTCATAGTAAAGAGGTCTAAATTGATAATAGTAGATTAGTAGCCAAGGGCTGTAAGGCATCAATTGCAGCCCGAGATATTTAGGCACACGAGCGCAGCGAGGGCGCCTATAGTTCGAGGGTGCAATTGATGCTTACACCCGAGCTAACTACTCTGCTTTACATCTCGATTGTGAGGTAAGTAGGTCCTTATTACCACCAAATTGTAGGTGACCAATTAGCGCTCTAGGGTAATAATGTAGCTAGAAAAGCCCTAGGGCGGTAAGTAATTAAATTTTGAAAGAGTTGTGTTTTTTTAATTACTTACCGCCCTAGGGCTTTTCTAGCTACATTATTACCCTAGAGCGCTAATTGGTCACCTACAAGCCCCATTTGGTGGTAATAAGGACTTACTTACTGAATATGAGAGATGTAAATATATTTTATTTACCTTTTTCTCAAGTGCGCATGCGCTAATCTTAAATATATTTTGGAAAACCGTTAATAAATGGGTGTGAAGATTTTATGTCGCATCCAAATACTATCCAAAATATAAACTGGGTAAAATCAACGACAAGTCAAGCTTGACACTCACAGCGCGACGAGCCCGTACGTCTATTGAAGAACAGTACGAAGTCCAATGTGTCAAGATAGATCTGGTCTTGACTGTACCTTAGTTTTTGCGACACCATTTGAAATATCATATTTCATCGTGCGTCATAAAGCAAACGACTGTGACATGGTCCGGTCAAACACGTCATTTGGACGTTTCCTGAATTACCTAGATTTATAACCCAAATGTAGAACGTGCAAATTCGACAGTCTTAGATTAATGGAAACACAAGATAAAGTGAGAATTTTTGAACCGTTGCAAATACTTTCTGAAGTACTTAATGTAGTATGTATTGTATGAACCCGACTAGAAAAGTATTTCATATACGTGGGACACTCAGAAATATTTGCGACACTAAAAAAAATTGTTCTACAGGTACATATATTTTTATTAAATCTTTTCAAAGTACTCTCCACCAGCCTCTATACAAAGATTCATGCGTCTGAACCAGTTTTCAAAACACTTTTTCCAGTCCGCCGTAGACACCTCGTTTACAGCCTGCTCGAACGCAGCCAGCGCATCTTCCGGCGACGAAAATTGTATCCCCTTGAGCTGATTTTTTATTTTTGGAAATAAAAAGAAGTCACACGGTGCTAGATCAGGGCTGTAAGGAGGGTGACCCAGGAGTTTGACTGGTGTGCTGTCCAGGAAGTCCCTCGTTTTGAGCGCGGTGTGTGCAGGCGCATTGTCGTGGTGGAGCAGTAGTCCGCGGAGCCCTATGTTTGGTCGCTTGTTGCTCACAACAGAAAAAACTTCTGGTAAACATTTGGTAGTATACCATTCGGCGTTGATGCTTCTTTGATCTCGTAAGGGAATTGAGGCCAAGTGGCCAGTCAAATTAAAAAAGCTGGCGATCAAAATCTTCCCCCCGCTTCGAGATCGCTTCACTTTGGTAGGCGTTGGTTCATTTTGAAACACCCAAACTGTCGACTGGCGCTTGGTTTCTGGATCGTATTGATAAATCCAGGACTCATCACCTGTTACGATGTCGTAAACACGCCGAGACGAGCCTGCTTCAAATTTGTTCAGCATATCACGGCACCATTCCACCCGGGCCTGCTTCTGAGCGTCGGTGAGGTAGTGCGGCACCCAACGCGATACTATCCTCCTCACGCGAAGATGCCCGTGTAGAATCTCGTGAACGCTTCCCGATCCAATCTTTAATATGTGCTGAATCTCCTGATATGTAATTCGCCTATTATCTTGGATTAAATTTTTCACTGCTAGCACGTTTTCTTCCGTAATAGCCGTCAAAGGGCGACCGCTTCTTTCTTCATCCCCCAAGGTTGGTCGACCGCGCCTAAATTCGTTATACCAACGATACACGGTTGCCTTGGAGGGGCCTTCATCCATAAATGCCATTTGAAGTCTATCGAACGATTCATCCGGTTTCAGGCGACACTTGAAATCGTAAAAAATCATAGCTCTAAAATGTTCCCGGCGCAGATCCATTTTTCAGTAAGACACGATACTTTGAATTGGCTCGCAAAAAATGTGGAGGGAAATTTTGAAAATGGAACACACATATTTTTACTTACAAGTAATCATATTTTCGAAAAAGATTCTGACCGGCCAGTCTCCCATATATAAAAACTATTTTTCGCAATACTTTCTGAGTGGCCTGGTATATCGAGGAAAACTATAAGCAACAGTACCCCATAGAACGTTTTAGACTTATAGTTTGTCTATCTTAAGAATGCAGTCATCGTTTTTCACCGCTGCTGGTAGCCAAGCCCCGTAACCAATCAGGTCGCTTAAAATTATAAAGTCAAATGTACAATGACGAACTAAAGGCAAACCTTCGAAAGAAGCTGTTGTTTAATGTGTGTCTTACCTATAAAACGAAAAAAATTTTTTTTTTTGCATTTTAACTCTATTATGAATACACCTTAACCCTGCATTTGAACTAATAACTTACTGCATTCTTATTGCGGAAGAACTATAGTCTGTTATAGGCACGAATCTTGAAAATATAGGGTGTTAGGGACAGCCTTCCGAATACTGAAGGGGCATGATCAATCAACGACACGGAACAACTTTCAGTGTAAAAAACTTTCAGGAAACGAAACAAAAATCGGCTTCTCCATACAAACTGCCCGATCAAGTTTACAATTTTTTATGGAGACGCGGATTTTTTTTTGTTTCCTGAAAGTTTTGTTCACTGAAAGTTGTTCAGTGTCGTTGACTGATCATGCCTCTTCAGTTTTTTTTATTCGGAAGGCTATCCCTAACACCCTGTATACTTACTACAGTCGTCGTCCAAATAACATAGCTTGATGGAGAAAGGAGCTTTACGTGCGTCTGTATATCTTACAGTATGAACGTGTAATCTGTTCAAGTAGAAAAAAAAGTAATAAAAAAAAAAAAACATTAATAAAATCTTAACGAGTAGTGACGCTGTCTATTGAACAAAAATCGCGGTCGTACACTCAACAGCACGTCAGTAGAAACAGTTTTGGACCTTATGGCGTGGTAATAGAGTTGAAAAAGTCTCTACCGTACTACAACGCACCAACCTGCTATCACACTGCTGTCATTCTAATCAAGCTACAATAAGTACCTTAATTATAATAGTACCTGCTGGGTGACCGAGCTATGCTCTGTATAATTTAAATATCATCGGGTAGCGAGCAAGCTATGCTACTCAACAACAGATGGCACTATAAGTTTTTTAAACGCACTAAAACGCGCAAAGTAATTAAACGAATTTTGCCAGTCATGAGACTTAGCTAGATCAATTTTTCTTTAACGAAAACCCCTGTATGGTAAATATCATCGAAATCGTTAGAGCCGTTTTCGGAAAACGGGTAGCAAAATTAAATATTGCTTGTTTAATATAACTGTTATTCGACTGTCAGCAACAGAAAAATTTAGAAGAATCGATATTCGGATGAATTCTACTTAGTTTAGGTAATTAAATTGATTGAATTTGCTTTAAATATCCTTACTGAAACTGTAACATCTCTATAATTTTACAGATCATTTCATTCTAGATGTAAAACGTACGAATTAGCCGATCATACACGCGCTTCCTTTGATAACTTATGTGTTTGCATCTTTGTTTTTGGACCTAGTTTTTTTTATAGCAATGATTTCCGGACTATAATGAGTTTTGTATTTAGACGCCTTCTAATCGAGAACTAGAACTAGATTGAATGTTTTGGCATTATTTAAGTTCTTAATGAAATAGTGAACATAATTTAAGCATGTTATTCAGACAATGAAACTAAACAACTTCTTCTCCTTAGAGCAAAAAAAAAATACGGAAAGAAATATAAAAAAAACCGGCCAAGTGCGAGTCGGACTCGCGCACTGAGGGTTCCGTACCACCACATAAACATAATTGTATTAGTTGAAATTTCAGTAAGTTAATGTGCCAGATTTTTTGAGTCCGACACGAGCTTGACCAAATTTTATTATTTGTTGTTATTTTATAGCCTATGCCCTATAAACATACCAATTTTCAAGTTTGTAAGTGTTACCGTTTTTAAATAGAACTTAAACAAAAATCGCCTCAGCAACCATCCAACTTGACCCCTCTCTTATATGAATGTTCTTGAAACGGGAGCTCACCACAATTGGTTACCATTAGTTGTGAGAAAAGTTGTAATATTTAATGATTTCAGACTTTTCCCATTATTTGTACTGTGAGACCTAGCTTCTTGCCAAATTTCATAATTTTAGGTCAACGGGAAGTACCCTGTAGGTTTTTCATTTTTGAATAAATGTATGGAGATGAGGACATAAAATGCCATATCTTTTGATTGCGTCGTTGTAAAAAACTGAAATTTTCAGATCTTATGTGGTTTATGGATCCTAATATATGGTATTAATTTCAACCTGATACCTTTACCCGTTCGTGAGATAAAGGGTCTTGACAGACAGACAGACAGACGGACAACAAAGTGATCCTATAAGGGTTCCGTTTTTTTCTTTTTAGGTACGGAACCCTAAAAAAAACGAAAAAAAAATTATTATCAAAAGAGATTGTGTTGGTTGATTACGCATTTTGTATGGGAGATATTTTTAGGGTTCCGTACCTCAAAAGAAAAAAACGGAACCCTTATAGGATCACTTTGTTGTCCGTCTGTCTGTCTGTCTGTCTGTCAAGACCCTTTATCTCACGAACGAGAAGAGGTATCAGGTTGAAATTAATACCATATATTAGGATCCATAGACCACACAAGATCTGAAAATTTCAATTTTTTACAACGACGCAATCAAAAGATATGGCATTTTATGTCCTCATCTCCATACATTTATTCAAAAATGCAAAACCTACAGGGTACTTCCCGTTGACCTAAAATTATGAAATTTGGCAAGAAGCTAGGTCTCACAGTACAAATAATGGGAAAAGTCTAAAATCATTAAATATTACAACTTTTCTCTCAACTAATAGTAACCAATTGTGGTGAGCTCCCGTTTCAAGAACATTCATATAAGAGAGGGATCAAGTTGGATGGTCACTGAGGCGATTTTTGTTTTAGTTCTATTTAAAAACAGGAACACTTACAAACTTGAAAATTGGTATGTTTATAGTGCATAAGCTATAAAATAACAACAAATAATAAAATTTGGTCAAGCGCATGTCGGACTAAAAAAATCTAGCACATTAACTTACTGGAATTTCAACTAATACAATTATGTTTATGTGGAGGTACGGAACCCTCAGTGCGCGAGTCCGACTCGCACTTGGCCGGTTTTTTTTTCTAATTTCGATCTTTGTTTCTTGGGAAAATTTGTTCAGTTTCATGGTCCAAGTAACATACTAAAATTATGTTCACTATTTCATTAGGACTCTATATTCGAACCGGATCCAATAAAATTGTAGTAGGTACGGTCACACACCTGTGTGTGACTGTACCTACTGCAATTTTATTGTCACACACGGTCACACACAGTGCACACATTTTCAACTCTCTTACCATGCCATAAAGCTTAAAGTGTGTCTACTGACGTGCTGTTGAGTGTACGTTACTTGAAGACAAAGAACAACTTAGGCGAAGAAACATAGTTCGAATAATCAAGTTTGTTTTAGTTTTAAAACAGAATTCTCGAGCCAGCATTAGTGGAATTTTTATATTGCGGGACATCAGATCCCAAATCAGGCATAACGTAACTAGGCATAAAGCCTGTATAATGGCTATCAGAGACTGGTGATAAACATACATAAATAGATAAATAAGACCCAGACATAGAACAAAAATACTGAAATGTTTGCCCCTGTCGGGGATCGAACCCGCGCCCAAGGTGTAGAAGGCAGCCACAGCCACACCAACGGGCTTGTCAAGTTAATGCGACATCCATAAATATTTGACTTTTTTGTCTCATGATTCGTTGAGAAAATTTTCAGATTTATGTTTTGACTTACTTTCTATGACTGACTGCAAAAAGGGTCAACAATTAATGACCAGCGAACAATGAATGACCCTAAGGGTCCCTAAGGGTCATTCATTGTCCACAGTAGCGACGTTTGTGGAATACATGCAACTCATGTAAGCTACAAACTTGCTACAAATATCGTTTGCATTTTAGTTCTGTCCACGTAATCAAGGTCGCGGGAAGCCGCTGGATGCGAGCAGCGCAGGACCGGTCGTCATGGAGTTCCTTAGGGGAGGCCTATGTCCAGCAGTGGACGTCTTTCGGCTGATATGATGAATCAACATGTGAAGTGACATAACAATCTATGAGTTACGGTTCACGGATAACTTTTTTCTTCCACTAAACAGTCCTGATATAATAGGTCAATGGCAGGATGCATGAAAAATTAAAGCAAGTGATTAATGTCGCTAGGTTGCTATTAGTGGACGTTGTGCGGCGTACGTGGACATCGACCAAGTACAATTTAATTTCTGGCTGTACTACAAAAAGTAATTGGAAGATATAGAAGAAGCAAGCAAGCCCATAATTTTTCTTTTGTGAGAATCTGCGGATGATGTTTCTATGACTACAATTAAAGAAATAGCTTCCAATCTAATAGAAATATGTTGCAAAAATGTTATAATGATCAGCTACTATTATGTAATCTGTGTCAGCGTATATAGTGGCAATGGCTATATTAGTGTTAAATTTTTGTATGGCAGCCTACCATCAAAACTGCTTACCAATTTGTGCATTTGCTCTCTTTTAAAAACTCTACCTACTTATCTCCAAATTCGTTAAATCTGAACTTACCGATGAATCACATCTTTCAAAACAAATATAAAGTGAATAAATTCGAGAAAGCGTAAATTAGTTGTCTCAATTAGCAAAGAAATGCGACTTTGTGTGAAAAATAACATGTGTTTTTGATTTACTCCATATGTTCTAAATTCATGTTCTAAATTAGGATAAATTATGTCGTGTGGGTGTAGTGTAATGAGATTGTCTACACAGAGATTTGAGTAAAAGATAAATGTGGGAATTTTGTCCTATTTAAGCTGTTAAATTCGTTCCTCCTTCAATTAGTTTGTGAAAAAAAAAATCCAATTTATTTGCCTGTGTGGTGCCAGATAGAAATAGTTTCACCCTATATCTTCCTGTATGTTAAGAACCGTTGTATGTATACTCCTTTCCAAGGCAAATCATAGATGGCGTTGTACTAATTGTACACGAATCTTAAAACGTGGTTACAAGATGTTTTCGTGTAATCAAGAAGAGGTTTGGATGTATTTGGTCGCAATCGCACATCGTACACACACTGCGCATCGCACTGCTTCATCCTAAGATTCGGTGTTTTAATTGACTTCACCTATCGCGGGATTTTTGGGACTTGTCCATGGTCCTTCGAGCCGGATGTCGTAAAAGGCGACTAGGAGATCATAAAAGAGGATGAGCGGCAGCGACGTTAGCGCGTTAGGTCACCAATCACCTTGGTTCATATTTCGTGCCAGCTGCAACGCTAACAAGCCTGGTAACTATACTATATCTTTCCAAAAAATATTACACTTTTCAAGCCCTGGTCCAGCAGTGGACCTTTTTTGGGCTGTGATTGACGTATATAGGGTGACTTTTAATTAGTTCTTGATAGAAAGAAAGAAAGAAAGAAAAATATTTTTATTCAGTGCTTAGGTACATTAAATCTTAAAATTTAACACATACATACAATTACAAGCACCGAAAAAAGGACCTGGCTCAGCAAAATGCTGCAGGCCAAGACCGCAGCGCTGATTTTCAGCCAGGCCCTGAAAGCATGCAAATACAAGATTGACAAGACCTGTTCTAACGTTTAAAACTTACATTTAGGCCAAAATTATCGATCGAATACAATGAAGAACATTTTAACAAATAAACTTTTAATGAACTTTTAAAAAGGGTGTAAACAATTATCACACAATAAGATGCTCTGTCACCTCATCGCATTGTAACTGAAAGCAGTACTTTTTTAGTTTTACAGAAAAATTCCGGACAGTAAGAAGCTTACGTAGGGGTGGAGGCAGATCGTTCCATATTTTTGCCGCAGCGTACTTGAAACTACCCTTAAATGAACTTGTCTTATGCTTTGGTATGTTAAAATTCTCCAAGCGTTTTCTTGATGACCAAACCAAATTCTCATAAAGATATTCTGGTTTGCGGCTCTTTATAACACCGAACAACAAAGTAGCGAGATGTAAGTACCGACGACTCGACATTTTTAATATTTTTGCCTGATTTAAAAATGGCGTAACGTGATTTCTGGGTGGTATTTTAAAACAGTACCTAGCGCACGCGTTTTGTACCCGTTGAACTAATGTCTTTGTTTTAGCTAGCAAGCGAGGACCATATACAATGTCAGCATAGTTTAGCTTCGAAAGGATCAAAGATTCAATGAGATTAATACGCATTTTGATACTAAGATAATCACGGATTTTATACAAGACCTTTAATCTATAAAAGCAATTGCGTACTACTTCACCAATATGAGATTCAAATCGGAGTTCAGGATCAATAAGTAGGCCCAAGTTTCGTACTACTTTGCAGCTTTCAATCGGTATCCCTTTGATGAAAATGATTGGATTTTTTGACTCTATTTTTTCAATTTGATGTTTAGACCCCAACACCATAAACTTTGTCTTTGCTGGGTTGAGCAATAAACAATTACGAGAGGACCAGTCTGCTAGCTTTACTAGGTCTTCGTTTACTTTTCGCTCAGCCAGCCTCAGATCACTAGGCTTGAACGCCAAGTATAGCTGAGTGTCATCAGCATAGATGTGGTGTTGACAATGTGTTATACTTTTAACAATGTCTGCGCTGTAAAGAGCAAACAACAAGGGACCCAAGATTGAGCCCTGGGGGACTCCTCTTGTAACTGCCGATAACGTAGATGTCGACGAGCTGCCGTCCTCATTTAGTATCTCTACAAATTGAGAGCGGTTTTGCAGATAACTATCAAACCAACGAATAGTGGACTGATTGAAACCATAGTACGACATTTTCGATAAGAGCAACGGTATATTGATGCAATCAAACGCACGCGAAAAATCCAATAAAACTAAAATGGTACCCATTCCTGCATCTCGTGCTGCAAGGATATTGCTGGTTACATCTAAAAGAGCTGTCGTAGTGCTGTAACCTTTCCTAAAGCCCGACTGACGAATTGGAAGCACATTGTTTGATTCTAAATATTCTGACAACTGGATACAAACCACCTTTTCCAAAACTTTTGATAGGCATGGTAGAATACTAATTGGCCTAAGATCATTGAAATTTGTAGGATTGTTTATTTTAGGTAGTGGTCTTACAATAGCTGTTTTCCAGATGTCAGGGAAAGTAGAGGTAAGAATAGAGGTATTTATGATTGATGTGATGTAGTCCACCGTATGATCCAAGGTCATTAGTATCATATCTAATGAAATTTGATCTACTCCTTGAGCATTCGACTTTAGATTCCGTATTATTTTGGTAATCAGATTTTGGTCGACACATTTTAGGGTAAAAGTAGCAGAACTAAACCTATTGAATTCGTAAAACGTCAGGTCTGATATAAGTACTTCGTCCGAACTAGGTAAGTTGAGGAAATTGTTATTAATATCATTTGGAAAACGTAAATGTAATGGAATTTCTTTATCATTGGTAGGAGGCAGAACGTTAGTCTTCAAATTTTTCCACAAATGCTTGGGTGCGTTAAGATTAATATTTATATGGTGTGTAAAGTAAGCCCTCTTCTCAGATTCGATTGCATTAAAAGTTAAACTCTTTAAATCTTTAAAGTATTGCCTATGTACATCATCTCTAGTCTTATAGTACATAGCGTGAGCCTCATTTTTTAAATTGGTCATTAATTTGATGTTATCCGTAATCCAAGGGTACGACTGTGCTTTTATCATTACTGATTTAAGTGGGGCGTGAATGTCAAACAAACTAATTAAGAGATAGTTATAGGTATGCACCATATCATTGACATTTGTATACGAACAAATGTTCAGCCAAGGGACGGCCGCAGCATCGTAATTAAACTGTTCGATTGGCACATCTTTAAGTGGTCTAAATTTTACTCTAAATGGTGGAATACTAGGTACTTTAAATTTAAATACACATGTTATAAAAGCATGGTTTGTCAGTTTAGAACCTATGATGTCAGTAGAGACTTTTTTTATGCCTTTAGCATTCGTACAAATCACGTCTATGAGTGACTGACTATGGTCAGTAAAGTGGGTAGGAGATGAAACTACTTGTTCAAGCTGAGTTATGTGTAAGAAGCTGTGTAGTTTTTTTGTATTAGTGGCATTCGTATCCGAAAAATCAATATTAAAATCACCCGATAAAATGAGACAATCATGATATGAAAAAGAGTGAATAGAGTCCATCAATGCGTCCAGAAACGTGTCCACACTCAGCCATGGTGGCCGGTATGCAGTACCTACAATGACTTTAATTTTATTAACTGAAAATTTTAACCACATTTGTTCGACTTCATTGCAAACAGGATACTCGCAAGTACGCATGTGCATCCCTTTTTTAATATAAAATGCCAAACCACCACCTCGACCGCCACGAATGTTCCCGGGGCGCGGAAAGCTACGCAGACGGTAACCCGGTATTTTAGGCGCTCTACCTTCTTCCTTGGGCTTTAGCCATGTTTCATTTACTGCTAACAAATCGATGGAATTTTTTGTTACTGTCATAATGAGCTCGTCATGATGTGTTCCTAGAGAACCAGGGTTGTAATGTCCAAACGAAAACAGCTTAGAACGAATCATTTTTGGTAAAATAACTGTCTGATCTGGTGAATAGTGCAAGCTATAGCGGCGATGTGACATCTTTTACAGAGGTAAGTTGTACGAAATGGTGATGACGAGAAAATCAGCATAACCGCGATTGTTGAAAAGTGTAAGGAACGAAATTTGTGCTTTATAAGAGAGTTTGCTTTCAGTGGCAGATCAAATAAGACGCAAGAGCAAAAGTATGCAATGCCTAGAAAATAATAGCTACATATAAGTTCATACAGACTTAACATTACTAGGACAAACGTTAACCAGTAGCAAAAATTCTAATGACATCTTCTTCAGTGCGAATTCTTTTCCTTAGGGCAGCGTGCTCTTGGCGAGCATAGATTTTCCCATCTCTGGTCCATACATATTTCCAATTGGCTTTGTTAGCTTTTTCTCGAGCAAGATGAAAGATTTTCCGATTAAGTTTCGTTAGACGTTCGTTGAGGTAGATGGTTTGTGGAGTAGTGTCTAGGCCCATATCAGCGGTAGTGACATTTCCTCGGCGTGCACGCGCCTCCGCCAAAAGTTTATCGCGTAGCGAGCGTCGTGTTACACGCACGACTATGGGGCGTGGGCGTGGCTTGGCCGCACCCTCTTCTGGATTACGTGTGGGACCTACACGCTCTGCGCTGACAATGTCTCTATCTTCTAAGGTGATTCCCAACTTTGTGGCAACTGTAATAGCTGTATGAATCAAATTCTCATTTTTTACCTCTCTGATTCCTGATAATTCAATGTCATTTAATAACATATCCTGCTCACGATCATTTAACTCCATCTTAAGATCTGATATAGTTTGTTCCAGAGAATTTAAAGCAACGCCTTGCTTTTCAGTGTCAACCTTGTCCTCCAGTATTGTGACTCTTGACGATAAGTCCGCAAATGAATTTTGAAGATCATTTATAGTACTCTTAAACTGTAAAGAGGTATGAATGTACTCATGATACTGAACAACTTTCTCCAAGGAACATAGGTCGAAATACGAAAATCAAGTTTTGACCGCCGATAGAAACTGCATCAGCTGATAGCGCATTTTGTATGGGAGGTCAAATTTGGTTTTTCGTATTTCGACCTATGTTCCTTGGGAAAAGTTAATCAGTATCATGAGTACATGCTTATATTTTGCTATCAAGAACTAATTAAAAGTCACCCTATATAGTAGAACGATAAGCAAAAGGACACTGCATTACATTTTCCGGATTAAGTGGTCTTAGCCTTTAACGACGCTCTCGGAAAGAGACAGAATGAAACTATTCTTAGCCGACAACATGAATTTATTAATATGACCCAAAAAGCAACGAAAAAAATTATTACAAAAACCCCAACAGGCAATTAGTTACGCGTCTATCACATCGCTGGTGCCAATCCACGTTGCCGACGCTATATTAGGCTGCCCTATTTCCTACTTAGAGTTCATGGCGCAGGGTCAAAAAACCTGGCAACTAAATATGACTAGTCCACCATCAAAGACTAACTGCTCTATATATTTTAGTGACGTTTTTTTCACTCGTATCCTTACTCGACAAATTAGAACAGAGTGCGTTGTTTTGCAAACACAGGCGGGACATTGAGCCTCCAATTCCTGTCGAATGTAATTTGCTTTCCACTTTTTTTTTGAAACTTACATCTAGTAGCAGGAGCTCCCTTTTAAACATAAAAGGGAATTACCAGGGAATTGCGCTCTTAAACTAAATGGTTACGTATTCAAAGACTGAGAATTTACTAAAAGAAAATTACTAGAAGGGTACATACACATTATTTATTCAAGAAAGTCAGGAGCTTTAGCTAAAACAGACCTGCCTGAAAGTCTGGAAAATGCCTCCTGAAAAAAAGGACTTTTTATGAATCGTTAAAAAAGGTTGAAAATATGAAAATTTATCTTTGTACGTATAGAGTGAATTTAAAAAACACTTTCTATAATGGCATTAGGCCGGTATTTCACTCGGACACCATGGCAGCGTAACCAGTCGCCGCTACCAACAAAATGTATACAGCTCTATAGAGAGTTACTCACCTGGTGTCCGTTTGGTTGCGCAACCAATTTGGCGGCGCAACCAGTTTGGATGCTGGTCGCG
Organism: Athrips mouffetella; assembly: GCA_947532105.1. Taxonomy (NCBI): domain Eukaryota; kingdom Metazoa; phylum Arthropoda; class Insecta; order Lepidoptera; family Gelechiidae; genus Athrips; species Athrips mouffetella. The sequence goes on along the minus strand of OX383960.1, from coordinate 30,656,442 downwards.
CTACCATGCATGGTGTGGCGACTCTGGTGTCTTTACTGGTGTCTACTTACGGACACCAGTGGCGGAACCAGTCGCGCCACCGTGGTGTCCCAGTGAAATATCGGCATTAGTGCATGCACAATAGGGAGTTTTTCTTGAATTCTGTCAACATAGTGTTGATGTGTGGCACTCTAATCACTGTTGGTAAGTTCCTTTTATAGACATAGTAAAATTAAAGTCTTTTTACAAGAAAAGATCTTACAGGAATTGGACAGAAGCAATCAAACTGACTTAACCATTTTCATACTGATTATATGGTGGCACTATAATATGGTTTTTCCTCGTGCTGATTTGCAGCGTCATCCAGTGGACATTTCAAAATATGGTTGATGGTTATATTAGACAGGAACACTTTTAGTTGGTTAAGGCCACAGAGCTCTGAAGTCCATGCTTCTAGCTCTGCATCTAGAGACGAATTCTTTATTTCATTGAATACAAATCAGTGTCACCATTTACTAAAACTAACACGCTTTCCGCACCCACACTCTAGAAACATTTAAGTGCGATAAACATAGTACTATTATTGCGAGAGAGTAAGATGCAAAAAACCAGTGACAGCTACTCTATGGCAACGAATGTGTTTATGATGTGCATTCAAAATAAGCGCTTACATAAATTGGATAGTATACCTAGTTAATAAGGAACCAATTTTTTTTACTATCTTCGCTTCTATGGGGGGGTGCTCGCGCAGGCGGAGTGGCCCATCGTTGTTCTGTGGTTAAGGCATTCCGGTACATACAAACAAAGAAGACTCGGGTTCTCTACCTACCTTTCGTGGCTTACGAATTTTGCTTGGTAGACTGAGGTTATTATGTAAAACACACGACGTCGTAGCGTACGCCAACTATAAGTACGTCTTATTTCAGACAATGCTAAGGAAAATATTTTCCGTTTAATGAAAAGAATCTTATTTTTTTTCGCAAGCCTATACTGTCCCACTGCTGGGAAAAGGCCTCCCCTTCGGTCCTCCAACTGCCGCGGTCCATAGCGAATTCTGGCCAATCACGACGGTTAATACTCATTTAACAAGGTTAAATTATAGCAAATTGTATGAAACAATAAAAACCATAGTTAATGACCTCATTAAAAAATCGTATTATCCACTCTTTAGAAAACCGTAACACATAAAATCTTATGAGCGATTTAGAGGCTATAATTCTTAGCGAGTGTAAATAGTGTGTTAATAGGACATTAAAAAGTTTTTTTCTAGTAAATTTATTGCGTAACCACCAACTTTTTTGAGTGGTTAAACAAATGTAGGTTTGTAGTGAAAAAAAAATGTAGCATGAGCAACGTTGTCGGCCAGAGTATACTTTCCTGACCAACACACTGGATCCCATTACTGTAGGCTTTATATGAAATTATATCGCTAGCAAAGCTCGCATCTATAAATATGGGTAGAGTAGAGTATAAAACTGCTTTGCACCACTTGCTCTTATCCGAAATAAAAAAAAAATAATGAAAAACTTTTTTGACATTGGCGAAACACTCGTAAAGAGATGTGAACGCCATAAAAAAAATATTAGAAGAGAATGAAGTTCTGAATCTTTAATGTTGTGTTTTAATTTTGTGTCGTTTTTACTTTAAAGGTGAAGTATAAAGCACTATGCATCACTCGAAATAAAGTACGATTCCCACCTCTGGAGTATTAAGGCCCTTGTCTGCGCCTCAGGCCTTAAATTACACCCTCGTTGTGAATCGATTCCTTTCTCTTCTCGATGAGAAATGTACTATTTCTCGCTAGCACTCATTATGGCCGTTAAATATAGTATAGAACAAAAACCGGCCAAGTGCGAGTCGGACTCGCGCACTGAGGGTTCCGTACCACCACATAATCATAATTGTAGTAGTTGAAATTTCAGTAAATTAATGTGCTAGATTTTTTGAGTCCGACACGCGCTTGACCAAATTTTATTATTTGTTATTATTTTATAGCTTATGAACTATAAACATACCAATTTTAAATTTTGTAAGTGTTCCCGTATTTAAAATAGAACTAAAACAAAAATCGCCTCCTCGACCATCCAACTTGACCCCTCTCTTATAAGAATGTTCTTGAAACGGGAGCTCACCACAATTGGTTACTATTAGTTGTGCGTAAAGTTGTAAAATTTAATGATTTCAGACTTTTCCCTTTATTTGTACTGTGAGACCTAGCTTCTTGCCACATTTCATAATTTTAGGTCAACGGGAAGTACCCTGTAGGTTTTCCTTTTTTGCATAAATGTATGGAGATGAGAACATAAAATGACATATCTTTTGATTGCGTCCTTGTAAAAAATTTAAATTTTCAGGTCTTGTGTGGTTTATAGACCTTAACATATGGTATTAATTTAAACCTGATATCTCTACCCGTTCGTGAGTTAAAGGGTCTTGACAGACAGACAGACAGACGGACAACAAAGTGATCCTATAAGGGTTCCGTTTTTTTTATTTTGAGGTACGGAACCCTAAAAACTAGAGCCTGAAAGAGTTTCTTTGCAGTTGTGTTTCTTGTTGTTTTGGAGTCTAAGCGAATTTGAAATTGGTGCAATATACCGGTGTCGGGTCACACCCTGGACACGACATACATTGAGTTTGAATTTGAGTTTGGAAGGTCGCGTAGGCCCGCATATTCAGTACAAAAGACCCTCAGAAGGATCACGAGAATCTCGCGGTCGGGTGCGCGCGGGGGTGCGGGGTAGATTGCAAGGGGGCGGAGAGTGTTCGTACTGTAGGATAGTACTAGGATAGTACTATCACTTTATTCTGTGTCAGCGTTTTGTCGACTACACTAGAAGAATATATGTGGGCTGAGTTAATAACGCTAATAACAGCTAGCGGATTATTTTCACTAGAGATTTGCCAATTTTCACACAAGTTTACTAAGACTCTTGACTGTTGTACTAGCACTGCGAATAGAGCTTGTATATTTTATACTATATCTATAACAATTTGTTTCTGCAATTAGGGCCTTGAATAATTTCATTGTTTCGCTTTTAATTCTGTAGCGTTACATTTTGAGGTTCTAAAAATATTAAAGTTAGTTGCTTTTGTTCATGTCATTTTCATGTATTCTATGGTTCATGTAGTTCTCAAACCGATTGCCCAAATTAGAAAAAAAATTGTCATCGTAGGTGTTTGTTCAGGTAGATTTTAGGTAAGTATATATGTGTGAAAAAGAGCTTGCAAATACTGAATTTCTTTAAAATATTTTATAATAGACGTAGAAATTAGCACATGTTGTTGAAATTTGTATGTGTCGTTGATGGACGTATTGCGAGCATTGTGTTTGTGTAACACTGAAAAATGTATAAATATTAGTCTATCATAGTGCCACAATACAAAAATTATAGTAAGTATATTGCTAAGTATAAGTATATTGCTGAAATATATTTGAACCCGTCCAAATTATCCCTTTCCAGCCCAAAGGCACTTAGCTATCTTTTTTGATATCTAAGCAGATAAGTTTGTCAGAGTTCTTATCTAAGCAGATAAGTTTGTCAGAGTTCTTATCAAAAGGTTGTCAAGGCTCTTATTAAACTGGTTAAGAAGTCTGGTGTAAGTTGGTGCAAAATTACTGATAACTTTGTGGGAGAGATGTCTACAGCTATTTAAAGAAGTTGGCGGATATTGGGACGTTGACCTAACTTTTAAACATATTAAAGAAAAGTCTATTGGACAAGAAAAAATACCGGCACATACCACCATAATTTCTAGGTTGGGCAACGCGCAACCCTGCCTTATAAGACAGTGCTCGAGCACTTTTTTTTATGTTACAAGTTGGCAAACGATTGCCAACTTGTAACATAAAAACATAAGCCGTAGTATTTTAAGGTAAATAAAACTTTTTATCAATTTCAATAAGATTTCCATTTCCCAGATATTCTATGGGAAATTCGTATCAATTAATTAGTGACTGATGGATTTGATTGTTTAATTATTGTTTTATTAACTTTTTCATTTAAGAATTAATGGAAGCCACAAAAGCTAAGCTAATAAGCTAAGTTGAAGCTAATAAAAAACGCAAAATTTGCAACCACAGGCAGGATATCTGCATGCTCACCGTCAGCACCTTGTTATTTGTACAAATATATCCAGACACGAGAAGTGTTAAATAAAAATATTTTTCACCTTAAAGCTCGGAAACATTTGTTTTGTCGGTTAAATTCTGCGGCCAAAAGCGATTTTTGGCCTCTAGCGGGCAAAAGGTTTCTGAAATTCGAACGCGATGTACTTATTATTTTGTAGTATGCTGCAGTACTGGCCGCTTGTAAAACCAGGCACGCACTATCGTTTTCAAGATGAGAAAGAGGGATGCAGCTATAGGAAAGAAACAAATAGTATTATGAATAGTGAATGCCTGGTGGGTAAGGTACTGGCTGATAATGAAAAGTAAATTTAAAATTCGATCGCCTTTTTTGTTCTCTTGCCCAGATTAATGGACTCGCCCTTTGACTTCAAATCAACGCAATACAAAATAGATTTGCCTGCCACTGCCTATCCTCTGTCTCCATATTGAAATCCAATGAAAATGAACCTTGTTCCGCTAATTTATCAAGTAGTTTATAGGTAGAGTCACGAACATAGGCACAGTAGTCCCAAAAATAATAATATTTTAATTATAGTGATTTTCTTTTTAATGTCTAGTATTCTTTATCTATACATGGCCACTCGTCCGTGAAAACTCTTTGACCTTGAGCTGGTCTCTGGGTACGGAGGTTTGTAGCGAAGCGCTGGTTCAGGTTATACTGGTTAAGTTTCCACTTGCTTGCTGCCGTCAGTACCATTATGTAGGTATTATGCCCTTACGTTAAAACGTTTGAGTAATTATTTCTTATATTTGAATTGCTATTCTTGCATTATGTTAACATTTCCTCGCTTTCATGAGGTGAAAAATTTTGTGTTTCGCTCGGCAGCAAAGTTATTTTGCGTCTCGTGCTTTGAAACCTTCGCCACGCTCAGGATTCTTCTTTTGAACCACTCGCTTCGCTCGTGGTTCAATCCTAGAATCCTTCGCTTGCTCAGGTTTCAATACGAGGCACTCGCGCCAAATAAACCTTTTGCTGCCTTGCATAACAAATAACTATTTTCGAATTTGCGTGTGTTTGATCCAATTATCATTTTGAAGCCTTTATTAAACCTCAAATAAAAATAATTTAATATATTTATGTGGATAAGACAGACGCGCATTCTTAAATGCATGCCAACTAGAATAACAATAATTTTATCAAAAATAATAAAAATAATGATGGTGTTCACTCGTTTGAAAGTACAACGAACACGTCATTTCACCATAGATAAAATAATAGTAATTTCACTTAAAACCCTCTGTGCACATCTGTGGAGGTTACAGGGTCCTTCCCTTAAGGTTCAAAATCAATACAGATAACAATATAAAAGGAGGCTTAGTTATTAAATTTTCACGTTTGAATAGATGTGCATTCGGAGTTTAGAGGAGTTTGTGTGAAGAAAAGATGAAAGAAAAACTAATTATTCAACTTCTGTGACACTACAAACCAAAGTACAATAAAGTACAGATAAAAAAGAAAATAATTTGTTTTAAAGAAAATAAACTTAAAGAACTGCACTAAGGTATGCAAGGTGGCGCAATAGAGAAAGGTGAACGACTCAGCAAAAAGTCCATCTCGAAGAGACGGTCGCTGTTTTTCAGTCGTATCTAGTAAAGAAGCATGAAAGCATGTGTGTGTGTCTATGTTTATCAGTAGGTAGTTATGTTTATTTGTCGAGGATATATTTATTAAATAGGCCGCGATAAAAACCCAGTATTGTAAAAACAGTTTGACGGGTTCTTACCACGATATGGATTTTTGATGAGTTTCCGATATTTCGGCGCTGTTGCAAGCACCATGATCACGGATGAACTGGAGTCTGTGGGTAGTTAAACTTATTGGCAGACATATCTGTCTACCTTCCTTCTAGTTCTTTTATTTTGGTGACTGCCGGAACTGTTGAAACTCGATCGAAACTCACTTCGACAATATACACTCACTACGTCACTGCGAATTGCCGTACGTTTATCGCGCACATTGTTCCTACATAGGTCCACTACTGGATTCCACATATTAGATATTTTGTACCCATCTTCCCGATTGAAGTTTTAGTTTGAAGTCTGTTTTTATAATAGTGTTAGTGACCGCGAAACTCTCAAACAATATAACCCAGTATTGTGTTTCGTAATAAATCGGTTACATACGTGACCCGGCCTTGACGGTCAACATATTCGCGAATAACATTTACTAAAAGAAATCTATCTCTTAAATTTACGCCAACACGATATCAGAAATTTGACAAAAATTCGAAGACATAAGAACGTGTGCCTATTAATGTTCCCAGCAAAGATGCAATGTAGCAGCGAGATTCGTCCGAGCATTATTATTTCTACGCTCTCGTGCCGATATTTTTGTCATTTCGATGTTCAATACCAGTTATAGCGCCTCAAATCAAGTAGCGATTGACTTTTCTGTTCGATCAAGAAGTTAAGCAATGTTCATTCTAACCTAAAATTGGGTAATCATAATCATATGCTGCATTACATGTCAGACAGATCTCACAAACTCTGGTAATAGATAATAGGTCTTTACCTATGAAATTGCCGAAATTTTCTTACACATTAATGAGATCATAATTCCTATAATTCTAATGCTATTTTTTCCATTTGTCTTATATTTAAAAGTTGACTTTAAGGTTATCAATTTACGCATAAAATAAAGTTTTTATTTTTAGTTTGATATACATATAAAATTAAAGGTTCGAAAATTGTTCGTCTTAAATGTCGTCCGATTTCAGCATTAGATTTGTTATATTTTTTTACAGATAGTATTTTTCGAAAATTTAATTTAAGTTTCTGTTAGCTTAACGTCTTCCCAATAATGCTTAAAAAATTAAAAACAATTGGATTTATAATTCCTAATAAAAATGCAAAAATGTTAGTACTGAAAATTGAGTTTACCTAAAATTCGCCATACAAAACGGCAATTTCATAGGTAAAGACCTAATATATAGACATCTATTGAATGGCATCACATCTCATTACCAGTCGTATTGGTGCCAGAGGTATACAATACAATATTCTTTATTGCACACGAAATTACAACCTACAACGGCCTCTGACATGGCTCATTAACGATCACATTCGTAGAAAGCAGTCGGGGCCAACGGCTTAACGTGTCTTCCGTAGCACGGAATCATTTAACTTTTCGGACAAAATTACAATAAGATCAGAATTCACCCAAAGTGATTTGTGTTTGTCAGTGAAGATGGGATGACGGGAATCGAACCTAGAACCTCCGGATCGAAAACCAAACGCACTAACCGGTAGGCCACGGAGGCTGTTGGGTGCTACGTCGGTTTTAGCTTATATCTGTCACCGGAAAATGATCAGAATCGTAAGTTGATCAATTTCTTAATAAGTTGATCAACTTTTGAAAAATAATATATAAGGTGTTTTTTAATTAGACCCAAATATTGTTAGGGTTACCTCAAGGACCTAAATGAATACTATTGGTGTTATTTTTTTAAATTTTTATTCGCTAGTTTTCGAGAAAAATCCTAAAAACAATACCGTTAAATATCGTAAAATGAACACTCCGTATCAGCATAGGCGGCAGCGCGGAGTCGTGAGCCAATCACGCGCGAGCCGAGTGCGCGGTTCGGGCGGTTTCGGCTCGGTTTCGGGCTCTTAGTACGGTCGAAATCATTACTACAGGATGATTGCAAATAATAAAAAAATTTTTGTTTGAAAATTATAAAAAAAAACTAGCGGGAGGATTTTTCTAAAACTTTGATAAACCTTTTTCTTTATCATTGTTACACCACCCCTAGGAATATTTGGGTCTAATTTAAAAACACCTTATATTCGTAGGAAATTCGTAGGTGCATAGGTCCGTTAGGAGGTTATATACTACTCAAAACAAAATAAGAGCCAGCAGGTTTTTTTGATATATCGTAAAAATAATTAAGTAGTGTATATTTTTATGTACGTTTTATTTAGCTTATTCTATTGTTTACAATTTAAACTAATAAATGTTTCAAATAATGCTCAATGGAAATTTTTATCGAACTTTAATTGAAAAACTACAATTAAAGATATATCAAAACAACCTGCTGGCCCTTATTTTCTTTTGAGTAGTATATTTAGACCAAAACCAATTCGGTACAGTCATTTGTACTAGGATGACTTTTAATTAGTTCTTGATAGCAAAAGATATGCATGTACTCATGATACTGAACAACTTTTCACCAGGAAGAGAACTTCGTAGAACTGGGTGCCTTAGAGCTATTCCCGGACGCACTGCACTGCTCGAAAAAAATCCGCGCGTGCTAGGGCCATCTTATTACGAGAGCCTACCTGCTGACATAAAAACCGGTCAAGTGCGAGTCGGACTCGCGCGCCGAGGGTTCCGATATACCTATAGTATTTTTGGAAGCAATAAAGTCCATTTTCAGGACCGCAAAACTAAATTTGTTTGTAAAGGTTTTTTGCAGATTTCTGAAAAACTGTGCAACTTAGAAAGATCGTTTTATTTTTGCTGTAAAGTTTACATAAACCTCTGTCAACTGTAATTAATTCAGATTTTCCCTTACTCAAACTTCGGAGATAAGGGGGGGGGGAATGGTATTTTTTTGACATTTTTCATCATAACTTGAAAACTAAGAAACTTAAAAAAATACAAAAATATATTTTAAAATGTACAAGTAAAGCCCTTTCATATGATACCCCACTCGACCTAGTAGCGACAATTTGAAATTTGGCCCCCCCTATTTTGGCCCCCTTTACATTAATAATCATACTTTTTTCAAAAAATTTTCATGTGCAATTAAGTTGGGCAACTATATTCTAAAACTATTCCAAATTTCAGCTCGATAGCGTAAGTGGTTGCTGAGATATAGAGGTGTGACAGACAGACGGACAGACAGACAGACGGACAGACAGAGCGGCACCATAAGGGTTCCTTTTTTTACCATTTTGGTATCGGAACCCTAAAAATGAACCCTCTGACGAAACATTTAGGCGTCGGCTGAAGGATTTTTTATTGGATAAAGTACTGTACTCTGTAAAAGAGTATATTAGTTTTATTAAATAAATTTTGACATTTGTGACATAAATATTTAATGTTAAAATAAAAGTAATTTAATAGTTTATTTGACATTTCCTTTGACATTATTTATTATTGATTAAAATACACTTAAGTATTTTATGTTTATTGGTTTATTTTGACATGTTTCACTTATTTTGACATTAAATATTATAATTACAATGAATTTGCTATGTTTTACCTGTCTTTTGACATACTTTTATTTTATTTCCAATATTATTGACGATCATATTATTCATTGACATCTGAACAATCTATGTAATTTTGAATTTGATAATATGAAATAAAGAAATCTAATCTAATCTAATCAAGGAACGTAGGTCGAAATACGAAAAACCAAATTTTAACTTCCATACAAAATGCGCTATCAGCTGATGCAGTTTTTATTGGAGGTCAAAACTTGATTTTCGTATTTCGACCTATGTATCATGAGTACATTCATACCTTTTTCTATCAAGAACTAATTAAAAGTCACCCTATAGATAGTTGATTTACTTGGAAATTGATCAACGTCTGGTTATTTAGCGATTCCAATTTATTTCTTAGTCTAGTTTATCACTATTATCCGAGCGGTACTGTTGCGATAACTATGTAAAACCCGAAGAAATAATTAAGACTTCAGAAGAAAATACATTAAGAAATTTATAAAGAGTTTGTGCTTTATAGAAGAGAAACTAAAACTTTACTTTAAAATTAGGTGTAAGTAAATGAAGATACTTTGAAAGAAGCCCTATTAAAAAAAAAACCGGTCAAGTGCGAGTCAGACTCGTGCGCCGAGGGTTCCGATATACCTATAGTATTTTTGGAAGCAATAAAGTCCATTTTCAGGACCGCAAAACTAAATTTGTTTGTAAAGGTTTTTTGCAGATTTCTGAAAAACTGTGCAACTTAGAAAGATCGTTTTATTTTTGCTGTAAAGTTTATATAAACTTCTGTCAACTGTAATTAATTCAGATTTTTCCTTTCATATGATATGAAAGCCCTTTCATATGATACCCCACTCGACCTAGTAGCGACAATTTGAAATTTGGCCCCCCCTATTTTGGCCCCCTTTATATTAATAATCATACTTTTTTCAAAATTTTTTCTTGTGCAATTAAGTTGGGCAACTATATTCTAAAACTATTCCAAATTTCAGGTTGATAGCATAAGTGGTTGCTGAGATATAGAGGTGTGACAGACAGACGGACAGACAGACAGACAGACAGACAGAGCGGCACCATAAGGGTTCCTTTTTTTTACCATTTTGGTATCGGAACCCTAAAAAGGACGGATTGCAATCCGGGAGTGCCGGCAGAAGGGAAAACTTGCATTTTTGAATATTATGCTTTTTGTAAGGGTCAATCGCGCCATTGCTCGCGTACTTCTTTGATGTCACTGAATAAAAACCCGTATTGTAAAACAATACGGTTGAAAGTTGACGCTTTTCGATCAGGCTACGGATCTGACGCGAGATCTGACGCGTGTTTAACATTTTTTACCCATATAAAAAAGTGCCAAGCGCCGCTAAAGAAGCTTACACTTAAAAAAAAAACAAACAATAAACCACAGCCAGCAGCAATGTATACAAAACTGCCGCAATTTAACGTCACGTGACACGGAAATGAATGAAAGAATTTAGCAAGCTTATAAAACAGTCTGATTTGTGCACATCAGGTGGTTCTTTTAGATACAACTATTATTATAGCAACCCTGAACCAAGCCTTGACTTTCACCAAGAAATGCAGAAAGTTAGAATAAATAGCGTGACCCTGTGGTGCCGGCAAAGAATAGTCCCTACCTATCTCTTCCCGTGGGAGTTCTAAGAGGCGACTAAGACATTGTACGGGCTAGTAGCTTCCTTCGGTGTATCTTAATATCTTACATACTGCAGTTACCTACAACCGCGGTCAATGGTGCCACCGGTATATAACGCTAACAAGCGTCGTGACTATAGTACTTTCTCCTACATATTATTCCAGGAAAGGTTGAAATACTGGAGTTTCCTGTCCTGTAGTGAACGGATCCTAAGATCTTATGATAAGGGTAAACAAAACACTGTGATCCTTAAAACTGTGCATCTAGACTATTAAACTGAATAACTTTATATAAGAAGTATAGGTCGAAAACCGAAAAAAAGGACGGGTTGCACTCCGTGAGTGCCGGCAGAAGTGAAGACTTGCATTTTTTAATATTATGCTTTTTCGGTCAATCGCGCCATTGTTCGCGTACTTCTTTGATGTCGGTTGACAGTTGACTCTTTTTCGATCAGGCTACGGATCTAACGCGAGATCTGACGCGACATCTGACGCGAGTTTAACATTTTTTATCCATCTAAAAAAGTGCCAAGCGCCGCTAAAGAAGTTTTCACTTCATATCCCACATTCATATCCCAACTGCCGAAAAGCTGCCACGAGGTCACGACCTTCCCTGGTCCATATGGAAGTCACTGAACAGACTGCGGTCGGGCGTTGGCAGGTGCGGGGAACTCATGAAGAGGTGGGGCTTCTCTGATAACGACAAGTGTGAATGCGGTATTTTGCAAACCATGACACACTTGCTGTCGTGCCCTAATTATCCAGTCTCCTGCACTCGGAGGGACCTTTTTGAAGGCAACCAAAAGACTATTGATGTGGCTACTTTTTGGGCTAAGCTTTTATAGTCAGTTTTGCCATTGACTCGAAAAGAAGAAGAAGAAGAAGACTTCAAAAATAGACTTCCCATAGAAACTGCACCAGCTGATTGCGCATTTTGTATGGGACAAGTAAAATCTCTTTTTCGTACTTCGACCTATGTTCCTTAGGGAAAGTTGTTCAGTTTCAAGGTCCAAATTCACAGTTCAATGATTACTACTCAGATCGTACGAGTGAGCTTTGTACGAGTATACATGCCGGCGTCCGAGTACGATAGCGTCCGAGTACGAGTAGTAATCCGAGTGAACTCGGTCCGAGCAGACTATACAGTTTCAATGATATCAGTGTTTACTCTAACACCCGGTCTCTGCATAACAGGACTATCCTACGATCAAATTTGGTTTTTCGTATTTCGACCTATGTTCCCTGGGATAAGTTGTTCAGTTACTGATACTGATCCCGCCCCTGAGCTATGGCATGCAATCAAATTAACAGCCTGTATATAAAGACAATAATTGTGAATTGCGTGAGATTGTCGCGGCTGGAACAATGGACCGCGGTTGTTGGTGGCCGCAGTATGTAAGATACGCAGAAGGACGCTGCTCGACCTTCGATCTAAAATAGCTTAGTCGCCTTTTACGACACCGGTAGACATGGGGTGGTACTATTCTTAGCCATGTTAAAAAATAAATAAAATTTTGTTTATATTTAAAAAAGATTCACGTAAAATACATGAGCAGCAAATAATGTTATATTTAGTGCAAATTTGTGAATTTCGTAAGAGTTTGTAAATGATCCAAATAAAATTAAGACGTCACAAGCTAGTAATTTTGTACTAGTTATACTCGTATCCATAAAAAATCCGTTTAGACGTCCAATAAAGAGTTGCTGATTTGACAAGGGTGTCACGTAGCGGATTCTTAGCCAGATAATTTACAAAGCACAATTTCCGTCGTGTCATTTTCAGATTCAGATAATTTTATTCAATGTAGATTCTTTACAGAATACTAATTGAATGTCATGCAGAATACAATGCAAATAGAGCGAGTCTACGCCGTTTCGGATCGTGCTACGGCAGCGTCAAAAAGATGGCAAGACACCACTGCAGCACGGCCTACTTTAAGAGTTGGCTTTTTACAATGTGTTTCTTGTGTTTCGCTGGAATATCAGAGCACCATACCTCTTTGTCATTCATATAGTCATCTAATCTATAGTAAGCTTTTTTACATATTTTTACATTTGATTTCTTAAATAAGTAGATGTATCTCCAACTGATATAATTTTCTAATTCTACGAATATCCGAACAACATCCGCTGTTTGGATAATCTTGACCAACTTTCCGTAAGTTGCATCCCGTGTCACAATATTTCCACGTCAGACGAACAAAGGAAGCGATATGTAGACGACTTTCTAGTTTTCTCTTCAATTTAATTTTGATTGATTTTGTTTGTACAAGAATTGTGAAAACGGAAGGTGACGAAGTTAGATGAGTATTAAATTAGTTTAGTTTATAGGTTTTATTTTGGTCGCTTTACCCCGACGGGAAAGAGGCGTGATGCTATGGTATGTACGTAAAGATGCCTATATCAACAGTGAGAAAAGTGCCTTACGAGGCTGCTCAGTGTGTGTAGACGGACCTTTTTAGTTTTATTTTTAGTATGTTTCACGGCAAATGTATAAGTTAAATTTATATACTGTCGTTCAAACACAGGGTTAACTACAACTGGACATATATTATAAACATCATAAACATAGTATCCCTAGAATCATTCAATTTTAAAAATGTTCTTGATTTCATATAGAAAAGTACGATTAACAGTACATTCAATATAAAAATTTCGTTGACCAAATTAAGATTTCCGAAATCACTATATTGCAGTATAATTATTATGGTGTATTGAGATTTTGAAAATATGAATTTTTTCTTCATTCATTGACGCCGACCTAACCGTATTTGCTACCTAATTGGCCGCCTTCATATACGTAAATTCATCAAAAACAATTTTTCTTATTCTTGCAAACTAAAATCTAAAGCTTTCAATCTTTTCAACCTGGATTCGAAATTTCGCAGATGTAAGTAAAACCCACATTGACAAAGCTATTTCGTAACAATGAAACTGGGTGACCTAACTTCGAGTCTATATTTCAGCATTACATAACTAATGTTACGTCGTTTTATAGGACATTAGAACCGCAAATAATTTAGCGGACAGACAAACAAGGTTAGTGCGAAAATTTATTTCAATTTTGCGAGGAGATTAATAGCTATTTGATAGAAGTGGAACGGACGCTGCTACAAGGATGAATAGTAATCTTACATGTTATTTAGTAAGAATTTAGTGAAAGTTTTTAATGTTATTTCACATCACATAATAGTAGATTAGTAGCCAAGGGCTGTAAGGCATCAATTGCAGCTCGAGATATTTAGGCGCACGAGCGCAGCAAGGGCGCCTATAGTTCGAGGGTGCAATTGAAGCTTACACCCGAGCTAACTACTCTGCTTTACATCTCGATTGTGAGGTAAGTAGGTCCTTATTACCACCAAATTGTAGGTGACCAATTAGCACTATAGGGTGATAATGTAGCTAGAAAAGCCCTAGGGCGGTAAGTAATTAAAACGCCCGCCGCCCCGCTGCTGGAGGCGGCCATCAAGGCGGAGCCGCGCGTGGAGGTGGAGGTGCTGCCGGGCGGGGGCGTTACAATTACTAACCGCCCTAGGGCTTTTCTAGCTACATTATTACCCTAGAGCGCTAATTGGTCACCTACAAGCCCCATTTGGGGGTAATAAGGACCTACTTTCCGAATATGAGAGATGTAAAAGTTTTATGTTCAACATTCAGACCTTTGGTAGCTACGTAGAGGTCCGCTACGTCTGTAGCATTTTGCTACGCGTATGCTACGAGCAGTGGCGGCCTTACCCATTGCGAGGCTCCGGGCGGCAAGTTTTTGCGAGGCCCTTTGTCTTCTTATGTATTTCAGCACCGAAATAATGTCCTCGTTTCCTTCATACACACGGATGAACATATTCAGTTCTTCGTACAATTCATGTCCATCAATATCACATGATTCTCCTACTGTCATCATAGATGTTTGCAAGTCGCTGCATTGCTTTAAAAGTTCACTATCACTAATTTCCTTTAACTTTTTTATATTATACATGAAACCAAATATGCTCTCATGATGTTTAAGAGCCTCAAACCTAGGATGGCAGCTTGCGCGCACATTGTCGACAATGACATAAAAATAGTTTATTTTGAAAATTTCTTCCGCATTCAATTCATGAGCTTCATCTTCCCCTTCATAATCAAAATGCCTTTTTTTACGTCGTCTTCTGACATCTTTGAATTCTCTGTCAATATCATTTTCCTCTGCTATTTCTCTCGCTGTTACAAGGGATGACTGAAAACCATTTTCTCGATACTTATCGAGCCAATTTGTGAATGCGTCTAGGTGTTGTATAGCCACATCTAAGTGCATGTTTTCGCTTTGCCACATTTTACTTATAACATTTATCTTTGTAAGAATGTCATACCATATGACAAGTGACACTACAAATTCGTAGGTAGTTATTTCCTTTTCTATAGAATGGCATTTGCTTGGGTTGTTGCGCGAGGCCCCTGCAAGAGCGAGGCCCCGGGCGATTGCCCCGTTCGCCACCCCCTAAAGCCGCCCCTGGCTACGAGCTTAGATGGGCCGTATTTTTTGGAAAGTTTTTAAAAAAATTAAAAGAATTCCGATTTAAATATACCTGCTGCCCTAATAATAAGTAGAAGGAAAAAAGTTCATTTTTGTTTATTTGTTAAGAATTTTTAATTATGCTCTATCGTTGCATTATTCTTTATGATTTCGGCTCTGAAAATCTAACCTTTTATTCGAAGATAAATGAAGACTGGTCCTTAGTTGTAATGTTACGTCATCATCATCACACGTCTGCATTATCAAATGTTATGAAGCTAACACAAGCCAAATCTACAATGCAAGGACCCTCACCTTTCCTCAGAATCAATCTTCCCCTTTCGCCTGGGATGGTTCTTCTTCGGTCGGACATCTCGTTTGTGTTTTGCAGCAGAAGTGTCCAGGAGTACAGCTTCCAGGTCCAGCGTAGGATCTCCAGGTGTCTCCAGGCGGGGTTTCCTGGATGACGGGGATGTTAGTTAGTGTTTGGATGTTAGGGTACATGAGGGGTAGATCATGGCATAATTTTACTTGCGCCTGGTAGGTCAAGTTAATCTCAGAATAAAGACCTCCTTGCTTCGCTCGGACGTAGTCTTTAGGCAAGTCACGTGACTTGCTTGTTAGCCGTGCTTGTTAGGCTCACACTCGGGGCTTTGAGTAAGGACTTTAATGCTTTGAGGCAACGTCTCGATTAGTTTGCCATTATACAGGGTGTAAGGGACGCTGTACCGAAAACTAAACGAGCGTGAAACTATTCCTAACACCATGTAGACCAATAACCAATTATAATATCATTGTCATTAACATGATCTCAAGCCAATCAAAAGCTGATGACGTAGTGATAAGCAAAGTCTCGTGACTTAGATCACTGACACTGAGAGTAGCCAGGTATAGCACGTAATTATACCATGGGGTAAATGATAGTGTTGAAATCTTGTAAGGACAAAAATGTTCCTATGAATGGAATTTGATCTACAATATATGACATTGTGACCAATTGGTGACAGATAGACTCTGAGGGCAGTGGATTTTATCCTAGGTCATCAAGTACAAGAAATTTGCAAGTTTATAGCGAAAGTAGGGACCTATTAAATTATCACTACAGATGCGTTGGTCTGCCAATGCGCAGCTTGGCAGGTTCGGTACAATGGGAGAGAAAAGTGCTTACGCTGTACCGTACCTGCCAGGTAGCGCATTAGCAGATCAACGTAGTGTTGATCTAACAAGCCATTACTAACACTACAAAAAAGCTAATTTCTTATACTCTATGACGTAGGATAACTTGCTCTCCCCTTAGACTATGAGTTCTGTGTACTTTTTGACGTTACATGCTTATGATCCATCAACTTTTCACAAATACTTCTAACCAAAAAATCCACAAACTACACAGTTTTTAAACATTTGTTTAAATTAACGCAAGGAAGTCTTTAGGCTCCATAATCAGTATCTATCTAAATACTGTATCTAAAACACGCTTCCGCTATGATATACTTACATATGTACCCAAAGCACACTCCACGAAAGATTTAGACATTTACAGGTAAAATCGGTGAAATATTTTTGCTTGAAGAATGACTGCATGCTTTCGATATTGGAGCAACAGAGATACGTATCACTTCTTCCTGTTCTCACGCATACGTCTATCCTGCTCTCATCCTACTGCGTAGCGAGCCATTTGGTGTACATTTTACATTATGATCAATATTTTAGCTTACTCCAACGCTAACCAACACATTTTGCAGCTATGACAAGAGTAATCGGCTAAAGCTGTCAAAAAACCGGTCAAGTGCGAGTCGGACTCGCGCGCCGAGGGTTCTGATATACTTTTTGTATTTTTGGAAGCAATAAAGTCCATGTTTAGAACCGCAAAACTAAATTTGTTTGTAAAGGTTATTTGCAGATTTCTAAAAAACTGTGCAACTTAGAAAGATCGTTTTATTTTTGCTGTAATGTTTACATAAATTTCTGTCAACTGTAATAAATTCAGATTTTACCATTCACAAACTTCGGAGATAAGGAGGAGGAATGGTGTTTGTCCTTACATTTTTCATCATAACTTGAAAACTAAGTTAGCAACTATATTCTAAAACTATTTCGAATTTCAGGTCGATAGCATGAGTGGTTGCTGAGATATAGAGGTGTGACAGACAGACGGACAGACCGACAGAGCGGCACCATAAGGGTTCCTTTTTTTACCATTTTGGTATCGGAACCCTAAAAACAAGTTTGTAAAACAATGTTACGAGTATTCTTCCCGTCAAATATACTCTGGTTTTAGAGTCATGGCTGCAAGATGTGTTGGTGAGCGATGGAATAAACTAAAAAATGGATTATAAATATTTTGGTCAGCCTGAAAAAATCCAAACTTGGTGTAATCGAAATATTTTTTAACTTATAAGAAATCAGTGACGGAATGGTAGCAAGTATACATGTTAAGCCTTTTAAAGAGCCCTTTCAATGGAATAGATTTGTGTAAAATAAACATACAAATTCCATACAAAAAATTATGACGTCATACCTGCGAATACATCCGCTCAAGAACTTGAAGACTGTGAGGGCGCTGCCAGTTAGTTATCCTACGTCATAGAGTATTAGAAAT
Source organism: Athrips mouffetella (assembly GCA_947532105.1). NCBI lineage: Eukaryota > Metazoa > Arthropoda > Insecta > Lepidoptera > Gelechiidae > Athrips > Athrips mouffetella. The sequence continues at coordinate 30,638,418 of OX383960.1, read as the reverse complement.
AGTAGCCTATTAGATCCGAAAAACGTTGGTCTGCCAATACGCAACCTGGCAGGTTTGGTACAGTCGGAGAGAAATGCGGTTTTGTCATAGAGTACACGAATGAAACCTGTTTGTAGAAATAGGACCACAAATGTGATGAAAAAAGATAAGGAAACATAATTTATTTTTGCTCGAAAATTTGTTGAAGTACGTCGTAAGAGTGAGTGCGCATTGGTCATGTTACTCTTGGCTTCTGCGGCTCGGCCTGCAATTCTCGGATCTCGTGTGTAATCACCAAAATTGCGTACTTGCATCTTAATGCGCTATATACATTTATTCATATTCTGATGCGTTCATTCTGCTCCGTGGTTTATTCCCTCATAAGAACAGGATGTTGTGGTTGATTTAGTCTGGTCTCTATTTTTAGTGCACTTATTTCAAACAGCTTTCTTGAGCTGTGTTGTTGTTTCCATCAATCACAGAAAGATGACAAGTGATGTCTTAAAGTCACGGTCAAAGCCAGGGTTTTTTTATAAGGTGTTAATTTTACTCTAGGGGCATGTTCTGCCAACAAAACTGAATTTTCCCAAAAGCATACGTTAATGTAAAATAATAAAAAATCATCGCTTCTTGTAAAATTACACTACAGGCAGTAAGATTTTATTTAAAATCGTATGGTGTCAGCTTTTGTTCCATTTTACAACTCTTTTTTTTGACAAAGTTGTTCAGTTTGGGTGACCGATCGCTAATGTCCTTAGAAATTGAAAAAAAAACACCTTGTAATAAAAGTGCTATACAAGATGGCGGATAGTGCAGGAGTCATTCTCTTGAAACTAAATTTGTGAACTTTCACAGAAAGAAAGATAACAAATTTAGGTTCATTTTGTGGTCCTCCTAACCTTGCGCATCTACCAACCTTTAAGACTGCACTCCGTGCACACTAGCGCCCTCATCAGAATTTAATTAATTTCTTTAAATTAGAGACCAAAATGAAAAATTTAAGAACGGCTAAGTGTTCTTTGTCAAGATAGCGTTATTTTAAACTATTACAATTAGCTTTATGATATTTTGTTTATTCAAAACCCTTAAAACGGAAATTGGTGGCCACCGCGTTCCGTTCAAAGGATTTTGAATAAGCAGGATAACATAAAGCTTATTGTTATAGTTTAAAATAACGCTATCCTGACAAAGAACACTTAGCCGTTCTTCAATTTTTCATTTTGGTCTCCAATTCAAAGAAATTAATTAAATTCTGATGAGGGCGCTAGTGTGCGCGGAGTGCAGTCTTAAGCGTCTGCGACTTTTTTACACCTGAAATAAACCTAATCCTAAGGGTACAAGGAATAGCGCAAAACTAGCATCAACTCACCATACGTCAATTAGATAGATATTTTTTATTAACAAGGTGTAACAGAAAGGGTGTATCAACCCTGACGGATGTGATTCTACCCATGAAACTGAACAACTTTCCTCAAGGAACATAGGTCGAAATAAGAAATTAAAAAAAATTACCCCCCATAAAAACTGCGCTATCAGCTGATTCAGTTTCTATGGGATCAGGTTTTTATTTCATATTTCGACCTATGGTCCTCAGGGAAAGTTGTTCAGTTTCATGGGCAGATTCACCTCCTTCAGGGTTGGCATACCTTTTTTGTTACACCCTGTATAGGTACAAAACAGGTTCAAAACAGGTTCAAAACAAGAGAAAGGTATTAAATCTAAGTTACCGATAGTGTACCATATCATGGACGAATAATACCATATACTCTAATAGACCCTATATCAGCAACAGAACCGCGAAACCCAGCCAATTCGGGTCTATCCCACTATTTCCATGGAAATGCCAAATATATATTTTTTTAAAGTATCCCATATTTCCAAGTAAAAATCGCCAACTAAAAATGTGGTATAAACTACTGACCCATTTCGGTTGACAGCTGTCAAACATAAAACCTCTATTATAACTCAAAAAGTACTGAAGACTACTCGTGTGCTAAGAAAATGATAGATCTCGTCGAGATATTCATTTCGATTCACCTCCAAACGCCTATTGCCTTGCAGGACGTTACACATAAATTTCTGTTTGACTGTAGTTGACTAGTCACCATTCTGAAGAGTTTTTGTTTCCATCAATCACAATGAGATGACAGGTGAAGTTTCAAAGCCAGGGTCTACGCCAAAGTCGGGAACATGATACCAGGAAACACGTCAGTGTTATGCAACTTTGGTACTGAGTGGTAGAGAAGTATTGCGTTTCTGTTCAGATTTAAGGATATCACCCATTCTTGGTTGCACCCCATACCTTCGCAGAAAGCGCTTTGAAACATATTTTATAAATCGCACCGCTAAAGAGTGGAATTCTCTACCTGCATCTGTGTTCATATAACCCTAGTTCATATAACCCGAATCTATTCAAGTCGCGAGTGAATAGGCTTCTTCTTCTCAGGCTCGTTCCAGCGTCGACCTCATCCCTGTCTTCAAGACTAAATAGAGGTCAAGAGGAAATGACGATAAAAAAAATGAAGTATCTGGACGACTGAGCTTCAACATTAAAATATCACCGGGTGAGCAAGCTATGCTATCCGCCAACAGATGGCGCTGTAGAATTCTGCCTCAAACGCGGTATTTAAAAAAATATGCTTAAAAACACGGGGAAAACGAATTTTCCTAGACATGAGACCTATGTAGATCTATTTTATCGCCCCCGAAAACTCCCGTATGGAAAATTTCATCAAAGCCGAGCCGTTTTCCAGAAATCGTTTATTCCTACGCTTACCAATCTTTTTTGCATCCATGACACTAAAACTAGAGTGTATTTGACGTAAAGACTCACATTGTTTAACAAACTTGTTTTTGCTGACAGCTTTAGCCGATTGCTTTTGCCATAGCTGCAAAATGTGTTGGCAAGCGTTGGAATAAACGAAAAAAATTTATCAAAATAAGGTACTCAGCATATGAAATTGAACAACTTTCCTCAAGAAAATTAAAATTTGGCTTCCTCACACAAACCTTGTGCCGTCAACACTGGAATTTGTATGGAACGAACAAATTTTTTCTTATTTTTCAACCTGAGAAAGTTGTTCAGTTTCATGTCCCGAGTACCATACTCGAGTATAGTAGATGTTTCTGATTTCTGAAATGATAAAGGGAATCAATCTCTGAAATATGATGACAAACACAATAATGGTCAGATAGGACTGTACCTATTTTTTATTGATTTCATTTTTAAATAATTAAAAAGCTGTAAGATATGGCGACTCAAGCCCCTACACATAAACCCGATATAGGGTTTTGTTTAGTAGTTAGGCTAGTTTTAGATAATTTGTGTGTAAAAAACTTTTTTGGAAAATAAATGAAAAAAAATTAAGTGAGAGATGAGACAGGAAGAAGACGTATGAAAAGAAAGAAAAACCGGCTAAGTTCTACTCAGACCACAGAATAACGAGAGGGCCACTCCGCCTGCGTGCCCCATAGAAGCGAAGACAGTGAAAAAATTTGGTTCCTTAATGACTAAGTATACTATCCAATTTATGTAAGGGCTTATTTTGAATGCACATTATAAACACAATCGTTGCTATAGAGACGCTGTCACTGGTTTTTTGCATCTTACTCCCTCGCAATAATGGTACTACGTTTACTCGTATCCCACTCAAAATGACGCTAGTAGTGTGGGTGCGGAAAGCGTGTTACTCGTAGTTTTAGTAAATGGTGACACTGATTTGTATTGAATGAAATAAAGAATTCGTCTCTAGATGCATAGCAAGACGCATGGACTTCAGAGCTCTGTGACTCAGACCCTCGCACCGAGGATACGATTACTACCACAAAACATTTATGAAAGAAAAAATGTCAGTGGTAGATTCGAACCACAGACAAAGTGTACAAAATTTTGTTGAGTCCAAACGGGGACTTAAGAATAAACAATCCGGGGAGCACCACTTCCTCTATGTTACTTAAACGTATGTTCTTGAATCGTGCCAAAACCTAAATACAAGATCAGTCAACGAAACTGAACAACTTTCAGTTAAAGAAACTTTCAGGAAAGGAATAAAGCTTCCTCTTCATACAAACTGTCCAAATAAATAAGTTTTAATTTTTTATTCGACTGCGCAAAGCCGAAAAGGAAGTGTTTCATTCACTAAAAGTTGTTTATCTTCGTTGACTTATCATGTCCTTTTAGTTATCGGAAAGCTATCCCTTTCACCCTCTATACAGGGTGTTAATTTGATTGCGTGCCATAGCTCAGGGGCGGGATTAGTATCAGTAACTGAACAACTTTTCCCAAGGAACATAGGTCGAAAAACGAATTTAAATTTTTGACCTCCCATAGAAACTGCATCAGCTGATAGCGCATTTTGTATGGAAGGTCAAATTTGGTTTTTCGTATTTCGACCTATGCTCCTTAGGAAACGTTGTTTAACACCCAGTATAACTACAATCTACATCCTATTCCTCCTTGCGCTCACAGCCACTCAGACGCATGGACGCGCTATTTACGTGCGCCCCAGAAAGCGCACGGCCGTGACGTCAACGCGGCACACTTTCCAATGGGGTTAGCTCCAGGGGACCGACTCTCGACCATTCGACAACACAACACAATCATCGATCAAGCCAAGTTTTTTTAGGTAATGTCAACAACAATGGTTGGTTTTAATGAAAAAAAAACAGGCCATGTGCGAGTCGGGCACAAAGGGATCTATCTACCATTGCCATTTGATTTTCTATTATTGCCAAGGTTTTTCCATTTGATTTCGAAAATTATAAAAAAATATTGTTAGTTAGTGAGGAAAGTTGTAACATACAAATATTTTTGAATTTTATAGTTATCCTAGCTTTCATAGCACAACAAAATTTTTGCCAAATTTCATAATTCCTTTAACATTTAAAAATATTTCTACTTGATACCTTTACCCGTTTATGAGAAAATGAGTGTTGACAGACAGGCAGACGGACAACAAAGTGATGCATAAGAGATCCGTTTTTTTTTCTTTCGAGGTACGGAACCCTGAATAAGCCCATTAGGGTTTGCTTGTGAACGTATGAAATGTCGTTTTTAGAGCTCTGAACCAAAATGGTACGACGGAACCCTTATTTGCGATTTCGTCTGACTGACTGTCACACCCGTAGGTGACACCAGTATATCTCAGCTAACACTTATGTTATCGCTACCTTATCAAATGAAAGAATTATATAAATATTATTATTAGTGTGATGGGTAAGTCAAAATTTTAAATTGTCATTACTAGTCGATAGAAGTGTAAATAATACGATCTCTTTAAATAGCAGCGTTTTTTAGAAAAGAGCAAAAGTAATTTACAAACAAATTTAGTTTTGCGGTCCTAAAATTGACTTTCTTGGTTCTATATATAAATAAGATCAATTTGTTACCAATTTATGAAATAAACCATTATCTTATCTTATAAATACTATAGGTATATCGGTTAACCGTTTTTTTCTTCTCTTTATTTGAATGTGAACGTAAATTGAGAAGACGCAGATTTAAATCCTACCTTTGGTTGTGTTTTGCGATTTTCTACTTTGTAGAACTAATCGAACACAGAACGTGTTGAAATAAAATAATAATTCTTTTTCTTTCGAGTCGATTCTGGTATCACGTTATTATACAGCCTGAATTTTCATACGTTTTGCTCCCAGAAGCTAGTAATGCGGTCAGTTACCGATTTCACATAGACGCGCCTTACAATTTCACCAAATTTTTTCCAGATACTAGTTAGGTACATAGCTCTCAATTTTTGATAGAAGCCAATTTATGAATATCAAAAAATTTCCATAGAAAATTCAAGAATTGACTCCTTTCAAAAATTGAGAGCTCCATCCATAGCTCTTCCCAATTCGAAACTCGAATAGCTCGAGCCAATTCTTGAATTTCAATAAAATTCGATAGAAAATTCAAGAATTGGCTCCTATCAAAAATTGAGAGCTATGTAACTAACTAGTACCTGGAAAAAATTTGGTGCAATTTGGTGAATTTGGCGATATAAGACTATAAGGGACCGGACTATAGTGTTCTACTCATGATAACAAGCAATATTCCCGAACGAAATTCTTTTAGCTCAAAGTGGTTACATGATCAACTCATTTTGTATGGGAAGGCGAAAAATTTTATTCGGGTAAGTTGCTTGTTTCCATGAGTAGAATCAAAGTGAGCAAAACCAATACAAATTCACGCTATATCTTCTTTGCTGGCGTGATAAGTTCATTGGACCAATACACCGCCACACAGACAATACTATCGAGGACATTGTAAAGATCATCGCATGAGCAGATGGAAGGGCTAGGGGGATGGAGGGGGAGGATAGTAAACAAATCCTCTGGGCAAGGGTCCAGGTTGCACATAGCAAAAAAAAAAGATTGGAATTACTGCTTCGTCAGAGAGAGTATAGTATTCTTTGCTGCTGCGTCATTCGTTTATAAAATGAATAAAAATCATTCTACATTACCCCAGTTGTATTCCCATTCTAACATTATTGTTTATAGTGGAAGAATGTAATTGGCTTAGAGTAACGTAAAACATGTATGTAAAACTATTTAGTGAAGCTGTGTTGTCATCCCGAATAGTTATTAAACAAATAGCCGGTTTTTCTTTCTTTTCATACATCTACTTCCTGACTCTTCTCTCACTCTATCTGACCATTATCATTTATTTTACAAACAGTATGAGCCACTTTTGAGTTTGTGTTTGTCATCATATTTTCCAGATAGATTCTCTTTATCATTTCAGAAATCAGAAACATCTACCATACTTTATTCGAGTATGGTACTCGGGACATGAAATTGAACAACCTCCCCAAGATACGTAGGTTGAAAAATGAGAAAAAAAATTGTTCGTTCTATACAAATGCCAGTGTTGACAGCGCAAGGTTTGTATAAGGAAGTCAAATTTTAGTTTTAAACCTATGTTTCTTGAGGAACGTTGTTCAGTTTCTTAAGCTTAGTACCTTACTATGATCAATTTTTTCGTTTATTCCAACGCTTGCCAACACATTTTGCAGCTATATCAAAAGCAATCGGCTAAAGCTGTCAGCAAAATTAATTATGTAAAACAATGTTAGTCTCAAATATACTGTGTAGTGCGGTCCGTTAGCTGTTTCACGTAGACACGCCTTACAATTTCACCAATTTTTTTCCAGGTACTAGTTAGGTACATAGCTCTCAATTTTTGATAGGAGCCAATTCTTGAATTTTATATGGAATTTTTTTGAAATTCAAGAATTGGCTCCTATCAAAAATTGAGAGCTATGTACCTAACTAATACCTGGAAAAAATTTGGTGCAATTTGGTGAATTTGGCGAAATAAGACTATAAGGGACCGGACTACTGGTTTTAAGTGTCATGGATGCAAAAAAGATTGCTAAGCGAAGGAATAAACGAACACAATGGATTCTACAGTATAGCTAGATGTTTTTACTGCTGGTTCAAAGGCAAGACTGCACTTAGTATTTTTCAAAAGTTCATGGAGCATGTTTTCTTAGAATTTCATATTTGTGAAGCAGATATTTTGATGAAACATTTTATTATCCAAAGATTTTATCTGCTTTTAGATTTTTCAAAGGATTGCAATCGAACTCGTAAACCAACAATCACTTACCAATATCGGGTTCTTTCCTATGCAACGTTAATTTGGCGTCATACGTAGATACACGTACAAATTCGTAAATGATATTCTACATGGACTATTCTACAAGTAAGCACCTATAATGTGACAGTTTTATAAAAATATTAAGATATTTTCAAATTCCAGAGCAACGTTACAACTTGTTTCGATATTTGATTAGAGAAATGAAATTCAAAACTAGCATTTATAAACGGAATAAATTCATTAACTTCATGTAAATGCTGCGTGTGAGATATGTAGCTACCTGCAAACCACAGTTGGCTGTGTTCCAAGTGGAATCTGCTACCAATTTACAACTCTTATTACAAGTATAAATTTTCATTTCCCTATTACGAGTATTGTCATCAGAAGTTAAAACTTTTTATTATAAAATTGTCGACAGAAACTATCATTTGTAAAGTAATTTATAATGTGTAGGACGTAGGTGTTAATGACTCAGAAATAGATTTTTATGAGTATTTAAGAGACAAATATTTATAGCGGTTTTATGTAATATGTTTGTCCTCCAACCACATTAAGATTCGCGTGAAGGAATGTAAAGAAGGATTTGACTGTTTATTTCAGAAGATAATAAATAAACTTTTGGAACTTTTATCACCTTTATTACGTACCCTTTTCAAAATCGTTATATTTGAAATACACAACAAAGCTAACACAAAGAATGATAAATGATTGATCACGATAAAATTTCATGAAAATAACTTGCCAATATTTGGCAATAATGGTACAATTATTATTAAATCTAATTCTAATGTAGTAGTTATCACAATAAATGTAGATCACAACACGTAGATAAATGATACATAGATACATATAACAATTACATGTTTTTTGCTTAAAGCAGATATTTACAATGATATGGGTTTCTTCTCCATCGATATCCTCTTCTAGTCTAATGAGATAATCAGTAATAGTACATTTTGTAGGTGGGCACACTGAACACATAGTCCAGGGAGAGACCCCTAGGCTGGAAGAAATGGTTCTCGTATCTATACACACGCGTTCTGTACCTGTATAAACAATCGTAAACTCATTACGTCATCTAATGATCACTGATGATAATTTTGTTAATTTAATTATCACGCATGAAGATAAAAGTTTAATCACTCGGTGTTATTATTTTGATGATGATGATGATTGTTTGTGTATGATGATGAGTAGTAGTATTATGAAATGGAAAAATATCGCAATATTTATTATCCTAGTTACGCAAACGTCGGTGCAACGACCGCGGCCAAAATAGCTTGAATACGGCGCAAGTGGAATGCTCAGCGCATCTAAACGTTAAGCGCATTCTTGACATTTATATTATGGGTTTCTAAATCCAAAAATGTCACTGTTTTGATATATTTTATGGTGATGTTTCAAGTGGATAGCGTCAGTCTATTAAAATTTATGGTTTATTTTCAAAACAGAGAGTGAATACGGCTCAGGTTTCAAAAACACATGTTGGTTATTTATATGATTTTATTTACAGAATGGTAGGTGCAGTGGTGGTGCAAAGCTCATGCAAGTTTTAATGAGTGAGAAAGTACTCACTTGGATCCGTGCGCGCTTTTGCTGTCGAGAACCTCAACGATATCCCCTGCTTTCAATGACACTTCGTCGTCGTTTGTTGCTGTGTAGTCCGAAGACGCCACCACCACATCCTCAACCTGGAACAATAGAGAAAAAGTTGAATAAAACAGAGTAGGTAAATAAAAATACTCTCAATAAAATTGTTTGGAAATCTACTTGAAGATTGAATTGTTGCTTGGTAAGTTTAAATTGTGTAATATCGGAAGGTGTTTACTAAAAATTACCTTAGGTGGACTTCTGCTACAACTAGAACGTGATCTTGTTGAGGATCTAGAAGAATATCGTTTGAAACTAGGCGTGTGGTCTAAACTGCTAATTCTGTGCCTATTATCTCTGTCCAAAAGTGTACTGTAGCGCCTTTCTTTATCTCTTATCCTTGTGACTTGACTGTTACTTATATTGCAGTATCCATTATAAGATTGCAAATCTTCATCATCGTCTTCTACAACAGGGCAACTGTACATGCTAAATCGGTGTTTAGTGGGTTGACTCAAGTTTAGAGCTGAAAATACATGAAGTGGCTCGAAACGGCGAATCCCTTTTTCATCGAGAACGGTGTATGCTACTTGGCCAGTTAAAACCGCGCGACTTGCTTCGCGTGGAACGACGGCTTGTAGTCCTTTCTTCATAATTAAAAGAGCACCTCGGTGACTCTTGCGTTGGAACAAAAAGTCTTCCATAGCTAGACTGTTGTTAGGGTCAAGTAAACTCAGCGGAACTTCTTCAGACGTTAGCAATGGACCATCTTCGGGCACAATCATCAAGGCAGCACTTTCTCGTACTAAATTCCTTAGGTGTGGATCAGTGCGAGCCAATTCAGGGTGATTCTCTAGTTTCTTAAGAGCAGTGAGCAGTAAGGGGTCCTGTTCAGCAAGTTTCCTCATAACAGTTAATCGTTTCAGGATATTAAGACTTGTAGGGTCATTTGCAATTTTCGATAAGCTCTGGTCGTCGTTAATTACAGCAAGCAGATTTGATGCTACGTCTCTCATGCCCAGAACTCTAGCAAGCCCAATAGACTGGACAATCAAATCTTTTAACTCCTTCTTTCCCTCATCTCCATCCTCTTGTAACATTACTTCAAGCTCTTTAGCACTGGATTCTTGAACTGCAGATACAATGGCTTTTTGCAATGTCTCTGTGGCCTCATGATCTGTTCTTATGAATGAGATTGCATCCGAAATATTTCCCAATACATTATGAAGTAATTTTGAATCTTGTTTTGCGATATTTTTAAAAGCAGGGCCCAATATTTCATTCTCGATACTTAAAAAGTCCCCAAACTTCTCTATGAGGTCTTCTTCGGTGTAGGAATGTTTATGTAAACAGCTATTGACAGCAATTTTGATTAATTCTAATTTTGGTTGGGATGAGTTATCAAGAATTTCTTCGTAAAGTATTTCTTTATCATCTTCTTTCTGAAGAATTTCAAACATTGCTTTCACAAAATCTTCATCGATTGCTTTTCCTAAAATTGTATCAATAGATTTTAGGATGTATTGGTATTTTTCTTTACTATTATTATTGTTTACTTCTTCGAATTGTTCAGCTGTGACTAGAGCAGCCAATACAGCAGCTGCAATTGAGTTTTTAACATGCTCTTGATGAGCGGTTTGTCTGTTACCTTCTTCAAACCCAGTATGTTCTTCAGATTCAAAACGTTTTTTATGAGGTCTTGCTTTTTTCATTTCTATTGTAGATCCCTCACTAATTGTACCATCACTGTGGTTCTCATGTATTTCAGATTTAAGATGAGCACTCATTTCTATAATTGATGTAATAACTTGCATCAACTGATTTGCAACGTCATCTTTAAGTCCAAAGTCAGTGACAAATGCCTTCAACGCTTCTTTGTTTCTTGTTTCGTTCAAGATAATACTGACAGCAGGTACCTCTGTGGGAACTTGCCTTCCAATAGACATGCCAGCTTCCGACAACTGCCTGAGCATATTTGTATCAATGGTCAATTCACCTTTAGTGGAAGTCGTGTCATTCGGATTAGTCTTCACCTTGAGCAGCTTGAGTTCTTCAGGAGTAACGACAAAACTTTGAACAGAAAATTCAAGACCTTCTTCGCCTTCAGTAAGATCTGGGGCTACGAACTTTAATCCTTCGGGAGTTTGAACAATTTGGCCAGGCACAAAAGTCACCCCATTATCGTCGGTTTCTATGACTCTACCAGGTACAAATCTAGGACCCTCTTCTGTGTCAACAACTTGACCGGGAACAAATCTAGAACCTCCCTCTTCAGTATAAATTATTTGACCAGGAATAAACGTTGGCCCAGCTTTAGTTTCAATTATCTGTCCAGGAACAAATCGAGGTCCATCAATTGTATGAATAGTTTGACCAGGAACAAATTTCGGTCCACTTTTTGTATTCACTACTTGTCCGGGAACAAACTTCGGTCCATCCACAGTATCAACAACTTGACCGGGGACAAACTGTTCACCATTTTCGGTAAAAACGATTTGTCCAGGTACGAATATTCCTTCAACCATCATTCCTGGCACGAAGCGAGACTCATTGGCGTCATTTTTGACGAGTCTTCCAGGAACTACTTTTGCATTATGTTTTGGTACCCTGGGACCAGGGTAAAATTCAATGCCTTTATCTGTTTGAACCATATGACCGTATACGTACAATGCTTCTTCAGATACAGAGCAGGATTTAATATCGATCGGTAGGCCAGTTGGAGCACTTTCTGAGAATGTAATGTCTTCTACTGATTTAGCAACTGAGAATTCCACAGATCCATTAGCTTGTACAATCGTTTTTCCCGGTAAGAATTTTTCACCAAAGTCCGTATGCACAACTTGTCCTTCGAGAAATTTAGGTCCGTCGACGGTATCCACAGTAGTACCAGGAATAAATTCTAGTATATTGCCGCTTGTTGTTCGAGTGATGCCTGGAATGAAGCTCGTTTCTCCGTTGATGGTGACTGTCTGACCAGGTACAAACTTCAACCCATTTGGTGTTGCAATAGTAGCGCCTGGAACAAATTGCACCTCATTTTCTTGATGAACCACTTGGCCTGGTATGAACTGCCACTCATTGTTGATCTTGGTATTTTGACCAGGTGTAAAAATAATTCCACTGCTTTCCGTTATTGTCTGACCAGGAACAAACTGTACCCCTTCCGGAGTCACAATCGCTTGACCAGGCACAAACACTTCTTCCGATCCGTTGTTTATGATTTTTCCAGGAACAAACTTCAATCCTTCTTCAGATAACACTGTTTGACCTTCAACAAAGCGGTATGTCTCATCTTTAGTTTTGATTGTTTGCCCACAAATGAATTCTTCGCCATTGCTTGTTTGCAATACTTGTCCAGAGAGGAAAAATGGTTCTTTAGTGTTTTCATTTGTAACAATATGACCTGGTATTAAACCAGGGCCATTCGGAGTATTCACACTTAATCCAGCCACAAATATAGGGCCACTCGGTGTATCCACTGTCTGTCCAGGCACAAAAACAGGTCCTTGCGGTGTGTTGACGAGCTGGCCTGGAATAAACTTTTTTGCTTTATTTATGTCTAGTTTCAGTCCTGAGACTTTGGCTACTTTAGATCTTTTGCCTTTGTTGATATTTTTAACGACTTCAGATAAGTTTTCCAAGGTGGGAAGCATGCCAATTTTATTCTCAATGCATAATTTTTCGGTAACATCAGCTGTCTCCGTTAATCGTTCTTCTGAAAGCTCTTTGACAGCGTTCAGTATCATTTCTGCAGGTCGTGTTTTTATTGGTTTCAAAGGATTAACACAAGGCACATTTTCTAAAGATACAGATACCTCACTTATGTTTTTATCGACTTCATAAATTTCCGCATCACAGTAATACGGAGTGATTTTCACTGGAGTAGGTAATTTAGTAACTTTAGGTGCAATTTGATCATCAACAATGTCTTTTTCAAAATTTTCCCAGTCCCAACATTCAATAAGGGGATGCATTTGATCTTTCCAATCTCCACTGCACATTAAAATACTAGATTTAGTCCTCATATGATTCAGGTCAAAATTAGTAGCACTGTAAGTCTTCACATCCTGTTTTTCATGATTTTCCATTTTGGCTTTCTTTGATTGTCTTTCTAGGCGTACTTTTTCTTCTTCTAATTCCTCAACCTCAGCTAATTTCTCTTTAGTTTCAAATATTTTCTTCATTGAAGACAGGCCTGTTGCCCGTTTCCTCTTCTTCTTTCTTTCTTCTAGCTCCTCAATTTCCCTTTGTTTCAAAACTTCAGCACTTGGTCCCTCGCCTTCAAATAGTTCTATATCTTCAGCAAAATCTTTGAAATCCATGGAAACATTCCTTCCTTGCTTCATCCTGATGAGCACTGTATCCGAGTCTTTAGCAAGCATGACGTCCCTGACGTCACCGTCACGCACAGCCATTTCCATTTGAGCGGAGAAAACTAAACTGCATCTCCTTTCTTGAACAGTATACACATAGCGCTTATCGTCCGAAACTTGCTTCGTTAAAAGCATTTCCATAAAAACTTTTTGTGCCTCCGTAGAACCATCCAGTACGGGAATAATGTATCTGTATTCCGGTAGCATTTCATGTTTTCTGTTTCCATAATGAATTTCTGGCGCATAGTGGTGTGGACCGAGTTCTCCAGAGACATTAGTTATCCTGCATTTTGATTTTGACGATCTCGAGGTAAGTAATACTGGAATGTAGTGATGAGTTGGCAAGCCGTAGGACTTGCCGGTGATCCTGCAGCACCGCTTCGCATCTGCCGGCGAGATTGGAGCGAGGAGCGGGAAATAATTGGGCTTTGGCAGCCCTCTGCTGCGGCCTGTAATTCTGCAGAACGACATGGTCGTATCACGCTATCATATTTGTTTACAAACTTTTCAAGAGCAAAGTGTGTTTACGAGCGTATAGGGGAGGTATCGCGGCGCGAGTGGTGCGTGTGCTCAGATCGAGCTTTGTAGAGCGACTGCGGCGGCTTGGCTCAAGCGTCTCGCGCGGGTTCGCACCTTCGCGGAGGCAGACACACCGCCTGCTTGTTCCGGATTCGGGTTATTTATAAACAAAAGAAAGATGAATTTATTCTCCACGCCAACCTATATGACACAGTTTCGTTCAAAACAAAAAAGCTGCGAAATTTATAGTGCTGGTTTACTGCAATTTACCGAGAATTTTTATCTGAGTTATTTTAAACACAGTTTCGTTAAACCTAATCCAAAAATTAAAAATCTAGGTAAACTTATCTTTAAGGCTATAAATATACGAATCAAAACAATTTAACCACTCAGCGCTCTACGTGAACTATCTGAAAACATAAATTTCAAACCAAGTTCCAAAAACACCTCAACCATACTATACTCCGATTTTTATAAGTTGGTCGCTTTTGTAATAAATAAATCGTCCAATCAGTAGAACTTAACTGAAAACTATGAGTTCAACGGACAAAAACATGAAGTTACATCAGGAAATAAAAACAGCAAGAACAATAGTTATAAAATTATAGCTATCTACCATTAAAACAGTTTTAAATTTGCCAAAACAATACACTTTGTAAGCTGTATTGTTGTATTCGAGCAAGGTTATTACACTTCAGCGGAGGTTCCAGGAAAGCCCTTGTGTACTCACAAATGGGAATGGCCTGATGACAACGCGCCGCTGTATCATTCTAAAATGAGTCTAAAAATGTATACGCATAATTACTGTCTTTGTTACCGAAAGTTTACAAAGAAAACTGACACAAACACATTAAAATTACGTCGGCTCATAAATCTCAGCAGATATCTGGGGGCACGGCAGTAATTGACACCACCAGAGAAAACACACATGCAGTAGACATAACCTTAGATCAATTACCCAATTTGGACAAACTGAGTTCTGCCAACAGTTAGGGCGGCTAATTTGATGGCCACATAGGCTACGCTCAATGGTCCATATAGGACTAAGTGTGGAAACTACACACCGCTAAACTTAGAACTTAGAACATGTCGCAAGTCCATCGCCTATAAAACAGAACAATAAATACCCTATCTCTTTTTCTACCTAGGAAAATATAACGCCCACACCTTGGAATAGGACTACTAGTATACAGGGTATAACAATACCACCCCTGAACGAAAAAAAATCACTTTCCATAGAAACTAATTAGCTGATAGTGCACTTTGTATAGGAGGTAATTTTTTTTCCTATTTTCTCCTGCTCCTCACGCAAAGTTGTTCAGTTTCATGGGCAGAATTACATTCTTCAGGGTTGGTATGCCCTTATTGTTACACCTTGTATAACGGAGTGTATGTGGATGAATTGCATGAAGATTTCATTGGTTGTATTTGTGGTACAAGTATGTTTTGTAAAGCTTTACAAGCTACAAGTTTACAAGCGGCGTAGGCAAGGTTCCGACGTGGTAGGACTTTTGTGCAAAGTTCGTCTGGGGAAATACCACCCCCTTGCCTTTCTACCGTAAAGCAGCAGTGTTTGCACTACTGTATTCCGGTTTGAAGGGCAAGGAAGCCAGTGAAATTACTGGCACATGAGACACACCATCTTAGTTCTCAGGGTGGGCAACGCACTTTGCTGTCTTGCTAGTGTCAATTATTCTACTTACAAGACAGTGGGCGCTATGGGTGGTGGTGACTACTTCCCATCAGGTGAACCAGAAGCACGAATGCTCACATGTTACTTAAAAATAAGCTACTATACTTAAACAAATTGATAGGCGCTTGGACGAAAGCGATCTTATTGATGGATAACTTTTAGGTTTAAATAGACTCGAGCGAGTTTCATAGATAGCCTAGAAGTAGTTGCATATATTTTTAATTCTTCTAGCCTCTACAAACCTTCACGGTCGCAGTTGACCGAGAAGTACATGTTATTTTCGTCTATCGTTTTCGTGGAAGATTCACTATGAAAACTCACGTCAACTTACGATATAGCTTTAAAAAAATATTACAGGGAAAATACAACGATCTCTCTAAGAAGCACAAATTCTCAGTAATCTGCAAAAAAACAATAAAAACAAACTTAGTTTTGCATTCCTAAAATGGACTTAATTGCTTTTAAAAATACTATAGGTATATCGGAACCCCCGGTGTGCGAGTCCGACTCACATTTAAACGGTTTTATGAACGACTTCCTCTTGACATCAAATTATATACTTACCTAAGGACAAAGACGATTTCATTCGGGAGCAAAATTAAAAAAAAATGCTCTTTTATAATGAATTTCCGCAAAGTAAAAGAGCTTTTACAGATCGTTTTCTAAAGCTAACGAAGCATGAAGTCTGCGAGACTAGTCTTAATTTATGTGACTGTGTTCAAAATTCATAACTTATGAATGGGCTTTGAAGCTAAATACATATTAATAGTGTAGGTTATAATTTTTTGTGGTGTGGTGTTTTTTTTTTTTTTGGTGAGAGGTAAATCCTTTTTCTTTCCGATCACTAAAGTTAAGCATAGTTGGCCGTGGTTAGATCCCTGATGGGTGACCGCTAGTGGCACAATAGCTAGAGCGTTTCCGTGTTTCGGAAGGCACGCTAAGCCACAAGAACTACGGCAAAAACTCGTGGTGCTCTGGAGGGGATTTACAGTCACCACGTTTGCAAGCGTTGCGGCTGGCGACCGCTGTTGTTGGTACCCGCAGTGTGTAAGTACATAGAAAGATGCTACCCATCCTTCTTTTCATAAGCCCTTAGTCGCCTCTTACGACACCCACGGGTAAGAGATGGGTTGGTACTATTCTTTGCTGGTACCACACTGTCAATGATAGTAGACGTTAAACCAACTCAGAGGCCATTTGGCTGCTAATAACTCTGACAGCTAGGTTGACCACTAACCTGCAGCAAAGCCTAAGCTAGGATAGAGTCTGGTTTCCTCTCTCCGTTGCGAAGGTCAGATGGCAGTCGCTCTATGTAAAATCCAGTGCTCAAAAAAAAAAGAAAAAAAAAAGAAAAAAATCTTTATTCTTTATTGTACACGAAAACATTTACAAGACAAGCACAAGTGAACACATATAACACAGGCGAGCTTAACTCAAAACTGAGTTTCCTACCAGCTAACCAAACAATAGAAAAAGCTAGTATACAATACAGCAGCACCATCTGTCAAAAAACGGAATAGGACTAGGCTATGATGATGAATGGAGTATATTGTTTCAAGAATTGTAAACGGCAAAAAAAATGAACAATAACAAACCACCTATAGTATAAAAGAAGGAAATACTATCCGAAGTTATCAAAATGTCTAAGCGTAAGACGAACGGAATAGGACTAGGCTATGATGATGAATGGAGTATGTTGTTGCAAGAATTGTAAACGGCTAATAAAATGAACAATAACAAACCACCTATAAGTATAAAAAAAAGGAAATACTATCCGAAGTTATCAAAATGCCTAAGCCTAGGGTAAGGGAGCCAGTAAAATAACTGGCACATGAGACATACCATCTTATTTCTCAGGGTGGGTAACGCGCTTTGCTGTCTTATTACTGTCAAATTATTTCACTAATAAGACAGTGGGTGTCATGGGCGGTGGTGACCACTTACCATAAAAAAAGCCTATGCGAATGTAATTGTTAAAAAATTGAAAAGAGTACTCGGAGATACAACCTTCATCGTCCACATCAGCTTCAGTACGAAATCATTAGAGCCGTATTCGAGAAACCGATTACAAGTATATTACTCCAGTAAAATTACGAGAGCATTGTATGGCGAAACGGAAATAATTTATAATAGCCGTGTTTCTTTTTCAGATCGATAGATTATAATTCTGTGTAAAGCTTTTTAATGGAATCCACCTAAATTTACTCCATTTATTTATTTATTTTGCCGTCCAAAGATTTAAAAAATATGGAATTTCGGAAACAAATGTTAATAGATTATTGTTTTTATTTACGGCTTGCTTTGTATACATACTTTCATATTATACATGAATCCACCTAAAAATATTACCTTTTTTGTATTATTATACCACGAAATTTCAATAAAGTTTATCTTCGCAACCAAAAATAGTAATAGAGCCGTTTTGTTTCCTAATAATTTAAATAGTGCTAAGTACTCACATTTTTGGCAAATCCAACATAAATGTTTACAAAATCTTTGTAAACCAACGATTACAAAAAACCGTTTTTTTATTTTGTATGGGATTTCTGTGAATTTATATAAGAATCACTTACATTTAAAAAGGTTAAGTTTAGCTCAGTTTATTTCTATTATTTCACCTTGACTTTATTGGGCCTTATATATGACAATAAGTGTCAATCTTATATTTTGAAAAAAAATTATATTTTTAAATATATTTATGGTGGATTTTGATGCCTTTTTGTAAAATATACGTTTATCTATGATATAAAGTATATAATTGTCTATTACTATTTTTGCCTAAGCTGTATTTCGAAAAAAATATTCCGATTTAAATTTTAAGTGGATTCGTAAATATTGTGTCTTAACATCATATTTAGATACGATATACAATAAAAAGTAGCTTTTAACATTTAATATTTTGCAAAACCGTATTTTTACTGGAGTATATGTACAAATATTTCTCGTTTAATACATAGTATAGGATAACTCAGTATAAATAAAAATGATAATTCAAAACTACCTTTATTTAATTTAAAAATATTTACAGATAATTTATTTCAAGTTCAAAGTCAAAGAAGAAGAATAATTTATGATCTTTACATAAAGTTTTTCACAAAGGAATAGGGAACTTGAAACGGAAATAATCCTCGTAAATATTTCCAGATAAAAGCGTTTGATTCTTATCGTGTGATTTCAAATACGCTGGCTTGGTGACTGTGCAATACTCACTGTGTAGATGAAAATCTATAACTTCAATTATAGAATAGGAATAAAAAAAAACCGGCCAAGTGCGAGTCGGACTCGCGCACTGAGGGTTCCGTACCACCACATAAACATAATTGTATTAGTTGAAATTTCAGTAAGTTAATGTGCTAGATTTTTTGAATCCGACACGCGCTTGACCAAATTTTATTATTTGTTGTTATTTTATAGCCTATGCCCTATAAACATACCAATTTTCAAGTTTGTAAGTGTTCCCGTTTTTAAATAGAACTAAAACAAAAATCGCCTCAGCAACCATCTAACTTGACCCCTCTCTTATATGAATGTTCTTGAAACGGGAGCTCACCACAATTGGTTACCATTAGTTGTGAGAAAAGTTGTAATATTTAATGATTTCAGACTTTTCCCATTATTTGTACTGTGAGACCTAGCTTCTTGCCAAATTTCATAATTTTAGGTCAACGGGAAGTACCCTGTAGGTTTTTCATTTTTGAATAAATGTATGGAGATGAGGACATAAAATGCTATATCTTTTGATTGCGTCATTGTAAAAAATTTAAATTTTCAGATCTTGTGTGGTTCATGGATCCTAATATTTAGTATTAATTTCAACCTGATACCTTTACCCGTTCGTGAGATAAATGGTCTTGACAGACAGACAGACAGACAGACAGACAGACAGACAGACAGACAGACAGACGGACAACAAAGTGATCCTATAAGGGTTCCGTTTTTTTCTTTTGAGGTACGGAACCCTAAAAATCGACATAATATTAGGCTTTAAAATTGGTGTAAAAAAATAATTCGAATATTCATACAAAATTATCGGATTTACGGCCCAATTTTATAAAAAGCAATTTTTTTTTCGAATTTTGTAGTCATAGTTGTAGAAAAAAAGTTGTTGCATTTATCCCACAAAAAAAGCTCTAAGAATTTTTAACATCAGTTTTTAAACCCGATAAACAAAGATTTAATTATTTATTACTCATCAAATATTATTTTCTTATACTTCTTCAGCAAACTATCTGAAAAGTTTGGCTCGGTATATTTAAACTCGCGTAGACGTAGACCGTTGTAGCTGAGGTGTGACCTAACTCTTACGTCTGCAGTTAAAACCTTGAGAGTTTGTTTTATTTTCACGCAACTTTTTAAATATTCAAGGTGGATTTGCAACTGGAAGTTTCTGCAATCGTTATTAATAGAATTTTAGCAATTTGGTGCGTTTATAAAACGGAGTAATAGAGAGGTAGAGACCTAGATACTCGAAGTTTAACCGTGTATGTATTTTTTATGGACCAGCCAAATTTTTGTATATTGATTTGAACACAAAACTGAACAACTTTAAAAAAAACACCAGGTAAAAAACGAAAAAAGTTTTGGTCGCACAAATCGCACTATTCCCACCTCAAGCTTTGTATTAGGGAAAACATCAAAAATCTAGTTTTTCGACCCATGTTTCTTTGCAAAAGGTGTTCATATTCGAATTTAGTTTAACATACTGAAACTGGAATAGGGCTCAAAAAACCACCTAGTATAAGGCCTGCTTATTAATGTTGATAAAACTGTAAAAACATAAATTCTTAACGCACTCAATGTATAAGCATTCTGCTCTCAAAAAACGCGGATGTGTCAACCACAACCCTCTCAACACTTAACTTAAATTCTTAACATCCGTAACAATTCCTTACGAATCCAGGACTCGTAATTCCAAAACAAAATGGCTCCTTCAGCGTTAACTTCAAACGCGTGAAGACAGATTGATCGCGCGCAAGTTACATTGCAAGGAGTTTGCGAATAATGCGCGTGCTTTGATCACCATACGAGATGCTGTTCGGACGTTCGAGGTCAGGACGATTGAATTAAATTGCTTTACTTGTGTTTTCAATGGAATCGATGGCAGATGGGCAAGACACCTCGACAAATAGGTACAAGGGTGAATGACTGCGAGAAGGGAATTACGGAATAAAAGCTGGTTCACCGATTTAAAGGATATAGGTACAGTCACGAGCACCAATATGAATACATTTACAGTTTTTCCAAAACTATGTAAACTTATGACAATTAGAGAGTATTACTCAAAAATTTGTTTTAAATAATGTTACAAAACTTTTGTCGTGTTTCTATATTATTGTCTGTACCAAAGATTTCGGACCTCCTTGCTTCGCTCGGAATAGATACCTTGCTAATTTATTTTACTATGGGATGACATCTGCCAACATGTCCCAATATTTTATGTCAAACTATCAGTGATCACTAGGAAATATTCAAAATAACCTGTCAAATCCATAGAACGACGCCTTCGCTACCTTGTGACGAATTATTTCTTTAATCCTCCTTCTAAGTACCCTTATTTTTCTGTGGTCTGTACTTAGTCAACTACAACAATATAAAAAAACCGGCCAAGTGCGAGTCGGACTCGCGCACTGAGGGTTCCGTACCACCACATAAACATAATTGTATTAGTTGAAATTTCAGTAAGTTAATGTGCTAGATTTTTTGAGACCGACACGCGCTTGACCAAATTTTATTATTTGTTGTTATTTTATAGCCTATGCCCTATAAACATACCAATTTTCAAGTTTGTACGTGTTCCCGTTTTTAAATAGAACTAAAACAAAAATCGCCTCAGCAACCATCCAACTTGACCCCTCTCTCATATGAATGTTCTTGAAACGGGAGCTCACGACAATTGGTTACCATTATATGTGAGAAAAAATGAAATATTTAATGATTTCAGACTTTTCCCATTATTTGTACTGTAAGACCTAGCTTCTTGCCAAATTTCATAATTTTAGGTCAACGGGAAGTACCCTGTAGGTTTTTCATTTTTGAATAAATGTATGGAGATGAAGACATAAAATGCCATATCTTTGGATTGCGTCGTTGTAAAAAATTGAAATTTTCAGATCTTGTGTGGTTCATGGATCCTAATATATGGTATTAATTTCAACCTGATACCTTTACCCGTTCGTGAGATAAAGGGTCTTGACAGACAGACAGACAGACAGACAGACAGACGGACAACAAAGTGATCCTATAAGGGTTCCGTTTTTTTCTTTTGAGGTACGGAACCCTAAAAATATGAATATTATAACTTAACTTTAACTTTAACTTACTTACTGTTCAACATATTTTTTGAGATTTTGCGCTATCACACACAATTCCGGGGAAAAAAAAAATCTCTCAATATAGTGGTACCAGTGGGACAATTTTGTCTATGGTACAGAAACAGATCCAGTGCAATGATAGGTAATAATATCAATGATATATCTGCCACCGCCTGTGCGTATATGGTGTTTGCAACACCGCCGAAATATCGGGAGCTTACACAAAAAATATAGAAATTGAAGCTTAGATAAATGATTCGCTGCGCTCCGACTAGATACCGCCGACGTACTTGTAAAATTTATTATTATTTATTTATTTTTTATTTATATTCGGAAGATTAACAGATACATTTCATTTATAAGTATTGCATATACATAAAATCAGTACTAATAATAAATCTTCACCTTTAGAATATATAATTAGGTTTGTTACAGAATACATGTTCTTAGGATAAGAGAAATACATAAAACTGGAAACTGGATAGGTACCTATAGGTAAAAAAAAAACAAAGTTAAGTTTCAGTGACTGTTAAGAAAGAAAAAGTAAGAGAAAAGGTACAGAGATTCGACAATAATAGAATAATAACTATTATAGAGATATAACATGAAACATATTAGAGGTAAGCATGCGCTTGATCGTCAAGGAGCTCATACAAAATATGTCCACTGTATCATCTACAGTGTTATACTCACGACAAGCCCGAACAAAGAAAGAATTTCGTCTGTAATTAGTTCGAGTATGAGGTACATGTAAAATTGGACGTGTCCTTAAGCCTAGTTGATTAGTACGGAAATAAATTTTGGACAATAGGTCAGGACTATCAACAACTCCGTTGACAATATTAACAACTGAACAAATGTCCGTTATATTCCGTCTCACATCCAAAGGTACAAAGTGATATCTTTTGCATCTATTGAAATAACCAGACGTTCTAACCCTGGCCTTATAATCAAGATAACGCAGAAACCTTTTTTGTATGCCCTCAATTCGAGACTTATAAATCTCATATTGGGGGTTCCATACAGAAGATGCATACTCCAGGTGACTACGCACAAACGCACAGTACAATATCTTGATAGCTTTTAGATCAGTAAAATCTGATGAAGTTCGCATAATAAACCCTAATGCTTTTGAAGCTTTACCGACAATTGTATCCACATGTTTATCAAATAGAAGTTGATCGTCAAAAGTCACACCAAGATCCCTAATTGAAAAAACTCTTTTGATATTTTGTTCATGCAGGCTGTAATTGAAGTCAATGTTGTGCTTTTTACGTGAGAATGAGATATAAAAACATTTAGAAATATTGAGGTCCAGTTTATTGACAACACAATAACTTTCAAAGCGGTTCAAATCTGATTGAAGAGCAAGAGCGTCACTAATAGAGGTCACTGTCTTTATAACTTTCATATCATCTGCATAGAGTAATATTTTAGAATTAAGGAAACAATTTTGTACGTCATTAATGAATATGATAAACAACAGCGGTCCCAGAAGAGAACCTTGTGGTACTCCTGATGGAATTTGTGACCACTTAGACGTGTAACCCCGAAGAACGACTGCTTGACTCCTATTTTCAATATACGAAGTAAACCAGCGGAGTAAGTCACCGTGGATACCTGCATTCGATAGTTTAGTAAGTAGTAAGTTGTGATCGATACGATCGAAACATTTACTATAATCGGTGTAGATTACGTCAATTTGAGCCCCATCCTCCATACCCTGGGTTATAATATCAGCAACTACTAAAAGATTAGATGTAGTCGAGCGTTTCTTAAGAAATCCATGTTGGTCAGCACAAAACATACATTTAAGAGCTGCGTATACTTGATTATAGACTATGCGCTCTAACACTTTCGAAAAGAGACACAATTTCGAGATAGGTCT
This sequence comes from Athrips mouffetella, assembly GCA_947532105.1. NCBI lineage: Eukaryota > Metazoa > Arthropoda > Insecta > Lepidoptera > Gelechiidae > Athrips > Athrips mouffetella. The sequence continues at coordinate 30,614,465 of OX383960.1, read as the reverse complement.
ATAATTAGCTATATTAGCTCTATCACCCTTTTTGAATATGGGAGTTATAAAAGCAGTTTTCCAAATTGCAGGAATAACACCTTCAGAGAGAGATCGCTTGAACAATAAAGTGACTGGTACCGCTAGACTTCTGGCGCAGTTTACGATTAAAATAGGTGGTATTAAGTCAGGCCCTCCGGACTTTTTCATGTCAAGTGACTCAAGTTGTTTCCTCACTTCAATCTCGGTCACGTGAACGGAGGCGATGTCACCGATAGTATTGGAAGTACAGTGAGGTACATTAACTGATGCATTTGTTTTATCAAGAAAAGTAGATTGGAAATATTCACCGAAAAGGTCACTGATATCAGAGCCGTTAGCAGCAATTCTGTCATTAAGTTTCATTCTACTAGGGTATCCTCCGGTGCTTTTTTTACTCTTAGCATACGACCAGAATGCCTTCGGATTTTCAATTATAGATGCTTGTATTTTAGCTATGTAGGATTTAAAACAGTTGTCCTCAACCTTTAAAGCTCGAGCGCGTAGAAATGAAAACGTTTGATAGTGAGTTTTGTTGCCATATATTTTAAATTTACTGTGATATTTGAACTTCTCTTTGATAATTTTTTTGAGTGCACTATTGTACCAAGGTGGATACGTATTAGGGCAGACTAGTTTAAACGGTATATATTTATCTCTTAACTCGTATAATTTATCATAGAAAATTTTTATGGCTTCATCTAGTGTTATGGCATTCAGGAATGAGGTCCAATCGATTTTATCTAACTCAGACATTATTGCATCATAATCACCCCGATAATACATATAAATATGACGCGGTTGATCAATCAACTCATCAATCTGAACAGTATCTGCGTATATGTTTATAGCTTTATGATGTTCATTCTCAGGCACCAATGGAAAATTACATTCCAACACAGATAACTGTATATTAGACAGGACCAAGTCTAACAATCGATTATTACTATAGTTATAGGCGCTATTATATTGACTTAGGCCACAGGTGTTCATAATATCAAGAAAAGTGGTCACGTTGACATCAATGACATTACCCGGCGTTAATTCGATACTATCCCCTATGCGTTCCCAAGAAACTTTATTACTAAAGTTAAAATCTCCCATTATAATGAAGACGTCATTAGGATGACTCATAACTAGACTGCTAAGTTTGTTAGAAAAATTCAATAATTGGGTGTTATAACAGTTACCGCGTTGCTCGTCACAAAGATATAGTGTGCAGATGTTTATATTTTGGTGAGGTTTGGAGCTTGACTGATGGAGATTAATTGTGATCCAAATATCTTCGGCCGAGCTTTGCCAGTCATGCCTCTCAGTAACCACTAAATCCCGCCTTACCGCCATTAAAACCCCACCACCCATTTTTTGGCCCGTTTTCGCATAGTTTCTATCCCGACGCCATACCAAATACCGCCCGTCAAATAATTCCGCATCATTTACACTGTCCAGTAACCAAGACTCTGATATCGATACGACATCGTAGTTATTAATACAGACATTCCTTAAAAACGTTGCTGTCTTTGTGCGTAGTCCCTGGACATTCTGATAATAGACCTTAAGTACAGGCATCATGGCATGTTATCCTATGAATCATATAGAAATAAAAAGTATTTATCGAAAAGCAAATGGATTTGCAACATTGTAGACAACAAAAGATTAGCGATAAAATGTGAGTCCACCGGTGATTAAGCAACAAAAGAATCAATTTGCTTAACAAAAGATTCTCAGGTAGCCGGACAATAAGTATCACTACAAATAAAATTGAATATTTTTGTACCTCATTAGGAAATAAGATATTTAGCGCATTAGATATAAGGTTGCAAATTGTATTGCAAAACATTAAGTATATTTTTAATAAGTTTGCGTTAGATACAGTGAGTGATTTATGAGGGCCTATGACTCTCAAACTGTGCTTAACAATGTAGATAAAATTGTACCTTAAAACATTTATAACAAAAACATATGTGAATCTCTGAAAACAATTAAAAGCTAAATAATTAGTTACTGGTCCGTATGTTTCTAATTTCAGGCAATCTTTGACAGGTCTAACTCGGTTTTCATTGTTAAAATGGGAGAGGTGTCGTCTCTTCTCACGTAAATCTTGCAGAATTTCACCCACACGTAGGTAAACCCCCGTTCTTTCGCTGTTTTCTTCACCTTAGTTAACAGCGCCTTATTGGAGATCGTGAGATGGTCATTAACAAAAATTTTAGATATTTTACCCACTAGACCAAGGTCTGCTGCCATTAGCGAAGAAGTCTTCGCAAATGCGCGTGCGGCCGCTACAAAATCCTCCTTCACGTAGCGGTTTACAAAACAGACAATAACTGGTTTGATATGCTCTGGGTCTCTTGATTGCACCCTAGTTACGAAGTCAATTTGACCTTTCACTATTGGATATTGAATCTTCTTCCCGATTGCACATACTAAATCAAGTAGGTTCTCATTTTTGGACTGAGGTAGCCCCTTCAGCTCCACATTTTTCATTCTATAAAACTGCTCTCGCTCTTGTTTGTCACTTTCCAACTTGTTTAGATGCATCTTTAGAGTAACTTCCTGATCTTTATTAGCTTTTTCCAGCTCTTTCAGTTTCTTCTCCGTGTTAGTAACTCTGACCGAAAGTCCTTTTAAGGCATCATTAACTTCATTAAATGAGATTTTCATCTGCTCCACTTCATTTCGAATTGCCTTAACGTCTTCAGGTAGGGTTTCAAGATGGTTCAGCTTACCAGATAGCAACCTGATTTCGTTTAGCAGGGAAGCCAAGGTGATTTCGGATGCCCCCGTCATGACCCCAGCTCCCGTTTCCGACTGAGGTTGATTATCTTTGCTGGTCTTAGGGGCCTGCTTGCACCGGTGACAACGCCAACCCTTTTTCCTATCTTTATTCATTTTCCTCCATCCATCTTCCGTCAATCCAACGCACATGAAGTCGAAGTCATTTTTGCAACCGTAACAAAACACTCCGTCAAACAACTGCTCGTTGCAGGCACTGCAAACTTTCGCATCACTACTCATGATAAAGTTTGAGAATAACTGGTTCAGAGTCGTAAGTGATTAGAGCTCTGCCTTCCGATGCGTGCGTGCGTATGCCAAGGCGACTACGACGAGACTGAAATGAGGCAACAAATACTACGCCGAATTCAGCGTATTCGAGCCAAAATGTTGCCACTGGAATTTTTACCCGATTTCGGGTAGTTTTGATATTTAGCGGGGTTCCATCGGGTGTACACCGGGTGTATAATTTCGCAGCGAGTCATTTATCTAAGCCTACAAACTTAAACGGTAAATTCTGACCATGAAAATGAGCAACTTTTCCCAATGAACATAGTCGGACTCACGTGCTGAGGATTCCGATATAACTACTGTATTTTTAGAAGCAATAAAGTCCGTTCTTACGTTCGCAAAACTAAGTACAGGCAAGGGCGATAATAAAACCAGTTTTATTGGTTAAAACTGGTTTTATTATCGTCCTTGGTTACAGGCTTCACCTAGTGTGGGAGTCAATGTTTTGCCTTATGGAAAGTTACAAATCTATTGTAACTTTTTAGATGCTATAAATTCTAACTTAATTGATTAATGAACTATTTGTATTTGTAAGTTTGTTTGTGAAGGTGTTTTGGAGATTTCTAAATTAACGGTGCTACTTAGGAGATCGTTTTATTTTTCCTTTAAGATTTACTTAATCAACGAATCCTAAACGTCGATCGACTATAATTAATTCAGATTTTTCGCAATGCAAACTTCGGAGAATAGGGGAGGGAGGGTGGTTTTTCACCATAACTTGAAAACTAAGACGTAACAATTAGTGAAGCCCTTTCATATGATACCCCATATAATATTTTTATGATTCTTTCATATTCTAAAACTATTCCGAATTTCATGAGTGGTTGCTGAGATATAGAGAAATTACCCTCTCTTAAATGCTATGGAAGAATAAAAAGATAGATTCGAAGAAGAATTTGGTGTATACAAATGAAAAATTTTTCAAGTAAATTTTTCATTAATTGCGAGTTTAATTTGTATCTTTGAGAAAATGAAAAATTTTAAACACGTGTCTTTTATAACGGCTTTAACTCATATTTTCTTTCGATGGTTTTTAGATTAATATGAGTTAGAGCAGATTTAAAAAAAACCGGCCAAGTGCGAGTCGGACTCGCGCACTGAGGGTTCCGTACCACCACATAAACATAATTGTATTAGTTGAAATTTCAGTAAGTTAATGTGCTAGATTTTTTGAGTCCGACACGCGCTTGACCAAATTTTATTATTTGTTGTTATTTTATAGCCTATGCCTATATACATACAAATTTTCAAGTTTTTAAGTGTTCCCGTTTTTAAATAGAACTAAAACAAAAATCGCCTCAGCAACCATCCAACTTGACCCCTCTCTTATATGAATGTTTTTGAAACGGGAGCTCACCACAATTGGTTACCATTAGTTGTGAGAAAAGTTGTAATATTTAATGATTTCAGACTTTTCCCATTATTTGTACTGTGAGACCTAGCTTCTTGCCAAATTTCATAATTTTAGGTCAACGGGAAGTACCCTGTAGGTTTTTCATTTTTGAATAAATGTATGGAGATGAGGACATAAAATGCCATATCTTTTGATTGCGTCGTTGTAAAAAATTTAAATTTTCAAATCTTGTGTGGTTCATGGATCCTAATATATGGTATTAATTTCAACCTGATACCTTTACCCGTTCGTGAGATAAAGGGTCTTGACAGACAGACAGACAGACAGACAGACAGACAGACAGACGGACAACAAAGTGATCCTATAAGGGTTCCGTTTTTTTCTTTTGAGGTACGGAACCCTAAAAACACGTGTATTTATTTTTTTCATGTTCTCGTAATGTTCTCGTACATAAAATCAAAACTTGCAAAAAAAAAACATTTAAAAAAAAGTACATTATAGATAGAAGTTTTGAGGTATTGTCACTTTTTAGTAATTTGGTGGTCGATTTATTTTAAGCTACTCCGAAATATCAAAATAAATCAAATCAGAGCCGGTCAGTAGGGAACCCTTCTTTGTCAGTTAAATTGTGGACAAAACTGCTAGCGTTACCCGTTTCACACCTTTTCTAAAATTAAAACAATATTCTAAATCAGTCTCAAGTGGCTATCCATTCATCCTCACAGAGGAAACGTCAACTTGTCAGCGGAGCATCGGATCACCTGCGCGCGCGCTTCCTGTTGATGCGATTTATAGAACGATTTATAGAACAAGTTCACACGACCACAGGTGAGACTATTTCTAAAATAAATGCAAGCAGAAGATTGATAAAATAATATATTTATAAATAATAAAATTCTGTGCTCAACTTTAAAAAAGTCGCAGAACGAAGGGTGTTTTATCTTTCGTTTTTTTATTACCAAATTTTATAAAGTACAAACATTGAAAAAACATTAAAATGTACTTTTAAAAGCTGCTGCTACAAAAAGCCTTCTACTGTGCTATTTTATTTAACCTATTCTTGGCCCATTAAAATAATACTATGGTCAGTCAAGCCAATAATGAGGTGCCTATCAAAAATGTTCGCAGAATAGTATTTATAACGAGGTGACAGTGAAAACTCGTCGTTTACGGCCGTGAATACACATTATTAAATTCGAGGAAGTTTGCTAGATGTAAGATGATTTTTCTTTCAAGGAAAGATGAGTCAGTAAAACAGTTCAACTCAAGTCACAGTAGAAAATTAGTATGATAAACATTGATAGTCGACCTATGCTGAATAATTTTAACAATGAAATGTAAAGCATTGCAAATGGCACATATAATTCTAAATTTTTCAACCAATTCAAATACTTATTTCAAATCGTAATTAAAAAATAATCGTAATTATTAAATATTTAGCTACTTGTTTACGTCACAAGCCGGCTTAGCTCTCTTAACCCTAGTGCGCTTGATGTCGTGAAGCACTCGCTGGAAAAAACTGCCCGGACAACACATATCATGGGGCCAAATGTATTTAACAAATTGGCATTATGTTGTTGGCACTCAAGGTCTGTATTTATATATGAAATGAATAGTTTTATAAAAGTTTTGTCGATGTATATGACTGTTTGTTGCCATAATAAAATAAATAAATAAATTACCAGATACAATAAAATATGCCTCTAGTAAAAATACTTTTAAAGCCAAGCTCAAAGCCTGGCTTGTCGAGCAGGCAGTTATAAAGAATTTGTAAATTATAAACAACTACACACCTTTGTAGTGAGATAATAATATTATTATTGTATTTTATCATGACTTGTAATGTTTAATTACCAATAAATTTATCTCTATCTCTATCTCTAGCACGCTGCCCGAGAGAAAATATATCTCGGAGAAATGTCACTTTATTTGAGGAATTATGTCATCTAATCTATCACCTCCAAGCGCGAAGAAAGGTCAGTCGAGGAAAATGTTTAGCAAATCCACAAATTATGTTTTTAATATTTTGGACAGAGATAGCTTTATACATTTATAGATGTAGCCGTCCTTTCCTTTCAAAATGTGTCGCACTGCTCGGATGTCAAAAAAACGTGACCATGCTTAAAGTCTTTAATCTATGGGCCTAGATAAACTGACAACTGCAGCGTGCTAAGCCGGCTGATATCAGTCGTAATTCTTTTTTGTACGGTCCGATGAAGTTGTGACAGCAAGCAGCTAGGGCCTCGGCTAGGGCTAACAACAGCAGGCCACAACAAAAAAAAACAGTTTTGCCAATAAAAGAGAACGTGTCAGCAATAGATATAAATAGGGGTTAATTATTTTTTTTTGGTTTCATTCTTCCTTTCGGAAAGGCAAAGAGTACAAAGCCCATACAGCCATGTCTGATGTCTTTAATCTATCTTTCTTTTTGCTCCCCTCGTAAAGCGATAGTGAACTTTACGAAGGAAAATGTTCGTGACTTTTTGGGACAACACAAACGGGGCTTAAACACGAGATCACTTGAAATCTTCATCAGCTGCGCACTCCGTAGTAAATTTACTGCATAACACACTATCTTTATTATCCACTAAATCACTAAATGCACAAAAAACCAAAATTTCAACTAAGCAGGCAAACGCCCATGTCGAGTTCCTGCCAAAAAGCCAAATAGGGGTTAAAGTAAGATGTTAACATTCTCATAGAATAAGTAATATTGAGTAGTGGAAACCACAGATTTATAAAGGAGAGCGTCTCCTGTGGAAACATTTAGACCTTGAGCAGGTCTCTGGTTTCGGGCGTTTCTAGCGTAGCGCTGGACCAGTTTATACTGGTTTTGTTACTGCGTGCTTACTTTTGTGCGTACTACAAGAACTATTGGAGACATACGAGTAGTTCTTGATCAAAAATACAGAACAAGAAGGAGGAAAATGGTATGTAAGTAAATAAAAATTTTCCTCGGAGTTTTTCCTTATTTTACTCTTGAGTTCTCGGAAAAACGATTAGATCATTTTCACTCTTACAACGGTTGCTCGGTCATTAAATGGTTAATATTGACAACAACTTTTTTGTATGATTCATTTTTACCTTTATTCCAACGCTTGACAACACATTTTTCAGCTATGACAAAAGCAATCGGCTAAAGCTGTCAGCAAAAACAAGTTTGTAAAACAATGTTCTTCTTTCCGTCAAATATACTCTGGTTTTAGTGTCATGGCTGCAAAATGTGTTGGTAAGCGTTGGTATAACTGAAACAAAAATGGATTATAGCAATCTGTTTACGGCAAAACACCTTTTTTTTATTTGGCTTTCACATCTCATAGGGATGGAGATGTATTGAAACTGGGGCGGTAAAATCAAACAGATGACAGTTGCTGTCAGTTACGTTTTGGCGCGCAAACTTTCTTTATAAAAAAAATTAAACCGCCGAAAAAACTGAAAAGCAAGAAATAATAAGACTGTTTTATTTAACCTTAATAACAAAGTTCTTAAACTAATGTAAGTATACCCGAGTAATTTTGAGTCGGCGCCAAACAAGCAAATTAATTAATTACGTATAGCGTGATGCACGGCGGCGGCGCCGACTCAAAATTACTCGGGTATACTTACATTAGTTTAAGAACTTTGTTATTAAGGTTAAATAAAACAGTTTTATTATTTCTTGCTTTTCAGTTTTTTCGGCGGTTTAATTTTTTTGTTAAAAGTTTTTATTTTACAATTTTTTGTGACTATAAATTTTATTTTCCCACCCTTAGGGTAAATCGGACTACTCTGTAAAAAGTTATGCGTGGCCATACATTATAATCAGTCAGTGAACAATCAATCATCCCCTCTTTTCCTACCCTTAGGGTTTTATTTTTTTTTACAAATTTATATGGGACCAACTTCGGGGTATACCCTTTCTAATAAAAAAAGAAATATTTAAAATCGGACTACTCTGTAAAAAGTCATGCGTGGTCATACATAAAAAAAATAAAAAAAATATATACGCGTCGACTTGAGAACCTCCTCCGTTTTTTTTTCGTCGGTTAAAAAGAGGCCGGCATGTTGAGGTGAAATGAAACATACAAAATGTAAGTAGCGCATGTTAGAACGTACGAAGTCTCGCTTTGAGACCTATTTAATTCGAACAAAAGTCTTTGTGTAAGTTTATCTATCACGTACAAGTCCCAGTTTACTAGACGAACAGACGGGCACAAATCTAGTGCACCTATTTTAAGGTTTCTCGGAAAGAAAGGAATATATATCTACGTCTGTAAGCTGCAGTAATAATTTAGCTCTGTTTTGAAACTTGTCTTAGAGAAATTTTCAGATTAGAGTTATTGCATTTTATTTGATCTAACAAATGGGTTCAATGACCGAAGCAATGGCACTATTTGAATGGTGTTTGCTGTTTTCTTATTTTTAGAAACTGTTGGAATTATTCGATGCTAAAAGTTGATTAATATTGGTAAAGAATCTTATGTCGTAGGCCATTGAGCCGATAGGTACCGAAAACAGAAGAAAAGCGCCGACAAATTTACGAGCAAAAACAGTTCTTACTACTTATACTGTCGCTTCTATCGGCACTTTTTTGTCGGTATCGGCTCGGAATCGTCTCGGTGGACAAACTAGCGTAGAGCGACTATTAAGTTTACTATACGCACTTAAATTTCGATTATCTTGCACCTCGGTCTTGCACAGACAGTATTATGTTAGTTTCCGGTATTTATGTGAAGTGTCCCATCTAGCCGTAAAAAATAGAACGAAATGAAAATTCTATAAGATGGCGGCGAGTCCGGCGCTGTTAAGAACCAGGGTGCCGGTAAAGAAGTAAATGTTTAAGACACTTCAAGATCTCCATGCAGCGGAAATTAAAATGCTTCGTGGGCGTAAGGGTCACAGTTGGGCACATGACTAGACAAAAGTCAGAAACGAGTAAGTTTGCAGCAGCTTAAAGTGGCCATACACGAAAAGCTCTAAGAAAGCTATGTAAGATGGTACAGCCTAGTAATGCGGAAAAATTAAGAGCACGTGCTCAAGGCAGCTTGCTTAACCAGCTAGAGAAAAAGAGGCAAAGAAGGCCCTCCATACACAACACAGTGGTACTAAGGTCAATAGAGAAATCTTTTACGACCCGACAATCCATTACTGCCACTATGATCATTTGTTCTGGACAGAAAGTCATGGTACAAGAAGATTATGATAGTCAACCCTTACTCATGTGGTAAAGTAGAAAAAATTAGGTAATTTTATTAAAAACTCTACAGATAATTAAAATCTCAAACAGTTCAAAGTGTTACTTTTAATTATTCTCGAGTAACCCAGAAGATAGATATAGAAACCAGGAGTCTAACGAACGACAGGTTAGAAAAGTACAAAAACACGTTACTAGAAAAACTGCCCTGTCACAATTATAATCCTAACAACCCTAATAACTCATATGAAGATTTATTCACATTGATTAATACTGAATTCAGTAAAATTTTCACTATTAGGAAAAAGCAAATCATTGTAAAATTCAAGTTCAGTGACTGGGCTACCGCTGGTATTCGCAAAAGTAGAGACAGACTTTTTGAATTATATGAGATAAGAAATTATTCAAATGACGACAGTTTCATTGAATATGTAAAAAAATATTCAAAATTGTTTAAATTAGTTTGTTTAAAAGCAAAATCATTTTTCCTACGGAAAAAAATACAGTCTGCTGATAACAAAATTAAGGCTGTATGGAATGTTATAAACAGTGAAACTGGTAAAGTGAAACCGCGTGACAATCAAATCACACTTCATACAAATCGCGGAACCATTAGTTCAAACGTAGAAGTGGCTCAAGAATTCGAAACCTTTTTTACTAATATTCCTTTGAAAACAACAGAGTCACTCAATTCATCATCTTCACTTGCTAGCGGTTTACTTCAAAAGAATGTGGACGCCTGCGAAACTGAATTTGGGTTCAATCATGTCACCCCTAACGAAATTGTTAAAGCCTTTAAAAGTATTAAAATGAAAACTACTGAGGACCTATGGGGAATGTCAGTAAAAGTCTGCAGTGCGATCATTGATACTATATCTCCATATTTAGCTGTTATATTCAATGATTGTGTCGATCATGGTACTTTTCCTGACTTAATGAAAAAAAGTAAAGTAGTTCCATTATTCAAAGCTGGTGACAAAAAGGATCCCAGTAATTTTAGACCAATATCAGTCTTACCTGTACTTAGTAAAATTTTTGAGAAGGTCATACTCAATCAAATGCTTTCGCACTTTAATAGAAATAACTTACTACATGACCATCAATTTGGTTTTACGAAAGGGCGCAGTACAACGGATGCCGGAACTGCACTTTTAAAATACATTTTTGGCGCGTGGGAAAAATCTGAAGATGCTATTGGTATCTTCTGTGATCTATCCAAAGCATTTGATTGCGTAGATCATAGCACATTGTTGTTAAAACTTGAACATTACGGTGTTAAGAATAATTCACTTAAACTACTTAAGTCATATTTGGAAAACAGGATTCAAAAGGTACAAGTAAACAAAACGAAATCACTGGGATCTGTTGTCAAAATTGGCGTACCTCAAGGGTCCATATTAGGGCCATTTTTATTCCTTATTTATATTAATGACCTCCCTACTGTAGTGAAGAATCTGTCAAAGATTGTGTTATTTGCTGATGATACTTCATTAATATTCAATGTAAGTAGAAAATCACAAAATTATAACGAAGTCAATGATGCACTTGGACAGATTCATGCATGGTTTACTGTTAACAATTTAGTCCTAAACGCCAAAAAAACTAAATGTATTAAATTTGCACTACCAAATGTAAGGTCTACTTCACATAACATAGTATTGAATAATGAACCATTAGATTTTGTAAATAGTACAGTTTTCTTAGGGTTGATACTAGACTCTAAACTTCAATGGGGCCCTCATATAACGGCTCTTTCTGGTCGATTGAGCTCGGCTGCATATGCTGTCAGAAAAATCAGACAACTTACTGATGTAGCTACCGCAAGGCTGGTTTACTTTAGCTACTTCCATAGCATTATGTCTTATGGCTTACTCCTTTGGGGCCGAGCAGCTGATATACATTCAATATTCGTTTTACAAAAGAGAGCTATAAGAGCAATTTATTGCCTGAAGACTCGTGATTCCCTGAGAGAACTGTTCAAGGAAATCAACATAATGACAGTGCCATGCCAGTATATCTATGAAAATATTATGTATGCTAGAAAGAACATTCATCAATTACCTAAAATTTGTGACAGGCATAATTTTAATACTAGAAATAAGCACAAAATTGATCAACCATATACTAGATTAACTAAAGTCAATACATCTTTCGTTGGTCTGTGTGTACGATACTACAACAAAATACCTGACAATATAGTGCAATTACCTGAGAGAAAGTTTAAAGAATGTGTAAAGCAAACGTTATGTAAAAAAGCTTACTATAGATTAGATGACTATATGAATGACAAAGAGGTATGGTGCTCTGATATTCCAGCGAAACACAAGAAACACATTGTAAAAAGCCGACTCTTAAAGTAGGCCGTGCTGCAGTGGTTTCTTGCCGTTTCTTTTACGCTGCCACAGCACGATCCGAAACGGCGTAGACTCGCTCTATTTGAATTGTATTCTGCATGACATTCAATAAGTATTCTGTAAAGAATCTACATTGAATAAAATAATCTGAATCTGAATCTGAATCTGTTCTTTGTTAAAATGTTGTAACAGATGCGTAATAAAAGTCACTAACAATTTGCTCGGAGACAGTACACTCGCGCCAGACTGGTTCTGTTACTGTACAAACTTCAGGCGACAAGGTAACGGTACAGACTGATCAAAGCATACAACACTGGTTTTCTTACAACAAGGCTTTAAAACTTTCGCAAACACAGATCAATGAATTTGCAAATACACTGCTGTTGGAGTTTCTTTGTTAAAGTACCTGTGAACAATACGACTTTTGTTCGTATTAATAACCCGGCGACAGATGAAACGAAATTGTCTGCTGAACGATTCGTTCTGCGCTGTAATGATCGGGTAAAACGTGGTTACAGTGCAGAAAGGTTAAATGAAGTGGCGCTACAGAGAATAAATATATTACCGTTGGTACTGTTAAATCTTGGCCATGAAACTAAAAATCTTATTAAAATTATTCATTTGAACAAGGTTAATTTTAAATTTAAGGTTGCATGAAAATCTGGACACACCACACAACTAGTTTAATTTTCAAGAATTTATTTTTATCACTTTGTTTAACAATATACTACCAAAATATTAATGAGAAGTAATTTATAAAACGAATTACTGTCATATGATTTATTATATTAATTCTGAGTGATATTTGCAAAAAACTTTTTCGGCATGTTTGTTCTGCTGTGTTTCGGTTTCCATGGTGAGGGAGCCAGTGAAATAGCCGGTACAAGAGACATATTATCTTAGTTCTCAGGGTAGGCAACGCGTTTCGCTGTCTTATTAGTGCCATTAGGTCGGTGGTGACCACTTACAATCAGGTGGCCCACCATGTATGACAACAAAGTATTTATCTATCTATCTGCTCCTTTGTCCACGTGTGACACACAAAAAAAGATTGTGTATATTCTTTGGTGGTACGGAACTCTGCACAATTCCAACTCGCACTTAACTAGGAATATTTTACGTCACAGTTATCGAGTTTTTACCTCCTATCCGGTTAACAGAGTTCAGGTTCAAAAGATAGAAATAGTTGAAAAGTTTATTTTTCTGCTAAGAGTACTCTGGGTTAATTTAGTTGGCTAACGTCCCAACTGATGCAAGAGATTTTGGTTGGGTTAAATTTAGGAATAATCGTAACTACTTTTGACTACTTTTAACTCATTTTGCGGTTCAGGGTAGGAATAGTACTACCTCATCTTTTTCGGTGGATGTCGTAGAAGGCGACTAAAGGTGCTTAACAAAATGGACAGAAGCCGTATTTTTATGTCACTGCCTTTGCATTGCGGACCCCATATATCGCGGTCCATTGTGCTAGCAGTAACGCTAACCAGTAAGCGAGGTGACAAGAACTTATCTATTCTCAAGCGTTTAATCAGATTAATATTTTTATAGAGCTATTATGGTTACAACGGTAAGTAACTACAGTCGGCCGTACGACAGTAGTAACACATGAACTTGAGCGGTGCTCTGGTTTCAGCGTATGTAGTGTAGCATTTCTTCAGCTTAAGGTGATCCGTTTTCCATACAAAAATTCAAATGACTTGCATTCTTACGCGGGACATAAAATTCTATTGAAAAACGAACGAATACTGCTATTTTTAGTTAAATTTTTCGCTAATTAATACAAAAATACAGTTAATGTACTGAAAGTACTATTTTTGTTAGCAATTTTTGGTTCAATATTACGATTGTGGGCGTGCGGTCAAAACTGTACGGTTGTGCTTTGTGTGCATGTGAGAGTGATCGTACTCATGTAAACACGGACTGACGAGAGTAATTGACTTTAGTGGACATATGGAGATATTTTTCTTATCGAAATTGTTGTTAGGCGTTGAAGTTGCACCATGAAATTTACGCGAATCAACTTTTTGCACATATATAGTTGGTACTTATTGCATTAAAAAATAAAACCTTATATTTGCAGCAGTGGCTCCATCTAGTTGTGTTCGGGGCTAAGCTGGCCGTCACAGATCACCTTAAACTGGTTTAGTCACTGGTTTTTACAGCCTCCGAGGTCAAGTGGTTAGAGGGCTCGGCTCTCGATCCGGAGTTTCTGGGTTCGATTCCCCATGGGGACACTGTCAAACAAAAATCCCTTTGTGCGACCTCCCCAGTTTGGTTAGGACATTACAAGTGGAAGTTGGTCTTTCTTTGCGATCTCGAAAATTAAATAACGTTAGCCGTGGTGTAGTCAGCACCTCGATAATAGGTGACGGCTTGTGGCACAACAATTACAGCGTTCTGTCAAATTGTAGAACGATTTTCGAAATTCTTTTTTTGTTCTGAAGTTGTCCCAAGGTCACCAAGTCAGGATCTCAGTATGGGATCCCAGGGAAATCGAAAGCAAAGCTCAAACTTTATAGGCACGTACATATTACCTGAATGTCCGAGATGAATCACCTGAATGTCCGGAAAGTTAGTTATCGGTGTTTCGGAAGGTACGTTAAGCCGTTGGTCCTGACTACTATCTACCGATGTAGTCGTTAATAAGCAATGTCAGAGACCTTTGGCGGCTCAACAACTCTGACACCAGGGTTAGTGAGGTCGGTCATCGTCCTTGCAACCTTGCTACTTGCTGACATTGAAAACATGTGGAGGTTCAGTATTTTCGTCAATGTGATGAAAGGTTCAGAAATACTTTGAGTTATTTTGTGTTTAATTTGGTTAACGACTGACGAAACGATCCATAAACACCAAAAACCAATAACGTGACAATCCAAATATGATGCATTTGCCGGAAAACTGCGCACTGTATTGGGCGGGATCCAAACTAATTATACGGCCGTAAATCTTCGAATGCATATTGCTGGCCCTTCGAGACGGATACTAAATTAACGCTGACAAGGAAGAGGCCGCGTGACAAATGGGAGATTATCTTTAATGAGATCTTAACGGGACAAAGGGTAATGGACGCAAATGTTTAAAAACACGCCAATTATGTAACTTGACCAGTGTTGCAAAACAACGTGATGTAAAAAACTGGTTGTAATGATGCTTTTGTTTTTATAATCCTTTTTTTTTTGGGTTCATTCATACGCTTACCATTACATTTTGCAGCCATGACAAAGACCAGAGAGTATTTGAGGAAAAGAATAATAGTGTGCTACAACGGAAAAAAAGCTACTTTGCCGCATACATATATATCGAGCGCGAATTTGAAATTTGAAGCGCCGCATATTCAGTACAAAAAAACCCTTAGAAGCACCACGTGAATCTCGCGGACAGGTGCGATGTGGATTGCGAGGGGGGCGGAGAGTACTTTGGTGCGTTTTTCTTTCACTTGACCCAGTATTATCTTTTCTAGACTGTGCTTGGGAGACCGCATAATACTGATGAAAACCGATACGCCATACATTTTCATACAATAATGTCCTCAAAGTAATCGTCATTATGACATCCAAATCGAAAAAAATACGAATTTGATTTGTCAGATCTTTATACGAAAACCTTCTCAATTAATTTCTCAAACATTGTACTCGTGCGTAACTTAAAAATTTTTATCACGGAAAATATGTAGAGAGGAAGTACCTTAGTCACCAAACTTGTTAGCGTTGCGGCTGGCACCATGGACCGCGGTTGTTGGTGACCGCAGTATGTAAGATGGTACGATACACAGAAAGATGCTGCTGCCCATCCTCCAGTTCATAAGCCCCTCAGTCGCCTTTTATGGCACCGACGGGTAGAGATGGTTTGGTACTATTTTTTGCCGGAGTTACACGGATCCTACCACAGACTTATTAAAACTTAATAAAGTAACCTAAATACTTCGGAAAGGTAGCCCGAGGAACTGTTATGCTTTTCCGAGAATAGGGTCTTCTATGCAAACAAATCCCTGCCCCGTGTGGTGGCGGCAAAGAATAGTACCAACCCTTCCATACCCGTGGGTGTCGTAAGAGGCGACTAAGGGTTATAAACTGGAGGATGGGCAGCAGCATCCTCCTTTGTATCTAACATCTTACTTACTGCGGTCACCTACAACCGCGGTCCATGGTGCCAGCCGTAACGCTAACAAGCGAGGTGACTATGGTACTTCCCCTCTACATTTTTCTTTGATGGTCTTTGTTTTGGGACGTGGGTGTTGTATGGGAAACCGAAAAGTGGTGTTATTTTTGAGCGAATGCGCGAAAGTCGGAAAGTATTTAAGTCTAAGCTTAAATGGTGTCAAGATCATCAACATCAAATTAAAATGGATATTATCGCACAGCACCACTCAAGTAAACAGTTTTCAAAATTCTGGAACAAAACCAGCGAACTTGGTCAAGGAGCGGGTCTTCCTGTGAGCGTCAGTGGCGTCAGCGAGCCTAGTGAGATTGCTAACCTGTTTAAGAAGCAATTTCGTGTCGAGTCTCCGTTATTACCGACAGTGCCTCGGATGCTGGATGCTGAGACTATTCCCCATACTTGCGGTATTAGATTCACTGCCAAAGAGGTGGCTGCCGTTATAAAAAGCATGGGTAGGGGAAAATCTCCCGGGCATGATGGTCTCAGTATTGAGCATCTGAAGTATGCCGGCCCTCACCTGCCTAGGGTTTTGGGTATGTTTTTCACATTATGTATCACCCATTCTTATCTGCCTAAAGACCTAATGCAGACTATTGTAGTTCCCATTGTGAAGAACAAAACGGGTGACCCATCCGATCTGTCGAATTACAGGCCCATTTCCTTAGCTACTGTGGTATCAAAGGTGCTTGACCGACTGCTTGACAAACATCTGAGTAAACATCTTAAACTTAATGATGCACAATTTGGGTTTAGGCCTGGGTTGTCAACAGAGAGTGCCATACTTAGTCTCAAGCAGACGGTGAAGTACTACACGATGCGCAAAACTCCAGTTTACGCGTGTTTTTTAGACCTTTCAAGGGCATTTGATCTCGTATCTTACGATATCCTATGGGAGAAGCTGAGATGCGAGACCGAACTGCCTGATGAGGTCATTCTGTTATTTAAATACTGGTATGATCAGCAAACCAACCGCGTAAGGTGGGGTACCTCAGTGTCAGAAGAATACACGCTGGAGTGTGGAGTACGTCAAGGCGGAGTTACATCCCCAAAATTATTTAACTTATACGTGAATGCGTTAATCGATGAGCTTAGCAGCACTAAAATAGGATGTCATATTGATGGGATGTGCATTAATAATATCAGCTATGCAGATGACATGGTGCTGCTGAGCCCATCGATGAGCGCTCTCCAGCGGCTTCTTGCAATATGTGAATCCTATGCTGTGGCCCATGGGCTCAGGTATAAGGCTAAAAAGAGCGAGTTATTGGTGTTTAAGTCGGGAACTAAGACTTATCCCAATGTTCCCATACATCTAGATGGTACACCAATAAGTAGAGTAGAAAAAGTTAAGTACCTGGGCCACTGGGTCACGGAGGATCTCAAGGACAAGGTGGACATTGAGAGGGAACGAAGGTCGCTGGCTGTCCGCTGTAATATGTTGATCCGCAGGTTTTCAGACTGCTCAATTGAAGTTAAGGCGACGCTCTTTAGGGCCTATTGCCAGTCCTTTTATACGGGTAGCCTGTGGGTCGACTATACGCAGCGGGCATACAGCGATCTTAGAGTCCAGTATAACAATGCATTCAGGATGCTGATGGGGTTGCCAAAATATTGTAGTGCGTCAGGCATGTTTGCGGAGGCGAGAATCGATGGATTCGAGGCAATTGTCCGCAAGCGATGTGCCTCAATGCTAAGTCGTCTGCGTGCTAGTCCCAACAATAACCCTTGGTTTTCGAACCCGCGTTATTGAATAACACCCCTAGAAAAAGGGAGAAAAAAAGAACCACCAACATAATAATAATAACAACAACAACAACAAACAACAACAACAACACCCCTAGAAAAAGGGAGAAAAAAAAGAACCACCAACATAATAATAATAATTTTTCCAGCAAAAGCTAGAGTTCTAGAGGGAGCTCCCTGTCCTGTAGTGTACGTTTCATGGATGTTATGATGATGATGATGATGCAAACAAATCCCTTAGTCGCCACTTACGACACCCACGGAAAATCGAGTACCAAGTGCTAATTATTGAAAGAGAGTGGAAAAGAAGACATACAGCGAGCTAAAGAACCTTTAAATAACAGAAACAGACCACAGCAACACCGACAAGACCTGAAAAGAATTTAATTTTATCAAGAGCGTCATGTGCCCTGAATAAAGTAATGAACAGCAAGAAATATTTTTGTTTAGTAGCGAATTAATCATCTTTATTAATTTAAACGCATACCTTTCCAGTAAATTTCATCAAATTATCCCTCAGAAGAAAATATGCAAATAATTTCATAACATTCGTTGAAACAAAATATATGAAATGTCGAGAGAAAAACTGTCCGCATTTTTCTTAATTTGCTTAAGGATTTACAGGAAGCTTAAAATGAGTGATCGCATACCTCAGAAAAATAACGGCGACCGTGTTACAAATTAGGCACAGTTTTCCAATACTTAAATATGAAGATATTTAAATAGAAATAATCTTTGAAGCTATTGCCATAAAACGCAGTTTTCTAAAATGTCAAGCAAGGAGCAGATGGATTCAAACATGGAAAAGATGAAACGGTTATTAAAATGAAAGTATACATGCATCAAAACCGCAAACATACCAGTTGCAGAAAGTGTTTAAAGTTTTTTTAAAATTTATCGACGACACTTGTTGATCAAGAAAATGACGCGGTATTAGCTTGAAGTTATGACGTTTTGATAGCAAGTTTGAAATATAATGAAATTGGCATTCATAATGGTACATTGGCTTAAAATAAAACCATCACATCTCTTATTGTTTGAACTTATGGTTTGAACATGTATTGTTCGAGAGTTTCGCATTCATTATCACTAATTATTATCCTATACATACTATAAGGGTGGGTTGCACCATCTAACTTATCCGTAACCGAATATACAAGTCTTGCTCTCTCCAACCTATAGAGAGCAAGAGGCGTATACTCGGTTATGGTTAAGTTAGATGGTGCAACCCATCCTTAAACTAGCAAAATTTGTATATATTTGTATATTTGAAAATAAACCATACGGGGGTTTTCGGGGACGAAAAATCGATCTAGCTGGGTCTCATGTCTGGGAAAAATCGTTTCGCCTGTGTTTATAAGCATTTTTTAAAATATTGCGTTTTAGACAGAAACCTACAGCGCCATCTGTTGGCGAGTAGCATACCCTGCTCACTTGATAACATTTTAATGTTGAGGCGGCTATTATAGAGCGAAGCTCGGTCGACCAAGTACTAAAACAGTAAAAAGGACTCTTACCACGATGTGTTTTAACGTAGTAAGAACTCGTTGTACTGTTTTCATAATAGCATCTCATCTCCTCTTTTAAGTGTCATAAAAGGCGGCTAAGAATATTAAGTCACAACTAAAATAAACAAAACACAAACACACACACACACACACATTTTTTTTTTTTTTTTTAAATCAAGACAGCTGCACTGTCCTTCTGTGTTGTGCCACTACACGCATGCGCACGTAAACAATGCTATTTGCGCAATGACAGGTCTAGCTTGTGATTAATAGAGATCCCTTGAACGTTTGGCAACGGAGTCTGCAGCAGTTAACATCACGATGACAGCATTTCGAAATGTAGGAGGAATTTTAATCAAATTTCTACCGCCAGCCTTCAGTATGAAATTCAGACATAAAAAACAATATTTGAGCAAACTAATTCTACGAGTATACCTAAGTATAACCTAATCATACCTACCTTGTTCGCAACTAAGATTATTATGTACACTAAACAAAGAATCATGAAGCAGCTTATGCTTGTTGTCGTACATGCAATCAAACACAAGTACTTGAATTTCGCTCAAACCTGCATTTATTGGTGGTAGAGCTTTTGTGCAAAGTCCGGCTGGGGAAGTACCACCCCCTTACCTGTTTCTGCCGTAAAGCAGCAGTGTTTGCACTGCTGTGTTACGATTTGAAGGGTAAGAGAGCCAATGGAATTACCGGCATATGAGACATACCATCCTAGTTCTCAGGGTGGGTAACGCGCTTTACCGTCTTATTAGTGTCAAATTATTTTACTAATAAGACAGTGGGTGTCATGGGCAGTGGTGACCACTTACCATCAGGTAGAAAGTTTAGAAACTTGTGACAAAAAAAAATGCTTTCAATATGAGAAAGAATAACACCTTATTGTTTTGACAGTTTCAAACGAATTATTGTCAAAATAGGTCATGAATCAGTTGGTTCGACTGTACATTAAGATAACGCAAATTCCAAACTAAATAACTAATGAATGAATTTAAGCAATATTGACGATTAGTAAAGATAAGAAGATATTTATTTCAAAAAGTGTTACACTGGTTTACATACTCGTAAATTATTACCTTTGGCTACCGCACTAGGAAGTAAGTTCCTGTTTCGCGGTAAGCCATGCGACCGTTATATTATATTCTATTACATAAATTATTAAAAATAAAAAGAAAAGGAACAAAAAAGTAACATTTTGACAATAACTTATTTATCTTAATTTGGTATTTTTAAAATATTCTCCGTGCTGTTATAATCTAGGGAGGTAAGCAGTTCTTGCAGCTTACGTTTTACTATAGAAATAATTTAAATACATTTTGCATCACGGATACCCGAGTGAATATGAATATTGATAGCACAGATCAAAGCTTAGTCTATTCTGATAGATAACCAAACAGGACAAATCTGTCAGTTTGTTTACAGTTCCAACTAGTTCACCATTTCGCAAGTGAGAAAAGCTTGTGACAGTTCCCTAAACTGAAGTCTCCATCAACCATAGTCCAAGGCCAAAGTTGATACACACAACACAAGCCAAGCATTGGGAAATCGGATTTCCAGAGATATTCTGTTACTACGGCAGACAGGCGGTCGCCCCTTTTATTTGTAGAAAGTATATTATGTTGGATTAAGAGAATGATAATGATTTTAATGATATATCAAAAAAACCTGCTGGCCCTTATTTTGTTATGAGTATTATATAAAGATGTAAAATTTGTTTGTTTGCAATAGTGTACGGGAAAAAGAGATTTGAACCTCGCTGAGGTACGGGATCTCTAGAACTACTACTGTCTAGAGATTCACTATCTATACTCGTCAATCCTCTTACTACAAATAGATAGAGACTAGAAAAAGGAATTCGAAAAATTCTTTCACTAATAATATTAGATCCAAAATTAAATTGAGGCTATACAGCGTGTAACGGAAAAGAGAGAGAGTGTGAATCTGCTCATTAAACTGAACAACTTTTACCAAGGTCATGGAACAAAATCAATTTTTGACCTCCCATAAAACTGCATCAGCTGATAGCGCCTTTTGTATGGAAGGTCGAATTTGGTTTTTAATTTCGACCATGTTCCTTGGGGAAAGTTGTTCAGTTTTTTGGGCAGATTCACACCCTTCAGTATCATCACACATTTCGATTATACATTGTTTAGTTCTGCCGAAGTTGTATCATCGTCCGCCGCATTAACTACCGGTAAGTTCTTGTTTAGGCTGTTTAAATTTTTTGTTAGATTTTTGGTAGATTTAAAAAACCAATATTTTTAAATCCCATAAAAAAATTATGATATCATAACTATCGCTCCACAACTGAACAACTTTCAGTGAATAAAATTACAAAAAAAGAAAGAAAACTGGCCTCTGCATTTGTCTCCATACAAACTGTCCAATCAAGGTTACAATTTTGTATGCAGAGGCCGATCTTTTTTTAAGGCCAAAGGGTGGAAAACTTGATCCTATTAATATGCCTCCGATGTCTGTCTGTCTGTCAGTGGGCTGTAACTCATGAACTGTATGAATAGCAGTAAATCCTCATAGATATTTTTCCTGCTCGATAAGTACGTACGTTGAGGGTAGCCTCAACGTGATGTAATGATTTGCAACCATTAAAACTTGCAACAATGTTTGATTATAAAACGTGACGTAGCGGCCCCAGAAAGTGCGTAAATGCGACCTACGTTGGCCTAGTTTCAAAAACTAAACGTTCAAAATCACATATTAGTTACAAAGCTTTTCTATAATTATTATCAAAAAAACTGGTAGTATGAATAGTTTTATCTAACTGATGGTTTGGAGCTTTTAAAGTTATAGCAAAGCCTTAGTATAATTATTTACAGTTTATTGTACGCAAGAAAATCCAAAAAATAAGTAAAATTAGGAAACATTACACAGCAGGTACTGCTTATTTCAACATGAAATTTCTTCCAGCAGACCTACAGAAGCGTGATTTGACTGGAAGAGGCAGATAGAACGTGCACAAAAATTTGATTTATGAAATCAAATGTGTCCACAATACTGTATCACCTCAGAGACCCCACAGTGTAAAAAAATACTACAAATAAAATAAAATACTACTACTAATCAATAAATTGATTGAATTAGAAAATTATTTTAGTAAGAGGGTATGGAACTGGAAAAGATAGTAAGTTCATCGATGTCTCAAAAAGTTTTCAAAAACAAATTGCTGTAACTACTTGATTAATATTTTTTAAATTATTTTAAAATTAATTTTTAGATCTCATATATTTTGTTTCTTCATTTGTTAAAATCATTTTGCTATAAAATTTTAGTTTAAATTATAAAATGTTGTTTATTATTTTGAATGTTGTGTATGCTTGTAAAAGGTAAGCACATTTGATATGTCATACTATTAAATTCAAAATGTAAATGTTTTAATTGTGTATTGCTGTAAGCGTACCTTATCAATAAATAAATGATGTGGTAACGCCCATATATCCCCTTATGAACCAGTTAATTTTAAGATTGCTGACGTAGTCGTGATCCAGAGATCTTATTATTAGTGTTAGTTAACTAGTTCAGGGCCGGTTCAAGCCGCAGATGTTATAATACTCCGATTCCAAGAATTCATGCTAAGAGTGCTGGTGATTTTTTTAGCCATGTTAATGACCGTTGAAAAATATAAATTGTTTTTGTCATATTTTCTGCGTTTGCTTTTAATCTTATTTTATATCCTAGTCAAAGAAGCTAAATAATATAATTGTTAATTATATACGAGTTTTCAGTTACACTTGAAACAGTATAGTTCGTTAATGAAAGGTCGTGTTAAATAATTCGACTAAAACTGTTTTAGAATTCGAAGAAAACTTGAGGCGCAACGAAGATCATAACGACCAAGGCATAATGATGAGGAGGTATCGTAAATTTCATCGAAATCGTTTTTTAAATAAAACTTTCCGGAAGTAAAAAAAAAATATCAGCCTCTCCATACAAAATTGCAAACTTGATTGAACAGTTTGAATGGAGAGTCCGATTTTTTTGCTCGTTTCATTGTACTTAAGGATACGCTATGGCCGTGCGCATAAGATATTAATGTTTTAACGAAACATTCAAGGTGTTCGCCCAAATGATGTCTGAGAGGAGAAATATTATTATTTTTTATTTTATTTATTGATTTTTGGGAAACTAACAGCTAAATTATAACATAATTAATAAACTTATGATAATTATAAGACTCCAACAAAAATGAAAAAATGGTAACTAACAAGATGGTATAGCGCGTCACTTCCCGATGCGAGTGGGTGATACTTTCCCAGGCGGACTTAGCACAAAATCCCAACCACCTTCATCATCATCATCATTATAACATCCCATAAAATTTCGACTACAGGACAGGGAGCTCCCTCCATAATTCTAGCTTTTGCTGGAAAAATGTGGAGAGGAAGTACCATAGTCACCTCGCTTGTTAGCGTAACCGCTGGCACCATGGATTGTGGTTGTAGGTGACCGCAGTAAGTAAGATGGTATGATACATAGGAGGATGCCGCTGCCCATCCTCCAGTTTATAACCCTTAGTCGCCTCTTACGACACCCGCGGGTATGTATGGGATGGTTCTTTGCCGGCACCACACGGGACGTATCCACCTTTAGATTATTAAATTTTTTGTTGCATAATACAATAAAAGAAACTATCTGGGCGTCCCTTCGTTGAATATTTATAGGTGGCCCCTCAGGAATGTAAAATTAAAAATAGAACTGAGTAGCATAATAATATTATTATCATTGATCCCACCCACATAGTCAATTCCTATGTCAAATGCCACATATTGGAATAAAAATTGTTTATAGGTTGTATTGGTTATTTCCAAAAACTGATAGGACGTGATCAGACCTGAATAACTTTCAGTGTACAAAACTTTCATCATCATCGATCGTAAAACTTGCAGGAGAGGAAAAAAAGGCTTCTCCATACAATTTTTAGGATCCCGTACCCAAAGGGTGAAAAAAAAACGGGACCCTATTATAATATGCCTCCGATGTCTGTCCGTCCGTTAGTGGGCTGTATCTCAAGAACCGTAAGAGGTAGACAGTTGGAATTTTCACAGTTTTTTGTATTTCTGTTGCCGCTATAACAAAAAATACTATAATTAAAAAGGATTATAGAAGAATAGGGAGGCTCCCCTACTAAAGACGTCTTTCTAGGAGATTTTTACTCAATTATTGTTTTAGCGCTATCATAAAAACGGGTACACTTACAAGAGCGAAAATTGGTACGTTTATAGTGCATGAGCTATAGAATAACGACAATAGAACATTAAGATGCACGTGCGCTATTTTGGATATTACAGCCGAGGCTCAGAAATTGCAGCCCGAGCCGCAGGCGAGGGCGTAATGGAGCCGAGCGTGTAATCACCAAAGCGCAAAAGTTTCTTACGACGTTTTTCAACACATTTGCGAATAAAAACTAATCAAATTCACTTACCTTCTTTTCCTAAGGAAATTTTGTAGACGTTTTTCTCACGTTTCTACGTCACCCGATACACCGGACTTGTGTTTTTTGTCCAAGTATTTTCGACGTTCTACACTTATCACTGTTTTTTTTATTTGTAGAAGTTATTTATTTTTTATTTCATTAAAAACATTTCACAACAAGAAATATCTGTTAAAAAGATTATAAATGCGCGCGCAGGAGACAATGACTACACTATCAAACAGACTACTTTTCAAATTATTTTAAAATTGAATATTTTGTTACTTTAAAGACAAATTTGTAGTTAGTTAGTTGATTAAAATCAATATATTCGTTTAATTAACGTTTATTTATCATATTATCGAACACAGTTTCTTGATTCATTAAATTATTATGAATGTTAAAGATATAGAAACTCCTTGCACCTTGCCGCTATAAAAAACAAAACAAAAATAAAACACTAACCTGCCAAACAGCTTACTCAGCAAGGAGGTGTTTGTTCTGAGGCTCACTCCCTTGAATTATTTAATATTGAATATTTTGTTACTTTAAAAACCATTTTGTAGTAAGCTTGTTTGATTAATATAAGTATTTCCATGTAATTAACATTTATTTATCATATTATCGAACAAAGTATGAGTAAATGTGTTGAAAAATGTAATAAAAACAGGTCAAGTGCGTATCGGACTCGCGCGTTTTAATACACTTCTGCATGACTGCGCGTCTAAAGGGCCCCATACAAAGCCCTGCCTGCAGGGCCCTGCTTGCAGTGCCACTGCCAATCGTACTTTGTGTGGGCATGCAGGGCCGACAAAATAGCCGTTACATCGGCCCTGCAAGACCACACACGGTACGATTGGCAGTACGTACTGCAAGCAGGGCCCTGCAGGCAGGGCTTTGTATGGGCCGTTTATAACTTTAAGACGATAATTTTACCTTAGTGATACGGAACCCTCGATGCGCGAGTCCGACTCGCACTTGGCCGGTAAATTTTTTCATTGCCAAAAAATTTTATTTACTGAAAGTTGTTCAGTTACCTGTTAACTTAAGTTATCTGATCATGCCGTTTCAGTTTTTGGAAAACTGTCCCTAACACCCTGTATAGGAACAAGTTACTTTAACTTTTTTTAAGGTACAGTCAAGAGCACGTCAATCTTGACACGTTTGACTTCGATACGTCCTTATTTATAACGCACTACACTCTAGAGTCGCACTGCAAGTGTCTAGCGTATCATAGTTTATGGAAACTTTTATGGACTTTATAATAGGTCTTTACCTATGAAATTGCCGAAATTGTCTTACAGATTAATGATATCATAATTCCTATAATTCTAATGCAATTTTTTTCATTTGTCTTATATTTGAAAGTTTACTTCAAGGTTATCTAATCTAATTTACGGTCGACTTCAAGTTTATCAATTTATGCATAAAATAAAGTTTTTATTTTTAGTTTGATATAAAAATTAAAGGTTCAAAAATTGTTCGTCTTAAATGTCGTCCGATTTCATCATTAGATTTGTTTATTTTTGCAGATAATATTTTTCGGAAATTAAATTTAAACTTCTGTTAGATTAAAGTCTTTCCAATAATGCTTAAAAAAGTAAAAAAAAAATGGATTTATAATTACTAAGAAAAATGTAAAAATTTTAGTACTGGAAATTGAGTTTACCTAAAATTCGCCATAAAAAACGGCAATTTCATAGGTACCATAATGCTTCGGCATTTTACATAACGATGCGTGATTCGTTTCTGGCAGTCGCCGTTCGCTTCCGCGGCACGCTCGCCTCGCTCGCTTAGCTCATGCGTTCTGGACGTAAGATGACCTCACCCGAATGGGATTGGTAAGGTTGGGTTGGCCCACGGTTGGCCTTAGCTAACTAAACTAAAATATACCAGTACTGATCTAACCCCGTTTACAATCTGCCGATGACGTTGTCGGGCGTTTGTAAACGGTGAATTATACGATTTTCCTGCGACAAATAGACCAATGCACCGATAATTTTATAAGTAGAACTGTGTTTGTTATGTAGTCAAAAGAATATCTAATCGATAAGTAGTGATGTGATGAGTCAGCTGTAGAGGTTCGGATATTGTAGAGTCTTCTTGGTGTTCTCAATCAAGAAATCTCTAAAATTGGAAACAATATTTTAATGTTGTACTTTGTCAAGTAAGTAGAATACTTTTTTTTATTTTTGTTTTGCGTTGTTGGCAGTTGAAAGCCGACTGTTAATGCTGAGCCAGAGGTTGAATCATCGCCAGGACTTCAACCAGGGTTTTTGAAAATTTAAACCGATTCACGGCATTGATTTACTATACAGTGTGAATTTTTATTCGTTTTAATCCCGAAGACCAGTGATTCTACTCATGAAAACAAGCAACTTTACCGAAGAAATATTTTTTCACCTTTCCATACAAAATAAGTCGAACACGTGACCACTTTAGTATGGGGAGACGAAAAAATTTTCTTCTTCGGTAAGGTTGCTTGTTTTCGAATAAAAAATCACGGTGTATGATTTGGGCTTCGTCCCCTGTTGTCGTATTGTGCCTAGTATTAGTTTCGTGATTTTAATAATTTAATCATCTTTTCAGCTTATATTTTACTTTTATTTCTGTTAGAACGTAAGGGCTCTTACAGTATCTATCTACATCATTTAAGCATTTCGCGTGATTTAGATGATATGAGACGTGATCAAAATTTCCGTTTATTTATGTTCATCAAGCAATGTTTTGAAATCCAAAATGCATCCAAAGAACCTTTTATTCGATAAGGTAGCTTCATTCCCGAGGGCCTTCCTGAAGTAGCGAGCAAGGGAGCGTCCATAAATTACGTGAGATGTTTTAGGGGGGGAGGAGGTCAAGTCAAATCTCATCTAATCTTACGTTTGAGAGAGAGGGGGGTCTCGGCAAATATCACGCAATTTTTATTCTGATTGAAACAAAAAAAATATACCATTTTGGTCCATTTAATCCAGATTGTACATGCTTAAGATTTAATCTTACATGCTTAAATTTTATTACAATTATAATTAAACTCTCAGCAATATTGATAACTAGTCTTAACTAGTCGTAAATAAAAGCGCGAAGCATCTTTTTTTTCTTTTCACAATAACAATCCAACGCGTTTTCGTAAGAAACCCACATTTTGAAAAATCTCACGACATCTCACCAGGGGGGAGGGAGGGACAGAAAATTAAAAAAAAATCACCTCACGTAATTTATGGACGCCCCCCAACGTCACCGGTTTGCTGGGCTTTCTTCAGGAAATCGGATGGCTTGAATAGATCGCTATCCTACCTACACGCAAAATAGGCGCAATGACGTCGAGTTGCGGAAAATAGCCCAACGTACAATTACAATTACAAAGGTAGGTTCATTCCTGGACAAAAAATCAACAGGTACGATATTTACAGCGTTCTCCGTGCTTCAGGAGACACGTTCAGCCATTTGTCCAGGCTTCTACTTCTCTTAAACTGTCGACGTTAAGCCATGGCAAAGTCCAGTTCCGCAAAATATAAAAAATAAAATCTGTTTACGATAAATAGGTACCTCATTTTCCAGATCTTTCATGAAAAAAAAAAACAGAATCAGCATGTCCTAAAATGAGTCTAAAGAAAAACTTTCCAGAGAGATCTTAGGTGTACTAAAAGCTAATTTACTTGAAGCCCGTCAAGCAGTATCCGTCGTCACAAGAATATAATTACACGCACAGAAATAGACACGTAGAAATAGAACTGTGGAGGAGGAAATCGCACCACTGAACTTTGCTCTACTTTCTAAAAACAATACAGAAAGTTGAATTTAAAAAGAACGAAATCACAGAATAAATACAAAGTGGATCAAACCATAAAAAAAACAATTTTCGAGAAGGTGGAATCAAGTCCAAACATGCACCGAAGTCAAATTATAAAAAAAAAGTAAATACTTTCACGAAAGTAGAATGCCACAATGTTGAGAAAAACGTTAAAATTATCTTGCATATCTTTTCCCTTAAAGTTCTAAAGTATTTTTATTGGCGCCATCTCTTGCGATCTACAAGAATTTAAATCAAAGAAGAATTTAACTGAAATGGATGGCCAAGTTCAAGGATTCAATAAGTCTTTCTTTTTAATCTCATATGCGGAATGAAAGATAGAAAATATAATATTGTAAATGACTACAGAAAATATTTCACTAAAAGTAATACAACCATTGCAACAGTCCATAAAATAATTCTATCAATTTTCGTCTTGATATCAGCGCCACCTCTCGCGATCTATAAGAATTTGAACGAGAGAAGTAACTGGATTGGCATCCTAATTTACATGGCGCCCAAAGTCTTCCACGATACTACGTAGTTCACAGTATTTTCAATAGATGGCGCTAGTATTTAACGAGTGCGAGGGGCTATGTAGTATTTTAGGATCGCTAAAATTAGTTTTGTTGTTTTGGCAGTCGAAAGAGTATGCAGTTAATAAATTAAGTAAGAAATATTGCAAATAAGGTAACATAGAAGCTGGTCAAAAAAGGTACATTGTTGATTGATCGAGACTTAAGACACGCGCCGAAATTTTTTTTTTTTATATGAGTGATAAACAAGTTTTTTAAATGACAGATTTGTGTCTACATGTAATAGAATTAAAGTTTACATGTTTCAGAAGAACGAATTTTCTTTCATTCAAATCAGATCAAAAGCTTCAGTCAGAAATATGATTTATTGGAAAAGTTTTGGGTTAATAGCACAAGGCCATAGACTACTGTTGCGCTTTGAACAAAAATTTATCCTCCTTATTTTGATTTATGCATTGACTAAGTAGGTTTGTAGTCGAGTGTTCTAGATTTGAACAAATGCACACGTGGCATACGTTAAAGATGATTTTTTTGCATTTTTTTGCCATCCAAATATCAAAAAAACTCGTGGTTGGACTCGAAAAAAGTGACAAAAGTAACGCACATGCTCGTAAATGACATGAGTTGTCTGCTAAGAAAGGCGGGACACGTACACTCTACAGCACGTCAGTAGAAACACTTTTGGACCTTATGGCGTGGTAATAGAGTTGAAAATGTTTCTACCGACGACGTGCGGTTGACCGTACGATACTAACTTCTAACAATAAAT
Organism: Athrips mouffetella; assembly: GCA_947532105.1. Taxonomy (NCBI): domain Eukaryota; kingdom Metazoa; phylum Arthropoda; class Insecta; order Lepidoptera; family Gelechiidae; genus Athrips; species Athrips mouffetella. The sequence goes on along the minus strand of OX383960.1, from coordinate 30,584,559 downwards.
CTAAATCATAGAATAATAATACACTTCTTTGTGATAAATATAAGTAAAGATAAAGCCTAATTCAATTTCGTAAATCAAACTTAGTTTGGCATCGATGCGGATTTTATCTGCATTTTTAGGGTTCCGTAGCCAAATGGCAAAAAACGGAACCCTTATGGATTCATCATGTCTGTATGTCTGTCTGTCTGTCCGTCCGTATGTCACAGCCACTTTTTTCGGAAACTAAGGTAGGTATGGTGAATAACGCCCACTGTTAAATAACGCCCAAGCTACAGAAAACACACATAAAATATTCGTGTATTTCGGCTCACGCACACATAGAATACACCAATAAGGACAAGTCTCACGCAAGCGCAGGACTCACAAACCACCATTTTGCTAGTGATGCGTCGTGCTTCTCAAATATAAGTCGTGGCTGCTGCTACAGTAAAAAAATGCAGGACAAAATTGTAAGCTTTTCAAAGTTTTTTGTATATTTTGATATGTTTTTTATATTAGTGTTATAGAAAAAGTGACAGCACATCTTGATTGTCGTAATTTATTTTAAATACTTGTGTAATGATAATAACGCCCACTAGGATATCAACGCCCAGTCAATTGCCCATTGGGCGCTATTACCCTATGTGGGCGTTTTTATACCTTGGAAAAACGGAACTTAATTAACATTATACAGTAATTCATGTTTTTATCTACATTGCAAAACATAAATCATATCAAAACATAAACATTATGTTGAATCTATCTACACCTTATATAACAAATCTTATTCTGGTTTATGTCGATCAAATCGTTTCGTCTTGACGGAATCGCTACCATAGGGCGCTTTTGCCCAATATCGTTAAATAACGTCCAGTGTAGGTAAAGATATTTTTCGTTTTTTTTTATTGAAACACTTAAAATGATATTATTTGTTAAAAAAGATAATGTACGATAAAAAAAAATTTACGTTACAAACGATTGTGACTTGAATTTTCACGGTAATTAGTACATGTTAAGAAGTGTGGAAATTTTAAGTTAAGTGAAGTGTTTTTACATTCCTTTATAACCAATAAAGAAACTTATACGTTATTATACTGTTTTATCATTTAAATTACCACAAATAAAGTATATTTTAGTGCTCAGAATCCAATATCAATTATGGGTGGTATTAAAAGCACTATTTTTAATAACGCTCAAAAAAAGGGTTTCTAAAAAGTGTTGTTTTGATAAAAATAAAGATTGTTAACATATTTTAACTATGAATTCTCTATTCTAAAGGGCTAAATAATCATTTTAACACGTTTTTAAGTCTGATTAACTAGTAACAATATCATAAAAAATAGTTTAAAGTTAAGTGGGCGTTAATCACCATATCTACCTTATAAGAGCTATACTGTTGAAACTTGGTAAGTAGATTTATTGTGTGAACCGCATTAGGATTTTCACAAAAACATAGAAAAAAAAACAATAAATTTTAGGGTTCCCCATACTTAGAACTGAAACTCAATTTTTTTTTATCAATCACATACGTGTGGGGTATCTATGGATAGGTCTTCAAAAATAATATTGAGTTTTCTAATATATTTTTTCTCTAAACTGAATAGTTTGCGCGAGAGACACTTCCAAAGTGATAAATGTGTGTCTCCTCCTGTACTTTCTAAAATAAGACAATGATAAAAAAATATATATGATGTACGTTACCATCCAAACTTGCAACGAAAATTGGTTTACAAATACAAAAAAAAAATACAAAATTTCTTTATTAATCAAAAGGACTTAGGTTATCTTACATTAACAATAATCTTAAAAATAGGCATGCTGTACCTGAATATAAGATGGTGGAATCCTAATTCCTAAACTAGGTAAAAACCTGTAACTTAGGGATCAGTGATTGTCTGACGTGCAGTCGTGGGACGTCAACATACCAATATCCTATATGGGCAAATTTAAAAAGGAAGGAGAAATTATATAAAGTTAATACGTATATATATTTAAATGTACATTAATAATTAATTATAATTATAATATAATCATATTATCAAAAATAACCATTTATTTTATGGAAGCGTGACTCTGCATGTGTGTGTGTGTGTGTGTGTAAGCGTGTGTTAGTGAGTGCGTGTGTGTGGGTCTGTAAGTCTGCTGTTTTTGGGAAGGTATGTCTACATAGGTTAGAGTGAATTATTTAGTCAGTACATCCTCGGTTTGTGTATAGTTGTAATTAAGAAGTAGCTTTTCGATTTTAGTTTTAACTTCATATTTACTTAGATTGTAGATATTAATAAGTTTATGTATTGTGTTATATATATGGGAGTTAAGAATAAAGTATTGACGAGCAGCAAAAGATGTCTTATGAGTGTCAACAACACAAATGTCACGACTAGTTCGTTTGTTAGGGTCAGGAGAAGGTGGGTTTTTAATGTGTCTGCGTAGGGTAGCTCGGAGCACAAAAAGCTGTCTTACAGTCAAGACTTTCACTATAGAATATAGATCTGAGGTTGGAAACCTGAAGGGTTTTGAGAGCATAACTTTCAATACAGCTCTTTGGGCTCTTTCTAGCTGTAGCATAGATGTTTTAACTGCACCCCCCCATACCGGAATGCAATAGGTAAGTAACGATTGACAAAGAGCGGTGTATACTAGTTTAAGAGTCTCACGATCAGCTGACTGTCTTAGGGTCTTAAATATATATATTAAACGACGAGTACGAGCCGTAAGCGCGTCCAGGTGCACATTCCAGTTCAAATGTTGGTCTAGATGAATACCGAGATACTTGAGGTGAGATGAGCGCGAGAGGGTGAGACAACTGCAGTCGGATGAAGAGAGAGAACAGGTATGTGCTTTAATTGACATTGATTGAGGTAGCTGATTAGTTGACCTGATTGAGAAGGGTAAATATTTGGATTTTTCGATGTTCAGTGTAAGGAGGTTGGTTGACAGCCAGCTGAACATTATTCGAAGAGCATATTCTGCGTTTTTTATTGCGCTGTGCCAATCAGCACCCTGTACTATCAAAGCCGTATCATCAGCGTATGTAAAAATCTCGCAGTTAGGTATAGACAAAGTGCATAAGTCATTTATGTAAATTTTGAAAAGAGTAGGTCCTAATATTGAACCTTGAGGTACTCCACAGGTAATTTGTTCGTCTGAGCTTATTTGATTTTCAATTTTGACGCACTGTGATCGGTCAGAGAGATAGTCTCTGAACATTTCCAGTGCGATTCCGCGAACGCCAATATAGTTTAATTTAGAAAGGAGACTGGGGACATGGACAGTGTCGAAAGCTTTAGCCAAATCTAAGAAGACACCAATGCACTTATTTTTGCTGTCGAGGTTCCTCGCAACTGATTCAGCTAAGTCAGCAACTGCATCCTCGGTTGATATACCCGCCCGAAAGCCATATTGGTGTTTTGAAATAGATTTATTAAGGTTTAAAAAATTTGTAAGGCGGGTGTTTAGTGCCTTTTCCAAAATTTTTGAAAGGGTGGATAAGACGGATATAGGCCTGTAATTGTTGACACTGCCCCTGTCCCCAGACTTGTATATCGGATGTACGATGGCTTTTTTAAAGACACTTGGGAATTTTCCAGAATTAATGCAAGCGTTAAAAATATAAGTAATGACAGGCACGAGAACCTGACGCGATGCTTTCACAGTTCCAGCTGGGATGTCATCCCAACCAGAAGCTGATTCTGAGCGCAAAGTCATAATGATAGCTTCTATCTCAGCTTCGTCTACCTCAAATAAAGCCATAGAGTTAGGGTTTGTTACGCTCGAGAGATAATTTTGGAAAATATTATGTGTATATGTGGTTTGAACGAGATCTAGTAAGTAGTTTTATTTTATATACGTCATAAATCGTAAACCGCAATTTATCTTTCATTCAATCAACTCAAATATAAATTTTTGTAACTTTTACTTATATACGTACAGGTTTGTACGGAACCCTCAGTGCGCGAGTCCGACCCGCACTTGGCCGGTTTTTTTATTATGACTCCGCAGCCACATTTAGATGCATTGAACTCGTCCGTGTGGTTCCGTCTAAGAATAGTACTATCTTATCAGTACCAGTGGGTGTCGTAAAAGGCGACTAAAAGATCTTGAACCGAAGAATGGACAGCAGTGTCCTTCTGCATATCGTACTAAAATCAAATCAAAATCATTGTTGGCTATTAAAAATCTGTTAATAACGCTACATCGCTTCACAAGCAAAGAGGCGCCAGGGACGGTCAACCGCTCGTCGGTAGAAACTTTTTCAACTCTATTACCACGCCATAAGGTCCAAAAGTGTTTCTACTGATGTGCGGCCGTGTGTACCTAGTCTCACTTGTCATACTGCGATCACCAATAACCGTAGTTCATGGTGCACGCCTCAACGTTTAAAAGCGCGGTGACTATGATACTTCCCATCTAATACATACCTACGCATTTTCGCTGTAACATTCTAAGATTTTAATGGATGTCATGACGGCAGAAAAAAGCACTTCCTTAAATGAAATCGCGAATAGACAATTTTACAAAAAGAAAAACGTATAACCACAAACGATAAATAAAAGAGCTTACAATTACTTGAGTAAACCAAGTTTATGTGCAATATTGTGGTGGTCACGATGACGTTTTGTGTATAAAACATGCATAATATTGTAGAAAAACACTGATAATTTTAGAGGTTTCTAATGTGATGTCGTAAATAAACACATTTTTTGCGCTTAAACGCTGGCTGAACCCTACGAGATAGATCAAAATAATATACTATAGTATTGTACACCTTAAAAAGGTCTAGAAAAAAGTCCGCGATGGTATATTATAGGCATTACCCACAATGACCACTTTTTATCCTTCCTAATAAGCATTAATACTTATCCAATGAAGTACCATAAATACATTGTGCATTTAATATAGATCAATATGGCCCTTCACAGCATGTAATTTATATAAATACTTTCGAAGATATTACAGATTTAAAACGCAGGGACATAGCGGTTTCCAATTTAAACACCTACAATTTCCGGTAAGTATACCTATCTTTTGTTAAATCGTAGGGTCAAACTTTCAACGTTGCAGGCTTTGATTTAAGCGTCGAGTGTTTTTCACATGACCAATTATATGTAGCTCTTTCAAGAGTAACCTCTAAAGAAAACGTGTTTGTATTGTCTAATGACAAAAGAGCTGTGAACGTTGTAAATGAAGACATTGTGTAGTATATTTAGTATCAGTGTTGCACCCGTGCGAAGCCGGGGCGGGTCGCTAGTTGATAATAAATAAGTCCCAGTAGTGTCCCGTGTGGTGCCGGCAAAGAAAAGTACAAACTCATACATAGCTGCAGCGGCTGCCCGTATGTCAGCATATGTCAATACCTCATCGCGTCATCAGCGGAGAGTAGATCCGGAAGTCAGTGTACTCGATAATTCACTTGTTAACGACACTAGCTTTACAGACAGCATTCGACAGCTAATTAGAGATGAGATGTCCCGCCTGATTATCGACAACAACGAGAGACTACTAAAAGCAATAAAAAACGTAGTGGTCAAAGAACTAGAAGAAACAGTGAAGGAAGCTATATCTCAGATGGACCATAGGCTAATCGAGAGCGAGGAGAGCGAGAAGAGACTGTGTACCTTAAATAACAAAATGCAAGAAATGTGTCAGAGACTAACGCAACTGGAAGAAAAAGTGGAAAAAGTAGATGAAACTGTTCATGTAAGTGACGGTAAGCTACTTGGAAAAATTGGGAATCTTGAAGTTAAGCTGAAAAACTTGGAAGAAATGTTGAAAGCCAAGCAGCTTGTGCCTCGAAAGGTAGAAGAATCAAACATTTTAAATACTGTTAATAAAAAACCATGTCTCAAACCACAACAAGAACAAAACAAATTGGCAGAGAAATCTTCTTGCTCAGGAACACCACCTCAGGTGGCTAAGTCATCACATTCAACTGTTGAAATACGTACAGAGGTTCTTGTTGATGTAGCTTCTGAATCTGAGGATAAAGTAAAATGGACTGACGTAGTTCGTAAAAAATCTAGACGTTCAGCTGAGCAGAGGGTTGAAGTTCTTCGTGGCACAGCGGATCCAGGTGCTACACCACTTCAAGCGTCAGAAAAAGTAAAATACCTCCATTTATACTACGTCAAAGTAGGAACGTCTGAAAAACAGGTGCGTGACCACCTCATGAGAATTTGTAAGACTGATTCCTGCTCAGTTCAGACTTTAAAAGCACGGGGTAATTATGCTTCGTTCAAACTTGGTGTACCTGCAAAACTAGCGGATTCAGTTTTGAAGACCACTCATTGGGCTGCAGACATTTGTATTGCGCCCTGGCGGCAGCTTTTTCGTGGCAGGAGGCAGAAAGAGAAGAGACAATCGACCAAAAAAAATTAGCGTGTATTACCAGAACGTGAGAGGACTACGCTCATCCAAGAAGTCTGCTGAATTTAAAAGCAATCTACTACAACATCAATCATTTGATATAATAGCATTGAATGAAACTTTTCTCAATGACTCAGTCTTCAACGGAGAGTTGTTTCCTCCGGGATACACAGTGATACGTAAAGACCGAGAAAACAACGTTGGGTATGGAGGAGTTCTAATAGCTGTGCGGAGTAGTTTTACAGTTCAAAGATTAACAAACATTTATCTTTCTGAGGATAAAGAATTGATATTTGTTATTGTGACATGGAAACATATAAAATTTGTATGTTGTGTTGTATACCTACCTCCTAGAACTAGTGACGAAAAATACTGTAGTGTATTTGATTGTATTGAAAATGCAATGGCACAATACTGCTCATTGAAATTTATTGTGGTAGGAGATTTTAATTTGAATACCGCGACTTCTAATGTTATTTCTAAATATAATTTATTTATTGATTTTTGCCATATAGAACAACTTAATGGAGTTCAAAATTCTTATGGCGGCATGCTTGACTTAGTGCTGAGCAATTTCAAGGAAGGTTCAGTTGACGTAAGTGCTGAAATTGAACCTTTGATATGGTTGGATAAACCACATCCTGCCCTAAACATACAAATGTTAGTACCTAGGACTAGTAACCAGACTACTGTGCGAGACCATGAAAACGAGTCCCATAGGATACCTGAATTCGATTTTAATAAGGCAGATTTTAATGGATTATACGCGGCTTTAGCCGAGGTAGACTGGACTGATGTTCTACTAGAGAGTGATTTAGATATAGCCATAAAACGTTTTTATAGCATTATAAATGATCTTTTTGTGCTATATGTTCCCTTAAAAAAAAGCAGATGTGGTAATCGTCGTTATGTTTACCCGAAATGGTATACACCTGAAATTATTAGGAATATAAAATTGAAATATTTTAACTTAAAACGATTCAAGGCAGAAGGAAAACAATTTAACCAAGAGTTGTTCAAGTTTTATAGGGAACGCGTAAAAAGTTTAATTGACGCAGCATATGAAAATTACACGTACAATATACAGACAGACATTGTCAATGATCCAACGAAGTTTTGGCAATATGTGAGCGATAGGAAAAGAGACCGATGCAAAACGACTACTTTTACAGTCAACGATAGTATTGTCTCTGGGCAAGAAGCAGTAGACATCTTTGCGGAATACTTCAGTTCAGTGTTTTTACAAAATCTGCCCGAGTTAGACGTACAAAAAGCCACCAAAGATGGCTATTCATCAATGCCATCCGTCACTATAGATAATATTATTGCCTCGGATTTTCGTCGTGCAGTTGGAAAACTAAAGGCTCGTTCTGCTGCTGGTCCAGATACCGTTCCACCTTATTTGGTCAAAGATTGTATTTCAGTTTTTGAAGAACCGCTGCTATACATATATAATCTCTCGTTACAGCTTTCACAGTATCCAAATGTTTGGAAGGTTTCAAGAGTCTTGCCAATTCCCAAAGAAGCCTCAAACACTGATGTGACGTCATACAGACCGATAGCTATTTTATCAGTCTTTGGTAAAGTGTTTGAGGCAATCATTGACTTTCGACTAAGGCGCCAAATAGAATCAGCGCTTGTTGACTGTCAACATGGGTTTAGAGCTTCTAGATCAACGAACACGAGCCATATTAACTTTGCTGACTATAATTTGGCCGAATTAGATTCAAAGGGCCAAGTAGATACGATCTACTTTGACTTTAAAAAGGCGTTCGACCTAGTAGATAATGATATTTTACTGTCAAAGTTTGCACAACTAGGTTTTAACCCAAAATTACTAACCTTTTTTGCTAGCTATCTGAGAAATAGAAGCCAGTATGTCCAACTTAATGGTTATCGTTCGCCAAACTACTATACAAGATCTGGCGTAAGCCAGGGAAGTACTTTAGGTCCTACATCATTTCTTATTATGATAAATGACTTGCCAAGTGTTGTTCAAAATTCAAAATGTACATTGTTCGCAGATGATCTTAAACTTTTTATAAGTATTAAAGATCAGAAGGACTGTGTAACATTGCAAAATGATATCAACGCTGTAATAAAGTGGACCAAAGCGAACAACCTTGAGTTTAATAAATCTAAGTGTAAGGTTGTGACATTTACAAGAGGAACGCCGATACATACTACCTACTATTTGGATCAAACCCCAATAGATCGGGTTCAAGAGATTAAGGACTTAGGTCTCAACTTAAATTCAAATTTTAATTACAAAGATCACATTATATCGGCTTGTAAGAAAGCAAACAAAATGCTTGGTTTCATTATTAGGACAGTGTACCCATTTCAAAACGTGAAGGTAGCGTTAACATTATATTATAATGCTTATGTTCGAAGTAGATTGGAGTTCGGCGCGATCGTTTGGGATCCTCGGGAAGCCAAATACATTGACATGATCGAGAAGGTGCAGAAAAAATTCGCCAGATTTATATACAAGAAAATGTTTGGTGTCTATCCATACCTGTATCCCTCAATCTTTGTGTATGGAATGGTCGGCTTAGACAGTTTGTTGCTAAGACGCAAATTAGCATTAATTATGCATTATAACGCTGTTCTTAACGGCAGAGTTGACAATAGTACTGTGGTATCTCGCATGGGGTTGTCAGTCCGGGCCCGCGTGGCGGGGGCGCGGCGCTGCAGAGGCGGGTGCGCCCGCTGTTCGCGGCGCTATGCGCGCGCACCTGCAGCGCGGCCAACGCCCCCACTGCTCGAGCCATCATTATAATAAATGAATGGCTCTGTCCGCAAAGAGCTGTCCGAATTCCGTACTGAAATGAAGCAACTGTTGGCCGACTTTATCACGGCGCAAAAAGATCAATCAGTAACGATAAACAAAATAAACGGTGACGTATCTGAAATAAAAATGCAAATGCAGGGTATTCACAATAGTTTGGCAACTTTAACTACTGAACAAAACAAAATGAAGAATAAAATTCAAAATCTGAGTACACAAAGTGCAAGCATGAGCAATAAGATTAATTGTCTTGAAGAAGAAGTCCAAACACTTAAAGACCTCCCAAAAGCTCATGCCCCAGAAATTATCTGTGCTGATATCTTACAAGAAACCCAAGAAAGACTGCTTCGAAGCAAGAACGTCATCTTAGCTGGAGTGCCGGAAGCCGGGGGAGCAAATACTGCAGAGAGACGTCGTGCTGATAAAACTAAAGTTACTGAAATACTAAAAACTGTAATCAAAGAGGATTCCGATATACTTAACACTTACCGCCTAGGCAAGTACTCTGCTGACAGAACCCGTAGCGTTAAAGTGTGTCTTAAGTCGGAACATACTGCAAAGGATATTTTACGTAACAAAACTAAAATCACAGATAGTACCATCAAAGTGTACTGCGATCAAACTCCGAATCAACAAATGTACCTCAACAGCTTAAAAGCTCAATTGGAACAACGCATAGAAAATGAAGAGAGAGACCTAATAATAAAGTATGTTAAAGGCATTCCTAAAATAATCAAAGACAAACCAAAAAACTGAAATTAACTGCAAAACCAAAACATAACCTAGAAAAGATAACCTATGACTTAATAACTGAATATAAAGATGCCTTAGTTGATAAAAAATCACTAAAAATTTTATATGCAAATGTCAGAAGCATAATGAAGAGTGGAAAACTTGATGAGCTGCAATGCATACTTCAAGGAATCGGAGTACGGGTACATATTGTTATTCTTACTGAAACTTGGATACGATCTGAGGAACAAGCGCAAAAAACTAAATTACCAAATTATGAGCATTACTACAGCTTTAGACCTAAAACAAGAGGAGGTGGTGTATCCATATTTATTGACAAAAACCTAAAACATAATTTTATTGAAGAATTATATCAGGACGATAATCACTTCCTGTGGGTCCATTTAGACAAATTTTGCCTTGACATCGGTGGTATCTACAAGCCTGAAAGAACTAACACTAGTGCATTTCTTGATATCCTAACCAAACAACTACAATCCAGAAAAAGATCTCTTGTTGTATGGGTTTGAGTGATCCTCATACACCTTTGATGCTATGCTGGAGAGTTGTTAAAGTAAACCACGAACGATGATTGATAATTTACGTATATTGGACAGAAAAAGATGATACAATGAGTGCACGCGGAATGAGTGGTGATCGTGTACTGAAGGTGAAGCTACTATGCAGCCTAAAACGCTGAGGTATCAAAATGTATCGGTGTGCGGACCGTACATGCTCCCGGGCGAGAGAAGAATGAGATGAGAAGATGATGAAGCTGACAATGAAATAAGCAATCTTATGCTAAACTTATAAATTTTAACGCAGAGTTTCAAGATTTACGTTAATTATACAAATGATTTCGTAAGTATAGGTGAGGTTGCTTTATTTTCTTTCCGTATTTGTTTCATCTCTATGGCTTCTGGCCTTGAGGTTTGCTCGGGTTGCCTCGGAGGAGCACGGGGCCCTTGAGTGTTGCTGGTCTGAGCTCTCTGCTGTTCTGTTCTCGACTGTATGTCAGCTCTTCCTCTTAGACGTCGACGACGACGCAGGCAGCGCCCGACATAAACTGCGAATGCTATTATACAGCCTAACATCATGATGTAAATGACTGTATATTGATGTACGTCATGGTAGGATGTTCCTTCAATTATAGGTGTTTCTCTTTTCATTTGCTCTATTTGCTCGCCGAGTTTGTCAAGAGATGATTGGTGCTCAGTAATGTTTATTTCTGTTGATGGTATGGACACGTTGAAGATATGGTTTATTGGAGCAATTTGGGGTACGTACAAGTTTGACGAAGATTTCGTCTCACTCCATTGGTTGTTGCGAGAAAATACTGTAAAATGTTCCCCTTTGATGACGCAATCTTGTTCGAGTACAATGATTCCCGCTTTTTGTACTTGTAGTGCTGTAATGTGATTCTCGCATATGAGTCTCAGTGCACACTGCCCGCAACAATAAAATAAGTACATGTTTGTTTTGCTTAATTCCATCCAATTATCGTGGCAAGCTTCGGTTTTTGTTTGACACTCGTTCGTTACTTGATTTTTGATGCATAAATTCTCGTCTGATTTTAGTTTATAGATAGGTTTTTGTGAGTGGCAGAGACGATTGTTTTCATCGTATTGTATGCATTGCTGTACGTCGTTTTCTGTCAATTGTAAATAGGTATCCTTGCGTAGGTTGATTGCAACTTGATCTGATACGGGTATGATACTTATAGAGGTATTTCCGATTCGATGTGGAATCGGTATGACCCTGTATAAATCGAAACTTTCTCTGTTTATTAATGGAATTCTTATTTCGAATATCGTGTACTGATCAGTGATTCTTGCTGTAACCTTCAAAATATGGTATATTTTTGCCATATCAGTTTGAATGTTATTGATAGGCAATGATAAGTCGCGTGGTAGCTGACCAGAGATTATATTCAACTCATCTCGTAGTTGTTTAGGAGATAACAGATGTATGTTGAACATTCCGTGGTGGAGATCAGTTATGGTATCTAATAGCGTATCTTGAATAGATTTGAGCTTTGTAAGCATGTTGTTTGCAACGAAAGTTGATAGTGCTAGCTCGTTCATTATTTCTGTGTCTTGCAATTCCTTGTTCAAAATGTTTGTGACTTTTTCCAAATTGTTCAGATGCTGGTTGATAATTTTGTGCTGTTTGTTTATTGCTTCTTCTGTCCGTTTGAGAAGGTTGTATTCTGCTTCTACGATCGATGTTTGATTTTTCCATAAAAGAGCTAAGTGTTTTTGGTTATCTTTTATCAATGATATGTCTTGCTGATATTGTTTCGCAAAGTTCTCATCTAATATTCCAAAAAGGCTATTGGCGATATAACCAACACCGTTGATAAGACCGCGACGTTTCCGAGAAGTGATGTCAAAGTGCTGATGTAGAAGCATACGGTTGTAGTATTGTAGCTCGTCATAATTGTGACGTAGTTGAAGGAGTATGATGTCACACAATGTTTTCTTGTTTGCTCTGTCGCACATTGTGTCTAATTGCTTCATGTATTTTTCAAATGTTGCTGTACCATCCCAGTACGGGTTTAGATCGTAGTAGACGATAAGTTTCCATTCATCGCGTATAAATTGCATGCTTGATATTTTGTCAAAGTAGAGAGCCTTTGTTAGGGTTGTCACACTATAGTGAGAATGGGCGGTGGTAATCATTGTCATTACGAGCATGAATGACAAAATTATTGAAGCAAAGTTTGTTTTGAAAGTTCTGTTCGTGCTCTGTTGATAGTTGCTTGTTGACTGACCGTGTTTTTCAGATCTCTGGTGCTTGTATAATGTGGAGTCTGCTTTTGTTAATAAAGGCAATTTTACGACAGGCCGTTTCATGTAACCGCTTTTGGTTTTAATGGTTACCACCCGGACATAGCCGTCAGTTCCTGGGTGCAGTTGTGTAACTCTGCCTAGGACCCATTTGCCCTTTGGTAAGTTAGGCTCGTGGACCACTACGACGTCGTCAATCTGGATGTTTTCTTGTGGTTGTTTCCATTTGCTTCTAGCTGAAAGTTGACTCAGATACTCAGCTTGCCATCGTTTCCAGATGTCTTGTGTAATCTTTTGTGCTTTATACCATCCTGTGCGTTCATCTTGTTCTGTATCTAGGATAGTCAGGACAGGTCCACTGCTGAGAAAGTGAGATGGCGTCAGATGGTGACTGTGTGTTAGGATAATAGGATGCTTCATGTTGTTACTGATGTGTGCGTGCTTGATTCTGCCTCCGACCCTTAGAAGTCCATCCTTGTCTAGAAAAGGGCTCAGGCTTAAAATTTTGCTTTTGTTGTTGATATGTTGGTTTTTCTGAAGTGCATCAATTTCTTGAGAGAACTCCATTTTTTGTATGCATCGAATAATCTTATGTCTCGCACTCTCTAATTCTTTTGCAGTCAGATAAGATGTTTGCTCACGGTGCCGTAATGCTATACGCGACACCCACGCTAGTACGCGCACTGCGCGCGTCAGGTTACTGTGCTTGCTAAGTATGAGTTGAATGACGTCATCACTGCTATGACGTGTCGTTACGTTGCTTTGTTTTGATTTTAGCACCTCTTGATTTGTGACGTAGGTGGGTCTTTCTTTTTCAGCTTGGTGATTGAAAGTGTGAAGAAATTCGGGACCATTCCACCATAAGTTATGCTCTTTCAGTAGCTCTGCTGATATCCCTTGGCTGGCACAGTCTGCTGGGTTTTCCGCTGATTTGACGTAGTGCCAATTTTCAGGTGCAATGATGTCTTTTATTTGACGGACTCTGTTCGCCACGAATGGTTTCCAACGGTTTGCGTCTCCCTGGATCCATCCGAGAACAGCTGTAGAGTCTGTCCATCCGAATATTTTGATTTGGTGGCATGATAGTGCTTTCTCGACTTTACTGATCAATTTTGATAGAAGGTGTGCTCCGCTGAGTTCCAGCTTAGGTAAAGTAAGGTTTTTGGTTTCAGGAACTACTCGAGTTTTTGCAGCAACGAGTGTTATTTTGTTATTGACTTTGCTGTACACGACACATGCGTAGGCTTTAGTGGAAGCGTCGCAGAAGCCGTGCAATTCTATGTTATCGCACTGGCCGCTTTGATACCATCTTTGTATTTTTATTTCATTAATATTTTGCAGGTCGTTCCTGGTTTTCTCCCACTCGATTTTGATATTTTTAGGTAGTGAGTCGTCCCATTGAATGCTAGAAGACCAAACTAGCTTGAATAAGAGCTTTAGTTTAATGGTTGTAGGTGACAGCCATCCTAGGGGATCAAATATCTTTGAGATGTCTGATAATAATGTTCTTTTTGTGCTCTTTTCTGTCGCCGTAGTAGTGTCAATTTTCAATTGAAATGTTAGTTGATCTGTTTCAGGATGCCATTTTAGTCCAAGTGTCTTTGTTGATTGTAACTGTTTGAAGTCAAATGTTTCTTGGCTGCTTTGTGCTTTGCTAACAGACTCAAGAAGTTCTGCTTTGTTTGATGACCATTTGCGAAGATAGAAGCCTCCTGAATGTAAAAGCTGTATTAAGTCCATTTGCAGCTGCTTTGCTGATGCTAATTCGAAACTTCCGCTGACAAGGTCATCCATATAAAATTCTTCTTGTAATGCTTGTGCTGCCCTGCTTGCTGTATATTTGTGACCTTCATCAATTGCCAACTGTTTCAAGGTCATCATCGCTAAAAATGGTGCTGCCTTGGTACCATAAGTTACTGTTTTCAGCTGGAATTCACTTAGCAGTTGATCGGGCGAGTTTCTCCATACAATTTTTTGTAATGCTTGCTGTTGTTCATTTACAAGAATTTGTCGAAACATCTTTTCGATATCGGCCGTGAATGCGAATTGATATTGCCTCCATCGTAAAATTAAAGACATGAGGTCTTGTTGCAGGTTCGGCCCGCGATGCATAAGGTCGTTAAGTGTATAGCCTGTTGACGTTTTTGCTGATGCATTAAAAACGACACGGAGAGCTGACGTAGTAGAATCGCGCTCCACGCTGTGGTGAGGTAGATAACAGCTTGGTGTCGAGTTACTTGTACACTCAGCCATGTGATTAAGTGACTGATATTCGTCGATGAATTTTTTGTATGCTTCTGCTAGCGATTTTTGTCTGCTAAATTTTCGTTCTAGCTGTCGAAATTGTGCAACCGCCATCGGCTTTGAAGCGCCCAACTTTTCTTGAAAGTCTTCCTTCAACGGTAAGTTAACGACGTATCTGCCCTCTTCTGTGCGTGTAGTTGTATTTTTGTAATTTTGTAGGCATTCAAGATCTTCCTGTGACATGCTTGAATTTTCGGCAATGTCTTCGATTGACCAAAAATGATGAAGTTCTTCTAAATTATTAAGAACAACGTTGCATTGGAATGTGCGTACATTGCCACAAAGAATCCAGCCTAATCTTGTTTGTTGAGCGATCGGTTGGGTTTTGTCGTGTCTGATGATACCTTCTTGTATGATGTTTGAATAAACGTCTGCACCGAGTAATAGGTCTACCGGGCGACTATTGTAGAACTCTGGGTCCGCCAGTTGTATATTCTCCAAAAATGGCCATGATGGTTGCTTGAATGATTGGTTTGGCAAATTGTTGATAACGTTGCGCATTACAAACACATTAGCGTTGAAAGTGTATTCGCTGTGTCGCGCCATGCACGTGATATTAATTGCGCCTTTGCAATTATTTTCCTTTGCACCGATGCCGAATACGACACCTTTACATTGTAAGCGCGGCAGCCTTAGAATCTGCGCCGCCTTTTCGGTTATTAGTGAGACTTGTGACCCTTGGTCGATGAGTGCTCGTAAGGTTACAAAGGATTGATCTGCTGACTGTACTTTGACTAATGCTGTTGCTAGAAGTATTTCCGCTATGCCATCTTCTTGAGACGCGTGGTGGCTGCTTTTCTTTGTCTCGTTATTTGTCGAGTTTGTATAGGCGTCATGTAGCAACGTGTTATGTTTTTCGTTGCAAACACGGCATCTTTTCTCAGAAATGCATTCCTTATTTTTATGCTCAAATAAACAGTTTTGGCATAAATTATATTTCATAACTGTCTTCCTTTTAGCGTCGGGTTGTAATTCAAGGAAGGTTTTGCATGTAAATAGCTTATGTTCTTGCTGGCAATGCGGGCATTTTTTGTTCTCCGTTGAATGCTTCGAAAAATACCCTTTATTGGTGTTAGAGTACGATTTATAAGTCGATCTTGCGTTTTGATTAGTGCTGTATGCTTTGTATGAATGATGATATTTCTTGTTGTTTGTTGTCTCTGATTGTTGCTGAGATGATCTTGACGCGTCTTGCTTTCGTCGCGCTGACTCTAAGGACGTGAATTTTAACTCGATAAATTCTAAGAATTCTGCTAGGTCAGGCAGCTCGCGCGGGGACTTGAGCGACTCGAGGTAGTCATTGTGTGTCTCGGCGTCCAATTTCTGCGTGATAAGATGCACTAATATAGGGTCCCATGACGACGTATCGACGCCGAGGTTTTTGATAGCGTAGAGACATTCGTTCGTAGTATCATGAAGTTTTTTCAGAGATGCTGATGATTGATGCTGCATGTTGGGCAAGTTGAGAAGCGTGTTGAGATGACATGAAAATATTAATTTTTTGTTGTTAAAACGGTGATTAAGAATGTCCCAACATGTTTGGTAGTTTTCGGAACTGATTGTTAAATGCTGTATAAGCTTTTCAGCTTCTCCCTTAACTTTTCCTTTCAGGAATTGCATCTTTTGTGCATTTGAAAGCGATGCGTTGGTATGTATTGCTTCAGTAAAGAGATCTTTGAACGACGTCCAATGTTGATAACTGCCGCTAAAAGTTGGTATTTCCATTTGCGGCGTTGCTTTTTCTTTATGTGACACCGACCACATTTTAGTGTTGATCAATTTTTTGATGATAATGTACTTGCTTTCATGTAAATCGAAGGTTGCTTCATACTCTTTACTTTTTCCATCTAGGATGCTGTCTAATTCCCAATGTAAGGAATCTATGGCGTCCCAACGAGACTGCAATGATTTTAAAATGTCTTCGAATTCCCACTTGTCACTGATCTTCTCTAGATCGATGTTGTTTACTGTTCGGGCGAATGCTTTAAAGTTACTCTGTTGCTTACGCAACATTTCCTCTGTCTTGCTGGGATTGCCAGACTCCATGGTTTTGGGCGCACCGGAGCCTGTGTTGGTACCCTGTGTAGCGCTCGTTTGTTGCTGAGGCTGAGAAGTGTCCCCTTGCTGCTGTGCTTCGAGCGTGAAGGTTGCTGGTTTTAAGATGGGCGTCGTATGATGAGACTCCCTTGTGTAGCTTGCTATATAGTGGCGAACTCTAGTATAGTATTGATGCGCCGAGCTATATTTATCTTGAGTGAAATATGCGTGCGACTTGTTTTCGTACTTACAGAGTTCTTTATGGTTTGCTTCAAATTCTAACCAATATGTGTCTAGAACTTGCACTCGTTTATTTATCGCCTCAGGTGTGCGACGTTCTAATGCTTCTTTATTCCAATTATTGAGAGTGTGCTCAAATATTTCCAAGATTCTTGCTTGAGATTGGAGTAAATTTTCCATGAGAAAATGAATTTACCTCATGAAATCATGTATGCTCGAATGATTGATAATGCTAGTGAATGCTGCAACTGCTGCTGTATGCTGTAGAGTGCGCTGAATGCTAGTGAATGCTACTTCTGCTCGTCAATGCTGATGATTGCTCTGTAAGTCTGCTGTTGAGTGCTGATGAGTTCCACTTCTGCTCGTGAATGCTAGGTGATGAATGCTGTATGCCGAATGCTGTATTTTGAATGCTGGATGCTTTTTCCACTCAGTGCTATTGTGACCTCTACACGGTATGTGCGATAATCCCTCTCAGTCGCGCTGGTGATACCCGCTGGTGGGTGGCCAGATGACACGACCGATTCGCTACCGGGCACAGGATGCACGAATAACACTAAGTTGATGATAAGTTGTTTGCTGCTGCGTGATGTTACTTTTATTGTGTAAAAGTTCCTTTTCACGAAATGTTATAAAAACAGTCAATGTTTGTTGAACTGCACTGCACCATGCACGGAAAATCACCGGTACCACGTGATATATGACACGATATCACGTTGCGTCGCCGCGTAGTCCCGCATTTACCCGTGCCGGCGGTGGGTCAAGAATGCTCGAAGGACCAAAAAGATGTATGGGTTTGAGTGATCCTCATACACCTTTGATGCTATGCTGGAGAGTTGTTAAAGTAAACCACGAACGATGATTGATAATTTACGTATATTGGACAGAAAAAGATGATACAATGAGTGCACGCGGAATGAGTGGTGATCGTGTACTGAAGGTGAAGCTACTATGCAGCCTAAAACGCTGAGGTATCAAAATGTATCGGTGTGCGGACCGTACACTTGTATTTGGCGATTTTAACTATGATCTATTGAGCAAAGATAATCTAACAAGACAATACAAGTTTGAACTCAAAGAAAATGGATACTCTATACTCAACAAAGTTGATAAGAAATATAGTACCCGTGAAACTTCAACCACAGCAACAATCCTCGACCATGTGCTGACCAATGTCAAAAATAATGTCTTCCACCTAACCATCATAAATTCTGCAATGTCTGACCACAAGCAAATATTACTTGAAGTGAATAAACTGATCCCTGATCCACCTGAAAAAGTCACCTATGAAGCAGTCAACTATGAACACTTATATAAAGAGTTTGAAACAGCAAAAACACTTATTGAAAAAGAATCAGACCACACAAAACTTGAAGCTACCCTTCTGAATATAGTCAGGAATAATAAAATTTTGAAAACTAAGATTTTGAACTTGCCTACAAGAGATTGGATAAAGAATGAAATCATTGAAGACATTAACAATAGAAATTTACTATGGAAGGAACACTTAGAAACGCCTAACGACAATGATTTGGAACTTAAATTTGTTGACTCCAGAAATAGTGTGTTACTTAAAATTCAAAATACCAAAAATGAATATTACTACAAACTATTTATGAACTGTATAGGTAAACCTCTAAAGATGTGGAACCTTATTGACAAACTTTATAGAAATAAAACTAAACAAAGTTGCGCGCCTAGTAAACTTTTTACCTCTTCGGGCATTATCACGGATGTTACTAACATATGCGAAACATTCAATGGCTTCTTCTCTACTATTGGCATTTCTCTAGCAAATCAGATACCTCTGCAGGACTCAAACTACAATAACTATTACATTGTATCAAAAAAACCCATACCAAATGAACTTGTGACACTTAAACCCGCATCCGAAGCCGAACTAAGTAAAATTATAGACACACTCTGCTCCAACACAAGTGCTGGTATTGACGGTATTACAGTTAAAATGATAAAATGCCTCAAAACTCTTTTGATACCGGGATTGAAACTATCAATTAATGAGTGTCTGCGTAAAGGTGTTTTTCCAAATTCACTCAAAATTGCGAAAGTCAGTCCTATTTATAAATCGGGACCTAAGACTGATCCGGGGAACTACCGACCGATATCAGTTTTACCTGTGCTGTCCAAAATATTTGAGAAAATTCTATACGACAGATTGAACGCACACTTAACTTCTATCAATTATCTCTTTGAGGGCCAGTATGGGTTTCGCCCAAAGTCCAATACTTTATCTGCCTCTATCGACTTAGTTACGAAAATCAAAATCAGTATTGACCAAAAACAGATAGCACTGGGTGTATTTATCGACCTCAAAAAGGCATTTGACACCATTAGCCACGAAATTTTGTTGAAGAAACTGGAAAACATTAGGATACAAGGAACAGCTCTAGCTATGTTTAGATCGTACTTGGAAGACCGCACGCAAGTAGTCAAAATAGGACAAACTCAAAGTTCTTCCCATCCTGTCGTATGTGGTGTTCCCCAGGGATCTATCTTAGGTCCCCTACTATTCTTAATATATATAAATAATATACACGAGATGGGATTCCAGGGCCAACTTACACTATATGCAGACGACACTTGTTTATTCTATTTCGGCAAAGACACCAGTTCTATTTTAAAATCAGCCCAATATGACCTGAATTTACTGCACACGTACTTTCAAAATAACCTACTTACTATTAACACAGCTAAAACGACGTATCTAATATTCTCCGCAAAAAATAAAAATATCTCTAGCTGTGAACCTTTAACAATAAACGGTGTTCCAATACATGAAAAAAAACATGAGAAATATCTTGGGTTAATTTTAGATAGCTCCCTGACTTGGAAACCGCACTTAGAAAAATTGAGGTCAAAATTGTCTTCTTTAACAGGAGTCCTATACGGAGCTCCACTTAGCTTACCGCGCTCTGTGAGATATACAATTTACAACTCACTCGTCAAGCCACACATTGATTATTTAATAGAACTATGGGGGTCAGCTGCTAAAACTAATCTGGTCCACTTGCAAAGGTCTCAAAATAAGCTAATAAAAAAGCTATTTCGCTTTAACTTTTCAACACCGACCAAGAAAATTTATAAAGCGACCCGTATTATGAATGTTTCACAGACTTACACATATAATACTTGCCTTTTAATCAGGAAAATAATAAATAGGGATTTACATTCGCAACTCACGTTTACAAAACGATGTACCATACAAAAGCGCATTACTAGACGAGCTAGTTATCTATGTGTCAGGCCGCCAAGAACTAATTACGGTAAAAGGTGCGTTGTTTACGAGGGTGTGCAACTTTATAACCATCTACCCACAGATATCAAAGATGCAAAAACATTGACTACATTTAAAATGAAACTAAAGGCCCACATTTTTAATGATTTGAAATCAACATGAAATTAGTTTTTGGTAATTTGAATTTTTTCTATGGTTGCTGTAGAAATAGATTATACTTTATTTTAAAATATGTATTTCTCAGTAAGCGAATCACATTGTATTCTTTTGAGAAATAAATGAATCTTAAACCGTAAATGCTCACACGACAGTCACATGCTGACATATTTAATGACAGTGTAGACAAATTCTACAAATACGCTGCTCTATTTTTAATAGTTTTATAAAAGTAAAAAGCAGTATTGTATTTTAATTTAAGGATAGCATGTAAGTGATTTGGTTCTACTGTAAACTTATATGTCAGTAAACTATTTGAATTGAATTGAATACATACCCGTGGGGGTCGTAAGAGGCGACTAAGGGTTAACTGGAGGATGGGCAGCAGCATCTTCCTTTATATCTTACATCTTACTTACTGCGGTCACCTACATCCGCGGTCCATGGTGCCAGCCATAACGCTAACAAGCGCGGTGACTATGGTACTTCCCCTCCACATTAGAATTCTGGAGGGAGCTCCCTGTCCTGTAGGGGACGTTTCATGGGATGTTATGATGAAGTCCCAGTAGCCTTAACGACACCACACAATACGAAAAGAATATACGACAGCACAGGACCGATACATTGAACGAAATAATAGAAAACGATGGAGACAATTTACATTTCAAAACATGTACAGTCAAAAGCGCGTCAAGCTTGACACATTGCACATTGTACCGCGCTTATCTCAGCGTGCGTTGAGGCGGAAGTCGCACTACGATTGTTTGTTTGAGCTTAACCTGCTATTGATTGTACTTACAAGAACTCATAAAATATTAGTATTTAGTGTACGTATTATACAGACAGGGTGTAAGGAAAAGTACCGATTTCCTTTTAACCACATGTTCTATAAGCAGAATAAAGAACAATAAGCATGTTTAATAAATAACAGATTTTAAAAATTAATATAAAAATTTATTTGTGTCAACCCTCACCAGACTCAAGACTATCGCACCGATAAGCGTGAGTATTTGCCTCAAGTGTCGTCCTTACGTAGTTTTCTATCTCCTACTCTGTTGCACGCTAGTGAATGGCGTTCTTTAGTGAATGGCTCACGGTGCGCGTTGCAATTCTTAGAATAGGGTTGGCAACTTGAGCTTTTTTTTGATAGGAATTATTTTATTTTCATGTTATTTTTTATTATCAATGTATTACTTATGTATTTTATTCTACTTACACAACATGTGGTTAAAAGGAAATCGGTACTTTCCCTTACACCTTGTATAGTAGTATAGAGGTCTGTGGTCTCTGCCTAACCGGAATGGAAAGAGGCGTGATTTTACGTATGTATTCTAGTGAATGGATGATTTTTTTGTATGTTTATAGTTAGATTTCTCAAGCCAAGTTTCTTATATTTAAGAAACAAGATTTGAATAATCTGGTCATACTATCATTAATTGAAGAAATCTTTAAAAAAAGCTGCCATTTTTTTGACAAGGACATTTTCTCTTTGCAAAGAGAAAATGGTTATCATGGTTATAACCATGGTTAACTCACGGTTAACTTAGAAACGTCAGCATGATACATTCAAGGAAGTTCGGTAAAGCTTTTGATACTTACCTAGAAGGCACACCTAGCAAGCTAGTTATTTGCCTCGGCTTATATCGAGATGAGCCTTTGCTAGGCCATGTCAAAGACTTTGACATGAGCACTGTCTGAATGATTGCGCATAAGGATACACTTAAATTTATAGAGTTGAATACGGAAAATACCATCCTGGCGCCCAGGGACTTACTGCTATGTAAAACAAACTAGAAAAGCAAATAGACAACTTACATCCATGATGAGCTTCAACGTCACCGCCCGCGCCAACCGCTCACTGAGCCGCCTGCGCGCGCGCACCTCCTTCGGCACAGCAACGCGGCTCACCCACTCACCGAACTCTGTGTACCACTTCCACGGTTACTCTCATGTTAACTTGATCATGGTGTTAGGAAAGATACAGGATGTTATAAGGAAGTCCATTAAGAGAATATAATAGTGTGATAGTTTTTTCTGACTTTTGTTATTGATAAGCGTTATAAAGAAAACTAATAGCAATGAAATAACAGAAAATGACAGAAAAGTATTGATAAAGTGAGGTATAGCTAAAGCAATTATCAAAATTATTTGCTGAAAAAGTTAATGGAGATGTCAATTTATAAGATCTGTCTTCTTGCAACTTGAAACTGAAGGATGGAGGTATAATTTTGAAATAAATCATTATGCAAGAACATAGATGATGATACTGAAAATAAAGAAAAAGAAGGAGTTGCATTAGTTGATTAGATGGTCTTTAAAAGGTATTTATTGAAAAAACAATTAAAACTTCTCAATCATAAGACAAAGAGTACAAACGAAAAGTTATTGTAAGTGAATGCAGTCAAGTGTAGACATGATAAAGCGTGAATGTATTAGGTAATAATTATACAAAATCTTGCTTAGTAAGAAGTACTGTATCGACAGTGTAGGTAAGGTAGCGAAGCATTTGTATAAAATTGTGCTGTGCAAGTCAGGGAGTGCTGGTAAACGGTCAGCGTTTAAGTAGTATTGGATTCGTCTAATAAAATGTTTAAAATTTTGATGCAGTACATCTAAAGCGTATTTATGCAGCCAATATTTGATAAGATCAACAATGATTTAAGTATAGTGAAGCGCTCTTTGTACAGCTGTTATGAAATATATGAACATGTAAAACATTTTGAAGGAAGCAAATTTTTTTTTATCTGTTGTAAGACAATCAGGTGTTTGATAGCTAATATTTCATGGGCACAATAGATGGTTTCTGAATGTAATCATTGTTCATCTTACATTTATTTCATAAAATATAAACACTGACCTATGGCTTCGGGAGACATGATGTCTGTTTCGTGAAAGTGTGGAGTGTCCATTTTGTGTTTTTATCACAGGCACTTTAAATGTTTATTCTCTTTTATGTGTCTTGGCACGGTACTCGTTTGTGTTCACTTAAATGTTTTCTTCCGTAATTCGTCCACTTTTCGAAGACTATTCTAATTTTATTGTTCTAAACAGCTGAAGGTTTTATATATGGTTGCAGAAATCGTGCATTAAAGTGGTTTTGGGTACATTCATAAAACGATTAAATTAATCATTAGAATAAATCCGATGAATTTAGAGTGAAGGATTTACAACACCTGTATTTAGCAACCGTCATAAAAACAATATTACAACAAAGATTAGATGTTGCTACGTAAATCGTAACAAGTAGTATGTTTTATATTATAGTGACGAAATTAATTTACTGAGGATTGTCTACAGATTTTAGATGTTGCTACATAAATTGTAACAAGTAGTATGTTTTATATTATAGTGACGAAATTAATTTACTGAGGATTGTCTACAGATTTTAGATGTTGCTACATAAATTGTAACAAGTAGTATGTTTTATATTATAGTGACGAAATTAATTTACTGAGGATTGTCTACAGATTTTAGATGTTGCTACATAAATTGTAACAAGTAGTATGTTTTATATTATAGTGACGAAATTAATTTACTGAGGATTGTCTACAGATTTAAAATGGAACTACAGTCACCGGCAAAAATAACCGGCTGGTTTATTTTCTGTCGTACATTTTCATACAAGTAAGGGATCAAACAAAGCGTCAATATATTTCCTAAACGAAATAAATATCCGTGAATAAACAGTGAGATCATTAAGTAAGATATCTGACTTAAGAGTCTTGAAGATTACACCTGTGAAATGCAGTGCATCATCCGGTTATTTCTGCCTGTGAGTGTGTAATAATCTAAAAAAAATTGCAAGTGTGCACTATGAATCTAGAGTAAATAAAATCTAACTGATATTGTATACAGCTGAGAAAGAAATAGATAAATAAATTACAGCGCTTACGTTAAGGTCTATCCTTGAAAAACTTTCGATATTTTGGTAGCCGACGGAAGCACGAGTCAGTGGTAGCAGTTTATTTTAATAATTGATTTATTGAAGATGACTCAAAGTCCATCTAAATATAAATCCGGACGTAAATTGGCAAATACCACTGGAAGTGTTAAAGAGGAATTGCACCTGCACATAGTTAATTCCTCGGGAATTATTTGTATTTAGCACGGGCCGTTAGCTGCATTTGTCGGAATGCGTGGCGTAACATCTGTCAACGCTGCCAACAAATGCATGCCAGCACCAATATACTTGAACTTGTCTCCGGAATCAAGATAATTCAAGAAATCACAGATTTTTATTAACTTGTTTGTCTCTGTAACGTCGATCTTTCGAATTCTTCTTGTTAAGAGAGAAGAGGTTCATATGATTGTACAAACTGTAAAAATGGTAAACAATGCGCTTGCAGATATGGTGCCCTTCATTTAGTTATTTTAATTGTAGCCTTGAAAACTTCGCGAGGTTCAGTGAACTAAAATTTAACAACGTCATACCTTGAAGTGGACTGCTGGATACATTTTTCATATACAGGGTGGCCCATTGATAGGCGTTCAAAAGAAAAATTTAGATGCCTCATGCTAAGGGGTATCCAAATCACCCCCATGTATGTTCCGCGATTATTTGTGGTTTTCGAGTTATAAATTATTTTATATATTTTAAAAATTTCTGCCTAAGAAAATTTAAAAGTTCATATCTTTTTTTGTACACAACATTTTTAAAATTTTCTTTTTGTGTCATGATTGCCTTGAACTTTACTTTCATACATAAAATAAAAAACCGCCTAACATTCCTACTTGTAACTCAAAAAGAATGGTGAATAAAATTTTCGAACAATTTAATGGGCTGATTCAAATTTTGATCATCAATTTTGGTTTGGTGCTTAATGGGGTATTTTTCGCTGAAATTGGCGTTTAAAAGTTGAGAGGGAAAAGACCCTGAATGTTAATTTAGGGTCCAAATAAATAATTTGCCTATTTTGGTGATTCATATTGCAAATTACGATGGTGGTAGGGCTTGTGTACAAAGTCCGTCTGGTAAAGTTATCACAAGAATAACGAAACTTGTAATTTTTTTTTATTTTAAACCTAAATTAGGGATCACGTTTTCCCTATGTTCTTTTGAACGCCAATGTCAGCGAAAAATACCATTTTAAGTACCAAAATACTTTCAAAATACCCTATCAAGTAGTCATTCTTACGGAAAAAACAACTAAATTCTGAAGGCCCACCCTAAGAAATAAAATACAATCGCTCATGTGCCAGAAATTTTAACAGCTCTCTTAAAACTTCTACTGAAACACAATAGTGCAAACACTACTGCTTTATGACAGAAACTGGCAAAATGCGGTTTTTTTCCAGACGGACTTTGTACACAAGCCCTACTTTTCAGGGTTTTTTCCGTCTCAACTTTTAAACGCCAATTTCAGCGAAAAATACCCCATTAAGCACCAAATTTTTTGGGTAGCCTAGAGACTTGAAAAGTTTTTAAAACCAGCCACAATCTATGGAACATCCTTTTTATATTTTTAAATTGATGATCAAAATTTGAATCGGCCCCTTAAATTGTTCGAAAATTTTATTTACCATTCTTTTTGAGTGACAAGTAGGAATGTTAGGAGGTTTTTTTATTTTATGTATGAAAGTAACTTTCAATGCAATCATGACACAAAAAGAAAATTGAAAAAATGTTCTGTACAAAAAAAGATATGAACTTTTAAATTTTCTTAGGCAGATTTTTTTTTACATTAATAAAATAATTTATAACTCGAGAACTACAAATAATCACGGAACATACATAGGGGTGATTTGGATACCTCTTAGCATGAGGCATCTTAATTTTTCTTTTGAACGCCTACCAATAGGCCACCCTGTATAAAGCCAATAATAGTATGATAGACCAAATAAGATAAACCGTAGCCCGTAGGCAATAATCAAATGATCTAAGCATTTACGTCATTGTCACAGAAAAAAATTAAGGTTCAGCTTTAACAAGACTGTACATCAAGAATTTTATAAGAACTAAATCGAAAACCAAAACCAACCAAATTTCTAAAATATTTTATTAAGGTTACATATAAGTGCATGAACTTGAAAAAGCTGGACGTATAATTAGCGCTACCCACGATGTGTAAATACTTCGTGTCGTGCGTATTACGACTGACTCACATCGAAAACTTTACAGTCAATGAAATAATAGTTTTGTGCAACATTCTAACGCAGCATTGATATTTATATTTATTTTTGTCAATTACAAAGGCGGAACAATTACTGTTCTTGTCAGTCCAGACCCAAAACTCAACCATAATTAAGTTGCAGTTATTCGGTGGGACGAATTTGCTACACTATAGTGATATATTAGGTCTTTACCTATGAAATTGCCGTTTTGTATGGCGAATTTTAGGTAAACTCAATTTTCAGTACTAAAATTTTTGCATTTTTCTTAGGAATTATAATTCCATTTTTTTTTCATTTCTTAAGCATTATTGGGAAGACATTAAGCAAACAGAAGCTTAAATTTAATTTTCGGAAAATATTATCTGTAAAAAAATATAACAAATCTAATGATGAAATCGGACGACCATTAAGACGAACAACTTTCGAACCTTTAATTTTATATATTAAACTAAAAATAAAAACTTTATTTTATGCGTAAATTGATAACCTTGAGGTCAACTTTCAAATATAAGACAAATGAAAAAAATTGCATTAGAATTATAGGAATTATGATCTTATTAATATGTAAGAAAATTTCGGCAATTTCATAGGTAAAGACCTATTATCAATAAGGTCGCAACCTAGGTATCCAGATTTTGAATATTTTATTGAACTTTACATATTGTCTTATAATAACTTATAAAAAATTGTAAGCACTAGTTTAGCGTGTTATTCTGACTGTGAAACTGAACTTCTTTACCCAAAGAACATGGTCAAAATAAGAAAAATAATTTCAACTTCCTATAAGTAGACCGCGGTTTTTGGTGACCGAAGAATATAAGATGATACGATACACAGAAGGATGCTGCTGCCCATCCTGTGGTTGCCTATGGTGCCAGACGTAACGCAAACAAGCGTGGTGACTAAGGTACTTCCCCTCCACATTATTTTAGCAAAAGCTGAAGTTTTGGAGGGCGTTCCCATGTCCTAAAGTGGACGTTTCATGGGAAGTTATGATGATGATAACTAGAAACTGCACCAGCTGGTTGCACATTTTGTATGGGAGGTAAAAACGTTTTTTCATAAATCGACCTATTTTCCTAAGGCAAAGTTATTCAGTTTCATGATCCAAGTAAGCTTACCAACTGATTTACATCTGACATTGTAACTATTGATACAAAATTGAATTTAGCTCTTTAAAATATAATTATTTAAGCCCTCCTCTGACCCTTATGACTTCACAATCACAAATCATGATAGACATGACAAAGTATTGGACAAGCATTTTATTTGAAGAAAGCGCCAACGAAACGACAGCACTAGAGCTTGTCGTTGATATAGAGCATCATAATGTAGTAGGTGCTGCAGTCGGAAATGTCAGACTAGCATGAATCAGATACTATTCCTTGCTACAACATATTTAATGCGAAGTGCAACTAGAGCTCACTAAAAAGACAGTAAAAGGGAAATTATACAGTGAGCCGTTAAATTATTACAATAATCATTTACCAAAGTGTATTTGCGAAAGGAAATTTGAAAATTTGGAAAACTGTTTAGCAATTTTAACACAAGAAGTTATCCTCATCGTTCAGCGAATCATTTAATATTTTGTCATAAACGTGACAACCTTAGCCATACATTGAAAAATAAAGTCGTGTTAATGTAACTTCCGTTCCGAAACGTAATGGTTCATATTCATAAATTGTTGAACATTATCCAAGTGGATTCGATTTCAGAAGTATAACACATGGACGCTTTCGAAATCAATATATTTGTAAATATAGCTGTACTTTATTTATACTCACATTAGATATGCGCAACAGTTCTTGAAATCTGAATGGAGACTAAATATAAACTCGGTAGAGAAACTGCGTCTGCGCTTATGATAATTATATATTCCATACAGCCAACATAAACTCCATCCCTGCTTCAAAAGCACGTATGATTTAGGAAGGGTTTTATATGATAGTGGTCGTTTCAATTTATAGGATTTAACGTAGAAGGTTCCCATTATAGGATTTAACGTAGAATGTTAAGTTAAGAAACAGTGTAATTTTTGTATTGGAAAATAAACTAAAAAAAAAAGTCAGACTGTGGTAAATAGAATAATATACAACATTTTATAGACAACATTATTAATGATGTAACAAAGCAAATTAAAGATGAACTAGCAAATAATAGACGCGACACATGGCCGGAAGATGTTTTGACGGGACTATTAACACGATATTCAGAGACCTTCAAAGAAAGAGTCAAAAACTCAGTCAATCGTAAAAGAAATCCACATTTAAATGTCAGCGGATTGTGTGTATTAACTGGCTCATCACATAATTTAATTACACCTTAATTTCTCAAAAATACGGTTCAAAGTCCCGAAGCATATGATTTAAACCGGGATCAAAGTTTACCATTCAAGTCTGCGTTCAAGTTGTTGTTTAATTGTAAAAGAATAAGGTCGATATTGTGCCAGTAGGTGAGAAAGTGTGAGAGTGCGAGTAGGGAGATGCTAAAACCGTCGTCTTGGCACGCCACTGGGGCAAGGACGCGTAGCCTATGCAGTAGATTGATTAGACGATCAATCTTTTACTAAGAAGTCTAGATTTTTGATACATTAATAACTTACAGAAGTTTAAAGTAATGTAGTCCTTATAATGTGTTGAGGTATTGAATTGAAATTGATTTTGCCCTCCGATGTAAAATGACGTGGTTCTCTAGATTATGGAGAAAGTTATGTTCCAAACAAAGAATAACATACCTACAGTGCGTGGTTTCCAACTAGGTATAGATACTTATAATTATCTAAGTAATTGCTTATTAGGTACGATCTTAGAACGCAAAAAACAATATTTACAATGTGTAAAGATGTTACGCTAAGCCTTGGAGGAGTCGCAAGCAATTGCTATAAACATAAGCAAAACAAGATAAATTTTACATCTTGGGTTTTATTAAATTTCGCCTTAACGACAGGTAGCATCGAAAGCTTTAAATATACTAACAGCTTAAAAATATAGATCGAAGCAATCGAGAGTTCAAACTGATCGACACATTGGCTCTTGCTATCATTGGCACTTCGCTAAATAAAGTCTGTCTGAGAGTAAAATTACCGGTGAAAATAACGTGCGAAAATTTTGTACTGTGAAATGCTTTTGCGAAAATATATTTCAATCATCATTAGGTCATCATTACTTTAAAACACGGAATCAAATAGTGAAGAACTGAATTTACAAGATGTAAGATGAAAAAAAATGTTCGTGTTCTCTGTAATATCTGTAGTAAATATTCTGCAATGTGAATATTTTGAACGCAATGTCGATGTCACTATTCTATTTATATCGGCTTTCATTGCCACATTTTTCACATTGTTTATGTTTTGGTTGCATGTACATAGTTGGGGTGTTGCATTTATTTTGCTCAATATGTTTTATAGAATATGATTTCACGGAGATCTTATTTGAATGTTTTGTTCTGGCCCATAAGACAGTAGTCTTAGATTGTTATTCTAAGACCATTGAATGGAAAGCTCTGATAACCAGAATAGTTAGGTTTTCCAAGTTCTCTGTCAGATACTTAACTAACTGGTCCACTTGTTTTAGTGGCTGTTCTACCTTCATCTACTTCTTTAAATATACTTTTACCATTCACATCATCTAAGTAAATCACTTGATCACAGGCACAGTGTTAACATAAACTTTGTTCACGTGTGTGTGTGCACGATAGGGGTTAGATATTGGTATTATATACACAGGGGTGGCGGGGATTGCGAAATGACAATCGAGAACAATACTACTTCGAGTTGCGAAACGTTCGATCGCCGGGTATTTCGGTCGCGAAGACGGCGCGTGCGACGCCTGCCGTCTCTATATTCAAACTGGTAGATTTAAGATCTATAACACCCTATAGCTCTTCTTCTCTGTCGCCTTCTTTAGTTTAAATGGAAACTGAACTTTAGTTAAATATTAATCGTCTAACTGTAAGTGTAAGTATTGCGTTTAGATTTGGATTCGAAGTGGTTTACCGAACTTTATTTCGCATTTTATACTCGTATATATACTGACGACGGGATTCAAATAATAAGTTCAAGATTGAAAGCGAATTTGTTTTTCATCTGTTTTTTTTAAGAAAAACAAAAATATTTATCGATTGATATTTTGCGGGGAAAAATATTTGTTTTGTGATTGATATGTTTATAGTCCGCTCCCTTGTAGTTTTATATCGCCAAATTCACCAAATTGCACCAAATTTTTCCAGGTAATAGTTAGGTACTTAGCTCTCAATTTTCGATAGGAGCCAATTCTTGAATTTTCTACGGAATTTTTTTAAATTCAAGAATTAGCTCCTATCAAAAATTGAGAGCTTTGTACCTTGCGCATTTTGTAATTTTGTATGGGAGGTCAAATTTGGTTTTTCGTATTTCGACCTATGTTCCCTGGGAAAAGTTATTCAGTATCATGATGACTACATGCATATCTTTGGCTATCAAGAACTAAACTAAAAGTCACCCTATATACAAAGACTTCTATCGACTGTAATTTATTCAGATTTTTACATACACAGACTTCGTAGGGGGGGTGGGGGGAAATGGTATTTTTTTAAACATTTTTCACCATAACTAAGTCATAAAAAATACAAAAATTTATTTTAGAATGTACAAGTAAAGCCCCCCCCCCCTATTTGAACCCCTTTACAGTAATAATCATAACTTCAAATTGGGCAACCATATTCTAAAACTTTTCCAAATTTCAAGTCAATAACATGAGTGGTTGCTGAGATATAGAGGTGTGACAGACAGACAGACAAAGTCGCACCATAAGGGTTCCTTTTGTTACCATTTTGGTATCGGAACCCTAAAAATAATGTATCTCCTAATACTACCAAATCTCACTTGATTTGTTTGGAAAGGGCGCAAAGGGCAGTTTTGAAGGTGATGCTTCGTAAGCCATACCAATATCATACAAGTCAACTTTACAAAGAAGCCGAAGTATTAAGTGTTAGAAAACTATACATACTTCGAGCTGTAACAAGCATGCACAAAACTATGTTAAACGCTGCAGATTATAACGTTTTGGTTAGAAAAAGGAATTTTAGAGCCAAATTAATACCTGCTAAAAGTTCTTTCGCACAGCGTTTTCCCCCTTTCATGTTTCCTTTTATTTATAACAGAATATCACGACTCCATGATATAAGGTACTTGTCAGTTCATGAAATAAAAAGTAAATTGAAGCTAGAATTAATAAATATGACTTACAACGAAATTGAAGCAATTCTTATTCCTATACAGTAAAAGCCATCACTCAAACACACACACACACGCACACACCGTACACACACACTCGCACACACACAAGTTTGTTTTTGGTTTGTTATAGTTCATTGTTCATTTTATTATCATCTTTTGAAAATGTATCAATTAAGTTAGTTTGTATCAATTAAGTCTGAAAATGTATCAATTCAGTTATTTTTGCATGAACAAACTATCCCGGTAATAAGTCCTTATGTGAAACTAATATGTTATAATGGCCACGTCACAGGCCCTGCCTAGTGTGGTTATTTAAGTTTTATATATTATAAGAGAAATGTGGACTTTTTAATAAAGTTTTTGTATGGTATTGTACTATATCTTATGCTGTACTTTGCGTCTCGACGCATAATGTCCAAAAACTACTAAAATAGCTTGCATTATTTAAAGAAAATACAATCTAAATATATTTCTTATCATATTTTTATTCACATTCATGTGGAAAAGGTTTGTTCTTAAAATTATACCAGAATTATTTTTCATAGGCACCATAATTTTATAGCAGAAAAAAGTTTCAATCTCACAGTAAAATCTTAAATAAATACACGACACAATATAATTTATCATTTCCGGGATAGTTTACTTGGTTGGTATCTGAAAAAAAAGATAAGGTACAGTTAAGGGGCTGATAAGAGCTAAATTACCTCTAATTCTAACTAAGGACAGAATGCACGTGTTAGAACAGAGCGGATTCGCGCTGTTTTACGTTTTTCGCTCATTTTTGAATTTTTCTCAAAATCTGTAGTAGGTACCCATAATTTTAATAACAAAACAGCTATATGAAAAATGAATAATGTGTAAAAGTATAAGCTTCATAGATTAATGGGTTCTTAAGAAAAAAGTTTAAAGGCAAGAAGTAGAGATATCTTTGGATTTTTTTTTGGTTTATTGTCGCTTCTTTTTTCCCACCATGGCGCTAATTTGTTTGTGAAGCGATGTAGTTTAGCTGACGTCATTAAGAGATTTTAATATCCAACAATGAATAAACATTTTTGAGTTTCAGTTTGAGTTTTTATGGCGTATAAAATATATTTCATCATGTTTCAGAGTCACATCTTCTTGGAAAGATGCTTACCACATATTTTTTTCACGGCCATATATTCATCACTTTTCGTTAAAAAACTGCTTAAGTGAAGAGTATTTAGCTCTTATCAGCCCAATCATGTCATGATCACGTCAAGCTTGGTACTTTGGATAGTTCTTATTTCAATTATCGTAAGGTCTAAAGTCGCACTACAATTGTCGAGCTTGTCCTGCTCTTAACTGTATACATAAAAACATTAGTTAAAAACACTAGTTCCGTCGATGTTACCTCCGCCATAGCGACTACTGGGGGGTGATCGTGGTAATTTCAACGATTTTACCAAAACAAAAACGTTTGTCTCAAAAGTTTTGTTAAGTCTTAACTGAGTGTTTTAGGCAAACGTTTTTGTTTTGGTAATATCGTTGTATTTACCACGATCACCCCCCTGGTATGTAGTTACTTTTTCAGGCTGTTCTTCTGAACATCAAAAATGCTGTAATCGCTTTTTAAAAGGGTGGAGGGGATAGTTATGACCTCATAAAACTTTGTGTATAGGATTTAAAACTTTTGTTTATCTAATATACCGTACGGAACGTTTTAAGCTAATTCTAAAAATATACTTCATCATTACCTTTATAAGCTCCTTGTTATAATTAAATCAAATAAATATTTCCAAAACATACCAAGTTTCAGCCCCTCCAGGTAAGAACAAACAGCTAGGTATATATTTTTTGCAAATTATACTTCAATTACTTATTATATCCTCGTTTTAAATGTCAAGAAATATTTTTTTTTTTATTTACGTAAGGTATATTTTTTAAATAAATCGTATTTATTTCTAAGCGTAGCACCGAGTTTTGTACGTAACCTAGTATCAGTTTCTGATCAATATTTAAAAAAAAGAAAATCTGTTATCCTGATAATGTTGAGAGGATTAATATCGACTCACTGTACGTATATTTTGCAAAACTAATCAGCCGATTCTTAACTATTTGACTTGTTCACTACCTCTTAATGTAGTACACTCTACATACATTCTTCTCTTTCAAGTACCAATACTTTAGTCTTGCTTACATTTACTTTCATTTCTTTCCTGTCCAAAGCCACATTCATCATTGTTACCATCTCCCGCAACTCGTCAGCAGATGACGCAAGCATAACTTGGTCATCAGCGTAGAGAAGATATTTGATGAGTAACTCATTCATTCTCAGTCCACACTCCACACATACTCTCTTTCAGATCAGTCGAACAATTATCCATGAATAGGTTAAACAGCCAAAGTGACGCTACACATTTCTGCCTAACACCTTTTTAGATGTTAAACTATTCAGTGTGCGCCCCGTTTATTCTGACGCAAGCACTGGAATCCTCATAGAGATTTCAGTGCTTAAATCAGATGACCGTTCACCCCATACATAGACAATGCTGACCACAAATTCATTCCTCACCAATCGGTCATAGGCCTTTTCCAATATAAACTTGATATGTAAAATGCAGTATAATTTTAGAAACAGCTCTTAAAGTCATATCATTCAATATGTCGCACATTATGTTTCAAGTAGAATTTAAAAAAATTATGACCTTATTACTATCTCTTCTCTACTACTACTACTACATTTGGTGACTACCCCATTTGGATGTTCAGCAGAACAGCGTGAACAACTTCATACCAGTAGTCGGTATGGCGGAGGTAACTTCGACGAACAGCTTTTTCTGAAGGATTTTGAGATTTGCATTTTACACTAAAAGGAAAAATATTGCTTGAAATACTTTCATAACACACGTAACATTTTTATTAAATAACAATAAATAATAATGGAGACGTAGGGAGGAGGCCTTTGCCCAGCATTGGGACAGCACAGACTAAATAAAAAAAAATGCAAAATAAAAGTCTTACCAATAATATTCTCAATGGGGACCACTTCAAGCAGATGCCAGCCTTAGACATTTTCGTACCAGGTCTAGACCACCCACCCTGTTTGAATAATTAGAATCAATATTAATATACTGTAAGCATTCTATTAACTAATACTTCATAGCAAATATTTGCAAAATTAGAATGACAGCAGTATATGAACAGGACAGAGCGATGCGCTAACATTGGAGCGACAGAGACTCTATCAAGCCAACCTGCTCCTGCGCATAGTTTTTCCTGCTGTCATTCATTCTAATTATGCTATATTATTTCGACTGTACTGACTGTTACCGTGTTATAATGATTATACTCGAATGTGTTGGCAGTCAATAGTACGGTTACTTTAGTTGTGATGTTAAATAATATCAGAGCACCATACCTCTTTGTCATTGATAAATTCATCTTAGCTATAGTAAGTTTTTGACATAACTTTTTTTTTGTAATATAAAAAATATGGTTATAAAATAAAATATGTTTATTTTGCATTTAACAAAGTATTTTGAAAATAGGGGCAGGTGTCTCCTGCTAAGCTTATCGCCTGTGTTAGGAGGCACCGCTCTTCCAAGACTTATATTAAATTACAGTTAAATTGCTTTACTCCACCAGTGTTTAATAAAAAGAAACAATACATCATAAGTGAAAAAGAGGAAGATTACCTAGAGTCACTTATTTATACAATTTTTTAAGAGGAAGAATATCGCACCCCTAGATGAAAACCCCCGTAATTCAAAATATTGTATTTTGATTTTTAAACGTCTTCGAATTTCCGCTTTCAATACCTACACGGGAAAATAATTCGCGTCAATATACTCCCAATGCCGTTATTCATAATCTAAGCTCCCAACGGTTGCCGAGATATTGCACAAAGTGTCACTTTAGTTGAATGAACACTACCCCGCCATTTTTAGTTGCTATCTAGCCGTCGATTTTGGAGGCCGTGTGAATACTAGCCGATTTTGAGTTGTAGGAGTTTACTTGAAATCCATCATGTAAGTTTGGTCTTTTATTTCGAGTTGATGGAGTTTTGCTGAATTTTTGTCAGACATAACGATCTCTAATTTTGACTTGTGCAGGTTTTGATGATATTTTTAATGCATTTTATTTTTCTTATCTCGAATTACTAACATTTACATGAGAGAAAAAGTAAATTCAGATTTACGCTGGTTTTGTTGAATGAAACTTTAACTGTTTTTTTTGTTTAATTAATAAAATATTATTAAATACAAAATAGCTTGATATTGACATTTTAAATCAGAATTAAGATTTGTTAAAAAAAATTAACATCGGAAAATGATATAAATTAGATTTTTTGAGTTGCTTGACATTACATGATTTTGATTATAAATGAACATTATTTATTTTAGAAAAATGAAAGGTCGAGAATAACTCAAAATCGTCGGGGTGGAGTGATAGAAATTGAAAGCTGTGTTTTCACTTTTATAGAAATGCCGCTAAATCTCCATCCAAGTGGAGACATAGGTAGATCTGATATTTTATTCAGATAAATTTTATGTTGACTGCTTGTGCCTACGCTGTGTCCAATTTATTTATTTATTTAACGTATTTTTTAAATATAAGAGTGAAGTCTTAAGGTGATCTGTTGCGGCCCGTGTTCTTGCCGACACGAAAGAAGAAGAAGAAGACGGCCAGCTTAGCCCCGAACGCAACTAGATGGAGCCACTGCTGCAAATATAAGGTTTTATTTTTTTATGCAATAAGTACCAACTATATACGAGATGTGCAAAAAGTTGATTCGCGTAAATTTCATCGTGCAACTTCAACGCCTAACAACAATTTATATAAGAAAAATATCTCCATATGTCCACTAAAGTCAATTACTCTCGTCAGTCCGTGTTTACATGAGTACGATCACTCACACATGCACACAAAGCACAACCGTACAGTTTTGACCGCACGCCCACAATCGTAATATTGAACCAAAACTTGCTATCAAAAATAGTACTTTCAGTACATTAACTGTATTTTTGTATTAATTAGCGAAAATTTTAACTAAAAATAGCAGTATTCGTTCGTTTTTCAACAGAACTTTATGTCCCGCGTAAGAATGCAGGTCATTTGAATTTTTGTATGGAAAACGGATCACCTTAAGTGGCATGACGTACAAGTTCTCAAAGTTAAGAAACCCACGGCCTTCTTCTATAAAACGTCATATGCAGAGACAGAATATACAAAATGCTTTGTCAACAAAAGACAGACTAGATGAGTTGCCTTGCCTCTGCTCCTCCCATCAAGTTTGACCAAATCAAATCATGCGAAAAAGGAAGGCAGGTTAATTCCAACTGATCAGCTGATTGATTTTGTATGAAAAGTAAAAAAATAAGAAATTTCAAATCAACACGGGTTTTTTTCTGAAATTAGCCTTTTTTAAAAACGGAACTTTAATGTTTTTAACTTTAAACTCTTCAAATACAGATTGTTATGTATGTTTGTTAGTGGTAGTAATGTTATTAACTCGAATAAATAAATAATAACTTTTGGCACAATAATTCTGTTTTTTATTTTAACAATGTATTTAACATTAACATACCAACTCAAAATACCCCAAAGGATAGTTATCATAATTTTGAGGTAAAAACTAACGCAAATGATTTTTCTTTCAGTAAAAGTAAATTTGCTCTACTTAGTACACAAAAAAAGAAACTTACTGCTGGTACAAAACTAAAGCAACTCAAAGATCTTAATTTTTATAGTCATTTATCAGTCAATATAAAATTGAATTAATTGAATAAGCTTTAAAAAATATTTTCTTCATAGACCAATTATTATAATTTTGATATCTATCTTGAGTTTGCTAAAATCGTATTTTCGTCCTTTCTGTAAAATGAGGTTTTTTGAGTTGCTGGAGTTTTCATCTAGACTAGGGGTGCGAATTATCCAAACAGACCAACGTAAGATGTTTGACTTTTGCTAATCTACTTTATGCTTGATCAAGATCTTCATCTGAGAATTTAATAACTGACGAGAGAGAGAAATATTTTTTTTACCTGACAGCCAGCACACCGCATACAACACTCTCCGCTCGGGCATCATGGACCGGGATTACTTCAGTATAGGAATCATGTCCAGCGCTAAACGCCAGCAGGTCTCCAAAGTATAAGTGCGCAGTGCTGGGACAAAAGTAAAAGTTTAAGCATTGTACACACGGCCGCACATCAGTAGAAACACTTTCGGACCTTATGGCGTGGTAATAGAGTTGAAAAAGTTTTCAGAGTTGCCTGCCACGTCAAACTTACCTGAACCGTAAAAAAAGGTACGTTTTTTGTACAAAAAAAATATATCTTTAATACTCATTCCTGTAGAAAGGTATCAACAGTTAATAGGTTAGGCACAGCAGGTTCCTGCTGCGGCGGTTACCATTTAAATGAGTACCCATTTGCAAAGTTATCAGCTCTTTTCTCATTCACAAGGTTATCGTACCCACAAAAGGGGGACATTTTTATACATTTCAGGTAAGACTTGCAACACTACACTTGTCAGCAGTAATGTCAGTGACAAAGTCACCTCGGATCACCTCGCGTCCCAAACTGTAAACTTCGCGCCGCCGCGTTCGAATGCCGCGCCTTTATGTACAGTCAAGCGCACGTCAAGTACCGCCAGAGTTGATAACAGTATATCAAGCAGTAAAGAAACTTACAAACCAGCTACAAGGTGAGACAACAAACGCCGATGATTGTCGCCGGCGGTTGTCGGCAGTCGCAGACGGTCGTCCTCCACTTTGTATCAATTAGGAACAGAACCTCTTTGGTTGGTAGTCTTGTTTACATTTCGAGCGTATTTTTTTTTAATTCATAATAATATTAAAAATACAACCGGCCAGTATCATTTTTCATACAATATTTTTGTCCGACCTCTATGGTTGACCTAAAATATTGTATGGTTCCTATGGTGGACCTAAATTCATGTTCGAATTTTAAATCCCGTTTTTACCCGTTACGAAAGTCTCTTGAAGAAAACAGCTATTTAGTTCGCCTGATGTGTACTCATTTAAGGCCCTCTGCCGCGTGTAGAGTCGCGATGTATTTATACGCGTCACGTTGCGGTGTTCATATATACACGAACGCCTGCTTATACGCTTCATGTGGCAGACGCCCTAAGCGCTTTCACAGTGCTCTAAAGTACACTACGAGTATTAGCGCAATTTGGAACGCGGGGTATGAATTCTCTAATGCGAGAATTGGAATTCAAGACTAAATACTTGGGCTAATTACTGTGAAACCCGGAGAACTACAATCAAATGCCTAATTATTTTATGAAGTCCGTAGAGCTAACTTTAAATTAAACCATAAATCATTGTGACACAACAAGGTTTATACCGATTTTTGACCGATACTTAGTCCCATAGTCACTTGGGCATTTTCCTTTGTACGGAGAGGTCAGTTTTATTTTTCATTTCCTGAAAGTTTTATTTACTGAAAATTGTTCAGTTACGTTAACTGATCCATACCCTTTCAGTTTTGCCTACCTTTCACTTACACCCTGTAATTTTGTGGAATATATGTATATTTTGTTAATATTATAAACTGACCCCATATCTTCGCAGTTGTTCAGTCCTAGTGGATCCTCCATGGGTTCGCTGACGACGGTGAAGATGACGCAATCATTTGGTGTCGGTGCTCCGTTATTGTTCGAGCGACTTCTGGCCAGGCGAGCCAGGCTCTCGATGTCAGCGTCGTTAGGTTGAAACGCTAATGTTTGTAAAACAAAAGCACTATCATGTTAGTATGGGTTGGATAGAAACTGAGATAGTATATACAGGGTGTTAATTTGATTGCGTGCCATAGCTCAGGGGCAGGATCAGTATCAGTAACTGATAAACTTTTCCTAAGGAACATAAGTCGAAATACGAAAATTAATTTTTTAACCTCCCATAGAAACTGCATCAGCTGATAGCGCATTTTGTATGGAAGGTCAAATTTGGTTTTTCGTATTTCGACCTATGTTCCTTGGGAGAAGTTGTTCAGTTACTGATACTGATCCTGCCCCTGAGCTATGGCACGCAATCAAATTAACACCCTGTATATCTCAGTTTCAAGCCATCTCCTTCCCTAATCTGTTGTAAACATATACTCGTAGAGCGTCATAGTCGCTTATAGTCCGACCGCAACCGCTGTACCGCGGGTGCGCATCATTTCGTATAAATATTTTTCGTATATCAACGTTTCAATAACATTCAATTGATATAATAAACGTTTCATATAACAACTATTAGCATAATTTTGTTTGACATAATGAACGTTTACCATAATGAACGTTTTCTATACTAACATTTGGCATAACTATCATTTCACCTAAATATCTTTCATATAAAATTCATTTGATATAAAATTAATTTGATATATTAATATTTATTATTAATTTTTTTAAATATTTATTTAATTTATAATAATAACAAAAATATAATAATAATCAATTAATTTAAAACTATTTTGTATAGGTTGTTATATGCTTATTTGATTAAAATTGTTGCAAAAAGGATACGATAGTAAATAAAATAATACAGGTAAAGGCTCAATAAAATTGATCATAGGCGAGCGAAGCGAGCAAAAGAGTTCGGGGCACCCCGACACAGTGGGTTAGGTTGACATGAATGCATGCGCATGCGTGCTTGCTTGGGGTGTTTGGTAGGTGCCTCCACGTGTGAGGGGAGAGTGGGTATGCGAGCGGACCTGAAAACCCAATCGTAGAGCCACTCACCCCTCTGGCACATCCCGGGCAACATGGTTGGAAACTTGGTGGGCTCCATTCCCCCTTCTCTCCAGCTATGGCTAAGACCTACCCCCCCTTCCTACTTACTCCCCCCCTACCCCTACTCCAAAAATCCCCAAGCCAAGGTAAACCTCGACTCCAAAAATCCCCAAGCCAAGGTGTCATCCGACCCGTGCCGAGGGCTGCGTGGCTGAGGGGAAGCTCAGTCAGGAACGGAGGGGCCCTGATACCAGGCAATCTCAGGGTTTCTCTTGCCTTACCTCCGCATGCGGGGCTCTGCGGGGGTGGACCGTTCTTCCCTAGCTTCTCGTGGGAACTAAATGGAAAATATTGAAAATAATTTTGAAAATTCACCTCTACAAAAACAAATAGATGAACTGTTAAAACTATCCGCAGATGGCATGTCTACTGCGGATGGGGACTCGGGTGCTGAACAAGGCCCTGTGAGCCCCATGGATCATGAATGCCCAGAGAGCAATAATGCGCCTGAGGATAACGTTCAACAACCTGAGGTACCTGAAGACATCAGCTGTGATGCGGTACCGGCGAAGACCACCGGGCTAAGACGGCCTAGACTCGCTGGTGCCGCTAAGCGTAGATGCACCTACTGGCTAAAATTGGGGCTCAGTAGAGAAATAGCACTAGAGCGGGCACCTTACCCACTCTCTACTTTTCCCGAGTACCGCGATCCCAGGGCTCGTGGTGCTCGGGAGGATGGGAGGGTAGTTAAGAGGGACCGCTCTGATGAAGGGTCGCCAAACGAGCACCCTAAAAAAACAAGCAGGATCAAAGGCTCCAGCTTCGCCGAAGTGGCAGGTACTGTCAGAGTGGGTTTAAGGGGTCTACAACGTCCCTTTACCTCTGATCTGATCCTGCCCTTCGAGAGAGAGCTCATGTGGGTGGCGGTAGCAGCCAAAGAGACTGGACCTAATGTCGTTGGTTCCAGCGTCCGGGGAGGATGTCTTATTGTCACCTGTCGGAACGCTGGAACCAAGGCTTGGTTTGAGAGGCATGTAGATGAGCTCAAACCCTGGGAAGGAGCCCATCTCAATCTAGTAGAGAAAAAGGACTTCCCCAAGCAAATAGTTGCTGTAGCGTGGATCCCTTGCCCGCGTATAAAGGGCAAGGACCTGTTAGAGCAACTAGATTGCCTTAACCCAGAAATGGGTTGTAACACCTGGAGGGTGCTCAGGGCGCAGGCGGAAGGTAACGGACAAACTTTCTGCTTCGGACTGGACGCCTCGCACATGGGCCCCCTCCAGAGGTCAGACGGGACCCTATACTGGGGATTGCGTCAGATCCAAGCCCGTGTAAAGGGACTTGGAGCTGGCGGTCACCGGGTTGATGGGGGGGAGGCTCCTGGGGTTGAAACCACTGATGCCCCCGGGGCAGCGGACACCGAGGCTCCTCGTGCAGAAAATGCCGAGGCCCCTCGAGAAGCGCATGGTGGGGCCCAGGGAGCGTTTCCCCCAACGCGGCCTAAGGGCCGCACAGACAATGACCCCTTAGCGGTGGCGGGCAGCTCGACCGCACCAATACCTATGGTGTACGTGCCGCGACGGCAGGAGAACATGGCGGGAGCCCCCGTGCCTCCTGCCCTCGCGACACGTAACCAAGACACACAGTGGGTGGATACCGTCTACCCCCATCCCCGGCCCCCACTACAGCGGGCAGGGGCGGCCGCGGTGCGCCAACAGCGACCGGCCACCAGGGGAGCCTACAGGGGCGGACGAGGTGGTGCCCCTGGGGGTCCTCGCGG
Source organism: Athrips mouffetella (assembly GCA_947532105.1). Lineage (NCBI taxonomy): Eukaryota > Metazoa > Arthropoda > Insecta > Lepidoptera > Gelechiidae > Athrips > Athrips mouffetella. Next base: position 30,542,097 of record OX383960.1, on the reverse strand, counting down.
GCAAGGAGCAGCTCGCGGGATAGTGAGAGGCAGACCTGTACAGCTGCCGTCGCTGTCCAGCGAGCACTCCAGCAGGAAAGCTGCCCGCAATCCCATCAAATACTATAAAAGATCCTAAAACCCTAACAAATACATCCTTGATAAATTCGAATCCCACCTAAATCCAAATCCCTAAATCCACATCCAATCCATCCCCAACCTAATTATGCTCAAAGTCATTCAAATAAACCTCCACCACTCAAAGGCGGCCTCAGCTGCTCTAGTGAAGCAAATAAACGAGGAAAAACTAGATGTGGCTTTGATTCAGGAGCCGTGGATCAGTAACAGCGCGGTTCTTGGGCTTGGCTCCTCAGGTAAGCTTTTATACAATGACGGAGGTGCCAGACCCAGAGCTTGCATAGTGTTTAGGAAAAATGTACAATTCTTACCTATTCCGTATTTATGTACAGATGACTTAGTCGCTGCATATGTTATGTTGCCTGGGATGCAGGGTAAGAAGATAATAGTCTGCTCTGCTTACCTGCCCGGAGACCTTCCAGACCCCTCGCAACAGCTGACCTCGCTCGTGGAGTACTCTGAGGACGAGGATACTGACCTACTCCTGGGATGCGACTGCAACGCGCACCACACCTCCTGGGGAAGTACTAACATCAACCTACGTGGTGAGTTGTTATATGATTTTCTCCTGGCTAGGAACTTAATCACCTTAAATGTGGGCCATGTACCGACCTTTGTCACAAGGGCCCGCATGGAAGTGCTAGACATTACCTTCTGTTCTGCAAGAATAACCAACCGCGTCTCAGGGTGGCATGTCTCTGATGACGCGTCACTTTCTGACCACAGATACATAAGGTTCGACATCACAACTAACCTGCAAAAACATGCCGAATCTTATCGTAATCCTAGGAAGACTGACTGGGACGGATATCGTGAATCCCTAAAACAGGTTACGGATACGATAAAAACCGTGAAAACTTACGAACAACTTGAGTACGCGGTAGGGACTGTCACTGCGGGTGTCAATAACGCATACCTAGATAACTGTCCCTTAATCACCACGGTCTCTAACAGGAATATACCGTGATGGAATAGTAGACTAACAAAATTTAGGCAAAAGGCCCGTGTCATGTTTAACCGGGCAAAGATTAACAAAGACTGGAATGCCTATAGCAGCGCCCTCACGGGCTTCAACAAACAACTAAGAAAGGCGAGACGACGATCTTGGAGTAAGTTCTGTGAGATGATAACCAGCACGCCTCACATTGCTAAAATACACAAGATAATGTCAAAAGCGCCTCCTTCTTACCTAGGCCTCCTTAGGAGGTCAAATGGACTATTTACTAACACTGCTGAGGAAACACTAAAATTACTAGCAGAAGTTCATTTCCCCAATTCAAAAGTTCTAAACACGACAGGTACCCCCCCAATGACTACAAAACAATTAATAAGACCTCTAATTGAAGATTGGAGGATGGCCTCGTCTGTTTTCAAACCCCAAAGAATATCCTGGGCCATCGACAGCTTTGAGCCTTATAAATCAAGTGGGGAGGATGGCATTTTCCCGGCATTACTACAACAGGGAAAACAGGTCATCCTATCAACTATTATTAAGATCTTTAGGGCTAGTTTCGCGTGGGGATGCGTACCTCTTCAATGGACAAGAGTAAAGGTGATCTTTATCCCTAAAGGTGGAGACAAAGACAAAACCCACCCCAAGTCCTATAGACCAATTAGTCTTACTTCCTTTCTACTAAAAACGATGGAGAAAGTAATTAACTTACACATCAGAGAGACATACCTAAATAAAATACCTCTGCATGCCTTCCAACACGCCTATAAAAAAGGCAAATCGACCGAGACTGCGCTGATGGAACTTACGGACCGGTTGGAAAAAGCACTAGAAGACAAACAAATTGCCTTGTGTGCCTTTCTAGACATAGAAGGTGCATTCGATAACACCTCTACCGAAGTCATACTACGTTGTATGAACCAGCGCGGCATTGATAATACAACCTTAAAATGCGTGGAATCAATGCTTACCACAAGAACAGTCAAAATGACCCTATTTAACGCGACCATCAATGTTAAGGTGACAAGAGGATGTCCCCAAGGTGGAGTCCTGTCCCCTCTGCTGTGGTCTATTGTGGTTGACTGTCTGCTCGTAGAGCTCAACTCGGCTAGTCTGCCCACCCAAGGCTACGCCGACGACTTAGTAATCAGTATAGTTGGCAATAGCCCTTCAACGGTTTCAGGTCTTATGCAAAATGCTCTTAAAAAAATTGAATGCTGGTGTAGAAAGAACATGCTCTCTGTAAACGCCAGCAAAACCGTAGTAGTCCCATTCACGAAGAGAAGAAACCTGAGAGGCATAACACCTCCAACTCTCTTCGGCAAGACTATCGAATTCTCATACGAAGTTAAATACCTGGGGGTGTACTTAGACCACAAACTCGTATGGAACAAACATATTGACCAAGTAATAAAAAAGGCCAAGACAGCACTTAGCATCTGTAATAGGTTTGCCGGCTCCAGATGGGGCCTGAAGCCTAAGCACTCACTCTGGCTATACACAGCAGTAGTGAGACCCATCATTACCTACGGCTGTATAGCCTGGCACAAAAAAGTAGAACAGGTGACAACCATCAAGACCCTAAACAGCCTACAAAGACTAGCTGGTCATATGATAACTGGTGCCCCCTCATCAACTCCCACCTTGGCCATGGAAGCGGTGCTGAACCTAACACCGCTACACTTACATGTCCAAAAAGAAGCACGAACATCGATGCTACGGGCCATAGAAGCAGGCAAGATGAATTGGACATCAAAAACTTTGGGAAATCTGTACAACAGCCTCACCAAACTCCCTATCATGGTAATGCCTTCAGATGTCATGATACAAACTTATAACTTTGATAAACTATACGAAGTTATAATACCCCCAAGGGATGAATGGCAAAATTCTGTACCTGAACATTTTAAAACGGCAGAGCTAGTCTGGTTCACCGACGGCTCGAAACGTGACAGCCTTGCTGGAGCAGGCGTGTTTGGCAAGCGGCCCACATGTAAAAAAGCCACGAGCCTTGGCCGCTATGCAACCGTCTTTCAAGCTGAGATGTATGCGATACTGGATTGCGCGCACGAAAACCTCAATTACTCCGGTAAGAAAATAGCAATCCTATCGGATAGTCAGGCGGCCCTAATGTCACTGAAATCCGATACGATTACCTCCAAACTCACTAAGGAGTGTATAAAAGCCCTCAACCAGCTAGGTGCAAAAAACAAAGTTACCCTAGGTTGGGTTCCTGGGCACTCGGGAATAGGAGGAAATGAGGTGGCGGATGAACTGGCAAGAGAAGGTTCCGGATCTAAATTTACTGGACCGGAGCCAGTCCTAGGTATACCTAAATCTGCCACCAGGTTTCAGCTAGGAGCTTGGGCGAAGTGCGAAGCCATCCTAGCTTGGCAAGGTTCAGCTGGTCTCTCACACTCAAAACAGTTGATCCGAGGCTTCTCAAAGAAATACACATCTGAAGCGCTCAAGCTAAATCGGAATCAATTTAGGATACTCATAAGAGCCCTAACGCGACATTGTAGGCTGTGCAAGCACCTAAACAGAATGGGCCTATACGAAAACCCATATTGCAGATTCTGTGCAGAAGACGATGAAACGCCTATACACCTGATCTGCCACTGTGATGCACTGACTCACAGTAGAAGTCGGGAAACGCGAGGACACATACTATACCCTGAAGATGCTCGAACTCTCAATCCTAGGCAGATTGTCAGCTTCTTTGAGGCTGTCGGTGTGGCCGAGGAAATGTAATATAAAGGGTTGGCTACAATAGATCTGTACAGGTCGCAGTGGCCGTTGGGGATTAGGAGCCCGGCCCCTTTACCCTCAAAACATAATCATAAACATGCGTGCTTGCTTGTATGCATGCTTGCTTGCAAGGGCTTAGTAGAATCGATAATAGGCGAGCGAAGCGAGCAAAAGAGTTCGGGGCACCCCGACACAGTTGGTTAGGTTCGAAGGGTATGGCGGAATTGAGCGGAGGCGAGCGGAGCGAGCTCCGCCTCATTCCGCCATACCCTTCAGGTTAGGTTGACATGAATGCATGCGCATGCCTGCTTGTTTGCATGCATGCATGCATGCTTGTATGCATGCTTGTATGCATGCTTGCATGCATGCTTGCTTACTTGTTTGTTAAAGGCAAGGGATTAGTAGAACTGATAATGGGCGAGCGAAGCGAGCAAAGAGTCCTAGGCACCCCGACAAAATGGGTTCGAAGGGTATGGCGGAATTGAGCGGAGGCGAGCGGAGCGAGCTCCGCTTCATTCCGCCATACCCTTCAGGTTAGGTTGACATGAATGTATGCGCATGTCTGCTTGCCTGCATGCATGCATGCTTGCTTGCTTGCTTGTTTTGTTGCTTGCTTGCTTGCTTGCATGCATGCCTGAATGCCTTTGCTTGCGAATTTATTTTTCCGGTTTGTTAATTTTACATTTTAATTTTATATGAAGTGATTATTATACGAAATGATATTATATAAAATGGGTATTATACGAAATGATGATTAATTAAATAAAATTATAGGAAATTTTTATTATACGTTTTGAAATTATACGAAATGAAAATATGTGAAATGTCGATTATATGAAATAATTATTATATGAAACAAAATTATATGAAACGTTGTTATATCAATTAAATGTTATATTTATTTATTTATTTTATTTATTTAGGAAATCTTACAGCATTAAATGTGTTTATAAACATAAACATAATACATCGAGCTTGCCAATAAAAAAGATCTCACAGTTAAACATTCAGAAGTTAATAACAGCTATAACAAATAATAAAAAAAACAAGAGGATAACAAAGGAAAACACGATATAAGTACAAAAAAATAAGAACTAGTTTATCTACATAGAAAAGAATGCATAAGTGTAGTGAGTGTGAAAGTGTGTGTGTGTGTGTGTGTATGAATGATAATGGAAGTGACACCATATTGTGATGTCTTATGCGACTCAAGTAACCATTGCATGACCACTTTTACCTGACAGTACTTCGCACGCTTGCCTTTTGAAGCTTGTCTTATTAAGATTAAAAAGCAGATGTAAAATTTTACCATGGGGGTTGGATTTTTATTTCGAGGGAAAATTAACAGGGTTCAAACCAAGTTCATATGATAGATAGAAAAGTAGATAATATTGTGGTGAAGAAAGAATATTTTTAAAGGCCACCGTTTTTTTACAATCGATTTTTAAAGTTATTGAATACGGCATCACTGATTGGAATATGGCAACACAGATTGGACTATGACAACCCTGCTTACAAATAGTGTTGCGATCTATCGATTATTTTATTTCGAGATATTAGTGTGAGTCAGGTCACCTGCGTCAGTTTATACATTTAACGCCAAAAAATTACATTTGCCCTTGGGTATATTTTTACCTAGAGGCTCGTTCTGAGTCGGCAGATCATTTGACTGAGAGTTGTCAGTTTCTATGAGTCATATTAATGAGTCAACTCATTTAAATAATTTGGACCATTTGGTCAGTTTCTATGAGTCATATTAATGAGTCAACTCATTTAAATAATTTGGACCATATGAGTCCGAGAAGTAATACAAGATCTTATGACACGCACGACAAACAGTCATCCAAGTACTATTAGGCCGTATATAAAGCAGGTTGTAGCAGACAGACCTCTGTGAAATATTCCCGCGCAACGTTGGAATTGTTCTCTAATTGCGTCACTGTCAGTGTTCAATTGTCAAGAAACTACCTAGTAAGAGCAGGCAAAATGTCAATCTCGTCGGCCGACAATTATTGAGGGATCGAGGGGAGTCATGGCTCCCCCTGCCTCTACCACGAAGGTCATGAGGCGACCAAAGGCCACTCACAACGTCGCCCAGGCCACTTACCTTCGCGAAGAAATCGCCGCCAAGCTTTGCAAAAGTGCAGTCGCCCGCCTTATCGCCGCTTCACCGCACCCCGTCGAAGCCCCCCCGCAACCGCGGGCCCTCGACAGCCACTTGCCTGGGCTGTACCGCCTTTACCACAGAGCCTATTAACACGGTCTTCTCCCCACAAGCCGTGGGAGTGAAGACGAAGCAACCGGAGGCGTCAACAAGTTCAGTCACACACGAAGCCATCGACCTTGCCATCGAGCTCCTGCTCTCCGTTCTCAAGGCCTTGAGAGCAGGCACAGACCCGGTGACAATTGTCATGGAGGGTGTCTCTATCCTGGCTCGCATGAGGTCAGGATGTTGAGGCCCCTCCCCTCCACACCAGGTAGCCTACGTCCACTACGCCTCGTCGAGTAGTTAGGACTGTGGGCTCCTCACCGCCAGCTCCCAGGCTCGACGAGCATAGTGCATGCGCGCCACACAAGCGTGCCGACGCCGCACCGCGCCCGCCCACCTCGGAAGAAGAGAAGCCGCCGCTGGCTCGTAGGCGCTCACTAGGCCTCCCCAAACGGGGAATCATCTGGTGGGCTGTCCTCGCCGCAGCGTGAAGACAAGACCGTACATAGGCCCCTAGGGAGGCCACCCCAGCGACAAGACTGCTGCCGCAGTCGTCGGATGGCACCAGCCTAAGTGGCTCCAGGACAGAAAGGCTCTCCCCGCTGCAGCGAGAAGCTCCCACGAACGATTATTAAGGATGTGTGGGGTCTTAGGTTACTAGACACGCGCGAGGGATAAATACTGGAACTCAAGGATATAGTTCAGCGGAATAGTTTGACAGCTTAGATAAGAATAGATTGAAGGCTTTTATAAGTATCACCCCCCTTACTTTTTCTGTTTGCCTGCTGTGTTTTGGTTTGAAGGGCAAGGGAGCCAGTGAAATTACTAACACATGAGGCACAACATCTTAGGGTACGCTGTGCTGTCTTGTTAGTGTCAATTAAGCTAGAAATAAGACAGTGGGCGCTATGGGCGGTGGCGACCACTTATCATCAGGTGGCCCACAAGCTCGCTTGCTCACTTGTTACATAAAAAACACAGCTTTAAAGTTACTTTGACAAGTAAGTATCTTTCTATAACTTACAGTTGGAAAGAGACTTACCTGTCAAAATGTAATTTAAACTGTTAAACTAGTCCGCCGTATTACGGTACTGAGTTCATGTGCAATCAAGTGAATCATTTGTCAGGTCATCTAACCGAGCGTTGTTAATTTCTGTGAGTCAACTCATTCAGACAAGTTTGGTCGTAGGGGGTCATTTTATCATACTATTATAAATCTCAGATCCGATATGTATACTAAAATTACTAGAGGTTTTTTAGAGTATGGTAGAAACATGAAGTTGTTTTGTCGTTCCTGCCATACTTTATCTATCATATTTGTAGGGGGTAGCCCTACACGATGTTGTTAAGGGTAAGTTGAAGTAAAAGAGTGACGCGTGCGTTTGCAAAGAAGGTTTAATTGCCACTGTCATGTAAAGTGAATTTGTTGTAGTCAGCAGAAACAATACATTAGTAAGTATGAATGTGTGAGCTTGCTCATACAATATTTCTCAGATAGTATTAATGTGGGTTAGAATCCATAAAGTGCCACAAGATTTATAAAATATAGCCAAAAATAAAATGAACCTCACGTATGACAGCAGTAATCTAACATACTTGATCAGTTATGAATAGAAATAAAAAAAACATAAGTTGATAGGACCTATTTTAAATATTTATTCATCTTCATTTTCAATATCATCTCTTACAAATATGTTATCTAAAAACTCTGCAGGTGGTGTGATGTTATCTTGGTGTCGAGCCCATCCCAGGTACCAGATAATTGTCATCACATGAGCATAGCTTCCAACAGTTCGTCGCCCGATAATGCAACTGCAGTAATAACCACAAATTATTTCATCCCAGCTTGTCCCGGTTGGTTTCAATAATACATAAGTGAAATAAATGCGGTTGCTTTGGTGACGGGAACGAATTCTTCCTCTGAGCAAAACTGTGTCATGTGATGAGGATATACCTGGGACGTTAGTAACATTGATATCGTCACTGACTTCTATAACAAAAGTGCCATTTGCTCGAATGTGTTCCCCGTAGTAAGACCTTGCCTGTTTTATTTGATATGTCCCAAGGCTGAATAATATTAAATCTGACATAGACATTACGGGGAACACGTCCAATGCAGGTATATTAGCATCTATGCTAATGAAAGCGGCCCGACGCCTATTAAATTGTGCCTGATTACATGGTCAGCCAAATGATTTTCTAAGTGTAATTTAGCCAGGGCTCGATTTAAAAGGGATTGTGCATCATGCCGGTCGACTATACAGGGATGAAAATGATTTATTATTGCAGCAGCAATTTTAAAATCATCCATCATCGTTCTGCTAGCTAAATTGAAATACTTATTTCGAAAAATCTTGAAATCCCTCTTAAATCGACCGTTGACGACTTCCACCACCCACCTGCACATAGTTACAAATCTAGATAGATTTGCTCGAAACGTTGATAATTGAGTTTCACCCTCTTGAAGGCTCTGCGGCTTATACACATTATAACCTAAAGAAGTGAGCAAGTTTATCGCGTCGCGAAACCCACGGTCTAGAATAAAAACATCATTTTCTCTAAAATAATCTCTAAGAGGCGATTGCTCTTTAAATAGTTGTTGCATGATGTCGGCATCAGACGTTGTGGCGGCGTATGGGCCAAATATATCAATTATATGACCGTCCGTGGCAACCATTAAGAAAGGTTTTGCAAGATTGGTAAACTTGTGAAGGCTGTAAGATTTTTTTTGGAAATAATAATTTGAAGATTTTTGAAGATAGATATATGTTCCATCACAGATAATTATTGGATTGTTTTCGTCTGTGCCAAATAGACCCTGTGGAATTAAAAGATTTCTGCTCGACAAACTTGCTCGTGATATATGGTTTATGCCCAAATGTAAAGGTCTGTACTGTTCATTTAAACAGGTTCGTGCTTTTTTTATGTAAATACAAACAAGGCTGTGTGTGAAATGTGTTATAGTGATATGAGCTGAAGTGAAATGTGTTATGAATTCGTGTTCACTTAAAAAATCAAAATTATACACAGACAAGTGATCTTCACAAATCCTAGCATTGTTAGTGATAAATATTTTATGATCACAAAGTACTTTCTTCTTTAAATACATTGGTACTCTCATCCTTTCTGCATTTTCGCAATCAGGTACAAAACAGTGGTTTGATGTGTCTGGAGTGCGGCTGTATCCTTCTAACAAAATAGTTGTTTCAACACGTATTTGCTGCGACTCCATGTCCGAATATTGAGAGCTCAAAGGCTCTACAATGGAACTGGATCCACTAGCCACTAGTGGTTCTGGCACCTCTATATTAGGTTCTGGTACCCTGACCTCACGAGTAAGAAAGTAGGCACGTTGCCAGCAAGCATTACATGCTAGCGCTGCTGATGTTGTAGGAATCTGAAATAAAATCACTAATGTAAGTGCAAATAACACGCAGATGCTGTTTCTTTATGTTATAATTTCCTTAAAGTTGTATATGTATTTCTATACAAAAATATTTCACTTTGCTCTGTTACCTAACGAGGGTAGATGGTGTTTGCAATATAAGCTCGTTCAGCAGTACCATCCTGCAAGTGACGCAATTGTCGTCCCGATCGTCTTGCAAGAGATATGCCACAACAAACACAAACTGCTTGATGGCCGTACTGTCTATTACCAATGTTGCCTTCATTTCTATTGTTTACTTCAATAATCAAGAAATCAAAGCATTCTTGACACAGTTGGTCACCATCTTGTACCTAAAACGTTAAGAAACAAATAAAGTGAGGATAATTATAAAGCGAATACTTGTGTATTTTCTATGCAACGTTAGTAGGTGGTAAGGCTTGTGTGCAAAGTCCGTCTGGGGAAGTACCACCCCCTTGCCTTTTTCTGCCGTAATGCAGCAGTGTTTACACTTCTGTGTTTCGGTTGAAAGGGTAAGGGAGCCAGTGAAATTACTGGCCCATGAGACGTACCATCTTAGTTCTCAGGGTGGGAAACGCGCTTTGCTGTCTTATTAGTGTAAAATTATTTCTTACCACTAGGTGACCCAACTGCTCATTTGCCCCCTTGTGATATAAAAAAAATGTCCTTTCTGTATAATTCATGTGCAATAAGGAATATAAAATATGTAAAGTCAGTGTTAGTACAATGTGCTAATCAAATAACTGAAATTGATGTACACTCTAATTAATTTGGTTGATGTCAATCGAATTTGGTTAAAAATATTTTAAAAAGCGCTTGTTTTATACGCATAATAAACAATTAACCAATAAATAAGTCAAGTACAAGTAAGTTTACCTCACGAGCCGTCCATTCTTCAATTACGGAAACAATATCCGGATTCATGTCAGTTGCATTGTAATAATATTGTCGATCGATGTGTATTGCAATATTACAATTCATGCAGAAATTCGTGATGGATAAAGTAGTAACCAATCTGAAACGGAATATAAAAGTTGTAATAAAGAACTATCTATACGTCTTAGCATTTGTTCCAAAATAGTAAATGATGCAACTTTTGAGGTGCCTAGAATATTCTAAATCACAGCTATTGAGAGACAAGGATCTATTGGCACATGGACGATAATGATAGCTACTGTACCGTCATACATTTAGCTTGAGCAAAATTACCCTAGTAAAGTAATAAGTACAAGAAGTCATTAATTAGTCAATGACCCAAACCAATATTAGATTTGATCACAAGAAAGTAGTTTAAAAATATTATTGCCTTAACATTGTTATGTTCATTTGTAAGTAACTTAAGTATAATTTTTCGTTTATTCCAAGAACGTAAACAAATATGATGACTAATTTGACAGTAAATGTCACTTTGACAGGTAAGTCTCTTTCCGACTGCAAACTAAAGAAAGACTTACCCGTAAAAGTGACATATATTATGTCAAACAAGTCTGCCGTATTACAAGGTGTACAAAAAGAGTACTCGGTATTTGTTTTAGCGCTGAAGTTGAAAGGGAACGGCGGGAAAGTGCGAGAAGGGGATCGAGGAGTCCGCCATTTTATGGAGTTTTATTCGCAATTGGGCAATAACCGGGAACGCATTGCGCTTTTTGCGTACGAGCGTATTATCGTAATGGTGATTCAATAGGGACTATTCATCGTTTATATCGTGTAGAATATCGTACACGCAGTGCACCAAGTGACAATAGCATTAGAAAATGGGTCTGGATAATTAAGCAAAAATACAGGTGCGACGGTAAAAATTCAAAATTCTGGCCGCCCTCGTTTAGTCTGCGACCAGGAAACAGACGAAGAAGTGGAGGCGTCAGTTCGTCAAAATCCATCTTTATCCATCCAAAAGTGAAGCCAAGTATTGAACATAAAACAATCGTCCTAGCATTCGATTTTAAAGAAAGATGTAATATACGCTTAAAAGAAAAATGTAAGCCTATAAAATCGAATGCAAAGACGATTTTTTGATGTTTGATGCTTGCTTCGCTTTCAGATGGATAAAGATGGATTTTGACGAACTGACGCCTGCACTTCTTTGACTGTTTCCTGGTCCCGGACTGAACGAGGGCGACCAGAGTTTTGAATTTTAATTAATTTTTACCGTCGCACCTGTATTTTCGACCATCCGAATCCATTCTCAAATGCTATAGTCTCTTGGTACACTGCGTGTACGATATCCTGCACGCGATGAGTAGTCACTATTGAATCACCATTACGATAATACGCTCGTACGCAAAAAGCGCGATGCGTTCCCGGGTAATGCTCCATTGCGAATAAAACTCCATAAAATGGCGGACTCCTCGATCCCCTTCCCGCGCTTTCCCACCGTTCCGTTTCAACTTCAGCGCTTAATCAAATAGCTAGTACTCTTTTTGGACACCTTGTATAAACTTGAGTTTAAATATGTCCCATTCAACTCATTAGGTATGGTTTGGTAGTCATTAAATTATGTATAAAATAAGACAGAAAATCAACTCCAATTACCACGAGCACTCAGACTTGTACGTGCCATTTTCATAGGCACATTTTTTTTGTTTTCTGGGCCTCCATTAAACAAAGTAGTTTTTTAAGCTATTTGGTACACGTCATCATGTTAGACTCAATAGAATTTTTTTACAAAGGTATATTTTATGAGCGGGCTCCTCAAATACAAACAGAGTAGTCCTAGACCCCGACGGTTATAATGTACGTCAGACTACATTGTTACTGAAATATTCAAAGCGGTGTTTGAATTTTCAGGATGGTTAAAACACTAAAATACAAAATTATTTTTGTAATAAAAATATTTAAGATGGCGTTTTTTTTTCAAGAATAATTATGTTTTTACTAACTTCATAAGAAAAATGACAAACATTACTAGTATTTTTACTATGGCTATAAAAACAATATAAATATAACTACGAAAAAGGCATGTGAAAGTACACGTGGTGATTTTTTGCGGGTGGCATTTTTGTTCTAGAATCATTGTTTATACTAACTTCATAAGAAAGATAACAAATATCACTTGTATTTTTATTAATACAGCTAATCTGCTTCATTTATATAACAAACAATATTAATATAACTACGAAAAGGGCTTGTGAAATTACTCGTGGTGATTTTTACGATCCCTTTTTGTCCCATTTTGTCATATGATGACTACCACAGTTTAAGAGTTATGTATGTGCAGTTTCTATTGCAATCAATATAACGCTTAATGTATGTTAGGAGAATAGTTTTAAAAATCTTCTACTTTCAAATAAACTGTTATATGAATTTATCAGGTATAATCGAAAATATCACTGCCATTAAAGTAAAACTTACGTTTTCACGAGAGAGATAAACGAGGAGAAAGTCGACAGTATCCAAATCAGAAGCAAAAACAGAATCCAAGTAACTACAGCCAAAGTTGTCGGTCCGTAGCAAAACAATAGCAGCCAATCCACTTGCAAATCGGAATACCAGATGAAAGCCAGGTCAGTAGGAAAAAAACAACACGAAATGGAAACACGAACACGCGTACACATGACAAGAGCCAGGGAACGAGTGAAATGAGACGGAAAGCTACTGGAATTAAGCAGCGACAGTGTTGCCATTACAAAAAAAAATCGTGTAAAAAGACATCTCTTAAAAACTGATACAGTGGATTTATTTTTTATACGCAGAAAAAAAAAGAAAAAAATGGGTTATTACTTCAACGTACTAAAACGATAAAAACTAAACTGCGTCAGTTTTAATCGTTTTTGTACCTTGTATTCCTTGAATTTTCATCGTGTTAAGGTCTAAACCGACAATTTCAGTTTCATTTATTTCATTTACCTATTTTAAAATAGCTCCGCTACATATTACAAGAATTAAAAAAAAACACATCAAACAAATACACTTAACTTATTCGAGTGAGTGAACTGACTCACTCATTTGAACTACTGATACCCTTATCTCTACGGCTTTCAAAATGAAACGCTTGCTTGACAGATATAACCTAAAACATTTAACCTTTTTTTTTTCCTCACTTCTTTAATATTGGCTAATTCATTTAATAAATCAAAGCAGTATTCATAAATATGTGTATTTTGTAGAATCGGGTTGTCAAGCTCACGAGATGTCTGTGAAAGTACATTCTTGGAATAAACGATAAAAATGAAATACTGGAGTTGAAATCAGTGCTTACATAGCCAGATAATTTACCACACAAAATAATAGATAGGCTCTAAGTCACCAGCCACTTTTGGCCGCACCGTGTGACAAGATACCCAAAGAATTCATCTATACATAAAAAAATACAACATAGAGTTACAAGAGGAGACACAAGACTACTCAGAAATTAATTAACTTAACGGATCAAAAACTAAAACAAGGCATAAGTGCAGACTCACAAGATCTTAATATTGTAATATCAAGTGCCTTCGGACAATACTACACTAATATGTTACAATGTGAGAATACAATCATCCAGGCTCTACAAGCAATAAAATAAAGAAACAAATCAAAAATAAATATTAGTACAGTGTAGGACAGCACATCCGTTCTACTAAAGCTGAAAGGCCGCTATACAACCTCAGGATTAATACTACAATGCGATGAAGAACTATAAAAGTCATCAGTCATCACAAAATAGCATTATTAAAGGACATTTCCCTGGGAAATGATGCAACGGACTAACTGGCCATTACTTTTGAACCAGTTCCGGACTGAAACACAGATACAAATGTCCTTCACTCGTGCATAAGCCCCTACCAGGATTCAAACCTAGGACTCTCGGCTTGGCAGGCAGCCGTACTACTCTGGGTGTCAACACCATTCTAGTCATCTGGCTGATGACATTGGTATTCCTATGTATTTTATCATCTCATTTATTTCTAATTAAATCATGAGTAAAACAATCACAAAGACCTGTGTTTAGATATTATCTTCCTTAATCAACCAGTCTACAACCAATATAATTTAAAAAAATTATATATTGGGAGACATTTCACACAAGGTCATCTGACCCCAAACTAGGCAAAGCCTGTACTATGGGTACCAGAGACTGATATACATACATAAATAGATAAATAACACCCAGACACAGAACAAACACTTGTGTTCATCACACAAATGTTTGCCCTGGGCGGGGATTTAACCTGCGGCCCACGCCGTGTGAGAGGCAGGCTCACTACCAATCACACTAACGGGCTTGTCAACCCAATGTAAAACATCACACATTTTTACCCGCAGCAATATTATAATTAATATTTATGTTCATCTGTTCCCTCATAACTTCTTTACAACTTATTGTATTTAAACAAATGAGTAGCGTTAGATTAGAAGCGTCTTGATCTTCCTCTGGTTATAGGATATAAGATGTTACATTACATTGAATGTGGCGCCCTCAGGACATTAACTCATGAATGACCAAAATAATTTTTTTTTTTGATACCATGTAATAAAAGGACATTTTCTGAACATCACTATGAATATTTAGTGGCAAATAAGCATGCTGCTTCACCCAAGGGCAACTGAACATAGTGGGTCTTACTACAAAAAAGTTAGACATCTGTTGAACACTTGATTAAAAAAATGCGCACAAAATAACTGGCTATGTCAGTTGATGCGCAAAAGTCAAGTCATAATAAAATAAGTCATTTTTGACTTCTGCGCATCAACGACATAGACAGAGTTATTTGGTACGATATTTTTAATAAAGTGTTCAACAGATGTCTAACTTTTTTGGTGTAAGACGGAGTGTGTTTGCTTAATATGAGGCAACGAGGCATGTCCAAGCAGCTTCATGCGGCAAATAACAACTTTACACTAAGTGTAATATTATTCATCTTATATTAATATCTGTTCATCTAAAAAAATCTTGCTAATTGTGTAACAGATAGTAAAGTTAACACTTTGAATTGACATAATAAGCCTATTATTATTATTTCTGGTGGAGACTGTGCAGACGGGTGATCAGATCACGGACACGAACAAACGCACGGCGTGGCCTGCTTCACTGTAAGCCCCATCCAGGAAGATTGCCAGTTTATGCGGCAAGCTGCTCTTTTGGCTTCATCGGGGTGTCCCCATTTTCCATTCCCCCTATCTACTGATTGAGATATACTAAATAAGGACCCTGAGAGGACCTCCGAAGCTTTTCGCACACAATTCTGTGTCCCCTGGTGTGAGGCTCTCTGCACCACAAGCCAACCTGCCGAGGGCACTGGTTTACTGGTGCCATATTTTCCTCGTGACTGGGTGTCCAGGCTAGAACCACTTCTTTATCTTGATCTAGGCCATTCAGGACTTCTTTGCATTCTAACACCAAGGCTCATGTTGTCTCTGGTTTCATTATTGCTTTTATTGCTGCTTGGCTATCGTTGTACATCATTACCCTATTGTGTAAGTTACTACAGGATTGCTTTATGTGTCTAGCACACTCTATAATGGCTAGTTAGTACCTTAGCTTAAAATGCACTTGCAAATCTTCCAAGCGGTACTGATATTCTAAAATTCTAATAAGCCCTAACAAGGCTGTCTATCTGAACAACCTAAATGTTTCACGGGATCAAAGAGCCTGAAAAACCTGATCCCAAACCCCTATAGCAATTTCAATTATGGCTCTCCCAATTTTGGTGTTAGGATTGAAGCAAAACATTACTGTGTCGCCGGGTTCCTGGGATAAGGGGTGAAATAGTTCCAAATACGTGGGACACTCAGAAATATTTGCGACACTAAAAAAAATTGTTCTACAGGTACATATATTTTTATTAAATCTTTTCAAAGTACTCTCCACCAGCCTCTATACAAAGATTCATGCGTCTGAACCAGTTTTCAAAACACTTTTTCCAGTCCGCCGTAGACACCTCGTTTACAGCCTGCTCGAACGCAGCCAGCGCATCTTCCGGCGACGAAAATTGTATCCCCTTGAGCTGATTTTTTATTTTTGGAAATAAAAAGAAGTCACACGGTGCTAGATCAGGGCTGTAAGGAGGGTGACCCAGGAGTTTGACTGGTGTGCTGTCCAGGAAGTCCCTCGTTTTGAGCGCGGTGTGTGCAGGCGCATTGTCGTGGTGGAGCAGTAGTCCGCGGAGCCCTGTGTTTGGTCGCTTGTTGCTCACAACAGAAAAAACTTCTGGTAAACATTTGGTAGTATACCATTCGGCGTTGATGCTTCTTTGATCTCGTAAGGGAATTGAGGCCAAGTGGCCAGTCAAATTAAAAAAGCTGGCGATCAAAATCTTCCCCCCGCTTCGAGATCGCTTCACTTTGGTAGGCGTTGGTTCATTTTGAAACACCCAAACTGTCGACTGGCGCTTGGTTTCTGGATCGTATTGATAAATCCAGGACTCATCACCTGTTACGATGTCGTAAACACGCCGAGACGAGCCTGCTTCAAATTTGTTCAGCATATCACGGCACCATTCCACCCGGGCCTGCTTCTGAGCGTCGGTGAGGTAGTGCGGCACCCAGCGCGATACTATCCTCCTCACGCGAAGATGCCCGTGTAGAATCTCGTGAACGCTTCCCGATCCAATCTTTAATATGTGCTGAATCTCCTGATATGTAATTCGCCTATTATCTTGGATTAAATTTTTCACTGCTAGCACGTTTTCTTCCGTAATAGCCGTCAAAGGGCGACCGCTTCTTTCTTCATCCCCCAAGGTTGGTCGACCGCGCCTAAATTCGTTATACCAACGATACACGGTTGCCTTGGAGGGGCCTTCATCCATAAATGCCATTTGAAGTCTATCGAACGATTCATCCGGTTTCAGGCGACACTTGAAATCGTAAAAAATCATAGCTCTAAAATGTTCCCGGCGCAGATCCATTTTTCAGTAAGACACGATACTTTGAATTGGCTCGCAAAAAATGTGGAGGGAAATTTTGAAAATGGAACACACATATTTTTACTTACAAGTAATCATATTTTCGAAAAAGATTCTGACCGGCCAGTCTCCCATATATAAAAACTATTTTTCGCAATACTTTCTGAGTGGCCTGGTAAGTGATCTGATCACCTGTCTGCATGCGCAGCAGTGTACCTGAAAAAATTAATCCCAAAAGTTGTATAGCGCATAATGTTTCATCCTTTCTTGCTGATAGTGTGCCATAGATCGTGGGATGTGGGTGCGCGTGCGCATACTTACCGTGTAGAGTTCGTCTCCATGTCCTGTATCGTTGCATTCTGTCGGGTTTTCTTGCGCTTACGGTAAATGATAGGGTACGCCAACAACAAAAACGCGTAACACCCGCAGTAAGCTAAATCACTCGAATTCTTCATTTTTGTGCACTTATAAGATATTTTCCAGCAAAATACACTATTTTGATCACTTTCACCTCTTTCGTTTTACAAATGCAAAATCTCTGTCACAGCCAGTTGCACAAAGCTACTTTGAAATTAAAGCTCCTTTAAATCTACTGCTGTCACTTTCTTTGTCAGCAGAATAGAAAGAGTCCGCAATAGACTTAAAGGAGTTTTAACTTTAAAGATGCTTTGTGCAACTGGCGGTGAGAGTAGGATAGCTTTATGTTACGTCCATGTGTGTGGTTGAAACACACTGCTGTCAAAAAAAATATTACTTTGAAAAACATTACCCGTTGACAGCAGTCTGTCTTGACCACGCACACGGGCGTCATATACAGCTATCCTGCTGTCAAAATAATATTTCCTGTTCTGGAACGCACGTCTATACGAAGAAAAACGAAAAGGCAATTGAGTGTTGCCAGTTTATTTTGCTTTGGTGGTGCCAGTACTTAAAAAAAAAGTCCACTACTGATTTTTTAAAAAAAATAATTTAAAAAAAATGGCGGCATTAAAAAAATAATTCTTAGTCATTCTTCTTTCTTCTTTTTATTCTCCTTCGTGTAATATAAATTTCAAGTCTGTTAATTTTATCTTGGAATAAAAAACCACTAGTATACATGTCTTTTCATGTAATTTATAAAAGTGTTATTATAGGAGCGTGCACATCGACTTAAAATTGAGTTTTGGGCATAATTCGTGCAATATCTTTTGACGTTTAAGAGTTTTGTATGTCGGGTACGTACAGTTGGAGTGCACAACCCAAATCTTGAAACTAATTCCGGACAGTCGACAATATTATTGAAAATGTTATATAAAAATATAACGTCCGATAACTGTCTTCTCTTATCGAGTGACGTGATCCTATAATGCTCAAGACGCACATCGTAATCTGAAAGTGTAAGGTGGAATCGCCTGGATAAAAAGCGAATAAATTTGCGTTGAATACCTTCAATTATATTAAAAGTTGTTATATGATCTATTACACACCCCTGTACCGCGCCTTAGGTATGCGAATGGCGAGACGGGGGGGCCATCGCTCGCCATCTCTCACGGCGGCAACTAGTTTTTTTTTAATTGGAAATGGGCTTACTCTTGACCTCGATCTAGTCATGAAGACAGAGATGTGGTCGACGATGGAACGAGCTTGCCAAGAAAAAGCCTATTCACTTGCGACTTGAATAGATTCTGGTTATATGAACTCGGGAACACAGACGCAGGCAGAGAATTCCACTCTTTAGCCGTGCGCATTATAAAAGATGTTTCAAAGCGCTTTGTGCGAATGTGTGGAATATCAACAAAGTAGTTCTTGCTCTTCCCTTCCCACTCCCCCACCTCCCCGCGCATACCTAAGGCGCGGTACAGCGGTTGCAGTGAGACTATAGTACGGGTTGGATTGATACTGAGATAGTATATCTAACGCGATGAGGGCACTGTTGCGGCTGCCCCGCTTCTGCAGCGCATCGGGGATGTTCGCCGCAGTAAGCGTGGACTGCATCTATGCCACTATGCGCAGGCGAGCCTCCGCGATAGCAAGCAGGGTGTGGCCCTCAGCAATGGCCTCCTCCAGGTCGCCAGCAGGTCGGACGGACCATTGATGAGCCACTGGCGGGCATTTCATGCTCCCGTTTATGGATAATATAGGTACTTAGGTACATACATACATACATAAGAAGTATTTTACTATTTAAAATTTTCTAGTTAGTGTGACCAACTTCTTTTCCAAAATTTTAATTATTATTATAGCATATAGCCGACTTTAATTAAAAATGGCAAGTCAGTGTATCATTTTCATGCTGGTTTCATGGCCTAAATTCACAATTTTTGATATTCCATTTCTTGATTTCATAACGAACCTGAAGATATAAAAAAAACAACAAACTCACTTTTCTTGAAGTTGAAGACGCACTTGTCCTGATATTGCTTCGGTTTTGGCAATGACATTGGCGTTTCGAGCTCTGCTCCACCGTGGCCCAGGAAATTATATGCCACATACAATCTCTGAACCAAAGGATCACTCATTGCTGGACATTCTTCATTTAGAGCTAACCAGAGAACATCTATGGCTATATTATCGTTTCTGATGCGGTTAAAGTTTTTGTTGGGTGAGTTCTGCAAAAAAAGTTGTGTCTTAGAACCAGCATTCCCTGGATCGAGGTGTAAATGAAGGTTCGAGCCATTCCATATCATATGTAGATTAACAGTTTCCTTAATAAATAGTTTCCTTCCTCCGGCCGATTAAGGTCCGCAGTCAGTCGTAAACGGCAGTGGACGGCATTAGATAAAAGGTTAAAGTTAGTAAAACTTGTGGTTAGACCGCAAAATAGGTACTTATAAAGTTATACTACAAAAAGTTATACTCGAAAACGGTAGGACAATTTAACAATGTTCTAGGTATAATTTGTAGATAATTTTATGGTCTTTCAACTATTTTTTGGAAGTTTTTCTCTTGAATGCACCAATTTTGAGATAAGATCGAAAACCACAAAAATGGGCATTTTCCCCATTTTTTCCCTAATTTTCGAAAAGGTGTAACTCAAAAACGGTAAGTAATTTTAAAAAACATTCATGATCTTATTTGTAGATAATTTTATGGTATTTCAACTACTTATTGAAAGTTTTTCTCTAGAATGCACCAATTTTGACATATAAGCGAAAAACACAAGAATGGGCCCTTTCCCCCCCTCCCCCCACTCCGCCAGTTCTCCTAGTGTCCAGGACTTTTAGTATGTTTATGAACTAGAGATTCTGAACATGTTTCCGAAAAAAAATCTTACGATCCCGCTCACGCACTCTAGACCCCCCTTTGAGCGATTCATTCAATGGGCTACTATGGTTGAACTAAAAAATTGTAGCCTACCCCGACGGAAAAGAGGTGTGATTTTATGTATGTATGTTAGAAATTTTAACAACGAATAAAATACTTATACACCTTCTTATTCTTAAGTAGCCCGCCCTGACTGTCCCACTGCTGGGCTAAGGCCGTTCTCACCATGACGTCCTATCCTGTGCTTCCTCCGGCCAATTTGTTTGACAGGCGTACCTATAGCTCATCTCGCCATCTCCGTCTGGGTCTACCGCATCGCCTTCTGTTCGTTGGTGGCATCCACTTATGGTGATTTTTGCCCACAATATACTATAAGGCATGCGGCAGACATGGCCACCTCACCATTTTAATTTTTATATACACCTACCTCTGGAAAATTAAATGGTTCGATTGGATTCATGGGCATTCCCCTGATAGTCACTTTCTTAAACGCATCAACTCTTTCAGTTCCAGTCAATGTTTCTGAAATAATACAAGCGTATATTCATCATGTCGTGCGAGTTGCAAGGTCAATGACCGACTTCACATAAAGTATATTTCACAACAAGTTTGGTTTATTTCCCTGAGAGTTGGATGTTTTTAGAATATGTGAAAGGAGAAGCCATGATACTCTGCTACAATACAATTTATTTAAACTTAAGCGACAAATTGTTTGTAAAAAAACTTGAGCACCAAAGCAACAAATTTACTTTATACAATTTTAAATTAGATAAGCTGGTAAATCATATTATTTTGAGTGAGTGATCCAGTGAGATTTGTACAAAAAAAGACGACAAAAATAATTGTTTCATAACGTTCATAACATGAACTTTTTCCTCCTATAATTAACAATGTCCTAAGCGTAGCAACTGATTGCCATTTTTATTATTTCCAATTTTTTGGTAGGGGGGGGGGACACTCACTCGTCTCCAATAAAAAATTGCACTTTTATTCTAAATATTTCATAAATGGTAGGTTTAACCTCCTGGGTCCAAGCGTCATATTATATTTAAGACATAGAAATAAAAAATTCTTGCACCGTCATCTAGTGAAATTCGTCGGAACTTTTATTAAAATTCAGTAGACAAGGTATCTTTTCGCATTTGTGAGCTGTGATTGGTTGCAGAAATGACTTGCTTTTGTTTCTATATTCATTATAAGTAAGCAATGGCGTCACGACCGTTACCGCGTTGTAAGTGATTTAGGTTTTTTTTATTTAATTTATAGCGTTTTCAAAAAGATTTTGTGTTCTCTTTGTTTATTTCAATGAAATAGACTGAATGATGTATAAACAATTGTCTGTTATCTTGTTACAACTAAAAAAAACTGGTAAAGGTTAAATGTCTTACTAGTAATACATCGGGTTCCAATTACATGTGTGAATGTATGAGTCCCAGTGTAATATCTGAAAGACATTGAGTATTTATAAAGGTTTTGAGTTGCATTTATATTGCTTTATTTCTTTATTTTGATAGGTTACGACGTTTAGGTTAGGTTAGGACGAGGTTACGAGATCACAGAAATAATAAATGACTCGGAAATTGATTTATCCGACGAGGATGACCCAGCAGAGTATGTTCTACTGACTTAAAATGACTCTGATCCCGGTTCTCCAAATTCTTCAGACACAGAAATAGAAAACTGTCCAGAATCTGAGATATCTGTATGTTCAGTTTCATCAATCATCGTTTCTAGAAGAGGTCGTGCTAGAACCAGGGGTGGACCCAGAATGCGTGGCGGACGATCAAGAGGCCGTGTTAGAACGAGGGGTGGGCAAGGTCAGCGTTCAAGTACTACTTTACTACCAGTCCCTGCAGACAATAATTGGAGTGGTAGTTTTGCACTATTAGAAAAACCAATTATTCAGCTATGATATTTGATACATGATACTGATTCATGGTTTCAGGAAGCTCTAAGTCACCCAAAGGGCTATGGAAAGGGCTATGCTTGGAGTCTCTCTGCGCGATCGAATCAGAAATGAGGAGATCCGCAGAAGAACTAAAGT
Source organism: Athrips mouffetella (assembly GCA_947532105.1). NCBI lineage: Eukaryota > Metazoa > Arthropoda > Insecta > Lepidoptera > Gelechiidae > Athrips > Athrips mouffetella. The sequence continues at coordinate 30,519,552 of OX383960.1, read as the reverse complement.
AACTGACATAGCCCTGAGAATCGCTAAACTAAAGTGACAGTGGGCAGGGCACATTTCAAGAAGAACCGATGGCCGATGGGGCGTAAGGGTTCTAGAGTGGCGACAACGTACCGGATGACGAAGCGTTGGCAGGCCTCCTACAAGGTGGACCTACACGATCTGGTCAAGGTCGAGGGAAGCCGCTGGATGCGAGCAGGGCAGGACCGGTCGTCATGGAGATCTTTAGGGGAGGCCTATGTCCAGCAGTGGACGTTTTTCGGCTGATATGATGATGATAACTGATTCATGGGCGGTTGAAGATTTTTTTAAGCAGTACATTAATGATAACATTTTACAACAGACTGCTGACTGAACTTAGGGCTACATTATGATATGACTGACAATGATAATATAAGTTTTGTTATTTGCATTCCAAGTTGTGTTTTTCTAAATTATAAATAGCGAACAAAACTTACTACATATTTGCATTTTATAGGTAAATATGCTGCACATTTTCTATGTCTTATATATATTACAGTAACTACAGTTAGCACAGAGACCTGATGTCACTCATATATGACATTGACAAAAACAAAATTTTCCAGAAAATATTTTTTTCACTATTTTCAGGGATTAATTGATTGACTTTTCAGTCGATTTCTATACTTTTTATTAGAATATCTAACAAAAAAAACCTGGGCCCCAGGAGGTTAAAGAAGGCAGAAAATGCATAATTATGGAAGTAGGAAGCACAAAAAGCTCATATTGGTCACAGTACTCGCATCCACTAGTATAGGTAAATTGAGGTCTGATGATCTACCTAGGTAAAAAAAACAGGGCATCATAAGAACAACCTACCATTATTTTTGTATCTAGCTCCCTCCCGCGTAGGTTCAGTGTCAAGAACATCATTGTATGGACGATTTTCTGAAAGATAAATCAGTATCAATGTAGATCTCTAAATAATAATAAAGGACTAACAAAATAATCGTTAATTTATGAAAAACACAGTGTGAGTATACAAAAACATTTATAGAACAAAAAAAATACCAACCAAGTGCGAGTCGGACTTGTGCACCGAGGGTTCCGCACCATTAAGTTAATAATACTGTCTTAGTTAATTATTCCGTTTGGTGCCGGCAAAGAATAGTACCAACATGTCTCTGCCCGTGGGTGTCGTAAGAGGCGACTAAGGGTATTAGAACCGGAGGATGGGCAGCAGCATCTTTCTGTGTATCTTACATACTGCGGTCACCAACAACAGCGGTCGCCAGCCGCAACGCTTACAAGCGTGGTGACTATGGTAAATCCCCTTCTAAGTACCACGCATTTTTTCTTAAGTTATTGAGGGAGTTCCCTGTCCTGCAGTGGACGTGTTATGGGATGATTAGTTAGTTAAGATCGCGCACCCACGCGAGCCCGACACGCGCTTGAACATTTTTTATTATTTCTTGCTATTCTAATATTATAGCTTATGCACTTTAAACAAAAAACATTTTCACGCTTCACAAAAATCGAGCAAAAATCACCTAAAGTTACGTTTTTAGTACGGAAAACCCCCTTTAATTCATTATTTATGTTTATTATTTATAGCGGCAACAGAAATACGCAATCTGAAAAAATTTTAACTGTCTCCATAAAGATGTCCTATTGTAGAACAAGTCCCTATTAGTATGACTCCGATGTATGTCCGTCTGTGTGTCAGGTGGCTGATCTCATGATCCGTTATAGACAGTTGAAATTTTCACAGATTATGTATTTCTATTGCCGCTATAAGCATAATAAAAATAAATATGTTGTTTAGGGGGCTTCCCTACTAAAAACTTGTTTTTTAGAAGATTTTTCTCTTTTTTGTTTTAGCTCTGTTGTAAAAACGGGAACACTTACAAGCGTGAAAATTGGTGTTTTGCATAAGCTATTAAATAACAACAAATAATAAAAACAAGTCAAGTGTGTATCGGACTCACGCGAATTTAATACGCTTCTGCGTGACTGCGCGTCCATAGCTAAGACGGTATTTTTACTTTTACACTTTCTACGCGAGTCCGACTCGTAATTGGCCGGTTTTTTTAAGCAATGTTTTAGAGGGGATGCACACCGCGAATTTTTTTCGCGCGGTCGTCGCGCGTTTCGAAAATTTATTCGCGTTTTTCTTTCCACAGAGCAGTTTGTTTGCGTTCGCCGCGATACAAACGCGCTGTCGTCGCGCGTATTCGCGCCGTCGACGCGCATCTACAGTGCGAATGACGCGCGTTGATAGCGCGTATGACGCGCGTCAGCATCGCGTGCAGGTGTGCAAAGATCTTCAAAGTTGCGTTTGACTTGTATCGCTATAAACGCGCGACGACAGCGCGGTAAAACGTCGCGGCGTGCACAAGCTCATGATTCAGTATGTGCGCTTACGACTTAGAATTTAGCCGATTTGGGTACTTACTCGAAGGTAACGTTGCAGTTACTTACTTTCTCTCTCTTGTTGATTAGGCGTCGGGTAGATACTCATATAGCTTATCTTCATAGCCTTAAAGTAATAATAATAAAGGATGTAATAGTACATTGCTCATCACGTAGAGAAAGGGCCTGATTCCCAACGAGGGTGTCGTTTGAGGCCTGAGACGCAGCCGAGGGCCTAAATACACCCGAGGTGGGAATCGTAAATTCTTTCGAGTGATGCATAGACTACATCTATAAAAAAAAGACACAAAATTTAAAATTCAGAACTTCGTTCACTCTTCAGGGTACTGCGTGTACGCCAACTTTACTTGCTGAGAGCATCGTTTTGGATGCAATATAAAGTTGTAAACTCCTCCGACTATACGAGCCTTCTCAAGCGCAGGATATTTAGAGTTGGAGCACCACCCGTCCGCTCTACGTTTGCAAAAAGTCATCCTAGGTTTCTGATTCCTTACATTTTCAACAAAATTTGCCGAAATTTACCAGCTATTGTAACTTCAACCACTAGTGAAGCGAAGTCGATAATGGAAATATGGCTTCTCGGCTTAGATTCTACACAAACTGAGGAAATTCTGCCTATGCCAGGTGGCTAGCCTCAGCCCTGTGTGTCATGGTGACAAGTAGTAGTATTTTACTGAGAGAAAGTGACCTTCATACTTTATCACACACATATACACACACACACAACTCACACTCACGCATGCATATTTTTCGCTGGATAAATTACTAAGTATGTTTAATCTTCTTTTTTTAAATTTTCTTTTCCATTTATGTAATTAAATTGTTTGTTTTTATTTAAAATCTTGTTAGTATCAAATTTATCTCATTATCTAACGTTCCTTGTATAATGCTATGACAAAACTTAGGAGCGTGCGAGTCATGTTATTTTAGTAAATTAGTTTGGGTCCCTGCGATACAAGCTTGCTTAGGGTCCGCTGTTAAGTTTATTTGTGTACTACACTGTACATTAGTAACATGTTATTGTTAATTTGTCATAATTTTTGTACTTCTATTTCGGTAATAAACATTATTCATTTTCATTTTCTAATATTTTTTGTATAGCTTTACTGTGGATTTCACGACACTATTATTTTACTTCACGAAACCAAAACCAGGGACCCGTTTGGGGTGTGGAGAGGGTAACGCACATGGGAACGCAGAATTTTCAGATATGTTCAGGGGGACCTAAGGAACACTTGTAAAACAAGAAACCCCCGTCGTAATTTAGCCTAGGTTATTTTTCGTCTTTTTGACCTAGTTAGATTTCGGCTTGACAACATTGATTTATGGATTCTGTGATGTCCAAAACCCCATAAAACCTTTGTTGTCAAAAATGGTCCCGTTTAAGTTCTGAGAAAATTTAAATATCATTTATCTCATACTCTATAATGTCGAATTATAGGGAGGTAATGACGCTATTTTCGTTATATTTTCCTCGCTGTAGTAAGGTTTTGTTTTGTCGTTGAAATTATCACGACCACCCCCCAGGATTCTTCTTTTAAACCACTCACTTCGCTCGTTGATCGATCCTAGAACCCTTCGGTTGCTAGAGATTTATTACAAAGCACTCGCGTTAAATAACAATTTTGGTGCCTTACATTATTAATAACTATAGTACCTATAGGGTAAACTTACCGAGGCATTTGGGTCCTGTCTTGTCGTCGAAAATTTTCTATGTCCAACAATACTTGGCTGTGAAAAAAGGCGTCAAAATAAAATTTTATACATTTTATACAGAATATTTTAGGGATAAGATGTTTTATAACACATTTGCTCATAAAACAGCTCTATTTGCACTGTATTAAGGGCAATAATCTAGGTTATTAAACAGGTTTGATTTATCCAAATTTTTTTTATATCGGCAAGGTGCAAGGAGCTTCTATATCTATGACATTCATAATATTTTCATGAATAAATAGGTAAACTGTTTTCGACAATATGATAAATAAACATTAAACGTTAATTACCTAAAATATTTATATTAATCAACTAATTAATATTCATATTCATATTCGTTTATTGCATGTCACAGTCATTTAGTTGTTACAATACAGAAATGGTTACAAGTACGTGTGACACCCTGTAAGGGTGTAGCAATAGAAGTGCTAACGAAAATTACAAAAGTTCGGCATTTAAAATTATGTCAGAAATTAATTAAACAAGTCAAATAACAATTAAATTATATCAAAATAAATAAATTAAGTCAATTACATTCAAAAATCTAAATCAAAAAGATAAAACAAATAAAATTCACTGTCAAGTAAAATAAATAAGACAAGATTAGGCAATTTATTTATCATTTAAAAATTCTTCAATTTTATAATAACATTTGACATCGTGACGGACAGACCGACCGACGGACCGACCGACGGACCGACCGACCGACCGACGGACGGACATTTTTGGGAGACTTGTTTTTTATGATGTACTCGTATAAGTGATATAGAACACATTTAAGAGAAAATTAGAAAATCTTTTTTTTTCAAGAATACAATAACTTTCTCGCTCCGCTCGAAAGTAAAAACCATGTGAGAACAGAACATATTGTTCCAGTGGCCTTTTCCAAATTTATAGATTCAGGCCAGTTTGTTTTAGCGAAATTTTCCGACTTTCTTGTCTGGAAAATGTTTTTAGTATCACCATAAGCTATCCTATCTACCAATAACTTTTGTGCGCCCTAAATATCACCACTAATTCCAAACAGACAAGCCTCAAACCCTCAAACTCTGAAATTGAAAATTTCTTTGATATTCAGGGCGAACTAAAGTTATTGATAAAGTAGCTTATGGTGATACTAAAAAACATATGCCAGACAAAAAATTCAGAGGCTTTAGCTAAAACAGACCAGCTTAAAAATCTGAAAAAGGCTTCCTGAATACCGGGGTCCGGTCTGGTACATCGCACATGGTTTCTTGTGATCTTGTAATCATCCCCTATCATCATCATATCAGCCGAAAGACGTCCACTGCTGGACATAGGCCTCCCCTAAAGATCTCCATGACGACCGGTCCTGCGCTGCTCGCATCCAGCGGCTTCCTGCGACCTTGACCAGATCGTCGGTCCACCTTGTGGGGGGCCTGCCAACGCTTCGTCTCCCGGTACGTGGTCGCCACGCTAGAACCCTCACGCCCCATCGGCCACGGTTCTTCTTGCGATGTGCCCAAGGTGCGATCATCCCCTATACTAAAATTCAACACGAATCTATTCTAGTCGCGAGTGAATAGGCTTCTTCTGGGCAAGCTCGTTCCATCGTCGACCTCATCTCTGTCTTCAAGACTAGATCGAGGTCAAGAGTAAGCCCATTGACAATAATAAAAAAATATCTCGTTTTCGCCCTGATTATTACGTGAAAAATCCTTCTCGGCTCCTGGTCCGTACTGTTGAGTGTATATACTTACTATAGATATGTCACCAACACTCTGCCGCTTCAGTTCTGAACGGGTATCCTAGTAATAACAAAAATATCTATGTATGACAATCTGGTAAAATCCTTAAATTACTTAACAATACAGTCTTATTACAGTCTGAGGCTGGTTACAGAGCGTGGCGTGTCGCCGGCGCCGCCGGCGGCAGGCGCGTTTCTAGATAGTAGGTCGCGGCGGCAGGCATGGCTCTAAAACGCTTCCTACTATCTAGTGCACTTTCTAACGCGCGCATGTCACACGCCACGCTCTGAAACCAGCCTTATATTTTGTCCGCGTGTGGTGCCGGCAAAGAATAGTACCAACCAATATCTGCCCGTAGGTGTCGTAATCGGCGACTAAGGGCTTATAAACTGGAGGATGGGCAGCAGCATCTTTCAGTGTGTCGTATCATCTCACACACTGCGGTAACCAATAGCGGTCGTCAGTCACAACGCTTACAAGCGTGGTGACTATGGTAAATCCCCTCCAAAGTACCACGCGTTTTTGCTGGAGTTGTGAAGGGAGCTCCCTGTCCTGCAGTGGACGGGATGTTATGATGATGGATTATGTACACACGGCCGCACATCAGTAGAAACACTTTTGGACCTTATGGCGTGGTAATAGAGTAGAAAAAGTTTCTACCGACAAGCCGCGTTGAAGGATGTGAATCTGCCCATAAAACTAGAACTAAAAACTTTTCTCGAGTAAATATAGTACGAAATTATGAAAAAAATTGTTTTACCTTGCAAATATACATAGGCTTTTGTAAATATCTGCAAACCTATCAGGTGGTCTTAACTTTATTTGCAAGACTGTCGCCTGGCACACACACGTCCGGCTCACCTCGACTCTCTCCCATCAGTGTTGCCAGTCCGTGTGCTCAAGATCGGATAACTTTATTTCAATACATTACAGACGATTTGTGCAACTGGCGGCTTCATTATTGATGCGCAATCAAAAGTACTGAACCATTTTCTAGATTTTTTTAGATAACGTGTAATGTAATTATATAATTTTTACTTTTCTTTAATGATAAATGAATAAAAAAAAATTGTTCAAGTAAATAAATAAGTTTGCAATAATGTGTTGTATATGGGCTACGAATAAAAAAATATGTATAACATGGCTAAACACATCGGGATTTGAAACCACGTCTATCTCGTTTACCTATATCGGTAGCTATCTGTTCGTCATACTGTGGAAGTTGTCGTTGAAGACGTGGTTTCGTGTCCAGTCTGGTTGTGGTCTTGTGGAAAGTTCTCGATACAAATTTGTGGTAAATATAAAAATCATACAACACATCTGCGTTTTTGTTTGCGGTAACACATTTTTGCAAATCTTTTATCCTTTAAGTTTACAATAACTACGTATAGTGCTTTCATTAAAATTTTGAATATTTTCGAATAAATCTGTAGTATCCACTTTCTCTTATTTTATCTATTGTCAAACCTCCATCTATGAATTGCCTCATATAAATTCTTTAGAGAGCAGCGCAGTGCAAAACCTCAATCGCTTTAATTTCTCTCTATCTGCCTTCATCTCTTTCCTTTCATCACCTTCCAGGCAGTCTATAAAATCTTTTTGCCCTTTCATCCGAGGGGTGTACAATAAGTAGTGAGAATGAACTACATTTTGGTTGTAAAGTCTTTTGACGTTTATGAATATTGATATTTCATTTCAGTGGTACAAAAAACTTAGGCCATAATATTCAGAAACGTGTAAATAATGAGGTAAAGTTCAACAGTCAGTCAGCCAAACCAGCAAGCAACTTGAAAATTGAGAACAATGGAAGTTTCTATAGATGCCATTCACCAAGCTGAGTTTGAACAAGTTTACCACTCTCCTCACTTACTATATTTAACTGGCAGTCTTCTACACAAAGTAACTTCTATCAGTTCTCCAACACCGAAGGAAAAACAGACACAGAAGCAAAATCTAAGTCATGGATCCCATACGGAGCTATGTTAGGACCAAAATGAAAATTTGATTTTTGTAAAGGATCGAAACTTCGGAAAGCTGCGTGATTCAGGGTCTAAAGTTATGTTGAAGCTACGTAGAAAAGTGCAAAACTAATTTATTAATAGTCGTTTATTTTCTGGATAATTCTCACTACGTATTAAACGCCTAGTATTTTTTAACATGATGGTTATCGCACCACTTTCAACTTCCCCTGATACACATTATTTCTTAAAATAATCTTTGTGAATCCAACATTGGCATATCTGCTGCATGTGCCCGTTTTGTATCCGTCATCTTTAATGGCTAATTCTCCAATCCGTGCCTCATAAGGGACACAAAAATTATTTTACCTGGCCACAGTTGTGTCCGACACCTTCTTTGATATCTTCAACATACTGTCCATAGCTTCAGGTCGCAAACTATATGCCTTGACACTGATATATTGAGGTGGTTTTAGCCAATCTGAGAAGGAAATTATATTGCGGTCTAGATTTGATTCCAAAACTGATACAGAAGAGTTTATTATTATTTTATCTTTGACAGGAGCATGAGGACTAGCTAGATAGTCAATGTGTGTGTCTGACCCGATAAAAACTTATATTGTTAGAGTTTCAAGCCGCCAGATGGCCCCTGCCCAAAGACTGTTATACAAGGTGTAACAGAAAGGTGAGATAATACTGAAGGGTGTGAATCTGCCCATGAAAATGAACAACTTTTTCCGTTACACGCTGTATAAGATAGTAGCCGGTAACAACTTCTTGACGGATCTCAAAGTACAAAAATATGTTCTAGTTATGATGCCACTGGCGCTCATCCAGCCGGATTCTGATCATGGCCACAATTAGAGTAGGAGATAAGTGATAATTAAATTTTCTCAGAACTAAAACGGGATCAATTGTTGATAACAAAGGTTTTATGGGGTTTTGCACATCACAGAATCCAAAAGTCAATGTTGTCAAGCCGAAATCCTACTAGTTCAAAAAAGACAAAAAATAACCTAGGCTACATAACGGTAGAAGGTTTCTTGTTTTAAAAGTGTTCCTTAAGTCCCCCTGAACATATTTCGAAAATTCTCCGTTGATCCCATGTACGCTCCGTTGATCCCTCCTCCACACCCTTAAACGGGTCCGTGATTTTAGGTTTTTTCATTTATCTCAGAAACGGTTAAAGATAGATGAAAATCATTAACGTTACTTTATTTGTTATAAAATTACCAACCCGTTGACACCTATTTTATTTCAATGTGATCTATGGTATCCGAAATATAGAGTTAAGTTTGCACTCAATACTGATTACTTAGTGACAAGCTGCTGGTAATAGTTGTCCAAATGAGTAGGATTTTGAAATGACAGCATAGATTTTTGAATTCTGTGATGTACGAAACCAAAGTGTTCGAAATCCTACTCATTTAGACAACTTTTACCAGCAGCTTGCTAAGAGGTACTCAGTTGTAAGTGCAAACTTAACCCTATATTTTTGATACTATAGGTCACATTGAAATAAAACCGGTGTCAACTGGTTGGTAATTTTAAAACAATCAAAGTAATTTTAATAAATTTGATTTACCTTTAACCGTTTCTGAGACAAATTAAAAAAACTAAAATCAGGGACCTGTTTGAGCGTGGGGAGGGAGCTTACATGGGATCAACGGAGAATTTGCATAGGAAACGTATATGTACGGTACCTCGAAACTTGGCTCATAGACAGGGATAAGGTCAATAAGTAAAAATAAAAAATACGAATTTATTTCGGTTGCAAATAATAAAGTTAAAAAATAATTTTGTTTTTGTCAAATATCGATAGGTCGTATGGCAGAATGAAAAGTAGCCATGGCCAGTCTTTAAAAAAAAAAGGTGACAACTGTTCTAAGTAGTCTGTGGTCGGTTTACATTGGGTTTATACAGCTGTTAGTTTTTTTTTATGATAGGCAATGACTACTCATCACATTCTGCCATACGACCTATCGATATTGGACGAAAACGATTTTTTTATAACCTCGTCATACATGGCAAAAAAAATTGGTACTTTTTATTTATCTTTAATGATCCTATTCCTGTTTACGAGCCAAGTTTCAAGGTACCTTACATATAAGTTTCCCTAGCGAATTTTCTAGATATGTTCAGGGCGACCTAAGCAACACTTTTAAACGAAGAAACCTCCCACCGTAATTTAGCCTAGGTTATTTTCTGTCTTTTTTGAACTACTAGGATTTCGGCTTGACAACATAGAAAAACTTTACTGTCAAATCTGGTCCAGTTTGAGTTCTGACCCTAAGGAGAGCTAAATTCTGAATTTCATCCTAGTCTACAATTGCCCTATTTTATTATTACGAAACAAAATCCGTCACCATTTGGCCATATGATGAAACGTGATTGCAGCTTCTTCTTTTTTTTACACACAGGGCTTCAGAATTACCCGTACGTGTAAAAAAATTAACTTAATTAATGACTATACTTTGTTTTAGTTGGCCTGGTAGATTTTTCTATAAAAATGGCGTCCAATATAAAAAATTAAATTCCAGTGTTGAAAATAGAATTAAATATTAAATGCCAATTACGCTACCTAATATTAGATGTTTTGCAAAAATGTGTTATATACATTTGACAAAAACACAGACTGTAACAAAAGGGCAGTCTTTTAAACTAAACAACTTTATTATAAGAAGATAGGTCAAACTACGAAAAACAGATTCAAGATGCATAAAGGGATGCCAAATTTAAAACATAAGCCAGGCAGGACCACAATAGCCTAGATGGTGTACTAAGAGGATTGCGATGAAATGTGAAATTAAATCTTATGATTTTTTCCCCCCACTTACGGATCTCTAGATCTTTGCTCCATAGAGTAGCACTTAAAACTGAGAGTTTCTGTGGTACTGCTGCATTGACGAAAGCAATCGATTAAACATTATCGTGAATCGAGATTGGACATAGACTTAGATAGCTAGATAAGACTTACTTCGATTACAATCTCTCATCTAACATAGCACTACGCTCTAATGTCAAACACAAGTAACTCATTCAGCTGACGCACGTAGACTGACTCTCAATATGGAAGGAGGGGAGGACCCATCTGAAGTTAATTGCTATTCAACTAATTGCTCGTCATTACAAGAACCGTACTCATGACCAGGAAGTTTACCGGCAAACATATTTTTAAATAAAGAAAAGATTTGTGCAACTGGTGCTAAGAGTAGGAAAAACAAGGTACTCCAATGCGCTCCTGTGACGCTCCGCTATAGCAAAAAACCCATAGTGTTTGACCTATATACAAGGTGTAACTATTATGGTATTAAATGTCATTCATAAAATTCAGGTATTATTATGTAAAGTATTTTTTCTCGTTCTTAGGTAGAATGTCCCTTAAAAAAAATATTTGTGGCAGACTCACATCCTTCTGGGTCGACATACCCTTTTTGTTACACCTAGTAGTATAAACAAAGAAGAACTGATTGTAAAAATACTACTTTCGACCACTGGAACAGTAGATTCAGACCCGGAAACTAAAAAACTTTTCTCGAGGAACATTGATCGAAAATATGGAAAGATCGTCAAAAATAAAATTTTTGACATACGAAGTTTTTTTTTACCTCAGAACGAGATCGGAGGCGTTACAAAAAGGAAGCCTTTGCCAAGCAATAGACTAAGGCCTTCCTTTTGTAACGCCATCTTTTTAATAAGCATTATAGCTTAGTAAAATATGTTATGACCTGTAGTTCGTTGTCCAGTTCCATGGTTTAAATCCATAGTATCAGCACATAATTAAGTAATAGTACTATCATACCAAACGGACACTCTCTGCTCCCCTTGAAATCCACCCCGCACACCCGCGCGTCCCCCCACCCGGTGCTCCTACGTGTCAGAATTTCAAATTTCAAATTAGCGTTCGTTGTGTGTAGTTTCCGCGGTGTGGTTTCAGTTTACACCCTGCATTACATCTTGCACATTGTAGAAAGACGAAAAATATTATAATATAACTTACATATTTATCCAACGGAGGATGTCCAGCTGGTAGTCTACTAGTAACTTTTGACCTCTGAAAATCAATATAAAATACATTTACACTTTAAACTGTAACTGCGCTTAAGCGCAGCGAAGTTAAAATCTCTTTGGTTTAAGCATATTTTTATGATTCTTAAATACAAAATCCATCTTAGTTCTCAGGGTGGGTAACGCGCTTTGCTGTCTTATCAGGTGGCCCACCTTTTTTTTACTATGTATGGGCTTACTCTTGACCTGCTCGTTTACCCATTTGTGACATAAAAAAAATACAACCGGCCATTAATATTTCCACACAACATTTTTGTGCGATCTCTTCAATTGCGTATCATTCAACCAATATTCACATCCGCTACGAAAATTCCTTGAAGAAATCACCTAGCTATTTTGTTCGCCTTAATAATGAACCAATCAGAGATTTTCTGAAGAATAAATGACCTTATTTTTCGCTCTAGCAAAATTTATTGGTTATTAGAAGTACAGTCAACGACAGGTCAAGCTTAATACTCGCGGCACGACTCTAGCAAATACGTCTATTGAAATGAGAACGGTATAAAGTCCAATATGTCAAGCTTGATGTGCTTTTGACTGTACCCATCGTACTTTTATGGACAGCTTCTCCTAACACGTAATACCTAATGCAAAAGCGGTTTCGGTTAGACTTACCTCTGTAATAACTTGCTTCATTTCGTCGGAGGATTTTATATTGGTCGGCTAGAAAAAAAAAATAAGGGACTTTTATACAAGGTCTATCTGAATCCCTTCAAGACCATTAAGTTGAATTCCCATTATGTTGAATTCTCCAAACGTTGGATTCCCATTAAGTAGAATTCTCATAATGTTGAATTCCCATTATGTTGAAATCCTATTATGTTGAAATCCCATTTTGTTGAATTTTCTGATAATGATTATTCGATAGTTTATAGAGAGAAACAGACGCGTGTATCTTTTACGTATAGTCGGGGCCGCCGCGCTAATTAAAAAGTAGGATAAGATTAGATAGGATTAGACAGGATAAGATATGATAAGATATGAAAAGATAAGATGAGATAAGATAAGACTGGATAAGATAACATTAGATAGGATTCTGTCCATAATGAAAATAACCGGCCAAGTGTGTCAAAAAATTTTAAAAACACCGTCATAGGTCACGCGCTGTCACGCAGAAGTGTATTATTCTGCGAAAGTCCGACACGATTTTAGAAGTTTATTTTTACTATTTGCTATTATAGCGCAACAAAAATACACAATCACTGAAAATTTCAACTGTCTATCTATTACGGTTTATGTATTGTATATGATACGGTTCATCTCATACGGGACATCGGAGGCATATGAATAGGATCGGGACCCTCGGGACTTATTGGTTACGGAACCCTAAAAATGACCTCCAATACAAAATGCGCTATCAGTTTCCATTGGAGGTAATTTATTTTTTCGTATTTCGACCTATGTTTCTGGAAGCGCTCGTGGCCGAGTAGTAGTTGCCCTTTCTTTCGGCCGTGGTCAGAATCTGGACGGGTGACCGATGGTGGCATGAGAACTAAAGTGTTTCCCTGCTCCGGAAGGCATGTTAATCCGTTAGTCCCGGCTATAGCCAATCATAGTAGTCGCTAAGCCAAGTCAGAGGCCATTTGGCGGCTTTAAAACTCTGGCAGCCAGGTTGCGGCCACTAACCTGGCAAAGCCTAATCAAGCATTGGATCTGGTTTGCCCTTTGGGTTGCGGAGGTCAGATGACAGTCGTTCTGTGTAAAAACAAGTGTCCTTGTCAAATCCCTTAGGTTAGGTAGCCAACTCCAAAAAACTATTGGTAAAAACGGAATAAGGCAATTATGATTAATGATAATGGAATAAGGCAATTACGATTATGATGATGATGATCGTCCGTTTGGTGCTGGAAAATAATAGTACCATCCCATCCCTACCAGGGTGTCGTAAGAGGAGACTAAGAGTTATTAACCGGAGGATGGGCAGCAGCATCTTTTTGTGTATCGTACCATCTTACATACTGCGGTCACCCACAACAGCGGTCGCCAGCCGCAACGCTTACAAGCGCGGTGAGTTTGGTAAATTCTAAATCCCCTCCAAAGTACCACGCAGTTTAGCTGGAGCCTGTCCTGTAGTAAACGTTTCATGGGATGTTATGATGAATGAGTATAGGAAAATTTACGTTCTGCAAGCTTGGCAAACCTAAGGAAAGTTTGGTTGGCATATTATTTCTGGCTAAAATGGATTGGGTAAAATAAACTATACAGGGTATCAAGGTCAACGAAACTGAACCACTTTCCCAAAGAAGAACTTTTGGGCAATGAAAAAAACTGACCTTTTCGTACAAACTGTTCGATACGGGTGGGTTTTGAAGGTGGTAGGGCTTTTGTGGAAAGTCCGTCTGGGGAAATATCACCCCCTTGCTTTTTACTTCCGAGCGGAGCGAGAAAGGTATTGTATTCGTAAAAAAAAAGTTTTACTAATTTTCTCAAAAATGTGTTCTATATCACTTATACATCATAAAAAACAAGTCTCCCAAAAATGTCCGTCCGTCGGTCGGTTGGTCGGTCGGTCGGTCGGTCCGTCGGTCGGTCGGTCTGTCCGTCACGCTTTGGCCTAGCGGCTAAACGAATGGTCCGATTGACATCATATTTGGAATTTAGGAGTTTTATGCAAAGCCATCGAAATGATCTAAGTGGTTTCTGGCTGGCTCTCATTTTGAGGGTAGCTGTCATACAACGAAAATGATAAATTGTGATTTTCTCAAAACGGCTCATAGAATCTTGATGAAACTTTGCATGACCAAGCATCTCTAAGTAAGATATCTGACGCCAGTATCAAATGATCTGTGTAATTTCATATAAGGGGTGTTCCTGTACCACCAAATCGTAAATATGTGATTTACCCAAAATTGGTTCCTTTGAGTTTATTAAAATTTTCTATAATATTACTCCTGGATTTGTTGTCTACCTGACTGGATATTCTTTATGATTTTTTAAAAGAAAGAAAGAGCTTGCTCAGTAGACTAAACTGAACAATTATCCATAAGGAACATGTGTTGGGAAATTAAAAAAATCTCCATGCAAGTATCCTACGGTAGTATCTATTGATCTTTGAAAATTCATATAAAGGGTGTTCCAGTACTACCAAAAGTTAAACATGTGATTTAATCGAAATCTTTTGATGTTTGTTTGTTTAGATGTTTGACAATTTGAATTCTGAATTGATCTGTATATTTCATTCGAACATTTTTTTGGGAAAACGTGAATAAAAGTTTGTATTTCCATACTATGTGTATGGCATTACAAATTTAAGTTTGCGGTTGATAGTTTTTCCTTGAGTATTGCGAGAAAGTAAGTGCAGTGCTGCTGTACCATTTATTTCTGCCGTGAAGCAACAGTGTTTGCACTGCTTTGTTTCGGTTTGAAGGGCAAGGGAGCCAGCGAAATTACCGGCACATGAGATATATCATCTTAGTTCTCAAAGTAAGCAACGCGCTTAACTGTCTTATTAGTGTCAAAACATGCCATTAATAAGGCAGTGGGTGTTATGGGCGGTGGTGACCACTTATACCATCAGGTGGCCCAACTGCTCGTTTGCTCACATGTAACAAAAAAAAATGTGTTCACTTCCAAAAAAGGAGAGGTCAAAAAATTTTTAATTTCCCAAAAAGTTGGGAAAGTTGTTCAGTTTCGTTGACTGAGCATACCCTTTCAGTTTTCGTTACACCGTCCCTTACACCTACTTTAATGCTGAAATACAACTTAAATAAAATCAAAAATTGCACTCACCACTTCATTTATGATAAACCCCGAGGAAATATTTGTATGTTTTTGATCTCGAAGATCTCTCTAAAAAAGAAATGACGGATTTTTAGACTAAATATGATTTTGACTGGCCCTTTGGCGTGGTTGGTAGTGAGCCTGCTTCCTACGCCTTGGGCCGCGGGTTCGATCCCCGCTCAGGGCAAACATTTGTGTGATGATCATGAGAGTTCTTCTGTGTTTGGGTGTTATTTATCTATTTATACAACGTGTCAACGGAATAAGCGAAACTGAGAAAATAGTTTGTTCAGAATAGAGAGTAGAATCAATTTCAATTTTTTTATTACATCTCTGCCGCTTCTATTCTAAATATTTCTGTGGATAGGCGCGCTGGCGGGCGCGGCACAAAATATGCCGCGGACACCGCGCGGTTAATGAACGGTGAGTAGGGGAGCAGTGGGCGTGGCGTGTGCGGAGTGCGCGGACTAGAACAACGAAAAAACTAGAACATAGATAAAACTTTCAAGTAACAATATCTAGATAAAAAAAAACTTTTTTCAAGATTTTTTACGGGAATGGATTTATTTTAATAAAAATCAGTTGGGGTATAAGAGTATATGTATATCAGTCCCTAGTACCCATAGTACATACTTTCCCTAACTTGTGTTTAGATGACTTTGTGTAACTGTCCCCAAATATCTATAATATTTATAATTATTTATAAAATCGAGGCTTAAGGGATTGTGTTTGGACTTGAAATCCGTTTTCCCACGTATTAATGAGGTGAAAATCAATTCACAAATGAAAAAGCAAAGGGTCCGTGGTATATGCCCCCAGTGATGCATGCCCCCGTGGCATACGCACCCGATCCGAATACATTTTATATAATTTTTTTTGTTCTTGTTCACTAAGTACAGTTAACGAAAAAAGTGTTTCTTAAGCAAATTATTATACGTATCATGCATGTATGACGCAGGGTAATATAACTAACAGTACCTGCTCGACCGAGCTTCGCTCTATAATAGCCGCCTCAACATTAAAATATCATCGGGTGAGCAAGCTATGCTACCCACCAACAGATGGCGCTGTAGGTTGTTGTCTAAAACGCTAATGCTTAAAAACACGGGGAAAATGAATTTTCCCATACATGAGACCTAGCTAGATCGATTTTTCGCCCCCAAAAACCTCTGTATGCTAAATTTCATCGAAATCGTTAGAGCCGTTTTCGAGAAACCGACTACAAATATATATATATATATATATACATATATATATCTATGTACAAGGCATGGTTTGGGACATGGCTTTTTGGGGTGATAAATTTAAAGCCTGCATCCCCCCAATTCAGGGGGTGCAAACAATTTTATTTATAAGGTCCATTCTCCAGAGTTAGGGCAGTTTTTGAATACAACATATGTTTTGAAACTTCATGGTAGCAACGTATTCTCCGAGGTCTATGTCCTTAAATTAACTGTTTGGTATAATTAAACACTCACACACATGCATTTATTTGTATATAACGTTTAATATGGAGACAAGGCCTCAAATTATACGATTTGTGGAAAGTATGGGATAGGACGGCCTATCTACTAGTAGTAGGTACCTATCTACTTATCTGTGGGAAATTACTACTGCTTCCCTTATTTTTAGGGTTCTGTAGATACTCAAAGGATACGGATTCGATTCTTGAATATCATCATATCAGCCGAAAGACGTCCACTGCTGGACATAGGCCTCCCCTAAAGATCTCCATGACGACCGGTCCTGCGCTGCTCGCATCCAGCGGCTTCCCGCGACCTTGACCAGATCGTCGGTCCACCTTGTGGGGGGCCTGCCAACGCTTCGTCTTCCGGTACGTGGTCGGCACTCTAGAACCCTTACGCCCCATCGGCCATCGGTTCTTCTTGCGATGTGCCCTGCCCACTGCCACTTTAGTTTAGCGATTCTCAGGGCTATGTCAGTTACTTTAGTTCTTCTGCGGATCTCCTCATTTCTGATTCGATCGCGCAGAGAGACTCCGAGCATAGCCCTTTCCATAGCCCTTTGGGTGACTTTGAGCTTCCTGATAAGGCCCATCGTGAGCGGCCACGTCTCGGTGCCATATGTCATCACTGGCAACACACACTGGTCAAAGACTTTCGTCTTGAGATACTGCGGTATTTTGGACGTGAAGATATTGCGGAGCTTACCGAACGCTGCCCATCCGAGTCGGATTCGACGAGTGACCTCTTTCTCTAAGTTGGATTTACCCAACTGGACTGTTTGTCCCAGGTATACGTATTCATCGACAACTTCGAGCGTAGAGTCTCCAACTTTGAGTGGAGTGGGTACAACAAGGGCGTTAGACATAATTTTCGTCTTATCCATGTTCATTTTAAGACCCACTTGTTGTGAAACTCTACTGAGGTTATTGAGCATCGTGCCGAGGTCTTCCAGGGTCTCAGCCATTACGACAATATCGTCGGCAAATCGAAGGTGGGACATATACTCGCCATTGATGTTGATGCCAAGTCCTTTCCAGTCCAGAAGTTTGAAGACGTCTTCCAATGCAGCGGTGAACAGTTTAGGAGATATGACGTCTCCCTGTCTCACTCCTCGCTGCAATTGGATAGGTTTCGAGTCCTGGTCCTGAAGACGAACTGACATAGTGGCGTTTTTGTACAGATCCTTCAACACTTCAATGTACCGATAGTCGACTAGGCACCTCTGGAGAGATCGTAGCACGGCCCACGTCTCGATCGAATCGAAGGCCTTCTCATAGTCCACAAATGCTAGGCAAAGTGGCTGGTTATACTCTTCGGTCTTCTGTATAACTTGCCGTAGCGTATGTATGTGGTCTATGGTACTAAAGCCTTTACGAAAACCGGCTTGTTCGGGAGGATGGAAGTCGTCGAGCCTGCGCGCGAGACGGTTCGTAATGACTCTCGAGAACAGCTTATAGACATGGCTCAGAAGTGAGATGGGTCTGTAATTCTTCAGTAGGGTCTTATCACCCTTTTCTTACTCAGCTTCTGAAGAGCTTTCAGCACTGGCCTTCCGCCTGCTTTCAGAAGCTCAGCCGTAATTCCATCGTGCCCGGGTGCCTTGTTGTTTCTAAGCTGTCTGAGAGCCATTCTAATCTCGTACAAGCTGACGTCCGGGATATCTTCGGTATGGTGTCGGGTAAGTCTAGCTCTTGGATCGTTGGCCAGACTGCTAACGGGTGGGCCGGTTGACGTGTATAACTGTCCATAGAACTTCTCAACTTCCCTCAGTAGCTCAGGCTTGGACGATACGGTTCTGCCATCCTCGGTCTTCAGCCTCGTCAACTGGCTCTGCCCAATAGACAGATCTCTTGCGAACACTTTGGAGCCTTTGTTCCGCTCAATTGCTTCTTTAATATGGTTAGTATTAAATAGCCGAAGGTCGCGAGTCAGAGACTTAGAGATCTGTTTATTGAGCCGCCGATATTGAGAAGCATCTTCCGAAGACTGCAGAACCATTTCGCGTCTTTCTTCCATTAGCTTCAGAGTATGGTCAGAGATCTTTTTGGTTCTTTTAGAACGTTGGGGTCTGAAGTGTTTGGACCCAATCGTTTGGACAGTTTCCACGAACCCGTTATTGTAGTCGTCCACATCTACGCATTCACCAAGGCATTCAAAGCGATTTTGCAGTTCGAGCTGAAAGCCGTCGGGGTTTTGGATATTGGTGGGTGCTGGTCGGAGCGTAGACTTCATCAGTCGAGTTCTTTCCAGCTTTACGTTGATATTCAATGTGCCTCTTACCAACCGGTGATCGCTTCCGGTTTTAACCGCATTGATCACAGAGACATCATTGAATATTTGCTTCTTCGTCGACATGATAAAGTCAATCTCATTTTTTGTAGCACCATCGGGACTGATCCAGGTCCATTTTCGGTTTTCCGACTTTTTGAAGAAGGAATTCATCATAAAGAGTCCTTCCTTCTCCAAAAAGTCGGCTAACATGTGGCCTCTGGAATTCCGATATCCAACACCAAATTGCCCCACCCTCAGCTCACCATCGCCTCGCTTGCCTAATTTCGCGTTGAAGTCCCCCATGACAACGGTATAGTGGGTCTTAGGCGTATGTATGGCTTTAGATATATCCTCATACATAGCCTCGACTTCATCATCAGAGTGTGTCGATGTGGGGGCGTATACCTGTATGACCTTCAGCGAATACCTTTTGGTGATTCTGAGTATAAGGTACGCTACCCGCGACGACACACTCTCGATCATGACCACGTTGTTCACGAGAGACTTGTGGACCATAAACCCGACACCTCCCTGGGACAGTTGGTCGCCCTCCCAGAAATAGAGCAAGTTTCCTGATTTTAGAGTTATCGAGTCTTTCCCCTCTCTTCGGACTTCAGATAGAACCAAGATGTCCCAGTGTAACCTGCTCAATTCCTCTTCGAGTTCAGCAACCTTCTCGGTGGTCCGCAATGTGCGCGTGTTATATGTTGCCAGGGCCAGGGGTCGTCGTTTTTGGTAGCTCGGCATCTGTCGGGGATTCTTAGCACCCCCTGCCCCACCGTTACCATGGTTGCTACCAGAGCCAGGAATAGCGGGGCCGCCGGGGACTAGGGGCCGGAGCTTATTATTGTGATTCATGTTGTTTCTTAGGGGGTATTTTTGACGTATCTCTAGTCGTTTCGGAGATATAAGCGTTTTTTTGGGTCATTCTCTAACTCGGTAACGGAGAGGGGGAGAAAAAAAAAAAAATACCTTAGTGTAGCACAAGATACTAGTCTCCAAAGGAGACTAAAAGTTCAAAAATGATGTTATTTTTGACGTATCTCTAGTCGTTTCGGAGATATAAGCGTTTTTTTGGGTCATTCTCTAACTCGGTAACGGAGAGGGGGAGAAAAAAAAAAATACCTTAGTGTAGCACAAGATACTAGTCTCCAAAGGAGACTAAAAGTTCAAAAATGATGTTATTTTTGACGTATCTCTAGTCGTTTCGGAGATATAAGCGTTTTTCTGAAATTTTGTAAAACGTTGATATTTTCATTTTTTTGTATGAAAAGGTTACTTTTTTTTTACAGAAATCCTCTTATTTTGACCTATTCTATACGATCCAATTATAGTTTTTTTCATATTTTGGTCCATTCTCTAACTCGGTAACGGGGGGCGAGAGAAAAAAAAAAAAACTACATTAGTGTAGCACTAGTTTCTAGTCTCCGGAGACTAAAAGTTCGAAAATGATGTTACTTTTGACGTATCTTTAGTGGTTTCGAAGATATAAGCGTTTTTCTAAAATTTTTGTAAAACATTGAAATTGACGAAAAAATGCCCTAAGAACCTATACTTTATGAGCAGACTTTGGTTGATCAACTGTAACTTTTTCATTTTTCCAGATATCGATGTCAAGATTTTTGGTGAATATATGTATTTTTTCTAAGCTTTCTGATGGTGATGTATTTTTTCAGATTCAAGGTCATTTAAGATGATTTTCAAGGTCAAGGTCATTTTTTTGGTATTAAAAGGTCACTTTTTTTTTTTACAAATCTTCATATTTTGACTTATTCTATACGTTCCAATTATAGTTTTTTTCATATTTTGGTCCATTCTCTAACTCGGTAACGGGGGGCGAGAGAAAAAAAAAAAAAATACATTAGTGTAGCACTAGTTTCTAGTCTCCATAGGAGACTAAAAGTTCGAAAATGATGTTACTTTTGACGTATCTTTAGTGGTTTCAGTAGGTTTCAGCAGACTTTGGTTGATCAACTGTAACTTTTTCATTTTTCCAGATATCGATGTCAAGATTTTTGGTGAATATATGTATTTTTTCTCAGCTTTCTGATGGTGATGTATTTTTTCAGATTCAAGGTCATTTAAGATGATTTTCAAGGTCAAGGTCATTTTTTTGGTATTAAAAGGTCACTTTTTTTTTTACAAATCTTCATATTTTGACTTATTCTATACGTTCCAATTATAGTTTTTTTCATATTTTGGTCCATTCTCTAACTCGGTAACGGGGGGCGAGAGTGGGTATCCTGCGTATCAAACAAGTGGGTATCCTGCGGTGCATCTGGTCTCCCGATGGTAGAAGGGGGATGGTGGAAAAAGCTCGTAGAGCTCTTGAGCACACTCTTCGAAGTACAATATGTAAAAGACCGACAGACTTGCAACTTTGCAACGGTGGGCCAGACTGTGAACTTGTTTTTTGGTATTTAGCTGAGCCATCCAAAAGGCAAGATCGCACTTCTGCTTTATATAAAACTAGAAGCTGTCCAGGAGTGAATTATCGGTTAGTTTTATTGGGGATACCCAGCTTTTTTGCCGCAGTTTGGGTTTTTGACTCGTTGGCGCCGAAGTTTAGGTTTGCACACAACTTCATGCCAAGAAGCTCGAGGCTGTCAGTAAGTGGTACAGATGTACCTCAAAAAGTAGGAGCCAGATTGAAAAGACTTCTTTTGGCGGTGAACAGACATGCCTGTGTTTTTGTGGCGATGAAACTCACCAGATTTTTGTCACCCCACTCGGAGATTCGACATAAGGTTGAGTTTATTCACTCTAAATTCATCCCTCAAGGAGATATTAAAGGATATATTTTTCATGTTATGAAGGTTAACGATTAGTAATTATTTTAACAAATTTAACTGTATAAAAGTCCTTTGCTTTTGTTATAAGATTTATACAAATTTGAATTTAAGCTAAAAGTTAAAGAAGTACATGTTTGACCGTTTCTTAAAAATTATCCGCAAGTGGGTTACCCCACTTGCGGATAATTTTTAAGAAACGGTCAAACATGTATTTATTGGTCAAACGGTATTTTACAATTAGAGATGAATTTTTGACATTATTTTAGTCTAGAAGTCCTTCATTTTTAAAGTTACAGGTATTTAATTATATAAATTAGAAAATTAAGCTGTTCGTACAACGTTATAAAGTAAATGTATAAGCTTTTTTAGAAATTTATGTTTTAAGGGGATAAAATGAAGGATGAGAATGTGTATGGAACTCTGAACCTGCTAATGCTAGAAATGTGAAATTTGGTGGGAGTATTTTTCATGTAAAAGTTAAGAAATTATTTTCAGAAATTATTTTCAGAAATTCATCCCCTCTTTCCATCAGGTGAAAGTAGTATATTAAACCATGCACTCACAATATTTTTCATTATCCATTCCTTGATCAAGTGACAAGATTTTGGGAAAAGTTCCGACATGGATTTTCCGCCGCCGAACTTTCCGCTACGGAAAGATACGTCGTGGATCGTTCAGACGCGGGATTTCCTCAGGTGTGTCGCTACACAAATGGGATGAAATGAATGATGAAAAATTGTATAGAACTCCGGTACTAATGATGAAGCTTAAATATACGTATTTCTGTATGATTTTTTGCAAATACTTCAATTCAAATTTGTAACAAAAAGAAACATTACAGTCTGTGCGAAGACTAACCTAAGTTTACTTTGTAAAACGGTAAATGTTGACCATTTTCAACAATAAAACTAATTAAAATACATGATTTTATTTGATAGAAAAATGCTTGAATCAAGCCGAATCCCTGTATAGCTACTCTTTCTTCTGTATGTTGAATTGAAATTGTATCCTTTTTAATAAATATTAATATTATTTGGATATTCGAATATTTAGCTCTCGAAGTATTCAATTTATTCGAATAGTAAAATCTAACGAATAGTGCAAACCCTATTCCAGAGTTTCACAAGTTTTATAATTTTTCTTGTCTTTATTGTTAGGTGAACTAATATTAAGTTATTACTATATTGTTTTCGCACTGTATGGCTCGCTTTCTTGCTTTCTTCTTTTCTAGGTTTTTCCATGTTTAGCACGCACTTACACACACACGCACACACACACACACACACACACACAATTACACTCGAACACACAGATTTTCACTTAATTTGTAATTTTCTTTACTTGTTATTATTTTTAGTCTTTTATATAGGTATAAAAATTAGATTAGATTCATTCCGTAGATTCATTCCTTTGTTGCTGCGTAATATTTATTGGTATTACTAATGCTCAATTACTTGAAATTGTTATTTCTACATTTTAGTTGTTGCCATATATTCCGGAGGTGGAGGCCTGGTTACCTATAGCACAGATTTCCTAGTTTAGGGGCCAGCCTCTACAAATAAAGCACTTGTTCATTGAAAATGTATTTGATAGATGTAAGCTTTATTTGTTTGTTGAGGAAATAATACTTTTATTATTAATACTTGAATTAATTATTAATTCTCCCACCCATATCCCCCTATAATCTGAACCAACGAGCTAACGTGTTAGACATAGTGGTCCATCAGGCCCTGCCGTGTCCCGTCCACGTGGACCTTCACACTAAACACCTGCCTATTTTGATGGTGGTAGGCCACAGTGATATGGCCGCACACCAGCAGCGTATGAGGACAAAGGTGGACTGGCAACCCTATCAGACCGCTCTGTCCAACATCGATACTGGTGGTCCAATCTCTACTGCAGAGGATATCAAAAGACCTGGGGTCTAGTGGTATCACATTTTCTTGCCGCTAAGAAAGCTGCAGCGACCGAAGTTCCAGCTCCGTATCACAGATACGACGAACTCCTTGCACACCTCTAAGCAGACCTGCGCCGAAAGCGAGAGCTACACGCTTTATGGGCAAGGACGCGATATCCGCGTGTTAAATCCGACCTCAACCGTGTCTCTGAGAAGCTATCGGCTGATGTAAAGACGTTCCGTGGTACCATTTGGGAAATGAAACTCGACCAAGTTGGTGAGAACGAGAGAAGCCTACATCACCTGAACCGACGGCTGACCAGAGCACCAGAACCCATATACCTTCTCATCAATCGGGCAAGTCAGCAGTGCTATATACCTGAAGACAGGGCGCAAGCACTTGCAGACCGTTTGGAGGAGCAGTTCACTCCTCACCCCGTTCAGACTTTGGACCCTAGTATCTTGGCTCACCACACGCACGTTAAGGTGACAGTTAGGGACTTCCTATCGGCCCCAACACCGCCGCTCATCATCATCATCATATAAGCCGAAAGACGTCCACTGCTGGACATAGGCCTCCCCTAAAGATCTCCATGACGACCGGTCCTGCGCTGCTCGCATCCAGCGGCTTCCCGCGACCTTGACCAGATCGTCGGTCCACCTTGTGGGGGGCCTGCCAACGCTTCGTCTTCTGTTACGTGGTCGCCACTCTAGAACCCTTACGCCCCATCGGCCATCGGTTCTTCTTGCGATGTGCCCTGCCCACTGCCACTTTAGTTTAGCGATTCTCAGGGCTATGTCAGTTACTTTAGTTCTTCTGCGGATCTCCTCATTTCTGATTCGATCGCGCAGAGAGACTCCAAGCATAGCACACCGCCGCTCGCAGGGGATAATTTCATCTCCCCAAGAAGGGCTCTCCCCTGGCGAAGGTGGTGATCCGGCTACCAAACCGGATAGCCCCAGGACACGATGGGATACCTGTTGTCGCTCTGTTGCCGCTCTCAAACACATGCCCCGAAGGGATCTGGTTGCTCTAACCTGAGTATTCAATGGTACTACGCACCAATCACTTTCCCAAGGACTGGAACATTGGGAAATTGATTGTCCTCCCTAAGCCTGTCAAGAACCGACGCCTACCAGGAAGCTACCACCCCATCACAACTCGTGGATCGCCAAGCTGTTTGAGCGTTTGCTTCTATGGAGAATTCGTCCCCACATCCAGCAGCGGGACGAACAGTTCGGTTTCCGTGGGAGCCACTCCACAACGCTCCAGCTTGTAGGCGTTCTTCATCATCTCGCGAAAGAGAGTAGTTTGGATCGACACTTGGTCGGGGTTTTTCTCGATATAGAGAACGTCTTTGACCGTGTATGACATCCGGGCCTAATCTTTAAGCTCCTCTCCAGTGGAGAGTCTCCACTATGCCACGCCCACAAGGCTTTATTATGCTGGCATCCTTTCTCCGTAGCCGTCAAATTAAAGTGCTCCGATGCGAAGCCCATCCCAGCAGGTATGCCACGGGGCAGTAACCGTTCCGTTCCGTTCCTGCACTATATGCAGTCTACAGCGCGTTCAGGACAAGTCTGTCAATGTCGGTTATTTTCTGCGCATGGTTGACAGGCGGAGAGCCAATGAACGATTCGCTCGCAGCAAGTGGGGGGCCGCGCACACCCCCGGGACTCATTTTTAGGGTTCCGTACCTCAAAAGAAAAAAACGGAACCCTTATAGGATCACTATGTTGTCCGTTTGTCTGTCTATCTGTCAAGACCCTTTATCTCACGAACGGGTAGAGGTATCAGGTTGAAATTATTACCATATATTAGGGTCTATGAACCACACAAGATCTGAAAAATTCAATTTTTTACAACGACGCAATCAAAAGATATGGCTATTTATGTCCTCATCTACTTCCCGTTGACCTAAAATTATGAAATTTGGCAAGAAGCTAGGTCTCACAGTACAAATAAAGGGAAAAGTCTGAAATCATTGAATATTACAACTTTTCTCACAACTAAAGGTAACCAATTGTGGTGAGCTCCCGTTTCAAGAACATTCATATAAGAGAGGGGTCAAGTTGGTTGGTCGCGGAGGCGATTTTTGTTTTAGTTCTATTTTAAAAACGGGAACACTTACAAACTTGAAAATTGGTATGTTTATAGCGCATAAGCTATAAAATAACAACTAATAATAAAATTTGGTCAAGCGCGTGTCGGAATAAAAAAATCTAGCACATTAACTTACTGAAATTTCAACTAATACAATTATGATTATGTGGTGGTACGGAACCCTTGGTGCGCGAGTCCGACTCGCACTTGGCCGGTTTTTATATGACAAGTGGGCAAACGAGCAGGTGGGCCACCTGGTGGTAAGTGGTCACCACCGCCCATGAGACTCACTGTCTTGTTAGTGAAATAATTTGACACTAATAAGCAAAGCGCGTTACCCACTCTGAGAACTAAGATGGTACGTCTCGTGTGCCGGTAATTTCACTGGCTCCCTTACCCTTCAAACCGAAATACAGCAGTGCAAACACTGCTGCTTTACGGTAGGAAAAGGCAAGTGGGTGGTACTTCCCCAGACGAACTTTGCACAAAAGCCCTACCACCACTATTTTAGTTTAGGAGTTTTTATGGCCACTCCATCATCTGTTCCCTGATCAAATACAAGTCTAACGGACCCCAACACGATTGGACTATGTTATTTAGTTTAGGAGTTCCTTAATTTGGCCACCTTCTGACTTTATCATCTGGACCCTGATCATTATCTGAGAACAAAGTGCTTGGAAATACAAGTCTAACGAACACAAACACGACGGGTCTACTTTGTTTATTCCATAAGTTCCTATGGCCACCGTCCGCCTCCATCATCTAGACCCTGATCATCATCTGAGACCAAAGTGCTTGGGAATACAAATCTTAAGAACCCCAACACGACGGGTCTACCTTGTTTATTCTATAAGTTCCTGTGGCCACGTCTGGCTCCATTATCTGGACTCTGATCATCATCTTGGACCAAAGTGCTTGGGAATATACATCTAACGAACCCCAACACGACGGATCTATCTTATTTAGTTAAGGAGTTCCTTTGGCCACCTTCTGGCTTTATCATCTGGACCCTGATCATTATCTGAGACCAAAGTGCTTGGGAATACAAGTCTAAAGAATACAAACACGACGGGTCTACTTTGTTTATTCTACAAGTTCCTATGGCCGCCGTCCGGCTTCATTATCTGGACCGTGATCATCATCTGAGACCAAAGTGCTTGGGAATACAAATCTAATGAACCCCAACACGATGGGTCTATCTCATTTAGTTTAGGAGTTCCTATGGCCACCTTCTGACTTTATCATCTGGACCCTGATCATGATCTAGGATCAGAGTACTTGAAAAGACAAATTCAACGAACCCAAACTCGACTGGTCTATCTTGTATAGTTTATTAGTTCCTATGGCAGCCTTCCGACTTCATCATCAGGACCCTGGTCATCATCTGGGACCAGAGTACTTGAAAAGACAAATGCAACTAACCCAAACTCGACGGGGTTACGTTGTTCCGTTTACAAGTTCCTATGGCCAGCTTCCGGCTCCATCAGCAGACCAGCTCGATGATACAATAGCATTGTATTGTCACCGAACTTACATAAGTATTCCCAAGTTCAGCCCGATCGACTGGTCGAGCTGATAACTGGTCTAAAATTCAATCACTAGATTTGAACCACACTAACTAACAAGGCAAGTTAAATAAAAGCTTGTAAAAACAATATTTTTCAAAATTTTATTCTACCAGACAGATAGACGGACATGACGAAACAATAAGGGTTACTTTTTGACTACAGAAGCCTAAAAATCGCTTCCAATTCGGTTCACGCGATTTAGAACTACGGTCTCATAGACATACAGACGGCAATAATGGATTTCATTTATATATTTCGTATATAACAGTTTGGGGACAACGCACACTAACATGCAGAGCGTATAAATCATAGCGTATAAATATCACGACTCAAAGTAAACATTCAGTTAAATTTTGTATAATTTTGTATAAAAAATATCGCTGACCCCATATCATCTGTTGTATACAAGATTACTTTGAGACCTGTCCCCAAACTATACAAATGTCCTCAAAGTATGCTCTAGCAACAAATTTTGTCCCCAAAGTAAACGTTGTACATAGATATATATATATATATACATATATATATATATATATATATACAAATATTGCTCGTTTAATAGTATAGGATTAATACATAGGTATATTAATGAAACGACCAAAAAATTTAAGATTTTTTTCCAAAAAATAATAAATAACCATGAGTAAATTTTATCCTTCAACTTACTGAAAAGGTCCTACCTTTATACTAAATAAAAGCATTTCTACTTTTTATTTATCATTATGATATAATGTGGTACAGTCAAGAGCACAACAAGTTTGACACATTTTGTACCGTTCCTTTTTCAATAGAAGTACGGGCTAGAGTGACGCTTGGAGTATCAAGCACGTATATCAACTATCAATATACGACATGTATTTCCAAATACGCAAAACCTCTTAGGAGTATTTCTACCCATGTAACTGAGCAACTTTTATTCTACAACTTTTGAAAACGAAATGAAAAAAAATTGGTTCCACATACAAATTAATCGGACCAGATTTTAAATTTGTATGATAATAAAAATAAAAAAAAAATTGTTTCTAAAAGTTGTAGAACAAATGTTGTTACATGGGTGGGAGGTTTTGCGCATTTAAAATTACACGTACATTTATTCGTTTTGTAAAACATTTCTACCCTCTAAAATTAATTCTAATCAAAATAAATAAACCAGAGTCGTTTTCCAAGGGGGCATACACTACTGGGAGCATATACCACGGACCCAAAAAAAGGAAAAAGAAAGGAATCTAATCAGTAGTACGAAACACTGACTGACCTCTGATAATGCCTCTGGGCTTTGATTGAAGTTGCTGCGCCAAAGCTCCGGGTATGATGAAGGTGCGTTCTAAAACATTGAAAAACCTTTGTCGGGGTGTAAGGGCAACTTTCCGAAAACTATAAGAGCCATATTCAACGAAATCAAACTACTTTCAGTTAATGAAAATTTCAGGAAATCACATAAAGTTCTGAATCTTCATAAAAATTACTAACTCAATCAGACAGTTTGTCCGATTTCTTTTTCATTTCCTGACAGTCTCATTCAATAAAAGTTGTTTAGTTTCGTTGACTATCATACCCTTTCAGTACCTATTCAAAAAGCTATCACTCATAATTATCCTGAATATAATCAATTGCTAAGTGACTGATAGTAAATAAATATCACAATGTGTTCAATTAAAACAACATAAAATAATAGGAAAATAAGGACAGACAAGCGCTCGTGCCGGAGTGGTAATTGATCAAGAAAGTTAAGAAACGTTGGCCGCGGTAAGAAACCGGATGGATGGCCGCTAGTGGCATAACAACAAGAGCGTTTCCGTGCTTCGGAAGGCACGTTAAGCCGTTGATCCCAGCTTCTGTCAATGATAGTAGTCTTTAAGTTCTGAGGCCATTTGTTGGCTTGAAAACTCTGACAACCAGGTTGGCCACCAAGCTATCTAGGATTAGGATTTTTGAAGGTGGTAGGGCTTTTGTGGAAAGTCCGTCTGGGAAAGTACCACCCCCTTGCTTTTTTCTGCCGTGAAGCAACAATGTTTGCACTGCTTTGTTTCGGTTTGAAGGGCAAGGAAGCCAGTGAAATTACTGGCTCATGAGAGATACCATCTTAGTTCTCAAAGTGAGTAACGCGCTTTGCTGTCTTATTAGAGTCAAAATATGCCATTAATAAGAAAAACCAATAGCAAAAACAGAATAAGGACTAGGGCAATGATGACGATATAGGAAATTGATGGCGGTCATCGACCTTTTAAAAATTGGTATAAAAGGTGCTAGCGGGCATTACATTATCCAATCTGCAGAGCACTAAATAAATATCAGAGCTAGAGTGTTCAGTTTGGATCTTGTAAATGCAGTTAGACAGCTAGTGAGTTAGTGATCTCCAATCTGCAGAGCACTAGCTGAGCTAGAGCGCAGCTAGAGTTTTCAGTTTGGATCATGGAAATGCAGTTAGACAGCTAGTGAGTTAGTGATCTTCAATCTGCAGAGCACTAGCTGAGCTGAAGCGCAACTGGAGTGTTCAGTTTGAATTGTGGAAATGCAGTTAGACAGCTAGTGAGTTAGTGATCTCCAATCTGCAGAGCACTAGCTGAGCTAGAACGCAGCTAGAGTTTTCAGTTTGGATCGTGTAAATGCAGTTAGACAGCTAGTGAGCTAGTGACCTGCAGTCTGCAGAGCACTAGCTGAGCTAGAGTACAGCTAGAGTGTTCAGTTTAGATCGTGTAAATGCAGTCAGACATTTAGTGAGCTAGTGGTCTCCAATCTGCAGAGAACTAGCTGAGGTTGAGCGCAGCTAGAGTGTTCAGTTTTGATCGTGTAAATGCAGTTAGACAGCTAGTGAGCTAGTGGCCTCCAATCTGTAAAGCACTAGCGCAGCTTGAGTGTTCAGTTTGGATCGTGTAAATGCTGTTAGACAGCTAGTGATCACCTATCTGCAGAGCACTAGCTGAGCTAGAGCGCAGCTTGAGTATTCAGTTTGGTTCGTGTAAATGCAGTTAGACAGCTAGTGCTAGATCATTAGTTCACACCATTCATCATTAGTTAGTGGTTGTCTAACTGCATTTACGCGATCCAAACTGAATACTAGTGCTCTGCAAATTGGAAAATGCAATGCCCACGCAACAACTTTTGTTTTGCGATTTTTTAAATTCCCAAAAAAAAAATATTTTTCATAATAAATTATCAGCTGATCGGTCCAATTTGTATAAAGTCATTTTTTTGCAAATTTTTAAAAGTCAAAGAACAAAAGTTTTTGCATTTAGCCCCCAGAATAAGACCTAAAACGGTTTTACGTCACCAATTTTTTTAAGTCCTTTATTATGCTCATGAAAGGTATAATTCCCAGGAGAGAAGGCTTTTTATCCAAATAAAATCATAAACACACACACTTAGCATACTTTCATATTTTTTAGGCTTCCGAACCAATGGTAAAAACGCAACCCTTATGGTGCGGCTTCATCTGTCTGTCCCACATACGAGTATTTATCTCAGCAACTAATGACGCGATCGACTTAGCCTAACTACCACGGAACACGGTAGCCTAAAGTAAGGCCATCGTAATAGGTCCATTGTGACAGCTGTCAAACGTATGGAAAATTATGATCTGCAAAGAAATTTTAACCCTGTGGGAAACCTCAAAACGGACTTTTTACGTTGGCCCTACTTTAGTTGGTAAAGCGTCTCCGGTACTGACAAAGAAGACACAGGTTCGAATCCTTCCTTCCTTCCTTTCAATTTCTAGTCAATAACTTAGTAAACCAGGTGTAACAGACAGACCGAAAAACAAACAGCTAGACGTAGTCGCACTATAAGGGTTCCTTTTTATAATTTTGGTTCGGAAGCTTGACAAAACTCACTCTAGTAACCCCTCCTGTGTCAGAGGCAGAATTTCGTGGACGATTCAGAGGGAATGTAGGGTTTGCACCAGTAGCACGTTCTCTTGCAAACGGGTAATCTGAATTCACTGACATCTTGTCATTGTCGTTCGTCTACAGGCATAAAGCATTATTTAGAGTTAAAAAATGGATTATAAACAAGCGCTCATAGTCAAGTAAAAGTTGCTCTAATGTTGGATTCGACAAGATAATTCACGGAGCTGGGAATAAACGCCACTGCCATGCTCTGTGAGGTAATCAGATTCCACCAGTGACGTGCTAAGCTGTGTCGCTAAGGATATATGATATCCACCAATAAGGGTGTCTACTCTAAAAGTCCGATATATCGAAACGATACTACTCGAAACATGCAAATTCAAAACTTCGTCTCTTGACAATAGAGTAGAATATTGGTTGGATGCAGTTTGAAAGTTCATCCAACCAATATTCTACTCTATTGTCGAGGGACGAAGTTTTGCTGTTGCATGTTTTGAGTAGTATCGTTTCGATATATCGGACTTTGAGAGTAGACACCCAGGATCGTTTATTTTCATACCGTAAGGTCGCTTAGTCAGCTCGCTCTGAATTGGCTCTGAAAGTAGACTGCATGATAAAAGCATATACGCCTTTATTTGTATCATAAACTTCTTCATGATTGTTTTGTTTTCTGTAAGCCTGGCAGCTCCAAGCTACTTTACGAGCTGACTCAGTGGCGTGAACGAGTGGCTTTCTAGGGAGCTAAGCTGTAAGCTGGTAAAATTCCAACCAATGGGATTGCTCTATTTTTCTAGCTTGTTGAATGGAGAAAACTTATTGGTTAGAATTTACCAGCTCGCACCTTAGCTACCTCGCACAGCTCTCGTGGAAAACTACCTCTATAGGGTCTTTAGTTGCTATGGTGGAAAGGGGGTTCAAAAGGCTATGGCAGTTATAGATGCGAGCTAAGTATTGGAATTACTGCTGCGGGCTAAGCATATATTATGACAGTTAAGACTATACATAATTGACACCAAGTGTAGGCATGCCTAAGGCCGTTTGTCTACCGCCACTGTCATCGAGAAAGGGGTGACGGCGCTAAAGCAGCGATGCATGCATTTACTATGGCTGTCATCAGGCCTTAGAACAATGCTTCAAAACGTGCAAGCCCGGTTCCTTGCGCGTGAAAATCGTGTTACTCTATGCGTCATCGTAACGCAGCCTAAATTAATCTCGTTCTCAGTGACGGTTCGTTGACGAACGGTCTTCCACCTGAGGAGCAATCAGTCCTATTAGATGGAATTTCCCAGCTCACGACTTAGTTAACTCGTATTGCTCTGGTAGAAAGTCACCCTAGTTAAAGCACAAAAATCGCTTAGAAATATCTCGCAACAAAGAAAAACTCACCGAGGAGCCTCGACCCGCTACCTACTAATACTACAACTGGAATTATGTAGCTTGATTAGAATGACACCAGCGTGACAGCAGGATAAGGTAATCTTCTTCTTCTTTGGAGTCGATTCTGGCGTGATTTATACTGTATTGGGCCAACACTCCGCCACACAGACAGCATTATCGGTGGC
Organism: Athrips mouffetella; assembly: GCA_947532105.1. Classification (NCBI taxonomy): domain Eukaryota; kingdom Metazoa; phylum Arthropoda; class Insecta; order Lepidoptera; family Gelechiidae; genus Athrips; species Athrips mouffetella. The sequence goes on along the minus strand of OX383960.1, from coordinate 30,486,485 downwards.
ATTGTAAAGGTCTTCGCACGAGTAGGCAGAGGGGCACGCAGGGCAGGTCAAAAGGTGTGCCATCGTTTGCGGAGAGAAGCCACACAGACAAGCAGGGTCTGCGCCAAAGCCCCACTTGCACATGTTTCCGTTACTCCGACTGACTTGGGTCCGGGCTCTGTTTAATGACTTCAAAGTCGGCCAGGGCAGATGGTGTCCAGGGGGCAATTGCTCAGATATACTGGGATAATTGATGCAGTGGGGTATCTCTCCTGCCAGAGGCTAACACGGATTTTAGAGGCTTCGTCATTTTCTGGACACACGACCTTCATATAGCTTCGTCAACTTTTGAGTCTCTGAGGAACCGCGACATGGGGTGCATAGGGTGCCGGGGATCTGAGTCACGCTTAGTTCTTTCTATAGAGCATGCTACTTCTCTGCGGTAGGTAATAGTGGTGCCTCAAAGACACGTATCTCTACGTCCAGCTATCACGCTTAGCCACGGAGCAGAGAGGGGAGAGGAGTTTCCTCTAGATTTTTTTTCTGTCACGCTGCGCAGGGGGGGAGGGGGCTTGAAGATCGAGTCACGCGGCCTACTCATATCAACACCTCTCCCTCCTCTGCTCCGCGCGTTTAGCTCTGCTCTGTCCTGTTGTCTTCCTAACAAGGTACGTTGTTTGACTGTAGAGTCTAAATCAAAGAACTATGTCATAGTTACAGGCATAGCGTATAACTGAAAGGACTCTGAGGTAGATGCAAGATGCGTGAGGGTTGGCGCCGGCTCTAGACTGACAAAGAGAGCCTCTTCATCTGCATTACTTCTCCGTGTTCTAGTGGTTAGAGCGCTGGGCTCTCAATCCGGTGGTTCTGGGTTCGATTCCCGGTGGTGGGGAAATTGTCAAACAAAAATCCTTTTGAGCGACCTTCCCAGTTTGGTTAGGACATTGCAGGATGAATCACCTGATTGTCTGAAAAGTCAGATGAATCCATGCTTCGGAAGGCACGTTAAACCGTTGGTCCCGACTACTGTCAACGGATGTAGTTGTTAATGAACCATGTCACAGGTCATCGACTTTACAACCCTCCAAAGCGACTCAGTTTTGTGCTATGGCCTGTAGGCTGTAAACAATAATAAACTAACATTTGGCGGAATTTGGTATCCATAGGAAGTGCGTCTGTTCGCCTGCAGTTTCTCCTGGTCTTGAGCGTTACTGTTTATGCCACGGTCAAACATTTGCTGGAAATCAGATCATAATATTAAAAAAAGTTTCTTCAGTTAGGAAAACAAAATCATTTCAAATTAAATTTTCTTTGATAGCGACGGGGTAAACATGATTTTTATTTAAATAGGTGGCCCACCTGCTCGTTTACCCACTTGTGACATAAAACAACCAACCAAAAGTAAAAAAGAGTAGGCACCTGTCAAAAACACTTAGATTATAGTCTGACCGCAACCGCTATAATGTAACGCGCGCGCCTTAGGTACTCGAGCGGCGAGACGGAGGCCTCCCGGCGCATAATGTCACGTTCGCTAAATGTCACACTATGGATAACCACAGCAAAATGTCACGTTTGCATAATGTGACACTTAATCGTGACATTGTGTTGTGCCTAAGGACATTTCTACTATACGAAATACAGAAAACTAATGAAAATATAATAAAAATTTCTAAGTCCCAAATCTATAGTAAAATAATAAAACAAAATTCTAAGTCCCAAGAAACGTGACATTTTGCGACATGACATTTAGCGAACGTGACATTCTGCGAGCGTGACATTTTGCGAAAGTGACATTATGCGCAGGGAGGGACGGAGGGGCCATTTCTTGTCATTTCTCATGGCGGCAACTAGTTCATGCTCTTTCCTTCCCACTCCCCGACCTCCCCGCGAATACCTAAGGCGCGGTACAGCAGTTGCGGTCAGTGTGACGCAACCCTACTGTGACAGACTATAGAAGAGGTGGCATGGTAATGTACCTATAGCAAAATCGGGTCAGTTAGAATAACAAAAAAAATCCTCTCCCCGCCACAACGCCCACCGTCTCGCCGCGGACTATACAGGGTGTAATAGACAGGTTGGCAAAAACTTGACTACTTTCTCCAAGAAAAAAAAATCGGTCGCTCCATACAAAATGACAAACTTGATTGAACAGTTTGTATGGAACTATGGAGTGTCCAAACTTTTTTAAATTTTCTGATGATATGTTTCTTGGTGGTGTGTGGTGCCGGCAAAGAATAGTACTAACCCTTACATACCCGTGGGTGTCGTAAGAGGCGACTAAGGGTTATACACTGGAGGATGGGCAGCAGCATCCTCCTTTGTATCTAACATCTTACTTACTGCGGTCACCTACAACCGCGGTCCATGGTGCCAGCCGAAACGCTAACAAGCGAGGTGACTATGGTACTTCCCCTCTACATTTTTCCAGCACAAGCTAGAATTCTAGAAGGAGTTCCCTGTCCTGTAGTGGACGATTCATTGGATGTTATGATGAACCTTTTCCGCTGCTGCTGCATGGTCAACGCTTGCCATACAAAACTAGCGTGTCAGGGGGCGTCTTCCATTTATGCACACCAACTCACTTTTGCATGCACGGATGGCTCGCGGCTCCTGCACGTTTGAGGTTTTGTGTTCCAAAACAACCTTAATCATTATTCTCTAACTAGTTGGTGCCCACAACTTCGTCTGCGCAGAATCTGCCGTTTCACCCGCATTAAATGCGTTTTCCCGTGAGAATGAAGTGTTTTCCCGGAGTAAAAAGTAGTCTATGTGTTATTCAAGGACCTAACCTATATGTGTGCCAAGTTTCATTAAAATCCATTTAGTAGTTTTTACATGAAAGAGTAACAAACATACATCCATACATGTTTACGAAATTTCGCGTTTATAATATTAAGTAGGATTTAAACTGCTAAGAATTTCTCTCAATTACTAAGTTGTGATATGATACGTCAGGATTTTTAATATTCTCGTTCTTACTTTTTTATGTGATTATTTCACCAAATTAAGGCACAATTTCACATTTCTCTGTTTTTGATAATGTTTACTCCACAACGCCCAAATTGTTTACTCCACAACGCCCAAATAGGAACTGGCGGCCGCTGGGTAGCATATTTGCGTGTAACGCAGTTGCGTGACACCACTATTCTTATTACTAACGTCTCTAATAGCGAGACGCGCGACTATTCAGTGCTCTGTGATTTGATGTTGACTTATTTTTATAATAAAGCTTGGTAGGTACCTAATAATCAACAACTTGTTAGTACCTCTCTATTTGTATAAGCTGGACTAGGACGATGACTAACGAAGCCTGGTTCAAACTCCAACTCTTCAGTAACACCAGCTTCGTCCTGGTCGTCGTCTTGTAACGGCAGTAGATGTGGCCGACGAGAAATTGACTGAAAATATAAGCACAAGAAAACTATATGAATGGCCAGCAGTATCCTTTAATGTAGTTTTTATTTTATTTTTATTAATTCTTTATCTAAGGGAGTGAGATTTTCTATTGAGGTAGTGGCAAACTCGTAATCTGCAGTTATAATCTACTCCATAGCATGGACGAACGAAGGACTGACCATCCACTTTTAGAAATCATAACCCGGAAAAGTATAAAACTAGATGGCGCTAATAAATATTCCGGGAAGTTATTATGATTTATTGAGTATTCTGCTAGAAAAAAAAACCGAATTTCAATGTTAGCGTTTCTTTACATTGAAACTATGTTGAAGTTTTAAATGATTATTTTTACAGAATACTCGGTAGACCATGATTAATTTCCAGATTATTTGAAAGCGCCATCTAGTTTCCATGAGTTTTATGCCTTTCCGGGTTACGTTTTCTAGTATGGGGATTGTCAGTCTTATTATTATTCGTCCATGTCCATAGGTAGTAAATAAATTAGTATTACGTATGTCTGACTGGCCAAAATATCTAAGAAGGTAAAAAAGCGCTTAATCAAGGTGTACATATGGAGCATTGTATTGTACGGAAGTGAGACATGGACACTGACACAAAGAGATAGAGAAAGGCTAGAAGCATTTGAGATGTGGTGCTGGAGCAGAATGGAAAGAATTAGCTGGACGGAAAGGAAAAGAAACGAAGAGGTGCTAGAAATTGTCAAAGAGATAAGAAGTTTACTAAAAACAATAGATAACCGAAGATGGAAAATGATAGGTCACCTAATACGGCACGACAATTTCCTGAGAAACATAATAGAAGGAAAGATTGAAGGAAAGAGGGGACAAGGAAGACTTAGGCGAAGCTACTTTAAATAAAAGAAAAGGTCAATGTCGTGTCGTTTCAGGAGGTAAAGCAGCTAGCGATACAACGTGAGGACTGGAAGTTACTCCATCGACAAGAGCCAGGCTCTTAAATTGAAGAAGTGAGAATGTCTGACTGGCCCGTTGGCGCGACTGATAGTGAGCCAGCCTTCTAAGCCGAGTGGGCCATAGGTTTGTTTCCCGTCTATGGGAAACACTTGTACGATGAACACGAAGGCTTGTTCTGTACCTGGATGTTATTTATGTATGTATGTCAGTCTCTGGTACCCATAGTACAGGTTTTGCCTAATTTGGATCAGATTACTTTTTGTGAATTGTCCCTCATTAATACCGTGTGTTGCCGGCAAAGAAAAGTACCAACCCATCTCTACCTGTAAGTGTCGTAAAAGGGACGGGCAGCAGCGTCCTTCTTTGTATCAAATCAAATCAAATCAAATCAAAATCGTTTATTCATTGTTGGATATTAAAATCTCTTAATGACGTCAGCTAAACTACATCGCTTCACAAACAATGTGGCGCCATTGTGGGAAAAAAAAAAAAAACCGTACGTTAACCGTACGGTACGTATCGTACGTTTTCCCCCTCCACATTATTCCAGCAAATAGCTGGAGTTCTGGAGGGATCTCCCTGTCCTGCAGTGGACGTTTTATAAGATGTTTTGATGATTAATTTGTGTACAATCTACTAATGTTATTAATGTCGATGTAAATGTCGATGTTAATGTCGATGTCGATGTTAATTTTGATGTCGATGTTAATGTCGATGTTAATGTCGATGTTAATGTCGATGTTAATGTCGATGTCAATGTCGATGTTAATGTCGATGTTAATGTCGATGTTAATGTCGATGTTAATGTGGATGTTAATGTCGATGTTAATGTCGATGATAATATCGATGTTAATGTCGATGTCGATGATGTCATTGTTAATATATGTCGATGTTAATGTTAATTTGTATACAATCATGAGTCCTTACCGATGTTCTCGAGCGGCGGTGAGCCCTAAAAGCGATCTCCTTGTTGATGCTGGGAATCATCCGCGGCTCAGCTCTCAACATGCACCACAGGTCCAGCACTCCCATCTCATCGCTCGAATCAAGCTTATCAGGTGCTGCACTTTGGGAACGCTGCATTTGCGGGCCAGCTATCTGTTAATTGTTATACAAAATGGCCTGTGGTCGACCACAAACTGGGTGTCTTTTCTTTATTTACGATATATCGATACAATACTTTTCGAAAAATGCAAATTCAAAACTTCTTCCCTTGACGATAGAGTAGGATATTGGTTGGATGCTTATCACTCTCAATTTGACATTGCATCCAACCAAAATTCTACTCTATGTAGTGAGCGAAATAATGAATTTGGTTGTATCGAAGTACTATCGTATTGCTATAACGAAAAGTGAGAGTAGACTAGATACCCTGGATAGAGGTTAGGTCAACAATGGACCTAACTCACCTAGATATAACGTGTCATTTAGTTTTCTCTAGTCTATTTAAATACAGACGCGGTAGACATGGGAATAGGTTGTGCAAATAATAAACGTTGATGTAATGCTCTCTGTGAGAATGTGGAACTGGACTGTGGGTGGTGTGGTGTGCTCTCTGTGTGGAATAACAACCTTAAGCCACATCTGGATGGATTCCCAAAGGATATGAAAAATGTACAAAAAGTAGCGAGAAGGAGAGAGACGAATGCTAACTTCCAGGTAAGCTGCGATCACACCTAGCTGAATTCAAAGACTAATTCGGCATACATTGCTGGGAGGCTTAGTTATGTTAATTGCAATATCCTTATTTCAAATGCCGAATCAGTCTTTGAATTCAGCTAGGTGTGATTGTGGCTGTATGTATTTAAGGATATCTCGGTGACTGCACTGGAGAGGAGTAGCCATTTGTTGAACTAGTTACTCGCCAGACAACTAGCTAAGCACCAAGGCTGCAGGGCGTAAAGTTCTAAGAATCTCTATTGTTTTTGTGGTTGGACCACGCCAGGTTACTACGGACGCTAAAGCCGCAATCACATCTTCCTAAATTCGAAGACTAAGTAGGCACATATTGCTGATAAACTTAGTTTTGTTAATTTCAAGATCCTTATTTATTTATTTATTATGGTCACCAACAGAGTTTACAATGACAGGTTCTTAAAAATAACATATGGACAGAAGCTTAATTGCAACTCTAATTAAAGGTAACGACAACATGCACCATGTTAATAAATTTAAGTAGAGTTTGAAAAATCTAAAACAGAAAGAAAAAATTAAAAGTTAATAATGATAATATAAATAGGTTTTAAAACTAATTCTTAACATTAACTTACAAGTTCTTTTTGTATTTGGATATAACATCTGATAGATCTAAGTCTGTCTTATTGCTTAAACAATTGTACATTCGCATAAGCCTATTTAATGGAGAATTGTATCCCAGATTGCTCTTTGCAGGATTTTCAGAGAATCATCTATGCCTTACAGTATTTCGTGGCAACTTAGTGGGTCCGCGAAAATTTAGTTTAGTAAGTAAATTCGGGGCATCCAATGTGCCGTTTGCAAGCTTATGTAGAAACATTCCATCAAGCAACTGTCTTCTCTCATTCAAAGAACGCATTATCAAATACTCAAGACGGTCCGAATATCTCGGCAGTTTTTTAGCCATAAAACAGCTGTAGGCCAAATGCCACAGGAACCTCTTTTGAACGCTCTCTAAACGCTTTTTGTAAATGTCGTAATGTGGGTTCCAAGCGACACTGCAATACTCCAAACCTGATCTGACTAAGGAATTATAAATAATAATTTTAGTACTAGGATTTTTAAAACTTTTAGAATTTTGCAACAAGAAACCAAGGACTTTAAATGCATTATTTGTGACTTTGTCAATATGCAAGTGAAACTGTAATTTGCTGTCAAGTAAGACACCCAAGTCACGCACAATGTGAGACTCTTTGATAACATTTCCATTAATGGTATAAGATCGAGAAAGAGCTGACTTTTTCTTAGAAAAAGATGTAACAAGGCATTTATCCGCATTGAGGCTCATACCATTCTCGTCCAAAGCAACGTCTTCATGTGATTTTATCACTCTGAAAAACTTAGGGTCATCCGCAAATAGCAGACAATGAGAATTTATGAAGCAGCTACTAATGTCGTTTATAAATATATTAAATAAAATAGGTCCCAGGTGGGAGCCTTGCGGAACTTGCTTGCCTTACTGCAACGAGCAACCGAAATAGTCTCTAAATTAAGGAAGGTGTGATTGATGTTTAAGCAAGCTACCCGCAATGCTTAATTTGCCTTAATTTATCTTACCAAAGCCAAAGACATGTCAGCCCGCCTGTTTGTATGCAGTAGTGCTTCTCGCAATGGGAGGAAGGCACTTGCGAGGGGTCGGTTTAATTTGTTGACTTCACACACGTTTATTGATAGCTCCCCCTACAACAGGTGAAAGTCAAAAGAAAGGAAATCAAATTTAATCAACTTAAAAAGGTTATAAATTAAAAGCAGTTGTAAAGTGTAATTATTTTAAATGTGAAGTGTGTGGAAGTTTTATGAAAAACTCAAACAGATCATTGACCACTCGTCCATGACGTCTTAAGAAACGACGTGACCAGTAAGTAACTAGTTGATTGATTATTAACTGAAAGATAGTCGCTCAACTAAGTGCTGTTGCAAAATAACTCTGAGTAGGCTTTAAGATTCATTTTACCTTAACTGCGAGAACTGTAACAGTAATCCGTGAAATATCAAGATGTACTTAGGTAAAACGAGCGGATATATAGATGTTACTGTGTTAGGTAAGGTTGTTGAGGATGCCCTTCCACCAAATCTATGCTACGTAGCTGCACTTGACTCGACAGATCGCAGAGACAAGAAGCGCGTTTGTGATGAGATGCTGGTGAAAACCAAGTTTCACAGTCTGGCCCATCGTCGCAAAGTTGCATGTTTGTCGGTATTCTACAGGTTAAACTTCGGAGCTATTATATCACCCATACTTGGTTGATATTCCGCACATTCGCACAAATGCGCACGGCAAAAGAGTTGAATTCTCCGTCTGTGTTCCTGAGTTCATATAACTCGAATCTATTCAAGTCGCGAGTGAATAGGCTTCTTCTGAGCGAGCTCATTCCATCGTTGACCTCATCTCTGTCTTCAAGACTAGATCGAGGTCAAGAGTAAGCCCATTGACAAAAAAAAATAAAAAAATATAACATACAGTTTTCATATAATTTAGAAACTGGTCGGTAAGCTTGATGTCATATTCGGTGGAGAAGTCAAAGTGGACGACTCGACCGGACCGCATGTGCGACATCGCCACGTTATGATCGTAGAACTGCCACGTCAGCACCAGAGACTTGTCGCGCGAGTTTATAACCGCCTGTAACAAATAAACCTATTATAAAAAAATATATATTTATGTCGCAGCCAACTGGTTTAATCAAGCAGTTAATTGAATGCCTAGTTAGTCGATTGAATGCCCAGGCCGATTGTTGACTGAACTACTATCGAACAACATTTAACGCGAGTTGACTAATCGATAGCTAGCCCGAATGAGACGGCTATCCTTGAACCACCCGGGTGATCAAATTGAAGTTTGTCAGCATATTATGAAAATAATTATTTGTGCAGCAGAATAAATTATTTGAGCCGCAGAATAATAAAATAATTTTTGCAGCAAAATAATTATTTGAGCAGCAGTACAAGCAAGATTTAAGTCGCTTCTGGCACTTGCTGGCCTCTACCGCGGCACGCTCGCTCCATTCGATCGGCTCGTGGGTTATGGTCGCAAGATAATCTTACACAACCTAACCTTGTGTTAGCCTTATCTAACATATCTATGAGCAAGTACAACGAGATGGCTGCAGGACTGCTGGACGTTTAGCTATCTCGTTTGGGCTAGGTGTTCTCTAGCCATTCAATTGAATGCCGGGAGTCAATCAACCGCCTAGGCATTAAATTAACTGCCTGATTAAACCAGCTGGCTGCGACATAAACACTGTGGGTCCAAGTGACCCGAAAAATTTTAACCAGGTTTTTCAAACGATTTTATAATTTTGGAACAAAAATAAATTTGTTTTGTACTTTCTTGTAAAGAAATCCCTAGTGTGAGTAAGTGAACATAAAACAATTGACGAACCACTTCGACACGATACAACGGCTACGTCACATTCATTAGGTTTGTTTTATTGGATCAACGTGTTAATTTATAAAAATAATAAATATCTTGAACTTTGTTATACCACTTTTTTACTTATTAGATAGATAGATGGATAGAACACTTTATTGCTCACATAACAACAATAAAAAACAAATGTACATAGAGAACTTAACCTAATGTGGGCAAAGGCGGCCTTATCGCTGCAAGCGATCTCTTACAGGCAACCTTTGATGTTAGGGATACATAAACAGAGCTCTGCAAGTATTCATGCGATCACAAGTGCCATGAAATACAAAAGGCATAAAAAGTAAGTACCTAATTAATATTAACACTACAATGCCATATAATAATCTCTTAAACAACTACATGAATAACATAAACTACATAAGATAAAACATACACATACATAAGTAAGTATAATACATTAAAATAAATAAATAAATAATCATAATAATAAATATAATAAATATAATAAACAAATATATATATATACATATATATATATATATAATATTAAACAATAAACGGATAATCAAATGGTTTCGCTGATGAGATGGGAACGCAACTTGGTTTTAAAGACAGCGAGTGACTGAGAGTGGCGTATCTCTCGCGGAAGATCATTCCATAGCTGAGTAGCCCTTACTGTGAAAGAATCTTTATAGTAGCCAGACCGTGTGAAAGGGGGCTGCAAGATGTTGTCTGACTTACAGCGCAGTGCTAGTCCATGGCTGGAGCCCAGGTACTGGAAGCACTCCTTCAGGTAAGGAGGAGAACGAGGGTCGTACAGCACGTTATAGAGGAGAATCAGGACATGTAAATCCCTTCGTTGCCTGATAGGAAGCCATCCTAGTTTTTTCCGATATTCGGACACGTGGTCAAACTTGCGCAATCCAAAAATGAATCTTATACAGACGTTTTGAAGACGTTCAAGTTTGTTAAGGAAATCTTCATTGAGGTCTATCAGACAAACGTCTGCGTAGTCCAAGATAGGAAGAAGAAGCGATTGCGCAAGCTCAACCTTGGTCCTCACCGGAAGCAGGTTCTTCCACCTCCTAAGCGACCCTACCGCCGCGAAGAGGTTCCTACTCACTTGGGAGATATGATGGGACCAGGATAGCGTAGAGTCGAAGAAAACACCAAGATTTTTAACAACCTTACTATAAGGGAGATGAACGCCATTAAACTCAAGAGGAGGGAGATTAACGTAATTTGGCCGATTAATTTGTTTGGACCCACCAATAACTATGACTTGCGATTACTACTGTTACTAACTGTAAGTAGGTATAAATAGAGTGGCATCATTTTTAGCTGTCACCACACAGACTTAGAATAAAGTAAGAGTACTAACATACAGAAAGGATACTCTCCGTCCCCCTTGCAATCCACCCAGCACCCCCGCGTCACCCATAATCGCAATTCGCGTGGTTCTGCTGAGGGTCTTTTGTACTGAATATGCGGGCCTACGCGACCTTCCAATTTCAAATTCGCGTTCGTTGTATTTAGTGTCTAGGGTGTGACACAGATTAATTGAACATTCGCCACTGAGTATTATCATGGACGAACAATAAGAAGGACTGACCATCCCCTTTTAGAAATCGTTACCTAGAGAATCGTTACGTATAAAACTAAATGGCGCTAATAAATAGTCCGGGAAGTTATTATGATTTATCGAGTATTCTGCTAAAAAAATAAACAGACTGTGGTCTCTGCCTACCCCGACGGGAAAGAGGCGTGATGTTATATGTATGTATGTATGTATGTAGAATTTCAATGTTAGCGTTTCTTTATATTGAAACTATGTTGAAATTTTGAATGATTTTTTGGCAGAATACTCGGTAGATTAAAACTACTTTCAAGATTGCTTGAAAGCGCCATCAAGTTTCTATGAGTTTTATGCCTTTTTGGGTTACGTTTTGTAGCATGGGGATTATACGTCGAGTCTTATTCGTCCATGGTATTATAATTGCCAGAGTCATTATACACAAGAATAACAAACCTCATCAGATAAAACCACAGTGCCCATGTGTAGGATAAATATAACATGCGGCGTGTTAGGGACGTTGCTGACATGCTGCCTGGCTTCTGACGGCTTTAGGGCAAAGCTGCTGCTGCGTTTCTCGTCTATAAACTTGATCGATTCGCTACGTGACTTGGGCGGTTCGACAGACGTGGATGTGGTCACTGTGTTCTGTAACATAGAGTTGACATGTTTTTAGTGGTACGAGTAATGTGGAACATCAAGTGGCTTAGAGAATAAATTAGGAATTACTAAACAGGCAAGAGCATCGATTCCCGACGGCTTTTACTTACAATAAATAATGTGATCCCATTGTTATATTATAATAATGAAGAAGTTTTTAGTTTATTATTTTTTGTTTGCTAGTTTTTGAGTGTCTTTAAAGTAGTAAAATTTTTATCACTTACTTTATGTCTGACGTCGTGGCGGTACTACGGTACGGTAGCTTAGAAAATTTTCGAAAATCATTGGTTTTTCACGTGATATTTAGGGCGAAAACGAGATGTCCCAGTAGACAGGATCAAGAAAAACCATGTGAGAACATCTAGACCTTCCCGGTGTTTAGGAGCCCCCGACTTTCTTATCTGAAAAATGTTTTTTAGTATCACCATAAACTACTTTTTATGGGCAATTACTTTTGTTTGCTCTGAGTATCACCATTATATCCAAACAGACAAGCCTGAAAATCTGAAATTTTAAATAGGCGATATACAGGGCGAACAAAAGTGATTTCCGGTGATAGAGTAGGTTATGGTGATACTAAAAAAGATTTTCCCGATAAGAAAGTCGGGGCCTTTAGCTAAAACTGACCGGCTTAAAAATCTGAAAAAGGCCTCCTCCTGAGCACCGAACTCCGGTCTGGAACATCTTACGTGATTTTTTGTGATCCTCAAATCATACCCTGTCTATTAGAACATCTCGTTTTTCCCTGATTGTTACGTTAAAAAAACCTTCTCGGCTCCCGTTTCGTTTTGAGATGAGTTTCATATAACACCATATTCACCATCATCATCTCAGTCGAAAGACATTTACTGTTGGCATGGACGAAAAATAAGGACTGACCATCCCCTTTTAGAAATCGTAACCCGGAAAAGTATAAATCTAGATGGCGCTAATAAATAGTCCGTGAAGTTATTATGATTTATCGAGTATTCTGCTAATAAACCAAATTTCAATGTTAGCGTTTCTTTACATTGAAACAATGTTGAAATTTTGAATGATTTTTCGGCAGAATACTCGGTAGACCATAATTAATTTCCAGATTATTTAAAAGCGCCATCTAGTTTTCATGAGTTTTATGCCTTTCCGGGTTACGTGTTCTAGTATGGGGATTGTCAGCCTTATACTATTCGTCCATGCTGTTGGACACCACAAGCTAATCCTGAAGATTTCCACGATGACACCTGCCCACGCTACGTCTTCAGATTTATTATCAAAAAATTTGTTGTGTGGTTTAAAAAAACTTGTACGGTCAACCGCTTGTCGGTAGAAACTTGACAACTCTATTACCACGCCATAAGGTCCAAAAGTGTTAATGTGTGTGTAGTGTTAAATAGTTGATTTTTTGGCCAGTTTTAAAGTTGGCCTCATTATAGTCATAGCGCACAACTGAGTTGGTTCCTGAGATAGATGAGTGATGTGGGAGAGGATCTTACTGAAATGATCTAATGTAACCGCCCCTCTCGCACCATTCCACTAATGCAGGATTTTCAGTTATCATGTCAGCCGAAAGACGTCCACTGCTGGTCATAGGCCTCCAAAGATCTCCATGTCGACCGGTCCTGCGCTGCTTGCATCCAGCGGCTTCCCGCGACCGCCACCAGATCGTCGGTCCACCTTGTGGGGGGTCTACCTACGCTTCGTCACCCGGGTCGTGGTCATGGTATTCAGCTATGAGCTTTACTAATTACTTTGCGGGATCCCCTACTGCAGGGTGACATGTTGGGGGACAGAGGTAAAGCACCTCCCTCCTTACCTCCCCCTGGCCATTAGCCTTCATCTGCCCAGCAGAAAGCTCAAGTTAAGTATGGTCTTCTCGGACTATCGTGTGTACTTTTAACTGATAGCCTAAGAGGTCAGCACACCCACGAGGCCCTGAAGCGGACTGATTCCACTACAAATACTCTTCTAACAAGTCATCATGAAAGGTCCACTGCAGGACAGGGAAAATCAAAATTACAGCAAAAACGCATGGAGGAAGGGAAGTGCCATAGTCACCACGCTGGCACCATGGACCGCGGCAGTTGGTGACTGCAGTTTGTAAGATGGTAGAGTAAGTTCTCTAAATATGGACCACCACATCGTTTTCTTTGAATAAAATTTTATTTTTAGAGGGTAGCCAAGTTGTTTGATCCTTAGCGGCTAGGCAAAATATTAAGGTATAAAAATCTTGTATAAAAAATTGTAAAATAATAAATTTGTTTACGTATTTACTAATAATTGTGAACTAATGCAAAAATAGGACTTTAGAAAAAGGCTTATAAAATGGACTACCAGGTGTTTAATATGGACCCTAGGTATCTAATACGGACTAGTGTAACAATTATGTACTGAATAATCGTTTTACATTCAAATAATACCATCATTTATTATTCATGTACCTACTTAAAGAACATAAAATATTTCAAACTTAATGAACTTGAGATCTGTTACAGAAACATTTCTGGACTAAATCTTTACTTATTACTATATAAAGAAACAAAAAAAAACATTCTAAATTAAATAATTTTAACGTGAGACTCATAACGTCTTTGGAATCGGCTTCAGTTTACTTTAATTAACATTAAAAGGGAGTATGAAATCAAATTATTTGTATATGCCGTAATACTTAAAGAACATAAAATATTTCAAACTTAAGGAACTTGAGATCTGTTACAAGAAAATTTTTGGACGATATCTTTACTTATCTAAGTATTACTTATTATTATATAATGCAACAAAAAAAACATTCTAAATTAAATAATTTTAACGTGAGATTCATAACATCTTTGGAATCAAATAATGAAATCAAATTATTTGTATATGCCTTCACAAAATTCACATAAATAGATGCGACCATCACCGTCAACTCCAGCACATTGTGCATGTACCCAGCGGCGACAAGGAGGACACTGTATCCACTGCTCTCCACTCTTATCTTCAGAGAAGAGACCATTGCAGTAAAAACATTTGGAGTCTTGCTTCTCACTACGATCCGGGCTTTCGTCTGTGTCATCATTAACTGAAAAATTACTTTCTTCAGAGCTTGATGAGGCAATTTGCTTTTTAACAGTTTTTCTCTTTTTTGCAGTTGGCTTTTTAGTTTGTTTCTTTTTGATGTCGCATTTTCTTTTGTTTACTGTTTTGTTCTTACTTTTTTCTTTATTCTTCGTTTCATTTAACAATTTCGATATATTTTTTTTCGTCTTTAATTCTTCTGCTTCTATTTTTTTCTTTATCGAGGTTTCCAAATCTATCTTATATGGCGACGAAGACAAAAACGTAGACTTTGTTGATTTTCTTCCCCGCTTACTACTGCTTTTTTTACTTGCATTTGGTACAGGAAACAATTGTTTAGGTGATATATAAGATGTAGAAATCCCAATAATATCTGCCACATTTGAGGTACTCGGTACAGGAGTCAATTGTTTAGGTGATGAATAAGATGCCGAGGGCCCTGCTACGGCCACATCTGCTACATTTGAGGTACTCGGTACAGGAGTCAATTGTTCAGGTGATGAATAAGATGTAGAGGGCCCAGCTACATTTTCCAAATTCGAGCTACTCGGTACAGGAGTCAATTGTTTAGGTGATTCGGCTATAACAGTCACATTTGAAGCACTCACCATACTAGTTGTAATAAGGGAGACAGTCTTATTTTTCATTGATAGGTTCAACAATTCAGTACACAACTTTACTAAAGTTGTAACTTTAACAATTTCAGTGCCCTGTACACACTCATTAGTTATTTTTTCCACAGTAACTGGCGCGTCAGTTTCTATAAGATCGTTAGCTGTCGATTCAGGTTCATCACAGAACGTTCTATCTGAATCTTCTAAATCGTAGTTATTATTCTCGGGGGAGGTGGTAGTCGACTGAGGTTGCATAGTATCTGCTGGTTGAAATTGATTATTAGTTATTTTTTCCACAGCAACTGGCGCGTCAGTTTCTATAAGATCGTTAGCTGTCGATTCAGGTTCATCACAGAACGATCTATCTGAATCTTCTAAATCGTTGCTATTATTCTCGGGGGAGGTGGTAGTCGACTGAGGTTGCATAGTATCTGCTGGTTGAAATTGATTATTTATATTATTAATTTCATCCGGTAACTGAATGAAATCATGTTCTTGAAATACACCACGATCTATCGGGTAAATTCCTGTGGCGCGAAATCCATTTATTGCAAGATCAGCACGTTGTGACTTTATATAGGCACGACCAAATATTTCTGCAATATCGTATTGGGTAGCAGCTTGAGTTTTCAAGCGTACCCACTGGCGAATTTCTTCAGCAAAGTACTTTTTAAAAGGCCCCATGAAAGTGCGATCGAGAGGCTGAATTTTATGGCTTGAATGAGGTGGCAACGATAAAAGCTGCACGTGGTTAGCCCTTGCCAAATCTATAAGTTCAATATTACGAGTGTGGCTAGTGTGGCCATCTAATATCAAAAGCACAGGCGAAGAGGAGGAAGGCTTCACAAACATTATAAAATGCTTAAACCATTTTGTAAAAAGGTCTGTTTGAATCCATCCTGATGGGTGGCATGCGTAAATAGCACCGGGAGGAGCTCCTTTCATCAAAAGTGGATGGTCTCGTTTTCGAGGGAAAATCATCATTGGGGGCACATATGTACCACTTGCGCTCATAGACATAACACAAGTAATTGTTGACCCTCTTTCAGCCGACGTTGTAGCAGCAATTTGTCTTTTTCCTTTCTTTGCTAACACTTCAGGCAATTTTGAAGGTACGACAGTAATCCCTGTTTCATCTACGTTGTAGATATTGTTAGCAGAGTAGTGGTGTTTGTCCATTGCCGTTTCTAGTAAAGTGAAAAAGTGATCGACGTCCTCTTTATTAAAACCCCGTAATCTAGCGAAGGATGTACCCGTGGGGCGACGGAAAGACACTTCGGGATGTCTTCGGAGGAATAAACGCAGCCAAGTTTTTCCAGCAGCTTCCTTGTCGTTAGAAAAATTATGCTTCAGTTTATTTTTTTCAGCCAATTGATATGCTAGTGTCATAATATCACGACGTGTTAGTCCGAAGCCTGCGGCCTCCATTTCTAGTATGTATTCAACCAAATCTGTCTCAAATTTATCAGGAAAGATGGCTTTTCGACCCAATTTTGAATTTGTCACTTCATGCAAAGGCTTATCTTTTTGTTGACATAACCGTATTAGTGTGGTTTTTGGAACACCAAATGTTTTTGATGCTTTTAAATAGCCCATTCTTTGTTCTTTTATGGCTAGTATAGCCATGGTCATAGAATCTTTATCCCATTGCTGTCTGATTTTTAATTTTGATGCCATGGTTTTTACCTAATAACAAAACAAAACACATATTATAATATGGACCACATATTTACAATATGGACCACTGGATCTAAATATGGACCACTGGTCCATATTTAGAAATAACTTAGTAGTCCATAATATAAAACGATGACTTTTTGAGGTTATAAAATTGCAAAAAAATTTTGAAGCAAAGTACGGTTACAAGCCACACCACAAACATATCTCTATAATACAAGGTTTCTAGAATAAGTATGGTTGAATTTAAAGCAATAACAATAAAATAGTAACACTCTTAGATAACATACCAAAAATCTTCATCGAATTGAACAAAAACACAAAAATGTCTGCCACAAAATTGTAAGCGGTCGTACTTCCCTAAGTATCGAGAGGCACTGAGAGGCGCGCGGGGTGAGCGCCTAGAGCGTTGCTAACTTCACTTAGCTGTGACATCTAGCGAGTTCTAACGGTGGTCCATATTATATGACTAGTCCATATTTAGAGAACTTACTACGATACGCAAAAGGATGCTGCTGCCCACCTGCAGCTTCTGTTCACAATCCCTTAGTCGCCTCCTACGACACCCACGGGTAGAGATGGGTTGGTAATGTTCTTTGCTTGCTTCACACGGGACCTTTCTCCGTGCTGTTGTTTTTTGCTTCTAACAAGATTTTTTTTCGCAAACTGTATATTAGTGTGCGTGCGTGGTGACAGTGAACGAAATAAAACACGCGCGCCCCGGACAGGTGCGGCTAAGAATATACAGAGTGTAAGGGACAATTTGGCAAAAACTGAAAGGGCATGATCAGAAAACGCAACTGAACAACTTTCAGTAAGTAAAACTTTCAAGAAATTAAACAAAATCGGCCTCTCTAACCTAGTTTGAAAATTTTGTATAGAAGTTTTATTTTCTGAAAGTTTTACTCACTGAAAGTTGTTCAGTTATGGTGAATGATCATACCCTTTTAGTTTTTGCCAACCTATCACTTAAACCCTGTATAACGGTGAAGCTAGCTAGTGGTTCTTTACGCATAATGTAATATTTTGAATAATAATTTAGTTTCTCTACATTTTTATACAAATACTCGTAGTTATGTCTAAAGGAATCAAATAATGTTAAATCAAAAGAATAGTTTCAATCAAGATATTTTATGAACTTAAATACTTAACTATCATAACATTACGAAGTAACAGTCTATTTTATTTACTTAAAAACAAGTACCTACTAACTAGAACATTATGAAGCACTATAAAATTTCCGACATCGATAGTAGCTTTTTTAATTAACAAGTAGCAAAGTAAATAAAGCATTAGCTGGTAAGTACATACCTACACATCATCCAACAAAATACTATCAGTCAAAACCACAAAGCTACGATGTACGGTCAACCGCTTGTGGGTAGAAACTTTTTCAACTCTATTACCACGCCATAAGGTCCAAAAGTGTTTCTACCGAAGTGCGGCCGTGTGTACTAGATGATATTATTAGTAGTACAGTGTTTTAGACTATAACCTCCTTTGGTTGTTCCAGCAGCTGTCGACACCGAGCCAGCTCGACGCTTATTGCCGCAAGAGCCTTCTCCACTTGTACCGCAGTAGTTGGTGCAGCTTCTGTAGCGGTTCTGTAGAAATACCCATAAATATGTAAATTTCCCTCATCAACACTATTATTGAAGATAAATAGATTATTTGCTAAATAGGGATGTATCTCATTTCCATTCAATTTTATCCACCGGCTAATAGATCATTGTGTCACTTTACAAATACTGCTTAAGTATTAATGCTAGAGATTAAAAACTGAAAAGCATATACTTAGTAGATGTTAATATTGGTACCTTTTGTTTTCAGTAGTTGGATTTATATCGTAACTTGGGTATGTAGTGTTGTCTGAAAAAAAAAACGTAGGTTATTTTACAAAATAACACAATTCTATATTAATTCTAGGGAGACTTTTACGGCCATCAACTATCTGGGCCATGAGTCATGACTGACTGATCTATCAACGCACAGCCCAAATAAAAACTTTTGCTCTAGAAACTTGAAATTTCGCACAGAGATTCATAGGAAAGGATTTTGAGAAATTGTATCCTCCTTACGAACCCACGAAAATTGACGCGAATAATAATACTTACTCGTAAATAAACCTATCGACAAAACAACTAACGAAGAAGACATTGCTCCAAATCTCACATGTGATTGATTCAATATTCAAACGCAACTAACATATCTTTGGTAAAATTATCTCTGAAAACCTCTCTGATAGTTGTTCCACCCATGAAAATGAACAACTTATATTCTACATTTTTTTTATAAGTAAAAAATCTTTGGTTAGTTCTTCTTTTCTCCCGTCACAAGCCATTTCATATGGAGAAGAAAAAAATAAATTTTACGTGATGTTCAGTTTGGAGCAAGAACTGAATAGGTTCAGAGGTATTATCATAACATCCCATGAAACGTCCACTATACAGGACAAGGAGCTCCCTCCAAAAGTCCAGCTTTTGCTGGAACAATGTGGAGGGTAAGTACCATACTATTATTTAATCTGTGACCATATAGTCACCACGCTTGTTAGCGTTACGGCTGGCACCATGGACCGCGGTTGTTGGTGACAGCAGAATGAAGGATGATACGATACACAGAAGGATGCTGCTGCTCATCCTCTGGTTCGTTAACCCTTAGTCGCCTCTTACGACACCCACGGGAAAAGACGGGAAAAGACGGGTTGGTACTATTCTTTGCCGGTACCACACAGGTCCAGAGGTATACCAGAACCTAAATAAGTTAAGTTGCCTTATACTTACTTTGTTTTGAGATGAAATGTGGCATTTCTCCCTCGCTTAGAGAGTATGCGATATTTCCCGTCGGAGTAGAAGTAGACGTGGCCATAGTAGTTGCGTCAGTGTAGGTAGTCGTCGATTTATCCTCCCCGGGTGAACGTCTTGAGCATGTTTGGTTTGAGTGAGTATTTTGCCGCGGCGCTGGAAGAAAGCATGGTTATACAACGTGTTAATGGTAACTTACTGGTACTTTTCTTAGGCGGCACCACACGGAATTTTAAATCCGACTGCATTTATAGTACGATACACGGAAGGACGCGGCTGTCCATCCTCCGGTTTACAAACCCTTAGTCGCCTCTTACGACACCCACGACTAGAGATAGGTTAGTACTATTCTGGAACAAGTACCTACGATAATATTTTTTAGTCTTAGTCTTTACGTTCTTGTATTTTTGAAAAAAAAAAACTTACTATTTTCTGTTTGCACATTGGTTTCCTTTTCAGAAGGTAGATCAGTCATTGTCGATATCTCTTGGTCTGTGTTTTCAGGCGAAGTCGCTCTCGAAAAGGTTTTAACCTCAGCTGAGGCTTCTATGGTATATGTATGCGGTTCCGTACCTATATTCACTATAGAGAAAATTATTTTTAATTCATTAGGTAGTTCCTTTTGTGTTTTTTAAACAAGTTGTAACAGAAAGGGTATATCAACCCTGAGGGATATGACTCTGACCATGAAACAGAACAACTTTCCCCAAAATATAACTTTCGAAATACGAAAAAAAAATTATTAACTTCCCATACATATTGCTCTACTAGCTGATTCAGTTTCTTCGAGGTCAAATTTCTTTATCATATTTCGACCTACGTTTCTTAGGGAAAGTTGTTCAGTTTCATGAGCAGATTCACATCCTTCAGGGTTGGTATACCCTTTTTGTTACACCTTGTATAATTATAAAGAAACCATAATTTAAGGTGATCTGTGACGGCCAGCTTAGATCCGAACGCAACTAGATGGAGCCACTGCTGCAAATATAAGGTTTCATTTTTTTTATGCAATAAGTACCAACTATATATGTAGAAAAAGTTGATTAGCGTAAATTTCATGCTGCAACTGTAAGGGTAGATGTGTTCCACCCTTACAGGTAGTGTTAAATGTTGATGTTAAAATGTAAAAATGTTAAAAGACCAGGCTTCAAGATGTTGTATTTATAATTTACTTTATCTACACTCATGTCGTAAACTTTGAAATATGATTCAAAAAGTTGATACGTAAGGATGTATATTACGCAGAGTATATATAAAAAATTAAAAAGTTACCATTACGTAACGATTTTTGTATGAAAATTTTGCAAAGGTGTTACGTAATTTAATTTTTTAATCATTACATAACACTTGCATACAATTCTCCTTGAATCTAAACTTTTTTTAAGAAGACTGAATATAAGGTCTTTTAGAGAGCCCGTTAGTAATATATCAGTTTTTCTTAGTAGCTGTCAAATATCAGTAGCATATTACAAAGTGTACCATATAAATAACCTATTATTTTGGAGCAGTTAGAGTAACAGTTACTATAGTTACAATTATTTCATCTGTGGCTCAAAATATGCGCGCGCAGCCTGAAATTAGAAAGGACTTGGAAAAAGATATTAGATTTGCCGCTATTTTCAAACATTTACCTATTTCAAGTATTTTGTGCCCGTGAAAGTAATGTGAAAGTTTATTGAAAAAGTAGATAAAGTGGTGCAGTCAGGATACTGCACTCACACCAGAAGATACTCAATAACTTATGATCTTCTCTCATATTAGTCTAGGACATTTTACGACATAACCTACAATGAATTGGGAAAGAATGAAAATCTAAAAGAAAACCATGTTAAGAAAATGTTCTGCTTGTATATTTCATAGAAGACCTAGCGGATATATTAAGGCGGCTTCTATAGACTTATATCAGAACTGTAGTATACATAATATAAGTTGCCTTTGTTGTTTACTTACTTTTGTTTAATTTTTATAAGTAAGTACCTACCTTTTGTATGAGTGAAGATAAAGTAGTATACGCAACTGCATATAATATGGTATTAAAACACTCGTTTGATGCTATTATCACACTCTGCTGCGCCTCGTGTGATAAACCCAAACTCGTGTTTTAATAACCAGTTTTATATGACAGTTGCATAAACTACTATTACACACTGGTACTTAAATGTTATAAAAATATTGAGAAAAACTTAAAGAAATATTTAAAATTATATTCTGTTATTAATGTTAATGTTGCGCGAGCTGGTTGACAACTATTTTTTATACATATTTTACTTAGCGCCGCGAGTTGCTGAAATCACATTTTTGGTGTGATATTCAGGTCGCTTGTAGTAAAGTCCAATGTAGGGTCGTTGACCGTACAGCAACTTCAAAGCCTAACAATAATTTCGATACAAAAAATATCTCCATATGTCAAGTAAAGTCAATTACTCTCGTCAGTCGTGATTTACATGAGTACGATCACTCACACATGCACACAAAGCACAACCGTACAGTTTTGACCGCACGCCCACAATCGTAATATTGAACCAAAAATTGCTAACACAAACTAGTACTTTCAGTACATTAACTGTATTTTTGTATTAATCGGCGAAAAATGTAACTAAAAATAGCAGTATTCGTTCGTTTTTCAACAGAATTTTATGTCCCGCGTAAGAATGCAAGTCATTTGAGTTTTTGTATGGAAAATGGATCACCTTAAGCGCAAAGACAGAGCGAGATCGTCGCTATGAATCTCAACGAGAACCTCGGTGATGACAGTCTCCGCTTCACATTGACGCGAAAATCTCGCGGTACTCCATACAGTTGGGTTCTCGCTTCGCTCCTTTCTCACGAGCCAAAAACCGAGAACAAGGCGAGAACCGGCGAGAAGAAGAGAAGAATATGTGAATCGGCCCTACGTTTACGTTTCTCTTGCTTTTCTCGCTTCCTCGCGAGATTCTCGCCTGAATGTGAAGCTGGGTAAAAGACAGCATGATAGTTAACATAACATTAATTTTACGTAACCTCTCTGAGTACAGCAGTAAGTTACAATTATGTTGCAGTCAGTTAAAGCTAATTCATGTATGTAGCAATCTACGCTGAATAACAAAGAAAACGTATCGGTTGTTTTTCCGCCAGCTCAAAGTAATCGTCAATATCTTATCCAAATCGAATAAAATAATATGGATCTGATTAGTCAGATCTTTAGATAAGAACCTTGTCAACAGATTTCCGGAATATTGTACACATCTAAAATTTTCAGTAAAATAGGCGTCACAAAAAAAAATATCATTGAAAATATGTATGGGAAGATTGACGAAAAGTAGTGTTTTTTCTCTAAAGTGATGTACTGATTTTCTCTCTTTCTGGTTACTGCAGAAAGGCGTGATCTTCGAGAGATTTGCTAAAGATTTGATTCATCAGATTCGTATTTTTATTCGATTTGGATAAGATATTGACTATTAATTTGAGCCCATCATTGTATCGATTACTTTGACCCGTTTTTTTAGTTCTTCAGTATAGAATTTATTACTAATTTATTACCAAATATGGATTCCAATACGATTTTTTTTTATAAACTATGGAAACAATACACTAAATTTTTTCTAACATACTTTGAAAACTCCGAATCTACAGGGTGGAAACGACAAGTGATCTCACTCGATTATTTTTAAACTTTACAAGCCATTGAAAAACTGGTTACCGATCCTGAAAGTGCTTCAAGAGGTCTATCAAACGGTATCAATAATAGGTTACAGAATAAACTGGATCTATCCGAAAATTCAATGTTTCCAACTTCCATACATTTGGTACAGCCACAGGACACTCCTTTCTTAAGTAAGATCTCTTTTGATACAAACAGAGTTCTCTGAGTTTACAGAGTTCCCAACTAGCACATTGGCTGAAATAGCAGCCTATATTGCAGCTCTTAGCAGTACAGTAGCGCTATAGGAGTTCGGATAGTGGTTTTAAGTTCTACTATTGCTTCTGCAACTGCTCATAGCTGCAAATATCACTAGAGGTAGCAGATACGGACCCTAATGCAACTATAGGCTTTATAAGAGTTCATTTTATAACCCATTTACCGTCTATAGCTTTAAAAGAGAGTTAAAACATGTATGTTAAAGCTTATAGCTGCTAACAAGCTTCTATTCCCACTGCTGTTCAACTCAGAACTGCATAAGGACATTAATTGCAGACTTTATAACGGTACTGCATAAACGCTATATTTATCACTGGTTTGCCACTGAAAGCTTTATTGCAGAAGTTATTTTCACTTTTGCGCAAACTTAAGGAGCAATGCGATCGACTGTACTACTAATAGCGGCATTAAGGCTTCATAGTAGACGCGGTAGCGTAATGGATGTTGCCTTCTATTTCTGAACACGTTCTGCGCCGCTATTTTTATTGGAGAAATCACGCGGTTTAAAAAAGAAATTGAGCTACATAAAAGAAATATGGATCCGAAAACATGGAAATTAAAACTAAGAACTGGTGGATTTCGCAGGAAAGTAAGGAATGCTTATCAAAATATACAGAAAATAAAAAAAGCAACTGCGTTTGAGGATTCTGTTAATGAAATATTTAATAAAACGTAAGATTTTTTTTTTCAATTCAATCCTTTTAGAATAATTTAGCTTTCATTTATAAAACTCTATTTATTAAATTTATTATTCAAGGAATTCATTGGCAACAGACAAAACTGATGCGCCAAGTTCGAGTTCAATGAACACAAGCGAGGGTCCCGTAGATTTTGTTTTCCCAACTTGTGACAACGGATCAGTATCGGAGAAAGAGTAAGTTGTAGCTTGGTGTGGGATGTTCTAAAATAAAGTAAAAACCTTTTTTGCTTATTGCTTTCATTTGTAAAACTATAATCATTTAATTTATTATGCAAGGGATTCATTGGTAACGGACAAAAGTGATGCGCCGAGTTCGAGTTCAATGAACACCAGCGAGGGTCCCGTAGATTTTGTTTTCCCAATTTGTGACAACGGATCAGTATCAGAGGAAGAGTAAGTTTTAGCTTGGTGTGGGATGTTCTAAAATAAAGTAAAAGCCTTTTTTGCGTATTTATTGTTTCTTTATTCTAGATGCAATAATGTGGACTCGGACTCTGACAGCGATATCGAATATAAAGAGAATATGATTGCAGCAAAATGGAGCTATCGCGATCAAATACGAATTTGGGCGCTGACACACAAATGTAGCCATGCAGCTTTAAAAGATTTATTTAAAATTTTGAACCAAGTAAATCCTAATGCTATGCCTAAAGATCCACGCTCACTACTTGGTACACCAAGAGAAATTGCAATAAACATCGTTGATCCAGGGGAATACTGGCACAACAATTTGAAAAATATTGTCACAAATACTTTAGAAAATTCGAAAGTCTTACTAGGAAGTATATCAATTTTAGTGAACGTAGATGGAGTACCTATTTACAAGAGCTCAAAACAACAATTTTGGCCAATATTGTGCAGTATTTTTGAAATGCCTCGCTTAAGTCCTATTATTTGTGGAATCTATCTAGGTTCAGCTAAACCAAAAGATATGGATGAATATTTTAAAAAATTTAATGAAGAAATGAACAGTATGCTTCTCGACGGCATCACCATACGAGAAAGAAAAGTGTCAGTGTCATTGAGATGCTTCGTTTGCGATTCCCCTGCCAGAGCAATGTTAAAAGGTAGGTACAGTTCACGAAATTTAAGTTGACCAGATTTATCATACAAATACTATGAGAAAGCCGGTCGATTTAAATTTCGTGAACTATTCTACGCTGCTATCTGCCCTAATATGTGATTAAGAGCGATGTGATGGGTGGAGTTGTGAATGGGTACTTTGTATGATTTAGAGTGATGTGATGGGTGGAGTTTTGAATGAGTACTTTGTGTGATTTAGAGCGGTGTGATGGGTGAAGTTTTGAATGAGTACTTTGTGTGATTTAGGGCGATGTGATGGTTTAAGTTGCAAATGAGGATTTGGTGTGATTTAGACCGATGTGATGGGTGGAGTTGTGGAGTGTGAGTACTTTGTACGATTTTTTAATAATATTACATAGTCCCCACTGTGACCACCTGTCACCCACAAATCATAGAACTGCCCATGTGTTAATCCAGCCAGAGTGTATCCCATATTCATATCTTCTTACCAAATTTTATCGGCTTCAGCCGTTGAGATGTAAAAAAGTGTCAAACATACACACTTACAAACTTTGCATTTATAATATTAGATCTACAGTTTTTTTGGACCCAGTGTCTCATGTAAGTATATTTTTTTTTAGGTGTGTGTAACTATAACGGAAAGCATGGTTGCCTTAAGTGTACAGTTGTGGGAGAATATTCGCATGTGTCACACACTGTAATATTTCCCGACACCAACTGTCCATTACGGAATGACAAGGATTTTAGAGAAAAGAAGTATGGAAACCATCACAAATTCGACTCGCCTTTATTAAAACTACCGATCGACATGATAGAATCATTTCCCGTTTCTGATTCCCTTCATTTAATTGACTTGGGTATAGTGAAAAGATTGATGATTGGATGGCGAGATGGGAATTTCGGGAAAAAGGTTACTAAATGGCATTCGAGTGATATCCACGTAGTTAATGCTTTCTTAAACTCCTGCAAAACTCCAACTGAGATCCATAGAGCTGTTCGAGGGTTGGACTGTTTAAGCCATTGGAAAGGATCAGAATTCAGAACCTTCTTTCATTATTTGAGTTTGGCGATATTACCAAAAGTGTTAAAGCAAGACGCTATGCAACACTTTCTGACTTTATTTTGCGCAATAACAATTTGTTCTAGTGAGGAGTATTTTCCATTGCTATCTTTGGCAGAGCAACTATTGGAATACTTTACGAAACACTATAAGGATTTTTACGGCATTGACTATTTAACTAGTAACGTTCACAACCTAACTCATATTGTTGCTGAAGTTCGACGATTCGGAACGTTACAAACATTCAATGCATATAAATTTGAAAACAAATTATACTTGATCAAAAATTTATTAAGACAAGGTAATAAACCACTTACTCAAATTGCTAAAAGACTTAAAGTGTACGAAATTTTGGAACATGAACAATTTATTGATGAGACACATTTTAATTACCCGTATGTAAAAAAATCCACAAATAATTTAGTTTTACATTTTAATGATTTTATTTTATCCAATCAGAGGGCAGATAAATATTTTTTTACTGTTAAAAAAGAAGTGATGGAGGTTAAAAGCATCAAAGTCGTAGAAAATCAAATATATATTTATTGTAAGAAATTTGATAATTTAGTAAATGCTTTTGACCTTCCAATCTTTTCCTCTCATCTAAATATTTTCAAAAGTAACTATGAATCAGTTGTAAGTCCAGAGTACGTGTGTTTGCCTGGTGATGTTAAGTGTAAAATGGTAGTCACTCGATTTGAATCCGATTTATATTTTGTTCCCTTACTACATACATTGTAGGTATGGTGGTTGTATGATTGTATACTTAAGTGAATTCAAATAAAAAAAGAAGGTAAAATCAACTTGTTTTATTTAATAAAATTGACATAATTTGAATAACTAAACTAAGTAAATTCTGAAATTACCATTTAACAAATAATTATAACATGATAAATCAACTCAAACAAAATATTTTACTTAAAAAGAAACATGTTTCTTTGGCGAATTAACCCTTTATTCTAATGAACAACAAAATAAAAAGAACTGCATTTGTTCGTAGATACTGACAAAAATATTTTACATATTATGTCGATTTAAATTGTTGCCAAGCAGTTCAA
Organism: Athrips mouffetella; assembly: GCA_947532105.1. NCBI lineage: Eukaryota > Metazoa > Arthropoda > Insecta > Lepidoptera > Gelechiidae > Athrips > Athrips mouffetella. Next base: position 30,458,992 of record OX383960.1, on the reverse strand, counting down.
CAAAAGACCAAGTTGGCCCTTGCCAATATTTATATTTAAGTATTTAAGTAAAGTCTTAGACACAAAATATGTACTACAAACAGGCCAGTCAAAACTAGGATAAGTCTAAAGTAGCAATATAAATGAAACAGTAAAAACGTGAATAGAAATTTCTTATAAAAAATAATAGGAATGACTCATACTCGTACATTATCATTAATGATACAAATGCTTAGAGCAACGAGATCTCGAAAATTACTCATAAGGTCTTTGTCTCAATAAAAGTAAACAAATTTAAAAAAAAATAAGAAAGAATAATTAATGATCTGGAACATGGTTGTCTCCAGATTCATTAATTGCTGCTTCTTGGGGAGATGGTTCTGCTCGGGGAGCTGGTGCTTCTCGGGAAGTTGGTTCATCTTGGGAAGTTGGATCATCTCGCGAAGTTGGTTCTGCTCGGGGAGCTGGTGCTTCTCGGGAAGTTGGTTCATCTTGGGAAGTTGGATCATCTCGCGAAGTTGGTTCTGCTCGGGGAGCTGGTTCTTCACGGGAAGTTGGTTCTTTTTGAGAAATATTTTCTCGGTTTTCTTCATAAGCAACAAGATCTTGGGCTTCGTTGGATATTACTTCATCTGAAGAATCATTAACCGGATTTTCACCAATTTTCTGTCTTTTGTGACTAGTTCTTGTAGTTGAAGATCTTTGTAATTTAGAATTTTTACGCTTAGTAGAGTTTTTAAGAACAGACTTAAAAAATTTTTCGTTACCAGCAATAGTGTAAGAATTGTCACAATCATACACCAATTCAAAGAATAGTTGTAGTACATTATTGTACTGTTTAAGGCATACTTTTGTGCCTTCTCTTGCGCTACCAGACCAAGAACATTTAGTTAGAAACTCTCTGGTAAAAAACACATCAACCAATTTATACGCGCAGTTTTCGGCTTTGTCTCTTTGGCACACAATGCTGTATTTCATTTTGTATTCCTGTTTCATTTTGTCGTCATTCAAAATCCTTTCTAGGTTCGAAAGTTCTTCAAATTTGGTTATGGGACGCAAACAGAAACGGCTGTTTTGTATGGTGTGTTTTTCACCAAATTTTGTCACTTGTGTTTGGGTCTTGTTCTCGTATTTGCCTGCAATGAATGTATCTAATTTTACAGAAATTTCGGCCATAGCCATGAGAATGTTTTGTTGATTGTCTAATACTTTTTTGTAGTTGCTTTTAAGTAATGAAAGATCGTTCAAAATATCTCCTTGATTTTTGTAAATCTCTACTTGATTACTGGTTATTCTGACTATATCTGAAGAGTTCATTGCAATTAGGGGAACATCGTTGGCAGTAAGTTCAAGTGTAGTTTCATTTGTTTCATTTACTGGAGGTGGAGGTTCATTTAGTGGAGGTGAAGGTTCATTTAGTGGAGGTTCATTTGGTTGAGGTGTAGAATCATTTAGTTGATGTGTAGAATCATTTGTACCAACAACATACGACGTTGTAGCAGCACCACGATCCAAGGCCTAAAACAATGAAAACATGGTTGTAGTCAAAAGAAAAAATGGATCTAAAAAATCCTACTACGAGCTACGAGAGACAGGCTAACAAAATGTGTCTACATGAAAAATCTTCCGTCTATCTATCTGTCTGTTCGTATGTCTATTCGTCCGTCCGTCAGTTTGTCTGTCTGCCTGTACGTCACACACACACACATATACATACACGCACAAACACACCCCTACACACAAACACACACACACACTCATTTACTACCGCTTTTAATTTTTTATTAATTTTTCGGTAAAACACGTTTTCTCTGTACAAAAACAGTTTACCAAAACTAGTTTTCACCAGGGTAAACGCGTTTTAACTAAAAACGAATTTTTTGGGCCGCGTTTAGACGATACGCGCCCGCCTCGCGTCCACCCCGCGCTCAGCACGCGTTCACCCCGCGCTCAGCACGCGTTCACCCCGCTCGCTGACTTTGCGCTTGTGTTAAGGCGGGCACAACGCGTAGGGTCACTTCACACCGAGACGCGACGCGACGCAGCGCGCACATTTTAATAAAATGGACTTATACTACACGAAAATATACTATATACATTATATATATATATATACTTGTACATTTTAATATACTACACGAAAAGATACACATTCAGAGTACGCTGACCACGCAGCGCTGCGCCGCGTGTTCAAATATGTATCTTTTCTTATAGTAAGTATTAGTCGTCCCCGCTCGACTGTTGTTTTGTAAGAAAACTGCAAATCTATCTACAGAATTGCCGTTTGGCACACGCATACTAGAGGCTAAAAGAAAATTTTTGATCCGCAGTTCTTAAAAAAAATTCTCTTAGGAGAAGAGTAATAAAGACTTCTTTGTTTTTGTATGCAAAAAAAAATGATTTTTAAAATCCTATCGTGTGGGATATTAAATGAAAGGGCTTTCCAAGCCGATTCTAAAAATATAGCACATTATTACATTTTAGCCACTTATTTTAAATTAAGCCACAAAAAATTTTCGAAACATACCAAGTTTGGGCTCCTCCAGACACGAGTTGTTTGAATGTTTTTTTGTGAAATAGACTTGAAATGATGCTCAATACCCCCATATCCAACCTCGAGAAAACAATTTTCAATATACTTACATTTAGTATTTTTTTTGGAATTTTTCATAACACTAATTTGCAACATGTGAATTGAATATCATAGTGTGTTATATTTTCAGAACCGGCTTGGAAAGATAGATAAGGTACATCCCAATTTTTTTCTTTGTAATAAATTAAGTATTTTAGTCTGTAAGTGTACGTATTTTTTGTTACAACTGTATTATAAAGTTATGAGTTCTTAGTGTTTTATGTAAATTATATTTTTTTTGTTAAATCTGTGCAGATTTATGATTCAAGAAATAAAAAGTTTGAGTTTTAATTGAATTTTTGGTTTGTTTTTGGAATTCAAATATTTCTCGAACGGGCAACTTTGGGTGTGCGCTCATAGTGTAGGAATATAGTCAGTAAGCTATACAATTATCCTAAAATCGTTTCGAAGCAAGACCTCTCAAGACTTACTGGAAAACCTTTTCATACAACAAATTTAGAAAACATTATTTTTTTTTTAGAAACCGCCAAATTTTACACAAAAACTTTCAATAACATGTTTTCATAAGTAAGATAAGATCTATCGATGAGTATTTTTTAAAATGCATTTTTATAAAATAAGTTGCTATGTCCGCCATACATATGCCAGTTTCGACCCACTGTGCGTCGCGTCGCGTTGCGTCTCGGTGTGAACTAACCCTAGCGGGTCCTGCGCAGGTTCGAATTCTGAACACGGCCCACATATAAGTATTTATTAAAATATACGTAACTTAACCACTAACGTTACTGGAAATTATATTACTGCCAATGGGAATATTACAGGGAATTATTAAATTAGGAAAATATCGACGCTAAGAAGCAAACACGTGGTAACCCGCAATAGGATAAACTTATATTTTTTATCATTACTTTCGCATCAACAGAGTGCTAGGAAAAGTATTCCGTTCCTTCAAACCACGTGTTCTACTCATGAAACTGAACTACTTTTCCCAATGATCATAGGTAGAAATAAGAAAAAAATTATGTCACATACAAATTGAGATGTCAGCTGATGCATTTTCTATGTATTTACTTCACGTATTTCGATTTATCAAACACTGATTTTGAAAAGTATAATGTGAACTACAACACGTCTGCTCGCGTCGGCTACTCAATGTACACTGACTGAACTGACTGAGCCGCCGCGCCGCGTAAACATCAAAGAAGCGTCGGCGGCGTCGGCAATGGTCAAAGGTAGTAAGTATGCAATGTGTTTTACCTATAATCTTTAGTAGTGATGTAAAACAAAGTAGGTGTTTATAAAAAACGCCCATATTGAAAATCGCATTTTAGTCACAACACAATCACTTGACATACGTATTTTTTTCCGATTCTAATGACTTAGTAGGAATAGAAAAAATATGACAATGTTTGCGGGTTACTATGTCTTTGCTTTCAAGCGCCCAAATTAAAGGAGGGATGGTAATATATAATATCGAGATAATAAATAAATATAAATTTAAGTATTTTACTTTTGTACCTGTTGGGCTATAATGTTGAAATTGGCGAAATTAATGTTTTGCGGCGCTGCTGAATCTAATCTTTCCTGGTCTGTTGTGGTACTGCTTTGTAGCATGTCATTCAATTGCTCTTCTGCAATTTCGTAAGTTATAATATTTTTTCTTTTGACAGTGCAGCTCATGCTGTACCAGCCATCATCTGGCTGGCTTTCCTCGATTTTGCTCAGCTTCTTAGCTTTTTTTTTGGGCCATCGTACAACTCCCTTCTTCTCCCATAAAGATGGGCAAATGCAGAGTTCTGCTCGCTGTTTAGATTCGTCATAGGTTTCAACTATTTTAAAAGGCATTCTGAAAACATGGTATGACATAGTATTAGACAATTGAAAGAGCGAAAAATTTATGAGCAGTAACAAACGGTCATCAAATTTTAGGGTTTTTAACGTATCTAACGGATCTCTAAAAAAGTAACCATTCCTGGGGTCCAATAGCCGCAGTAAGAACGAAATAAAAGGTATTGTAAAGACTTGAACTGCATAAGTGGTACAGATATTACTTGGCTCTTCAGAAGAGTGGAACTTAATGCTTTGGCGCGCAGTGAGGATGTATTAAGGTTGAAATTGCAGGTTAAGGCTGCTTCTCATAGACGCCATGTTTACAAGACAATCATTTATCATTACTTGAGTAATTTATAGGTTTTTAACACAATTAAATAGTAAACATGATTAAACATTGAATCAGCGACATACTAAATACAAATGTACTCAAGTATGTACTTTAAATGTTTTTTTGGTATGCTACATGTATTATGTTTACACTAATATTTCACATATTTTACGACATTTCCTAATAATTATGGAGGCGCGCTAGAAATACTCCAATAATATCAACTAAATGCACGATAAACTACTCTGCGTTTTGAAAAAACTTGTACATAATACAAAATATAACTCAAAAATACTTTACCTTCACTGCAGTTAATATATTTATTATTCAATATGTCTTCTGTCTTCTCTTCGACTCGCTGGAATAACTATTACACAAATAAAAATGCAAAAGACATAGGTTATAATAACGAACTCTGTAGAACTCTGTGAAGGCAAGTGAATGAATGATCAGCGATCCTTATGCGTTCATAGTTCAACCTATCATTCATTCAATAAGTGCCACAAGAGCTTTAGTACGGTAATAGTATTAGCTGCAGCTCTTAGAGCGCTGTTGTGCCACTCTTGTGAAGTTTTAATGGAACTGTAGGTTGCAAAAAGTTGTGCCCATTTGGCTCCAAATTGGCTACATAAGGTCTGCAGTGCACGCTCTGGCGCTTGAGCTTGGCGCCTTTGGGAATAATCGGATTGGCTCCAAAGCTCTTAAGCAGCTAGTTTGTGCTAGTTGGGTTTGCCCTCCGAGCCTCCTCGTAGTCTTCTACGCCGAGATCTCTTCTACGGAGTCTTCCCTCCGAGCTACTTTACCGCTGGGACTTCTTTTACGGAGTCTTCCCTCCGAGAACTCTTTTTACTCGCTATGGTAGATGAGTGCCATGTGGCTGTACTAAATGTATGGAAGCTGGAAGCATTGAATTTTCAGATAGATCCAGCTTATTCTCTAACTTATTATTGATACTGTTCGATAGAGCTCGTGAAGCACTCTCAGGATCTCTAGTAACAAGTTTAGAAATAATTGAGTGAGATCACCTATTGCTGTATACAATCTAAAAATAACTATAAAAAATAACATAAAAATTATTAGAGAGTATACCATTATTAGTTTTAGCGATAGGATTGGGACAGTTGCATCTTCGGAACTTAGAGGCTGCAGAAGTGGTTTTAAAACAGAGAGTCCCCGAACAAGAACGGAATACTTCGACGTCTTTGCGAGGCGTTTTTGGGCAAGTACATACGTGTGCGTATTCCGCACACAGTTCTGAATTTAATGTGAGTAAGTTAATACATTGAGTAAAAAACTATTAATAATAAGATATAGTAAATGTAGCTTACCTAATTGGTTTTCAATGGTTTTATTATTTTGAGACGATATGTTTTTCGATTTATCATTATTGAAATTCAAAGGCTTGTTAGCAGCAACCTCAGGTCTGGAAAGAAGAGAATATTTAGCAGAATACGCTTCGTCTTCAGAGCTGTAGTAAGGGTGTTTCTCATTGGCGCTGAAAATCAGCTTTTCTTGGGCAGAAGGCCTACGGTCCGTTTTTCTCGAAGTAAGTTCTGATTCAACAAGTAGACTCTCGTTAGGCTCATTGTGAAGTATTCCATGTAATTTAAACTGATCATCAACGATATTGTTTTTATTACTAGGAAGGCTTTCGTGTCCCTGGCTCGATGGAATAATATTCATCTCTGAATAAAATGGAGCTCGATCTGCAAGTGACCCTTTATTTTCTTTATAAACATCTTGAATGTCTGTTCGACTGTCACGATTTTCATTTTTTGGAGGTCTGTGCTCGGACAAGTCGACTTCTTTCAATTTTGTAACCATCTCATTTTTTCTTTTATCTAAGTCATCACTTTTTTCCTTTCGATTGATATTATCTACTAGTCCTTCTAACATTTCTTTTTCAGTAGTTTTTGCAGGCACCATGCTACTTTGCCTTTCGGCACTCTGTGTGGTTGCTATATCTTCCTCCGGTATCGAAATTCTTTTTTTGGGTTTGGTTTGATGAGCAGTTGATAACGTAGCATTTTCCGCACTTGGTTTCCTAGGAAAAATGGCATATTCCTCGTCTAAAACTCGATGATACTCCTGTTTTGTTGTCTCACCATTTTTTGCGTTCTGGTTATCATAGCACATACATTTCACCGATGTTTTTTTCTTTGGCCGCTTAGTACTTGACGCCTTTGCACCTGTTTGTCGCTCATTTTTTAAATTTTCAGCTGCATAGTCCGCGATGTAACGTTGAACAATCTTGGCACTTTTAGCTGTTGAAAAATTTCCTTCGTTGGCATAAGGAACAGCCCTTAAGTTCTTAGTCTGCGTCATCGTATTTGGAGCACCCTGATTGATATTCGTTCCTTTGATAGACTGAGCCTCGTTGCCTTCTGCTGTTTCTTTTGTCAGGTCTGAAATGTCAGCTGTTGTCTCGCTTCTCTTGTCAATACGTGATATTCCTGATACTTCTGTTGACACACTCTGGCTGTCGTTTAAAAAACTGTCATGTTCTGGATAAGATTCATTTCCATCTTCTAACATATTCCTACTATCTTGTTTGTTTTCTTTCAGGATACTTATAGAGTCTCTGAGTCGTCTTTCTTGAGTAGGAACAGGTGTTTTAGATATAATTTCATAAGTACGCCCTTCCATTTCAGGGTACACAGGAATTTGGTATCTATTCTGCCCATCTTTAATCTCGGTATTTTCGTTTGATGATTTGCAATCTTCAGTGCAACCAAGCCCCTCCCTGAAAGTTTTGTTTTGTTCACGCCTTTAACTGTCAAATATCAACTACTCCTTCAGGTAAACTTTCAAAATATTCGCAAAAATTTTGAAAAAGTGAAATGTTTAACCTTCAATAATAAACTATTGGATTTTGAGTGTGTTGTGCGTCGTTGGTTCAGGAATGATGAGTTTGTTTTTTTTTTCATGCACATGATACATACGATCATTCAACATACCAATAATAACAACTTTCTATATTTTGACCTAGTAAACAATTGTACTTTTAAAACTTACTTGCCACAAGTGCTTTCGCAGCACAAAGCACTTGGAGATCCGGAAGTTTGCGTTTGGCATCTCGTGTTCAGGTCATCAGCCGAATGGGCTTCAGGCTCCAACTGTATAAGACACGTCACCTGAACAAGTTTCTTGAACCAAATTTTTGTTTTTCTACTTTACATTTTTAATTTTTCTTCTTTTAATTTTTACATGTCTAAAACTTTTATTTTCCTATTCTGTCTTAGAAGTTAATCTATGTTATCGTAAAAATTGTTGCGTTTCTCTTTGTCCTGGAATTAGAGTATATAGTGTCCCAATAAAATAGTGAAAACAATTTAAGCATGGATTTTTTCCAAAGAAACATAGGTCGAAATACGAAAAAAATTTTCGACCTCCGCTATCAGCTGACGCAGTGACTACGGGAAGATGAAATTTTCATTTTGTGTTTCGATTTAGGTTCCTTGGAAAAAATCTTGTTCGTGGTCTCAGTTACATGCTAAAATTATATCATTAATATATTAGGACCTTTTAGTTATTTTGTACGAACCTTCACAGCACATGTCTACAGAGTGTAATAAGGCAGTGTAAAAAACTGAAAGGGCTTACTTACTGAGTAGACTAAACTGAACAAATTTCAAATAAAATCTTCCTCTCCAACCATAACTACCGCTTTATTCAGGCAGCTTGTATGAAAATGTCGAAGTTTTTGACGTGAAAAAGTCTATGCTTTTGTTTGGGAGAAGGAGGAGGGGAGGGGCAGTGAGGGGGATGGGGTTAGAGGAGGGGCAGTGAGGGGGATGGGGTTAGAGGAGGAGCGGTGGGGGGGGAGGGGGGATGTGGACGAGCTTGACGTGCTCTTGAATGTACCTATCTACATAGACGTATCCACGTAACACTTTTGGATTTTTTATCGTTTCCCGACATAATATGTTTCTTCGGAAAAGTTGTTCAGTTTTGTCTACTGAGTAAGTCCTTTCAGTTTGCGGTACACCATCCTTGTATCATAACATCCCATGAAACGTCCACTACAGGACAGGGAGCTCTGTCCAGAATTCTAGCTTTTGCTGGAAAAATGTAGAGGGGAAGTACCATAGTCACCTCGCTTGTTAGCGTTACGGCTCATTTGTACGGATCGTTTTGTACAGGGACACAGAACAAAGTAATAGTACTATAACCCAATTTTTTTAACTGTGCACTTCAAGCTGAATGTCTTTAGCTTCTACAGCTATTACGGTAAGAATGGTACAAAAACCAATAAGCTAAGCTCGAAGTGGTCTTGACTGTACTTGCAATTAATAAAATTAGGGTTATCCTGACTCTACCAATACTGCAATCAAGCTAATATTTTGTCGGCTCGAAGTGCACAGTTAAAAAAATCGGGTTATATCATACAGAACGGACACTCTTCGCCCCCCTTGCAATCTACCCCGCACCCCCGCGCGCACCCGCCCGCGAAATTCTCGTGGTCCTTCTGAGGATCTTTTGTACTGAATATGCAAGCCTACGTGACCTTTCACTTTCAAATTTCAAATTCGCGCTCGATGTAGTGTCCGGGGTGAGATAGGGAGTTGAATTTTGTTTTTGAAAATTTCCAAAAATCGTATAAAGTTGGTGATTAACCCTTAAGGCGATCCGTTTTCCATACTAAATTCAAATGACTCGCATTCTTAAGCGGTACTTAAAATGCTGTTGAAAAATGAGTGTTTACCTCTATTTTTAGTTAATTTTTCTCGGATTAATACTAAGATACAGTAAATGCACCGAAAGTGGTACGATCAGTACATTAGCTATATCTTTGTATTAATCACCGAAAAAATTAACTAAAAATAGCACTATAGGGTGACTTTTAATTAGTTCTTGATAGAAAAAGGTATGAATGTACTCATGATACTGAACAACTTTCCCCAAGGAACATAGGTCAAAATACGAAAGTCAAGTTTTGACCTCCCATAGAAACTGCATCTGCTGATAGCGCATTTGGTATGGGAGGTCAAATTTGGTTTTTCGTATTTCGACCTATGCTCCTTGGAAAAAGTTGTTCAGTATCATGAGTAGATGCATACTTTTTGCTATCAAGAACTAATTAAAAGTCATCCTATATACACTCGTTTTTCAACAGCATTTTATGTCCCGCATAAGAATGCAATTCATTTGAATTTAGTATGGAAAACGGATCGCCTGAATCATTTATAGGGCAGACACCCAGGTAAAGAGTTTGGAAACTGAACTCTATTTAAATTTCTTTTTACCATAAAAGCTCAGTAGTGGTATGGTAGTGGTGAGTCAGTACCTACATTGTGAAATTATCAATTAAGTCCATTTTACAAACTTTTTAGTGGTCTCTTAAGCGACCACTGACCTATAAAGGGTTAAATGGTTTTCAACCTAATTTTTTAAAGCCTTATTTAGTTTTTATGTGGGTGGGATATCTTGTATTTATTACCTTTAGACTGACGCGTTTGGCCTCCGTTCTTGGATCGTCATAGTTTTGATGCTCAGTGGTTTCTGCGCCAGGCCTCTGTAAAGATAACGACATTGAAGATTTGGTAGATTTTTACCATGATTTTTGACATTTTGAAACTTCCCGGTGAAGAAGTTTGGTGCGCCTACATCTTCTGTACGCAGGGTACTTCCTATCAAAATGAGTTTATACCGGGTTATTTATTTATTTATTTTATAATAAAGGAGAACATAACAGGTAACAATCGGTACATAGCAAGAATAATAAATCTAATATTACATTATCTAGACTGATACCCTAAACATGTTCACACAGCATGATAAATTTTACATTAAACATGTTTGTAAAAAGTTATTTATAATAAAATTATAAACGTGTTGAATTGAGAGGATAGCTCATCTGAGGACACTTGTGACAGCGTTTTTGAATGTTGAGAGTCGAGCATCAAAAATATCATTGTTGGTGTTATTACTACATTCTTCATTATACAGGCGACATACGGGGACCCCTAGCCAAATTTTTGTATGTTACTTACAATACAAATCTGAACAACTTTTCCAAAGGAACATGGGTCGTAAAACGAATTTTGTTGTCGGGTCTCCCATACAAACCATGCCCCAGGTCAACAGATGAACTTGTATAGGACTACCAAAATTGTTTCTCGTTTTTCGACCCATGTTTCTTTGGGATAGTTGTTCAGTTTCATGTTTTCAGCAACATACAAAAATTTGGCTAGGGGTTCAAAATAACCCTGTATGTAATTCATACAGCCAGTGTCGGTTTACAATCAGCTGACGTTTTAAATTCAAAATTATTCTGCGCGTTCTTTTCTTCACTTCATATCGAGCGATCGTTCATAGATCGATAAATCTATATTTTTATTTGTAATATCGAATTATAAACGTTTGTAGGCACCAGTAATTGGTAAGTGCTTATTTATCACTTCGTTTATATTTAGGAAAATTATCAAAATTGTCTGTGATCTCTAAAGCCATGTATGTGATTTCAGGTGTCTACGCCCTACATTATAAATACCTTTGTAAATATTAAATTAAACAACTGTAAGTACACACATTATCTTCTTCTTTGCTCCTGAACCCATATTCAACCCGTTCTCCGCCACTGCAACTTCCAAAAAAAAACCGGTACTTTTAATTTTTTCATACATTTTTTGTAATTTTTGTATGAAAAAATCAAAAGTACCGATTTTTTTTATTTTTTATAGAAGGTTTGTCTCATATAGTGTAATACCCCAGCAAAGTTTCATCGACTGAGGATTTAATGCGGGTGTCTTCATACAACGATCCGCTTCGTTGCCTAGACTATGGCGTGAATTTCCACCGTTCTGTCACAGGTTGAGTATAGCCGGACACTAAACAGCGTGTAACGTTTACATGCTGTAGGTATAGTGTGCAGTGTATGCGGAGGGAGATGTATTGTTGTAATGCAGTTACGTTTTGCACAGAAAACAAAAAGAATACGTTCTTTAATGTCTATTAACTATACTTACTTGTGATTTCCTAGAGTCATCAGCTGGCTTTTCGTTCTTATCTTTGTCTACGTCCATCTACAAAACAAAACAAAGGTGAGCTTATCTCTATAAGAGATCTCTTCCAGCCAACCTAGCTGGTGTGAAAGAATGACATGAAAAGGGGCACAGGAATGTGCATTTAGAAGTGTGAAATAAGAATTAAAAAAAAATACACATGTTTTTAATAAATAGCAAACTAGCATAAAATATGGAGAGAAAAAAAAATACCTACTTATACTACACACTAATATACTTAAAATTACAATATAAATAATAGGCATATATAAAGAAGGATAAACATACTTTTAAAATACATACATACATAAATACTTACATAAACTAAAAATAATATTATAATGGTTGCGATAAGTATTGCTCTTTTACTCGCATCTTAAACGATGTTATTGAAGGACTGCTTTGTATAGCCTTGGGAAGTTTGTTCTATAGTCGCACAGCTTGGGAAAAGGAGGAGTTGAAAAAGAATTTGGTGTTCGCTCTAGGACACTCCAACATCGCAGTGATGCAGTCGCGCCTAGAGCGGGGATCAGGAGGTAAAAGTTGGAAGCGGGAGCGAGGGCGCTTATAGTTCGAGGGTGCAATTGATGCTTACACCCGAGCTAACTACTCTGCTTTACATCTCGATTGTGGGGTAAGTAGGTCCTTATTACCACTAAATTGTAGGTGACCAATTAGCGCTATAGGGTAATAATGTAGCTAGAAAAACCCTAGGGCGGTAGTAATTAAAACGCCCGTCGCCCCGCTGTTGGAGGCGACCATCAAGGCGGAGCCGCGCGTGGAGGTGGAGGTGCTGCCGGGCGGGGGCGTTACAATTACTTACCGCCCTAGGGCTTTTCTAGCTACATTATTAGCCTAGAGCGCTAATTGGTCACCTACAAGACCCATTTGGGGGTACTAAGGACCTACTTACCGAATATGAGAGATGTAAAAAAAGTTAATTTTCACTTTCGCAAACACGGTTTATGCTAAAACATTAGATATTTAAAGATTTCTTGATTTTTGTAAAATTTAACTGAGTTTTTGACCGGCTAGTATAGGCGACTGGGAAAACGCTTTACACTTCACTAGTTCATACAGAATATGTATATGACGGACTCTATAGTTTTTTTACTCTGAGATGACCGACCTCACCAACCCTGGTATCAGAGTTGGTGAGCCGCCAAAGGCCTTTGACATGGCTCATTAACGATCACATCCATAAGTAGTAGTCGGGACCAACGAATCATCTAACTTTTCGGACATCCTGCAGTGTCCTAACGAAACTGGGGAGCTCGCATAAAGAGATTTTTGTTTGACAGTGTCCCCACCGGGAATCGAACCCAGTACCTCCGGATCGAGAGCCGAGCGCTCTAACCACTAGTTAGACCACGGAGGCTGTTAAAGTGTACCAAGACTTTAACAGCCTCCGTTGTATACTCACATGGGCTTTCAGCGCATTTAGCTGTGTTTGTAGCTCAGTAATTTTTTGCAACAAGTCTTTATTCGCCTTCGTCATACTCTGCAAACATTAAGCAAACAGTAATTTTAATTCCCGGGTAAGTATTAAAAAAAATGACGTGTTGCACTCCGGGAGTGCCGGCAGAAGTGAAAACTTGCATTTTTGAATATTATGCTTTTAAGGGTCAATCCCGCCATGGCTCGCGTACTTCTTTGATGTCACTGAATAAAAACCCGTATAGTAATACCAATACGGGTGGCAGTTGACGCTTTTTCGATCAGGATACAGGTCTGACGCGAGATCTGACGCGACATCTGAAGCCAGTTTAACATTTTTTACCCATCTAAAATAAGTGCCAAGCGCCGCAAAAGAAGTTTTCACTTATTAAAAAAACAATTTTGCCTCAATTTTGATTGCACTTCGACTCGAAACAAGCAAGTAAGCAAGTAATAAAGTTCACAGTTTTGTATGAAACACGATTTTTTTTTACTTCCTAAGTGTTTTATTTGCCGAAAGTTGTTCATTTACGTTGACTAATCATGATCATTTAATACTGAAACCTGATCCTGCAAACCTGTCCCTTGCACCCTGTATACAAGTCGAAAGTTTATATGGGTCGACTTTTTACTTAGGGCACAGATTAAATAATAAGGCTAGATTGAAGTTAAGAACATGCCAAATGAAAAACGCTCCAAAACAAGTTTGTACGCAACCTTCCTGCGGAGTGAAAGTGGGGGACGAGGTATTAGGTATTAACGGGGGCGGGTAGTATTGAGGGTAGAGGGGAAAGATTCGTGTGCTTTGACATCACATTACCTTTACGAACGTCTGTCACCTTGCAGGACGGTCGTACACTCACTAAATATAAAGGTGTACAAAAAGCAACTCCCAAAAATTTAACCGAACCACAACCGAACTGAACAACTGTCTCTATAGGTTGAATTTCGTGTTTTTTTTTTGTCTTCCCATACAAAATAGGAAAAATTAATGGTATGGATGGGAATTTTAAAAAGAAAATGTTCCCATAGAAACTGCATAATATGGATAGACAACAGGTTTTCTATTATCGTAAACGCTAATAATGTAGAATGGAATTAAAAATGTATGGGATTGACTTTATGCTACCCAAATATTTTGGTAAAATAAACAGTTTTTTGTTGACTTTACAAAACGTGCCAACCTGGTATCTGATGAGGTAGGATTGCCAACTCCCCCGCTCTTAGGCTAAATGTATGGGAATGGCATAAGCTAAGGAAATGTCTTGTGACAGCTAATGTAAATCCCATATTTTTTTAAATAGAAATTTACAAGCATTTACAATAATAGTGATCCACTTGTCTACGACCCATGCACTATTACGTGATGCAATTTCAACGGAATGTAAAAAAAAAATTATCGTTCGATTTATGCTTCTTGGAGAAACAGTTTCATAGTCTGAATCCACATGTCACTTCTTACACCCTGTAGCATTTGCCCATTTGCATTACATCACAGAATAAAGTAATAGTACTAATATACAGACCGGACAATCTCCGCCCCTCATGCAAACCAACTTCTCACCCCCGCGCGCACTAGAAAGCTCGTTTGGCATGAGGCAAGTGGCTTTCTTTTATCGCAAATGCTATTGAAAAGAATATAACTGATTGCAGTGATTGCAGTTATAAAGACCATTGAATCTATCCGAGTCCAACAATGGGAAAGCAACGTTGAAGATCTGTGGCTAAAACTGAGAATTCGAACGGGTTCAAGCTATAGGCATATAAATCTCTGTGCAGTATATCTGCCTCCTCCTGTATTACTGCGAACCTTGGACTCCTTCTTTGATACGGCAACCTCGATTATAGACAGCACTGCAAGCGAAACTATCCTCATTGGCGATTTCAACCTAGGCTTCATTCAGTGGACACATGATAGTAATTACAATACTGAATTGCGACCATTAGAATATGAATGTAATGAACTTGGTTACTTACTTGTAGACTTTATGTCAGCTAATTACTTACATCAACTTAACCATGTCAAAAATTCTAATGATAAAATATTAGACTTGGTACTCTGTAATGTCAATTGCGGATCGGTTACAGAATGTTCAGATCCTATTTCTAAAGTAGATTGTCATCACCCCTTCTATAATCATAGACTTTGGTTTTACTCATCTACCTATGCTAAAAAGTAAACAGTTTGCGACACACAATTTTAGGCGAGCAGACTATAGAATTGTAAATGAAGCTCTAAAAAAATTAAACTGGGATGAAATCTTCCAATGTTGTTCAGATGTCGATGCTATGGTTGAAGTATTTTATAAGATTTTATATTCTGTGATAGAACGGACAATACCAAAATCCCCACGTCGTAATTATAATTCCCCTATCTGGTTCTCAAAAAATCTTATAAAGTTATTAAACGAGAAAGAAAAAATTAGGAAAAAAATAAAAAAATTCAAAAATCCAAGGGATAAATTAGAATACGATATTTTGACTGATAGGGCACATGTCATTATACAACAGTGTTATGCAAACTACAAAAGAAATATACAGAATCAAATTACGATATGTCCAAAAAAGTTTTGGAGTTATGCAAGTTCCAGACATAAGAGCAGTCATGGTTTGCCCTGTGAAATGAGAAAAAATGGTGTTATAGCATCATCTGGATTGGATATCTGTGAACTCCTGGAAAATCAATTTTCATCCACATTTTCTCCTCCTAGTACCGTCAACTTGCAATCGGAATCACTTGATGTTTGTCGATTCCCTCAATTAGTTCTGAGCAAATTACAATTAGAGGAAAAGGATATTGTTAGAGTTCTGAGGGGTGTTGACCCGAGCAAAGGAGCAGGTCCCGATAATATCCCAGCCATATTTGTTAAACAATGTTACTCTAATCTCTCATACCCTTTAAAGTAAATTTTTAACAAGTCACTGTGTACATCTACATTTCCTGCGAAATGGAAATTGGCCAACGTTGTTCCTATCTATAAAAAAGGAGATCCTACTGAAACTAAAAATTATCGCCCTATATCCATACTGTGCACTTTTGCTAAAATATTCGAAATACTCGTGTACCCTTCATTAACATCACACATAAATATAGTTCTAACCCCTGAACAACATGGTTTCTGCAAGAAAAAGTCAACTACCAGTAACTTGCTGACCTATGTAACAGATCTTAGTCAGAGCATTGACGAAGGGAAGCAAGCTGACGCTATATACACGGACTTTAGTAGCGCATTTGATAAAGTCGATCACTCTATCTTACTGCGTAAGTTATCACAGTATGGTGTACATGGGTTGCTTTTACAATGGTTAAAGTCATACTTAACCGAAAGGGAACAAAGGGTGGTCGCTAACGGCTTTGTCTCTTCTTCATATAGAGCCTCGTCAGGTGTACCTCAGGGCTCACATTTAGGCCCTGTGTTATTTCTAATCTTTGTTAATGATATAGTTGAATGTATTAAACATAGTAAATATTCCCTTTATGCCGATGACCTGAAACTATATCGCGAGGTATCCTCGTCTGATGATGCACAGTTATTGCAAAATGATTTGGAAGAAATCCAAAAATGGTGTTTTAACAATAAGATGGAATTAAACGCAGGTAAATGCTGCCATATAAAGTTTACTAAAAAGAGAAAGGAAATTTCTACCCAATACTTTTTATGTGGAACTATTCTACAAGAAGTCGACCAAATAAGAGATCTGGGGGTCGTACTTGACAAAAAACTGTCATTTATCCCTCATATCGACCATACTGTGGCTAAGGCTTTTAAAATGTCCGGATTTATTAAACGAACCTGCAGAGACTTTACAATTATTCGTCCCCTGGTGATGTTATATAATTCTTTTGTGAGAAGTGTACTGGACTATGCATCATCAATTTGGAATCCTTTCTACAAAGTATACATAGATCGCATAGAGCGTGTGCAGCGTAGTTTTACAAGACACTTAGCATTTCGCGACAAAAATGCATGTACGAGATGGAGTTATAAGTTACGACTTACTTATTTTAACATAATATCCTTGAAAGAACGGCGTAGTTTGACAGACAGACTTATTGACCCTTTATAAGATTGTTAACAACAAAATTATGGCCCCAGACGTCCTAAGTCATATAAGCATTTCCGTTCCTCGCTCAGCTAATGTGAGAAGTTGTACTGATCGCCGTATTTTTTCGATTCGCAATAGTCGCACAAACGTGGGTATAAACTCCCCCCTCAACACAATGCTGTATACATACAATCAGCTGTATAATCTCAAGCCTAGCATCGACATATTTAATGACTCCTTTGTCCATTTTAAAAGTCTTATTTTAGAATGATTTTAATCAATTCATTTTCTGTCATTTTTTAGATTACATTCCAAATTCAAAATTGTTTTAGTTTTAGTTGTTTGTTAGTAATTCATTAAGTTTCATTTAGTTTGTGATAAATTTTTGGTTTGTTGTTGGTAATAAATAACTAAGCATAATTAATTATTGGTGAAAGATGTGTATGCCTGTAAGTGACATGTTGATAGAGTTTAAGTCCTATTAATTTTTTTGTAAAATTTATGTATGAATGTGTCGTTGGTGTACCTATTTAAATAAAATAAAATAAAAATAAAATAAATGCATAGGATTGACATTAGCTGTCACGCAACATTGCGTTAGCTATTGTTAATCCCATACATTTTCAATCTATTCTATTAGCGTTTGCGATAGTAGTAGGTAACCTTGTCTCTAGGCCCAGGTTGTACTGAATACGAGTATGCATGCCCACGCTTCTTCCAATTTCAAATTTTGACTTCGCGCTTGGGGTGTAAGGGACGGTGTACTGAAAACTGAAAGGGCGTGCTCAGTCAACGAAACTGAACAACTTTCCCAAAGAAACATTTCTGGGAAATGAAAAAAAAAATTGACCTCTCCATACAAACTGTTCGAGCAAAGTGAGCAATTTGTGTGGAGGTCAAAATTTTTTTACATTTCCCAAAAACTTTTCTTTGAGACAGTTGTTCAGTTTAGTTGGCAGAGCACGCCCACTCAGTTTTCGGTACACCGTCCCTAACACCCTTTATTGTGTAGTGTACAGGGTGTGCTTACGTCATCAGCTTCAGATGTGGTGCTCTTGTTGGCGTCAACGTAACCCGAATCGTCAGCCGTTTTTGCGGTAGGTGTGTCGGTTGTTGTCTGTTAACAAAATAATATTTGAACATTATAAACATCGTTGATAATAATTCTAAATAAAAACCGGTCAAATGTGAGTCGGACTCGCGCGCCGAGGGTTCCAATATTATTATCATTAGCCTATGTAGTGTCCCACTGCTGGGCAAAGGCCTCCCCTCTATCATGCCATTCGTCTGTCTTCTACTACTGTTGGCCAATTCCCAAGAAAAATGGTTCCAATATACCTATAGTATTTTTAGAAGCATTTAAGTCCATTTATAGGATCGCGTAAGGTATTTTTAATCACAACTACAAAAATAAAAAATAAACTGTTTTGGAATGCACATTTCTCACTTGATCTTGTCACGACAATTTGG
This sequence comes from Athrips mouffetella, assembly GCA_947532105.1. Taxonomy (NCBI): domain Eukaryota; kingdom Metazoa; phylum Arthropoda; class Insecta; order Lepidoptera; family Gelechiidae; genus Athrips; species Athrips mouffetella. The sequence continues at coordinate 30,440,301 of OX383960.1, read as the reverse complement.
AATTTTGGTCCCCCCCCCCTCCTATTTGGGCCCCATTTCCAATAATTATATTTATATATTTTTTTAAATTTTTCAGCATATTTTTAAAAATAAATTCCAAATTTCAAGTTGACAGCAAGAAATAAACAGGTGTGCCGACAGACAAACAGACGAAGTCGCACCATAAGTGTTCGGTTTTTTTTTTCATTTTGGTTCGGAACCCTAAAAATGTTGGTTTGGGAAATTGAGAAAATGTTGTTTGGGGATTGAGAGTTCAACATCTTGCCAATTCAACACTTTGGGATTTAACATTTTACCAATTCAACATTTTGGCACTGAACGGTACAAAATGGTATCAATTCAGGCAGACATAAACTAACAATAAAACTAAACTAAAGACACGATTTAAAGTTATGCTGTCTTTTTTCAGCCTTTTTAGATCTGTCCTAGTTTAGACTTGGTTTGTGTTTGCCATAATTGACACCAGTACGAACAAACTATACGTATTCAAACAAATAAAAAAAAATCTTATAACTACTTATAACTAGTTCTCAAAATTTTACTGCAGCACAACGATGATGAAGTCGGAAATCAACTATTAAAAAAATACCTTCCTACAAATATATCAGAGTAATAAATACAGCATTATTTTTTTATCACTTCAGATATTTTAAGAGGCGTTTTTGGCCATGAAACATAAATTTTTCCCAAGGAAGATTTCAAATTTCGACCTCCCGTACAAAATGTGCTGCTGATGCAATTATTCGTAATTTTTTTTCGTATTTCGACCTATGTTCCGTGGGGAAAGTTGTTTAGTTTCATGGAAAGAACCACTTCTTAAACTGGGGTGATAAAAAAGATGGGTGTATAAGTACAACATTCAGTCATAATACCACATTCCGGCCATTTAGGCAAACTGCGTTTTGTGACCAGTTCTAGTAAAAGAAAAAAAACATTGTATGCAACTGTAGCCGCGAAGAATTTTTCACGTGATAATCAGGGCAAAAACTAGATGTCTCAGTAGATGGGGCTTTATGAGAGTATCACGAAAAACTATGTATGAAGTTCTAGACCGGGGCGCCGTGTTCAGGAAGCCATTTTCAAGCTGGTCTGTTTAAAGCCTTCGACTTTCTTGTCTGGAAGATGTTTTTAGTATCACTGTAAGCTACTCTATCACCGGCAATTACTGTTGTTCGCCCTGAATATCAGCATGTCACAAAAAAAGTTTAGATTTTCAGGCTTATCAGTTTAGCTGTATGGTGATAAATGATTGTTCATATGAAGTGGCTTATGGTGATAATAAAAAACTTTTTCCAAACAGGACAGTCGGGGGCTTAAACTTAAACAAACCAGTCTGAAAATTTGGAAAAGGTCTTCTGAACTCCACGCTCCGGTCTAGAAATTCTCATATGGTTATTCTTGATCCTCTCATTGTCCCACTTCTACTGAGATATCTAGTTTTTGCTTTGAATATTACGTAAAAAACATAGAAGAAGTTTCTTTTCTTTTTCGAAACTAGTTAACATATTACGAAAGATATATAAATTTTTGTAGCCATGTACATTTTTTTGTGAAAGTGACTCTACCATGACTATATTAAAATGGCACTACTTGCGTTTGAAACACAAATCATTCTTTAATTTGTTTTAATAAGAACAGGTTCTGGAAGCCGTACTAGAGGTAAATCCTGTGGTAAGATGTCTTGAGCCACGTAATCAGCTATGTAAACAGTTTCGTGATAATAAATATATAGGTTCAAAAAAGTTTCTTCTCTCAACGAATAAGAGCTCCCGCACACGACCGAGAATCGGTGGGCGATTATCGGCCAGGACAAGGACGGAAGATTCAGGTGATAACACGTCAGAGCGGGATGCCGATAAAAAATCGGTCACCGATTCTCGGTCGTGTTCGGGAAGCCTTAGTTAAGCACGAATTCCTACCAAACCAATGCTACGCAACCAGTTAGGTACGTGTTAAAAAATATTTTTTTGTTACGATACTAATTCCGAATAGAAATCGGAATTGTATCTAATATCATTTTACTTCATACAGTGATTGAAAAGAATGGATTCTAATGTACACCATCTACTAACCAAAGGTTTAGATTCATCCTCAGGTTTAGATTTATCCTCGGGTTTAGATTCATTGGCAGATTGAAATAGCGCGATGAGCCTTTGTATCAACGACATGTCCTCGGGAGCCTTTATTTCAAACAGAGTAAAGACTTCAATTATTATTCAAGGGAAATTGGGAAGTAATAGATTTTCAACAAGATTTGTCGTTTATATTTCACAACCCAGAATCTAGCGATAGTGAAGTTACCGATCCGATGTGTTAAGCGCAGACCTGCGCGAACTCCAGGCAACAATTTAAGGGCGACAGGCAAAACACCGTCAAAACCTTGGACCAGTGCTGGATTTCCGTTTTAAGCTACTAACACACCTTCTTAAATTCAGAGATTAATTTGGCATACATTGCTGGTTGAAGCAAGGATATTGAAATTAACTGAACCAAGTTTCCTAGCAATGTATGCCAAATTCCACTTTGAATGTAGGAAAATGTGATGTTTGCACTAGCACTAGCTTTAGAGGCCTTGGACTTTTTCATTTTGGCGAATTTCTGGTGCTGTTTGGACTGCCGACTTTAAAAGTTCTACATCATTCTTAACTTTACTAAAAACCCAGCAATAGTAAAGATTCAGATCGAATACGAATCGAGTCTCAACGGCAACTAGCAAACCGCCGCACAAGACCAGGCCCAGTGGAGGATTTCCGTATCAGAAGCATTGGACTTTCTCATTTTGGCGACTCTCTGGCGCTGTTCGAACAACCGACTTAAAATTTTCTACTTCATTTATTACTTTACTAAAAACCCAGCAATAGTAAATATACTAGTTCTTTCTTGACCTGTGCGAATCTCAAGGGCAACTAGCTAACTACCTCACAAGAGCAGTGGAGGATTTCCGTTTCCTTAGACTCTCTCATTTAGGCAAGTCTCTGGCGCTGTTTGGACTACCTTCTTCAAAAATCCCACAGCATGTTTTACTTCACTAAGAACCCATCTATAGTAATGATACTTGTCCTTTATATTGAGTGCAGACTTAGGAAACCATCACCCAAGACCAGGGCCAGTGGAGAATTTCCGTTTCGGAGGCCTTGGACTCTCTCATTTTGGCGAGTGTCTGACGCTGTTTGAACTACCGACTTCAGAACTTTTTTCGAATTTAGTTACGAATTGAAATAGGTACTCAATCAAAAAAATTTAATATAATAAACTAACCACAGGAGGGTAGTCGCCTGTTTTGGTCGAAGATGGCTGAAATATAAAAAACAAAGCTGTTTCGCGTTAGGCTGCATAAGGCTGTACCGACATCAGGAATCACCTAATTTCTTTCGTTCTACAATTTAGCCTGCTCAGCAGTTTGTACCTACCATGTTTATGCAAAAACAAAGGCATGACCTTCAATTTAATTAAATCTTAGTCTGTGGTTAGACTTTGTAATTTTTTGTTTTGCCTTTATTAAATACACGTATGGCAATAATAAAAGCTACGCAACATGTATTTAAAACTTGCACTGATACTGTCAGTAAAATTTAAAAATACCGACGTCGACCATATTATACAATTTTCCGGTCATATCATTTGTTATTGGCGATTGATACAATTTCCCTGCAAAATATACATACACACATAATGGCGTTGGATGGAGTACAGGGTATGCTTTAAAAAAACCAATTAAAGTACATAGTTCGGACGGAATAAGGATCGTCAGACTTCAACGGAAATTAAATTGAATGATGTAAAAATGATTATTACGCTATCTTGTTTCGGTAAGCAAACGTGGTGGAAATGGTAAATCAATTTTAACCTCCCATAGAAACTGCATCGGCTGATAGCGCATTTAGTATGAGAGGTCAAATTAGGTTTTTCGTATTACGACCTATGTTTCTTGGGAAAAGTTGTTCAGTTTCATGGGCAGATTCACACCCTGCAGTATTATCACACCTTTCCGTTTCATGGTTGTATATTATTGTTGGACATAGAGCATTGTTATTGGTTAATAAATTGACAATTGGAATCATTATTTGCTTTCTGTTGTTTAAATGGCCGACATCTTGCCTCCAAGTTTTGCCTACAAGGCTACCACTTTGCAACAAGTCGTGTTTTAAAAATATAGGACAGTTAAGTAATTTAAATTAACCTTTTGATTTCCTTCAGGGCTGACTTCAACATTAAATCTTTCAAACGAATTGCCATTGGCTGTCTGTTTTTGTTGACCGTCAGATCTTAATGGAATAGTTTGCTACAAAAGAAAATAAATGGTTCAGCGGCACAACACTTACTTTCTAGCGATATGCAAGAGTCATAGAAAGTAGTAGATAGTAGCCGGAATCAACGTCTTAACGTGCCTTCCGAAGCACGGAATCGTCTAACTTTTCAGAAAAATAGATGATTCATGTTGCAATATTCCAACCAAACTGGGGAAGTTACGCAAAATGATATTTGTTTGACAGTTTCGCCAGCGGGAATCAAACCCAGAACCTCCGGATCAAGAGCCGAACGCTCGTAACTCCTGGATCACGGAGGCTGCCGAGAGTAAGTAAGTACCAACTACAAAATTAAGTTTGTAATTCCATACAAATAATATGAAAATACAAACTTACCTGTGCTAGATTTTCGTAAAAATTATGAAATCAAATACTCGTATGCAGTCAGGTTGATCCAATTCAGAATCCAAATTTTAGAACGTTAAAATTAGCTCAATGAAATTTATTTTGAGTAAATCTCATTTTTACATTTTAGTAGTAAAAGAACACCCATTATATGATTTTTCACAGACCAATGGATATTGCCGCATGATACCTTGCATGGAGATTCTAGGTCAAAGTTTCATCAAGACCGTATGAGCCGTTTTTGCACAAATTACAATTTCTCATTTTCGTTGTATGACTGCTACCCTCAAAATGAGAGCTAACAGGAAACCACTCAGAATCCTTCGATGGATTAACATATAGCTCTTAAATTTAAAATACGGTGTCAATCGGACTAGTCGTTTAGCCGATAGGCCAGAGCGTGACTGACAGACCGACTGACCGACCGACGGACGGAATTTTTTAGGAGACTTGTTTTTATTACGAGCATTTCTCTCAATACAAAAGGGTTGACGGTTACCTTATCAGGAGAAGTACTTTGCACATCATTGCTTGCCGGTAATTCCGTTGAAAGTTTTCGTGGGCTTACTTTAGGACTGTACTGGCTACGATATTCTGTAGTGTAGTCAACAGGACTATTTGTCTGGCTGAGAGGATTTTGTCTATTCACATCTCTAAAATACCTGCTACTATTTATGTCATTTTTCGGATTTATCGTATTTTGCTGATTCACGGCATATTCGGGGTCAGATTGTATACTTTTGTGTTTCAATGTAACGAATTCGTTACCATTTTTATCAATGAAATATTCATTTCCACTTCTGTCCCTAAAGAATTCATTACCACTTGTATCCTTGAAAAATTCCAAACTAATAGGTTCACTTATATTGTCATTTTGGTCTTTATTAGGGTCCCGATATCCTTCTTTGCGACTCTGATTTTTAGAAGGATTCGGATATTCAGGACGGTCTTTATATTCGGCTTTACCCATGTCAGGATAGATTGTATAGGTTGGAACCCCTGGAACTGTATCACGAGGGCCTACAGTGTTTGGGCTGTCTGAGCTGGGTTGTTTTGTAATTAAAGGATTAATCTGATTAAGACCGATCGCATCTCCAGGCTTGACCATACCTTGTTGTATTTTCAATTCAGGTGTGGCAATATTGAAGCGTGCCACATCTTCAGGATAACTTGCTATGCCAGGTGTTTTTGTGACAACCGGGTTCTCAAAACCAGGAGTACTTTTTTCAAGTTGGTTTGAAAAACCAGGAACAACTTTGTGTGAGCTTGCAGGGCTGTCTGTGTTAGTATATATCTTTATGTTAGGACACACTGTGCTAGGTTGGTTTGCAAATTCAGGACCAGTCACGCTAAGAAGTTTTTCAGCATCAGGACGTACAGCGTCACTTTTTGTAGTTTCAGGACTAAGAGTGTCAGGGCTAGCTGTAAAGGAAGTACCCGTATCTTTACTTTTTTCCTGTTGATTAGACATTTGGCAGGCACATTTGACCTTATTTGGCTTTTCTTGCTTTTGAACTTTTTTAGTTTTATTAACTGGTTGAAGATTAGCTGCAGGAGTTTCAGTGACTTTTTCACTATTGGCACCAGATTGTGCAGCTGTTCCTTCTTTTTTATCAGTAAATGTTGGGTAGGTATCAGGTTGAATGATTTCTTTAAGCTGATTGGTTTCAGCAGTACTAGGTTGATCAAAATTGCTTGGTTGAATGCTTCCACTTGAAGGGCCAAGTTGACCAACAGTATCAGTTTGAACACCTAGTTCAATGCGAGGAGTAACGGATTGATCAACGGAGTAGGGTAAACTAATGGTGGTAGGTTGGCTGACTATAGGAGTTTGAATTTTAGCAGAATCAGGAAATATTGGCATTTTTTGCTCCTTACCTGTTTTAGTCTCATCAACTGGTTCAAGTTTATTTGCTGCAGGAGTTTTGATGACAGGTTGATTAAACATGTCCGTTTGAATATAATTATCTGTTTGAATGTCAAAGTTAGTTGGACCTAAGACGACTGGTTCACTAGGAGAAACTGTTTTTCCAATAGCTTGTTTTGTTTCTCTATAGGGTTCGTTAGAAGTAAATGTACTTATATCGCCAATTTGACGAATATTATCACTTATTGCACCATGTTGTACAGCAACTCCTTGTTTTCCATCACTAAAAGTTTGATTAATATTAGGTTGGCTGTTTTCTCCGAGTTGACTGGTTTTACGTTTATCACTACAGCAAGACTGATCCATGTCATTAGGTTGATTTGAACTTGACCCATCAACCGTACGTGATTTATAAATGTTACTAGGTGGACCAGTATTGTCAGATATGATAGTTTCTTTAGAACGGCCAAGTTGACCGCCAGTATCAGTCTGAATGCCTTGATCGATACGAGACATTTCAGGTTGATCAATGGAGTAGGGCGAACTGGCGGTGGTAGGTTGGCTATATATTACAGTTCGAATTTTACCAGTACCAGTAGCAATACCAGGTTTCTTTGCTTTATTTGATTTCTTCCTAGTATCTTGTTGTTTAACAGCATCATCAATATTGTTTTTAGGGCTTTCATATCGATCGCTGCGAGTCCCAGAATCAAGTTCTTCGGAATTATTACCTTCCAATGCGGGTTTTTTATACGGTTTTGCGGGTTTTTTATACGCTTGACCACTTTCATCGTAAACCTTAACAGTTTTATTGACGGATTCACCATCATAGTCATAACCAGCGTATTTGTCCACATCTTTAAGAAACTCATTAGGAACATCTTCTGAACCATCAAGGTTGATTGTATCGCCAGTTTGTACACTAGGAAAACTTTCTGCTTCACGATCAATGTAAACAGTTTTAGATCCACGACGCATATAACCTATTTTTGGAGTAGGAGTTTTCTGTAAAGGAAAATATACAATAAAACATAGTTATTATTATAGCCTGGAGTCCATAACTATGAAACCAAAAACTGTGCCTGTTTGAAAATGTAGCGCCATTTCAATACATCCATTTTAATAAAAACAAAACATTTAACTCAATACACTTACAATTTTAGAAAAATATCCCGTCTTATGAAGACATTCACAAAAATCTACCAGTGACACTTACCATAACTTATATGTAATATTTCGATGTTTTTTTTAATGCTTTCAATTAAAAATCTAACTTTGAACTCATAAAATACAGTTCTAACGACTATTTAAAATACCATCAAAAAATTATCTTAAAAGATTTTCGCTCGTCTATCAATATCAGATCCGAGCATCCGACTGCTGTAAATTTAAATAGTAAAGAGAATTACCTACACTATTATTAAAATTTACAGAGGTCAGATTTTGATAGACGAGCAGAAATCTAATGAACTAACATCGTCGAGTAGAAGACGATCTTCCAAAGTCCTTATTGATTCGTTAGTCATTTTTGCTGATTTTACTTGAGTTTGCAGTTCAGCTACCTTGGCTTTTTCCATGCTCAAATTTGAGGACAGTTGTTCTGAAAAATATCGTTTTATTGGTTATTCCTTACAATATATTCAATAAAAAATAATTAAAAACAAAAGACCCAATTGCCTAAAAGAAAAGAGGAGAAAGTAAGCTCTCGGATCTTAAAAAACTTGAATTTTATAAGTTGTTGCAGGCGGGGACAAAAATACGTTTTATAGTGTTTTTTATGTAAAACAGAAGCATTTGACTCCTATCTCACTTGATGGTAAGTGACGACGAAGTCGAAGGTATAGCATGCCTATCTAGAAGATGCCTGTTCACTTTTGCGTTGAATAGATCCAAATTGTGTTTAGGGTTATTCACATTCCTACGAGTATGAATTTGTTCGTCCCCGCCTGCAAAATCTTATAGATAGATAGATAGATAGAAACTCTTTATTGCTCTTATGTAAGTAATTCAAGTTTTTTGCGATCGCAGAGCTTGTTTTCTCCTCTATTCTTTTACGCAGTTAGTTATTTTTTTAATAATTTTTATTTCCAACTTTTTTGGTTTAGATTTGAAAAAAAATTAAACATTTGTTTAAACATATAAGTTGTATAAATATTGTTGTGAACGCCTCTTAAAACCCTTCATTTTGATACCCCACTTCAAAGGATTTGGAGAATTTTTTTTTTCATGATGCTCAATTTGGCCCCAAAATCCACTTCATTGACTTTCTACCTATTTAACTAATCAATCTAGAATCATATTTTTGCCAGCTATTGTTTAATACCGATGTTGTAAAAGTAATGATTTTTCAAATGTTATTTCCAGCTTTTCTTTCTCTTCGAAGGTGTCGTACTCAAATATTATACCGTATGACACTCCTACAATGAATACAAATCTAACGACACCTCACATGTTAAAAATTAAGCCGTTTAGGCTGCAGAGCGCGACAAAGAAATCGACATACATACATAGACACATACATACATAGACTCGAAAAACATAACCCTCCTGTTTTGGGGCAGTCGGGTAAAAAGTTAGTTTATAGGCTGCTAGAGAGACAAAATCAACAAACAAAACAAAACTGAAAGTGGCAGCTATTGATTTGAAAGTAGTTTTCTGGCAAATAAAAATCTCAGCCGCAGGGAGAAAATTTAGTTTGAGATTATACTTGCTTTAGATTATAAACTTAAGGACATGCCTTCAGGTTGGGATGAAGAGCTTAGAGATAAATCTCTGCTCCCATCAAGGTAGCCTATACCATAAAAAACCGGCCAAGTGCGAGTCGGACTCGCGACCTAAGGGTTCCGTACCTATCTACCATATGATATACTAAAAGCTTTTGCTCTTTGATTTTAAAAACTCCGCGACCATCCAACTTGACCCCTCTGTTATAAAAAAGTCCTTGAAACGGGAGCTCACCTTAATTGGTTACTATTAGATGTGAGAAAAATTGAAATATTTAATGATTGTAGACATTTCCTTTTATTTGTACTGTGAGACCTAGCGTCTTGCCAAATTTCATAATTTTAGTTCAACGGGAAGTACCCTGTAGGTTTTGCTTTTTTGCATAAATGTATGGAGATGAGGACATAAAAAGCCATATCTTATTTGATTGCGTCGTTGTAAAAAAATTAATTTTTAGGGTTCCGTACCTCAAAAGAAAAAAACGGAACCCTTATAGGATCACTTTGTTGTCCGTCTGTCTGTCTGTCAAGACCCTTTATCTCACGAACGGGTAAAGGTATCAGGTTGAAATTATTACCATATATTAGGATCCATGAACCACACAAGATCTGAAAATTTCAATTTTTTACAACGACGCAATCAAAAGATATGGCATTTTATGTCCTCATCTCCATACATTTATTCAAAAATGAAAAACCTACAGGGTACTTCCCGTTGACCTAAAATTATGAAATTTGGCAAGAAGCTAGGTCTCACAGTACAAATAATGGGAAAAGTCTGAAATCATTAAATATTACAACTTTTCTCACAACTAATGGTAACCAATTGTGGTGAGCTCCCGTTTCAAGAACATTAATATAAGAGAAGGGTCAAGTTGGATGGTTGTTGAAACGGGAGCTCACCACAATTGGTTACCATTAGTTGTGAGAAAAGTTGTAATATTTAATGATTTCAGACTTTTCCCATTATTTGTACTGTGAGACCTAGCTTCTTGCCAAATTTCATTATTTTAGGTCAACGGGAAGTACCCTGTAGGTTTTTCATTTTTGAATAAATGTATGGAGATGAGGACATAAAATGCCATATCTTTTGATTGCGTCGTTGTAAAAAATTGAAATTTTCAGATCTTGTGTGGTTCATGGATCCTAATATATGGTATTAATTTCAACCTGATACCTTTACCCGTTCGTGAGATAAAGGGTCTTGACAGACAGACAGACAGACAGACAGACAGACAGACAGACAGACGGACAACAAAGTGATCCTATAAGGGTTCCGTTTTTTTCTTTTGAGGTACGGAACCCTAATAATAATATTACCATATAGTCAAGGAGTTACAAAAAAAATATCGTAAAGCCTTGTAGTGTGGCGTATGCGGGGCTGGCGGGGGCATGCACTGGCTAGAGGATACTTTCAATTGCTTAGGTAACAAGTGGTTTGATATTTTTACGGCCGCAACTTCCTTTTAATAACATTGTTGTTTTCGAATTTGCAAAAGTGTGCCAAAGATATATAGAAACACAGTATGGCATAAATCATTTGTGTGAGTGATTAGATTATAAATTGTGATCACTCTAAATTCATGTAATCCTACTTACGAGAAGTGGCTTCAAGTTCTTTTAATTTCATTTTCATTGCATTGGTCTTAGCGGTGAGAATATCCATGTCTTTCTCTTTGCTAGCTCCTTCATTGCGAACACGAGTATTTTCTGTTTGTAAGCCTTTCATTTCGTCTTCTAATCGTTCGATTCGTTTAGAATACTCATTGTGTGTGTTAGCTAATTCCTAAAAATAATAAAATATTCAAATATTATATCAATACTAATAAGTGTTATTTTATTTTCTACTCATTGTAGTCATGTAAACGAATATTTATTTATATGTTGTTTTAACCGATTCACTTACTTGCTGCAAGTCAACGACTTTATTTTTCAACTCTCCCATGTGAGTTTTACATGTATTTGCGCAGCACTTCTTTTCTCTTTCAACAGAACTGAAATATAAGAACTTTAATAAGGAATATAATAGGTCTTTGAAACTTTAACATACATTTACCTATGAAATTGCCGTTTTGTATGGCGAATTTTAGGTAAACTCAATTTTCAGTACTAATATTTTTGCATTTTTCTTAGGAATTATAAATCCAATTTTTAATTTTTTTTAGGCATTATTGGGAAGACATTAAGCTAACAGAAGCTTAAATTTAATTTTCGAAAAATATTATCCGTAAAAAAACAACAAATCTAATGATGAAATCGGACGACATTTAAGACAAACAATTTTTGAGCCTTTAATTTTATATATCAAACTTTATTTAAAAACTTTATTTAATGCATAAATTGATAACCTTGAAGACAACTTTCAAATACAAGACAAATGAAAAAAATTGCATTAGAATTATAGGAATCATGATCTCATTAATCTGTAAGAAAATTTCGGCAATTTCATAGGTAAAGACCTATTATAACACTGGGTTATATTAGCTAACCCAGTGTTAGCTAAATTTTATGATGTAGGCAGCAAGCATGTAGAAACAAAATCATTATAAGCTGAATAAGCGCTACACTACAATCGCCCGAAACCAGAGACCCGTTCAAGATCAAAGTGTTTCCACCGACGAGCGACCGTGTGTACTTAGAGGACATGAAACTGCAAAACTTTTCCAACCAACTTTTCGAAAATGTGAAAAAAAAATTTTATCCCATAATAATTTCACTATTGCCGGCGCCAAGTTTGTATGAGGAATCCGAAATAAATCTTGCTTTTTGACCAATATTTCTGTTTGGGCTTGCGTTCTGAGTAACATGCCAAAATTTTGCTAGGGGTTCTAAAAATGACTCGCTATACTACTCTCAGAGCTCGTAATAGTTTGAGCAATTCAATCGGCCGCTCCATACAAAATTTCAAATTTTATAGGACAGTTTGTACCACAGAACAACGATAGGGCCACTCCGCCTGCGCGCGCAACCCCCATAAGAGGCGAAGATAGTAAAAAAATTTGGTTCCTTATTGACGACGTACGAGTATACTATCCATTTATGTATGCGCTTATTTTGAATGTACATCATAAACACATTCGTTGCCATAGAGACGCTGTCACTGATTTTTTGCATCTTACTCTCTTGCAATAATGGTACTATGTTTATAGCACTCAAATGAATGACGCTAGTATGTGGGTGCAGAAAGCGTGTTAGTTTTAGTAAATGAAATAAAGAATTCGTCTCTAGATGCAGAGCAAGACGCATGCGCTTCACAGCTCTGTGGTTTGTATGCAGGCAGAGGCCGATTTTTGTTACTGGTTGGTAAATTTTATCGACTAATCACGTCTTAATAGAAACTCTTTATTGCTCTTATGTAAGTAATTCAAGTTTTTTGCGATCGCAGAGCTTGTTTTCTCCTCTATTCTTTTACGCAGTTAGTTATTTTTTTAATAATTTTTATTTCCAACTTTTTTGGTTTAGATTTGAAAAAAAATTAAACATTTGTTTAAACATATAAGTTGTATAAATATTGTTGTGATCGCCTCTTAAAACCCTTCATTTTGATACCCCACTTCAAAGGATTTGGAGAATTTTTTTTTTCATGATGCTCAATTTGGCCCCAAAATCCACTTCATTGACTTTCTACCTATTTAACTAATCAATCTAGAATCATATTTTTGCCAGCTATTGTTTAATACCGATGTTGTAAAAGTAATGATTTTTCAAATGTTATTTCCAGCTTTTCTTTCTCTTCGAAGGTGTCGTACTCAAATATTATACCGTATGACACTCCTACAATGAATACAAATCTAACGACACCTCACATGTTAAAAATTAAGCCGTTTAGGCTGCAGAGCGCGACAAAGAAATCGACATACATACATAGACACATACATACATAGACTCGAAAAACATAACCCTCCTGTTTTGGGGCAGTCGGGTAAAAAGTTAGTTTATAGGCTGCTAGAGAGACAAAATCAACAAACAAAACAAAACTGAAAGTGGCAGCTATTGATTTGAAAGTAGTTTTCTGGCAAATAAAAATCTCAGCCGCAGGGAGAAAATTTAGTTTGAGATTATACTTGCTTTAGATTATAAACTTAAGGACATGCCTCTTGTCAATTTTAGCGAACATGTCCATTACACCATGTATATCAATTATTTAGTCCCTGTAAATGTCTTTAAAAAATGGGAATTCGATTACTTATTTAAATAATTAATTACGCCTAAACCTGATTTTAGTTGATTACTACGTATAGGTAAATAATAGGGAGACTATGTATTATTAATATAGCTTACTTTTCTCCTTCGTCTTCATTGAATGGTGTCTGCGTCTGTATTACACGACCGGTTTTTGGAGGATTTTTTCTGAAAAATTTAATCATTCAAAAATTTCATACCACTGGCGGCTTCTTTACATACGTGTATAAACAAGACGAGACAGACTACTCAACACTTGCACAATATTGCTAAAAGTGTTTAATAAATGAATATGTACCTAGAAGTTATTTATTCTTTTTATCATTTTTTTTTTCTTAGCACCTGGGCGACCGAACTTTCCTCTGTATAATCTCAACCCGTGTGGTGCCGGCAAAGAATAGTACCAACCCATCTCTACCCGTGGGTATCGTAAGAGGCGAGTAAGGGCTTAAGAACCGGAGGATGGGCAGCCGCATCTTTCTGTGTAACGTACCATCTTACATACTGCGGCCACCAACAAAAGCAGTCGCCAGCCGCAACGCTTACAAGCGTGGTGACTATGGTGAATCCCCTCCAACTACCACGATTATTTTTGCTGAAGTTCTGGCATCTGGCATGAGACCTAGCAATATTTATTTATACAAATATTGCTCGTGTGTATGAAAGGATTGATGAAAGTACAGGAAGCAAGGGAAGTATGTCAAGATCGTAGCAGGTGGAGGACTGTGTTCTCTGCCTACCCCGACGGGAATGGGGCGTGATGTTATGTATGTATGTGTGTAGGATTATTAAAACCTATATTAAGCATTATGGACATTTCTTACGTTTCTTTATCAGTAAATGGTGTTTGTGTCTGTACTATGCGACCGCTTTTTGGACCAACACTTCTGAAAAAAGTAATATAAAAACTTCATACCCCTAAGAAACACCCATTTTCTAGACATTGCGTCAGGTGATAAGGCCTTTTGTATAGACAGGCAAAACCCTATATTCCTTCGAGAAAGTTTTCAATTTTATGATCAAAATCCAAAGTTTCTGTTTTTGTGAGATGCCTTATGACATTCTATATAGGATGTAAGGGGCAGCCTTCCGAATACTGAAAGGGCATGATCAGTCAACGTATCTGAATAAAACTTTCAGGGAATGAAAAAAAAAATCGGCCTCTCCATACAAAATTGCAAACTAGATTGGATAGTTTGTATGGAGAGGCCGATTTTTTTATTTATTTCCTGAAAGTTTTATTAGCTGGAAGTTGTTCAGTTACATTGCCTGACCATGCCCTTTCAGTATTCGGAGGGCTGTTCCTTACACCCTGCATGGTGAAGTCATGACTTACCCGTCAGTAAATGTTGTTTGTGTAGGTATTACGCGACCGCTCTTCGGAATAACTTTTCTGTAAAGTTAAAAACAAATATTACATTATTTCTTTCTCTAGACTAAACTAATATTATTTTTAAAATGGACATGACTTACGTTTCTACGTCAGTAAATGGTGTCTGTGTATATATTCCACGACCGCCTTTTGGAATAGCTTTTCTGTAAAGTTTAACACAAAAATATTTTCATTGATTAAGTCTCAAGACTTTACTTAAATAATATTTAAAAAAAATTAAAAGCAAAAAACTTCTTTTTGTAAAAAAAACATTCCACTATTTTTGAAAAATCCAAGAATTCGTCAGGAAATTATACTTTTTAGGCGCAGGCCAGACAGAAGAGGTGCGCCGCATGGCACGCCTTCAGCGCACCTCTTCTGTCTGGCTTGCACCGCGTCGTTCTCCTACATTTTGTATGCATGTGATTTGAACAGGCGACGAGACGGCATGCCTAAGGCGCACTGTCGGTGCACCACCGGCGCACCGCCGGCGTGACCGCCGGCACGCCGCCGCACAGCACAGTCCGCTGCCATCGATTGCGTCGTCCAGCCGAAAAGTGTACCACGGGGGCGCTCGAAGCGCGCCTCGGGCGCATCCGAAGCGCGCCATGCCCGTTGTGTCTGGCTTGCACCTTAGATGGTCTTTTATGATCGTGTTAAAGTGAAACCAAGATCATGTGAGAATCACCTTCGCAAACACAAGCACAAAATGTGCATAATTTGACTTGAATTATACATTTTTTATTCATAATGCTGCAAGAGAATATAGGGTGCAAAATGACGTCTCCCGAAAACTATAACCGTAAAGTATATGCTTGAAACTTAACTTGCCCCAAAGAAAAGGTAAAATACGAAAAAAAACACGTCAAGCAGTTTAAAGAAGTTTTTTCTTCCGTATTTTATATGTAAATGACTCATAAAAAATATACGTTGACAATAAACGAGCTTCCGAACACTTCCTGTGTTCGGATAAATCTATAAAGTAGAAAATCGCAAAATTTCACAACCACAGGCAGGATTCGAACCTGCGTCTTCTGCGTAAGTACCGCAGACGCTTTACCAACTAGGCTACTGTGGTCCTTACGCAGAAGACGCAGGCTCGAATCCTGCCTGTGGTTGTGAAATTTTGCGATTTTCTACTTTATAGAAAAATGATCAGTTTCATGATCAGGATCTACAATTTCAGTTTTCGTGAGATGTCCTTTACACCTTGTATCTTTGGCGTGTATTATTAAAAAAAAACATTACTTACGTTTCTCTATCAGTAAACGGTGTCTGTGTCTGTATTACCCGACCGCTATTTGGACTTACTTTTCTGAAAAATAATAACGCAAAAACGTTACACCATGTGCCTATTTATACATACATACTCAATACTGGCAAAAAGTTTGCGTGATTCAACTGAAATCACATGTTATTCTGATTAATACCGTAAGAGACTAAGGGTCGTTTGCACTAAACCTAAGAATCGCCCAAGTTCCTGCTTAAGGGCCGTCAAACTATTGCTAGGAGTGTCTTAAACAAGTTAGGGGCGATTCTTAAGTTTAGTGCAAACGGCCCTAAAAGTTTTGATAAGACTTCTCTCGAAAACTAAAAATTTGGATCCAAAAAGTGAAATAGATTTTTTTCCTCTAAAGGAAAGTAGGTCTAAATAAAAAATTGGTATTAGAAATTTAATCACCAGATAGCGCATGTTATACGAAACGTCTAATTTTTATTTGAGTTTTGATCTAAATTCGTATAAAAAATTTGTTCAGTGTTTTATGGTCAGAATGAGTATTCTTACACACACAGTTTTAGTTTTCGGAAGATGTCTTTTAACACTCTCCGACGTGTATAATAAACGTAACTTACGGTTTTCTGTCAGGAAATGGTGTTTGGCGGCCGCTGTACGGACTTAATTTTCTGAAAATAGAACGCAAAAACGTCTTATCACGTGTCAATTCGCATAGTTACAGACTTAACGCAAGTAATGACAAATTGATACAAGTATGACGTTGGGCCCAAGGCATTGAAATTAAAAACCGTATCAAAATTGCGTCACAAATACAAAACTTTTATTTGGTCCTGTTTTCTCGGCATTATGGAGTAAATCTACAAAGTAGAAAATCGCAAAATTTCACAACCACAGGCAGGATTCGAACCTGCGTCTTAGCCTAGTCGTCAGTAGCCTAGTTGGTAAAGCGTCTGCGGTACTTACGCAGAAGACGCAGGTTCGAATCCTGCCTGTGGTTGTGAAATTTTGCGATTTTCTACTTTGTAGATTTATCCGAACACAGGAAGTGTTAAAATAAAAATCATTTTCAATTATACGTAGTGTTACCAATTTTCAAAAAATTTCAACTCTAAATCTATCTGCAATGATGGAATAGTTGAGCTAGTACAGCAAAAATGCTTGCTAGGTGGCAGCACAAACGCAACGTTGGAATGCGTATAGAGGTCGCTAAATTTCACAACATCGGGCAGGACCACAGTAGCCTAGTTGGTAAAGCGTCTGCGGTACTTACGCAGAAGACGCAGGTTCGAATCCTGCCTGTGGTTGTGAAATTTTGCGATTTTCTACTTTGTAGATTTATCCGAACACAGGAAGTGTTAAAATAAAAATCATTTTCATTATGGAGTAGTTCTGTGTTTAGTAAATGGCCACTTATAGCATTTTACCAATACAAAGCTATTTAAAAATTGTTCGTTTAATAGTGAAGGCACAGATTAAATAATAGGATAATAGTAAACTAACACTGAAGGATTACTTACGTTTTTCTATCTGTTAATGGTGCCTGTGCCTTCTCGCTCTGACCTATCTGACCGCTTCTCAGACTAACTTTTCTGGAAAAAAATTCAAAAATCATACTACTTTCCTACTCACAAATGTACGAGTACAGTATTAAGTTGAATACGAAGCATAAGCAAAGTGTGCATATGTGTATTCAACAACTTTCTCCATTGAACTTTAGTCGAATGAAAAAAGAAAACTCAAACTTAACTCAAAATGGTTTATTCATTGTTGCATATTAAAATCTCTTAATGACGTCAGCTAAACTACATCGCTTCACAAAAAAATTGGTGCCACGGTGGGAAAAAAAGAAGCGACACTAAAAACCCACGCGCTCTTTTAAAAATGTTTCAATGTACAGGGTTGATACAATAAACATAAGTCTGAATTAGCCTTTTAGAACCGTAGCCTAATACCATGGATTTTTCTCTTCTAGATAATCTGTATTTTGTAATAATCTTTCATAAACAGTTTTGAATTTATCTAACGGTAAACTTTCAATATGAGTGGGAACCTTATTATAGAAGCGTATACAAAAATTATCACAAAATGCAGTTTCTAGTCTAATTCCAAATTTTTATTCCAATTAAGGAAAATGTTCAGAAAGTTGTTCAGTTTTATGGTCAAAGTACTCAATATCCAATTTCAGTTTCCAGGGGATGTCTTCTACATAGTGTATAATGAAACAATAATGCTTACGATTCCCTATCAGTAATTTTTGTCTGTGTTGGTAATATGCGACCGCTTTTCGGACTATTTTTTCTGAAAATATAATAAATAAACATTTTACCGTAAGATTTTTCACAATAATACGTGCAAAGTCAACACAAGCACCAAGTAACTACATAATATTTAACTTGAATCACACATTATTCTGATTTCCAATGATGTTTAAAAAAAACCGCATGGAGTTTAAAAAAAAACGTTAACATAGGGTATTTGTAGGATTAAAAAATACCTTAAGAAACTCAACAATTTTCCACAATACAAGAAGTCAAAATAAAAAAAAATATATATTGTGAAATTTAATCAAAATCTGCATCACGTGAGAGCGCTTTTTGTTTGGAAAAATCAAAACTTCTTTCGCATTTCAACCTATGTTTTTTGAGGAAGGTTGTTCAGTTTCATGGTCAGAATTCACAAGTTTCATTTTCGGGAGATATCTTATTACACTCCACCCTGTACAATAAATATTACTTACGTTTCCCCGTCAGTAAATGGAGTCTGTGTCTGTATGATGCGACCGCTTCTCGGACTCGTTTTTCTGAAATGTTTCATGCATTAACGTCATACATTTACATATTTTGTAACAGAAACAAATAATGCAATTTTACTTTTCATTAGAGATGGGTCGGTACGCGATTTTCTAATACCGAAACGGGTTTTGAAACTATTTATTTCAATAACTATGTATTTCATGGTATGGCGATACAAGAAGCGATTTCGGTATATGTGCGTTATTGGTATTATTGCGTTATTGCGGTGAACAGGGTATTTCGTTATTTTAGGTATTTTTTTCGATATTTTGGTATTTTGAATAAATATTTTTCATTTCTTATAAGATTGGTGAATATTTTTAAAAATTAACTTTTCTTTGTTTGCGCAACTGTTTTAACCAAAATGGCATAAAACTTTTTTTATATTCTAGTTTTTTCCAATTTCGTTATTTCTAAACCTAATGTAGGCCTCCGTAAAATATCATTGATACACAGATTTTTTTTTCGATAAATAGTTTCGCCAAATAAATAGTTATTGCAGAACCCAATACCGTATTTTAGTTATTGCACCGATACATAGTTATTGAAACTATTTACGTTGCATAACGCCCATCTCTACTTTTCATATTCATCATCATCACGGTCCGTGTGGTGCCGGCAAAGAATAGTACCAACCTATCTTTACCCGTGGGTTTCGTAAGAGGCGACTAAGGGTTTATGAACAGGAGAATGGGCATTCCTTCTTGGTAACATACTGCGGTCACCAACTGTCGCAACGCTAATAAGTGTGGTGATGGTATAGTGAAGAACAGATCAAGTTTGACACTCGCAGTGCGACTTTAGCTTCTACGCCTACTTAAATAAGAACGGTGTCAAAGTCAATCTTGACGTGCTCTTGACTGTACTTCCTCTCCAAATCGTACCACGTGTTTTGCTGGAATTTCGGACGGAGCTCCATATCCTGCAGTGACGTTTTCAAGTCATGTTATGATAGTTGGTGTTCATTGTCTCCTATTCAGGGTCGAGTAAGGCTGCCCGCACACGACCGAGAATCGGTGACCGATTTTTTGTCGGCATTCTTCTTCTTCTTCATTCAGATACAGCTGATAACACGTCAGAGCTGGTCTGACGTGTTATCACCTGAATCTTCCGTCCTTTTTCTGGGCGATAATCGGCCACCGATACTCGGTCGTGTGCGGGCAGCCTAATGGTGATACATTAATTAAAACAGCTTTATTTGCAAGACCGTCACCCGCACACGTCCGCTCCCTCGACTCTCCGGTCATTAGTTTTGCCAGCAGGAATGTGCGAGGTCGAAAAACTTTATTCCAATACATTACAATGATGATTAATCATCACTTGAGTCGAAAGATGTCCATAGCTGAACGTAGTGCTCTATTATAGATGCCCTTCGCTGTCTGCATCCATTGGCTTTCCGTGGCCTTAACCAGATTACCAAACACCCCAACCACAGAATAGAGTAATAGTATTATCATACAGACCACTCTTCGCCTCCCTCGTACACCCCGCACCCCCGCGCGAACACGCCCGCGAGGTGTGCCGTAAAGTAACATTTTGGCCGACTGTACGTGTAGTTCTAAACTAAGACTCCAATAAAGCTGTACTTATAGTACATGTAAAAAAAGTAAAATCGAATATTACTTACGTGTCCCTGAAAGGAAATGATGTCTGTGTTTGTATTTTACGACCGCCTGCCGGAGTTGCTTTTCTGAAATTTTTTAATAATAATGGAACAAGAATAAAAAGCTAACCTACCTACTTCCCACTGAGTTTTCTTTAATAATTAAACAAATCCGTACGTACACACAGCTGCACGACAGTGGAAACACTTTGAACTTGAGTTGGTCTCTGGTTTCGGGTGTTTGTAGCGAAGAGCTAGTTCAGCTTATACTTGTTTTGTGTCTACTTCCTTGCTATCGTGCGCACATCTGCGTTCGAACGTGTGTATGAGAAACGCACCGTACAAAACGGATCACGCTGCGCCATTCATACAAAATCGAACGTCGGCCATCGAACGCATACGTTTTGCGAGACGCACCGTATGATCCGTGTCACGTTGTGGGGTTCATAGAAACACGAACGCACTGCGTCGAACGCACGTAAAAACGCATCACGCGGCGGACGGCCTCAGTACCAAAGAAATAACACGACACCTACAAGCCAGATATACCTATGACGACACCAAATGTCCAATCATGTGTAGATATGTAATGGACAGTCAAGAGAACGTCAAGACATGTTGGACTTTGTACAAGGAGCAAAATTCGCGCTGCAAGTGTCAAGGTTGACCTGCTCTTGACTGTGCAAGATATTTATAGTTAGTGAAATGAAATGAACGTCAAGGTATTTTCTACAATGGGTAGTACCTAACTATTTATGACAATTACTGACCCTGTCTCCGACTATTGTGAAATTTATTATGTACCGAAGTATATTCCAGGCTCGACCGAAACTATTATCTAAGTAATCTACTCTCAATTTCCGATAAATCGATATGATACTATTCAGATCATGCTAATTCTAAACTTCGTCCCTTGAGGATAGAGAAGGATATTGGTTGGGTGCTAGCTAATCATCGCCAATTTGATAATTCATCCAATCAATATCCTACTCTATTGTCAGTGAACGAAGTTAAGAATTCGACTGTATCGAAGGCCCAGCCTCGAGGGTATCTACTGTTAAAGTCACCTAAGAACCGAAGTTGTCAAAGGAACTCACGTATCAAAGTGCTGACATGACACTGACTTCATACGTGCTACTCCTGCTTCATTTGGTTTTGGTTTGGAAGCATCCAGAGCACTTGTCGAAGCATTTCTGTCAAAAAAAGTAAAGGAAGGAAATGACAAGGGGAAGGGAATGGGAAGTTCTGAATAAGGCTATGTGAAAAGTATTTTCTGTAGTAGCAGCGGAAAAGTATGTCAGATCATAGGCAGGAGTAAGGTAGAGGTGAGGGGGCGTATTAGACCTCATAGGTCTGTTTGGCGATCCACACTGGCCAGTTAAAAAGTTATCTTAGGAATGGTGTTTGTAGATATTTTCCTACTGTCTTTACGTTCTATATACAAGCTGCTAGGCCCAACTAAATTACATTTATTTATTACCGTTTCCACTGCGTTTTACTCCTCTGCTGCCCCATACGAGTATCTTTAACAATGGTTATGGGAATTAGTCTTTGAATTCAGCTAGGTGTGATCACTCCTTTATCTTGTTCACTCTGGCCTTGAAAAGATCCAGATTATATTGTTCGGAGAAAAAAATCGGCAGGGAGGAAGTTCCACTTCTTAGACCGTCCGCTAAACACGCGCGGGCGCACGGAGCGTGTGGCATGTCTCGGCATTCACTGCGTGTCACACAGCACCGCGCCGAAACATGCCATCCGCTCCGTGCGCCCGCGCGAGTGAAGCTGACGGCCTAAGCAGTGCGTATTAAAGGTGTTCCACATGGCCAATTTTACACCCACACAATCAGATTGCCAATTTCATTTGATTTTGTTTGTTTTGGTTGCAGTTTTGGGTATCGAAAGTGAAGAAAAGGTTGTGGAAAAAGGAATGGCAATCATCATCATCATATCGTGTGGGTTTCAAGGTCGATGACCGACCTTAAATATCTTGTTTGGTATCAGAGTTGTTGAGCCGCCAAAGGCCTTTGAAATGGCTCTAATGAATGAGAATAAATGAATGAATAGTTATTAAAAACAAAACAACTTAAAAAGCCATTTAAATGTTATAAGAGAGTACAAGTACGTCCGCTCAGCAAGCCGCTTGTATACAGACTTACAGACTAGTGCCGAAGTTACCCAATTAGCGTCCACACTACACAATCTGATTGCCAATTGATCAAATCGGCCGATCTCGACTCCCAATTTCCTTGAATTGGCCCATTTGACCCAATCGCAATCCACACTACTCAATCTGATTGCCAATCTAGTCAGATTGGTCGCGAAATTGCCGTGTGTGGAACCCCTGTTAGGCACAAAGAAGCATGGCGCTTCGTGCAAATAAGAGGTATGTCAACGACATAGGGATGGCAACCCAACCCACATCTAGAAACACAACTACATAATCATTTCCTTAATAAAACTCTTCCATAGTTTGCAACAAGTTTGTATGTATTTTATTTACCTGTATATATTTATAGATATATATATATATTTATTGTATTGCAGTAGTATATTAATATTATAAGTATATTGGCACACTACTACAGTTTTCATTCAAACTTTCCTGCATGCAAAGGTTGTCTGGAAGAGATCGCTCCTAGCGATAAGACCGCCTTTGTCACCCTAGATTTAAGAGTCTCCTTTTATTGTTAATGTGTTTTGTGTGTGACAATTAAGTATTTATCTATCTATCTATCTATCTAGTCCCACGTTGGAGGAAGAGAGATATCGTAGTAGTATCAGGTCGTGCATTTCACTTACTTGTAAGTAGCTGTCCTAGCCGCAGCGGTTTTGTTCAACCGAGGAGCTTTCCACGGTTTGTACGGCTTGGCTACTGGACTCGTAGTGGGTCGTTTGTTAGGGGCGTACTGAGTCATGGTATTAAGTTGAATGTTCAGGTTCTTCACCTGTTCTCTTAGTTCCCTGTTCTCCTGTCTTAGGTCTGCTATGCTGTGGATTATAAAATAGATTATATTTTTCGTCACTTTTAGATTTCCGTTGGACCTGATTTCCTTTTGCCCACTTATTAGTGAGGTCAAAAGCAACAACTTTTGTTCTACGACTTTGCTAACGCACAAAAAATTTTCGACTCTCCATACTAAAGTGGTCACGTGACCGACCCATTTTGTATGGGAAGTTGAAAATTTTTCGTGCGTTGTTAGCAAAGTCGTAGAACAAAAGTTGTTGCTTTTGACCTCACTAATAAGTGGGCGAAAGGAAATCAGGTCCAAAAAAATAACCTAGTATAACACTCACATTTAGCGACAGTTTAGTACAGGAAGCGATTTTCATTGCTAAGAAATTACAGCTCGCAGTAGCAGGTGTGTCAATAATCGCTTTTGCCATGCTAAAAAATCGTACATAGTTTCGACATGACCGTCTGTCTGTCCGCGGCTTAGCTCAGTGAGCTTTATTACTAGAAAATTGTAATTTGGTATGATATACGAGTACATATTAAACACGCCGACAAAATAGTAAATACAATAATGAAAAATTTTTTTTTGGGTTACTCTCCCTTACTCGTAAAGAGGGGATACATTTTTATTTTCTCGTCAATCCCATCGTGGGGGTATCTTTAGATAGGTCTTTTAAAAAGGCGAGTTTGTAAAGAGCACGAGCGTTTGCAAAATATTTAGCTTTAAAGCGCAATTTTTTGTAAGAGTCAAGTGTTCCTCCCTTCCCCTGCCAGCTAAATGGTTTTTATTGGAAATGTGAACAAAATATAATGAAATTAAAAGAAAAACTGTCACAGCTAAGTAGGCTTCACAGTTTAAGGAGCAATACTATTGCTTCAATAGTCAAAAAACAAAAAATAATAGAAAAATCAATAGCAATCAGGCGCTAGACCTCGCTGGTCAATATGAGAAATCAAAACTTGTAATAATCCCTACATCAACTTTAATACGAAACCCTAAATAGTGCGTGGCCCGATACGCACTTGGCCGGTTTTTGTAAGCAACATTTTAGTGTGGTTAACGATGTTAGAATGGGGAATAATATTGCCTTTTGCATGAAGTTAAATAAATAAAAAATATTTTATTTTACACTGATGTATGCCAAATAAATGACTTATAGTAGTATATGCCCTTAAAGGGAGTATGTGAAATTTCGTGAAAGCAGCTGATCGCTAAGCCAAAAATATTTTTGTAAGGAAACATTTTTTATTTACTATTAAATCTACTGTATTTCATCATAACATCCCATGAATCGTCCACTACAGGACAGGGAATTCCCTCCACAATTCCAGCTTTTGCTGATACAATTTGTTGGGGAAGTACCATAGTCACCACGCTTGTTAGCGTTACTGCTGGCACCATGGACTGCGGTTGTTGGTGACCGCAGAATGTATGATGATACAATACACAGAAGAATGCTGCTGCCCATCCTCTGGTTCATTAACCCTTAGTCGCCTCTTACGACACCCACGTGTAGAGATGGGTTGGTACTATTCCTTGCCTTCACCACACGGGACATTACTCTATTTACCACCCTTCTAAATAATTACCTATTATACATTTTTATTACAACAACACTTTTACTAACTATACTTACGTATGTTTCTGTTCAAAAATTTTTTGGGTTGTGTACTCTTTTTCCCTCTCAACAGAAGAGGGCCTTTTCGTAGCACTTAACCTCTGCAATCTTGTGTTCTGTAGTTTGATCCTCTCATTCTGGGTGGCAATGGTCCTTTTCAGCTCCTGGTTAGCTTGCAGTAGGTTGAAGTATAGCTCTTCTAGCTCGCGTTTGCTTAGCTTCGACGGGCAGATGTGACCTAAATTTTATGAAGATTGCAGTAGAAGCAGAGGCACAGCAGACGAAGGGGCGGGAATACGCGGGCAGGCCTTTTGGTTCTGACATCCCGCCAGTCAGTCACGGTCATTGTCCTCCAGTGAGGCTGGTATTGCGAAAATTATAGTTTTTATCAGAATAAAATTCAAACTTATAATTTTTCAAAATTTCTCTATGTTTTAAATTAAATAACAACCAATCTGAACAACCTTTTCGACTGAATAACTCTTTGAATTCGCATAGGAAACGTATGTGTAAGGTACCTCGAAACTTGGCTCATAGACAGGGATAAGGTCAATAAGTAAAAATAAAAATACGATTTTTTTTCGGTGGCAAATAATAAAGTTAAAAATTTGTTTCTGTCAAATATCGATTATCCGTTTGGCAGAATGAAACGTAGCCATGGCCAGTCTTTAAAAAAAAAACTGACAACTGTTCTAAGTAGTCTGTGGTCGGTTTATACAGCTGTTAGTTTTTTTTATGACAGGCAATGACTAATCATCACATTCTGCCATACGACCTATCGATATTTGACGAAAACGATTTTTTTTAAAAACTTCGTCATTTATGGCCAAAAAAAATTTGTATTTTTTATTTATCTTTAATGATCCTATTCCTGTTTATGAGCCAAGTTTCAAGGTACCTTACATATAAGTTTCCTTTGCGAATTGAACAACTATTCAAGCTGTTTTCCTTCCAAACCAAAGATTTTGGAAAATACGCGCATAAAATCGGAGCGTTTATCTCTCAGAGTAAAGAACTATAGAGTCCGCCATATGCATATTCTGTATGAGCTAGTGAAGCGTGAAGCGTCTCACTGTCGCCCATGCTAGTCGGTCAAAAAACTCAGTTAAGTTTTACAAAAATCAAGATATCTTTAAAAATCTAATGTTTTAGTATAAACTTTGTTTGCGAAAGTGAAAATTTATAGTTTTTTACTTGTGAATTGATCATTAATACTAAGAACGGAAGCGTAAATATTCCGTAATAGCCATTTTATGCGTGATTTTTAACACCGTTTTTTTCCTGAATGGAAAGTGTTTTCACCAGAAAAACTGTGTTTGTAGCATTTATTAGTCCCATGTCACATATTTCTCAGAGAGAAAAATAAAAATTTTACGTTTTTAGGATTTGAAAAAAATTCCATTCATTTTAGTATGGAGGTCCCTCGCAAGAAAGTGCTACGCTTATGGCTCCCTCCTTAGCAGCAAGAGCTGCTACTAAAACCTCCTTGGTTTATCTCATGTCCATGACTATTAATAATACGAAAATAATTGCAGTACCGGCCACACCGGCGGGCTGTCAAGACAAAAAGCCCTGCCCGCGTATGCCCGCTCCTCCATCTGTTGAGCGCTATAATGTGGCTTAATAAGAATACGAGGGCCAAACCGAAAAGATCGGGAATAGAATACTCAGGAATAAATTAGATTAAAACCTTTTTGGTTTATGACATGTAGTATTATTTCAAACACAATTCCATTTTTGAATTTAAAAAAAAGTAAAAAGAAAAGAGTAGTAGCCATTTGAATTTGACAAGTCAGTGGGGAAAATGGAGCTTACGCGGGAACATTTCCGTGCCATAATTTTTCACAACTTTCGTCGAGGTTTATCTCAAGAACAATGTCTCGCCGAGCTTGTTTCTGTTTATGAACTTGAAGCACCCAGTAAAACGACTATATATCGTTGGTATTCTGAGTTTCGTCGTGGACGTTCCTCTCTCACGACAGTTCCTTCTACTGGTCGACCAAAAACAGCGGTAACACAAGATAACATCGATGCTGTGCGCCAATTAATAAAAGAAGATAGACATGTGACATACGAGCAGATTCGGGCTTCTCTCAGCATTGGTATGACAGCAATTCAAACTATTTTACATGATGAACTGGGCGTCAAGAAGATAGTTTCCCGCTGGGTGCCCCATCGTTTGCCGAGGAACAAAAGTCGGCTCGTGTTAATTGGTGTCGGTCTACTCTGCAACGGTTCAATAGGGGGAGCTCAAATGCAGTTTACAATATCGTCTCTGCTGATGAATCGTGGATTTATTCATATGAGCCCGAAAGAAAACATCAATCGGCTGTTTGGGTCTTCGAAGGCGAGGTCAAGCCAACCAAAGTTGTCCGCTCTCGTAGCGTGTCGAAAAAAATGGTCGCTTCGTTTGTATCGAAAACTGGTCATGTGGCTACGATTCCTTTACAAGAACGCAGAACGGTTACTGCTGATCGGTACACAATAGTTTGTTTGCCGGAAGTCATAAGAGAACTTCGTAAAATTAATCCGAATCGTCGCATCATTCTTCACCAGGATAATGCGAGCTCACATACCGCTCGCAAAACGATCGCGTTTTTAAATCAGGAAAACGTGGAGTTAATGGACCATCCACCGTATAGCCCTGACTTGAGCCCCAATGATTATTTTACATTCCCAAGAATTAATGATATGCTACGTGGTCAACGATTTCAAGGCCCAGAAGAGGCAGTCGAAGCTTACAAATCGGCCGTTTCGACTATATCCACTTCAGACTGGAATTACTGTTATAATAATTGGTTTGATAGAATGCAAAAGTGCATCGATTGTCACGGAGAATACTTCGAAAAACAATGAAAGTAAATATTGTTGTATTATTTTTGTACTTTTTTCTATTCCCGATCATTTCGGTGTGGCCCTCGATAGTTATGTCATCATAATATCGTATTGGTTGCAAGATCGATGACCGACCTCAAAAACCCTAGTGTCATAGTTGTTGAGCAGCCAAAGGGCTCTGATATGCCTCATCAACGACTACATCCGTAGATATATGACTGGACCAACGGCTTACCGTGCCTTCCGAATCACGGAATCATCTAACTTTTTGAACAATCAGGTGATTCATCCAGCAATGTCCTAACCAAACTGGGGAGGTCGCACAAAGGGATTTTTGTTTGACAGTGTCCCCACCGGGAATCGAATCGAGGCTGTTAGCTATGTGTCATATGATGATGACAAGCCCATTGGTGTAGTTGGTAGTGAGTCTGCCTTTCACGCCACGGGCTAAGGGCTCGATCCCCGCCCAGGACAAACATTTTTCAGATGAACACAAGTGTTTTTTCTGTGTCTGGGTGTTATTTATCTATATATTTATGTATGTATATCAGTGTACCCATAGTACAGGCTTTGCCTAGTTTGGGATCAGGTGACTTTGTATGAAATGTCCCCCTATAATATGCGAGAGGGCAGATTGAAGCGATACGCAAGATAGCGGGGAGCAACAGAGACTCGTATTACTTCATCCTGCTCTCACGCAGAGCTCTATTCTGCTGTCATTCTGAAGGAGTGATCACACCTAGCTGAATTCAAAGACTGATTTGGCATACATTGCTGGGAGGCTTGGTTATGTTACTTGAAATATCCTTACTTCAACGAGCAATGTATGCCGGATTTAGTATTTGAATTCAGCTAGGTATGATCACTCCTTAATTAAGATACATAATTTCGACTGTAGGTCATGTTAAGACAAGGGCACTTCACACAAAGCCATCTGATCCCAAACTAAGTCTGTACTGCCTGTACCAGGTTACCAGGTTAAGGGTACCAGGTTTAAAGGTGGTAGGGCTTTTGTGCAAAGTCTGTCTGGGGAAGTACCATCCCCTTGCCTATTTCTACGAAAATTATGGTTTTTATTTGACTATCAACTTATCGAAATTGATCTACATCTTGACTAAAAAACTGGGGGCGATTTTAGCGTGGCCGTTAAATTTAAAGAGGTCTATAAATGTTGCTATCTTTGTTACTGCCTACAGAAAAAAAAGATATCTTGAACCAAATAATATTATTTAAGTTAAAATCTTTTGGGTTTTCGATATAAGGAAACTCGAAAACGTCTTAGATTGAGAAATAAAAGGTTTTGTCGTATAGTTCTCCGACCAAGAACAAAATTTCTTATATCAATTTTCAACTGTCATCTTATTGTAAAAACTAAAAGCTATCACAACAAAAACCAAACTTACTTGAGTGAAGCATCTATCACACCAAGAATGAAACTAATTTAAATAAAAATTTTAAAGCTCTTTTTTCAAAAAGCTAAATGTGTCACCCTAAGAGCGAAACTAATTTTGTTGAAAAATTTAAAGCTCTTCAAAAATAAAAACTAAAATAAAAGGCTCTTTTAAAAAAAAAAAAAATATTATCTCTCGTTTTTTTCTTTTTATTCCTCATGTTCTTCTGCTCTCTGCCAGCATTTTTGATATTAGACCTTTTTATTTTTCAACTATTCTTCTTTCTACTTTTGTTTCCATTTCTATTATTTATTAATGTTATCATTTTAACTATTATATCATTATATCATATCAACTATTATAATTTACCAAAAGTCCTGGGGGTGGCTGGATTCGAACCCGCGTCCATCGGTATCGTAGTCCTTCGCTCTGACCATTAGACCACAGGCTTGATTAGCAAAGTAATCGAAATTTTGATACTGTTCCGTCTTTGACACAGTATCTTGTACCCAGCAACAATTATTTGACTTAATATCGCCTTAACTCTTCATTGCATATCTAACTAGGTCTTGAGCAAAACAACAACCATCTTATACTAAGCAAAATGTTATTTGCCTTAATATAGTCTTAACTCTTCATTGCTTACCTTACAATTTCTTGAGCGAAACAGCAACTATCTTATACCAAGCGACATATTATTTGCATCAATATTGTCCTAAATCTTCATCTAATATTTTTCATAATTCTTAGGCGAAACGATTTATGTTTTCAATCGATTAATATTTTACTTGCTTTAAATATGTTTCATTGTTGATGCAAAAAATAAATGGTTTTAATTCAAAACATCAATTTCAAACCTAGTAATAGAACTCTTATTCGAAGAAATTCTCTCTTGAATTTTAAGATTTCGGCATTTTTAATACGTTAGAGTGATCATTTTACTCTAAGAGATTTAACTTTATAATCAAGCAATATCAGTTGAGACATATTGCGTTCTTGTTTTAAGAGATCATTTTTTTCTGTATAGGCTGAATAAAGACAGCATCACTTTTAGACCTGTCAAATTTTAATCATAAAAGCGGCCACGCTAGAATCGCCCCCACTATCAAACTAAACAAGGTTGACTGAACAACTCTTAGAATTAAACAACTCGAGCTGATTTTGGTCCACAATAATTACTTACAAACAACATTAAAACTAGAAATTATCGAAAAAAAGCTAATACTGGTGTCGATTCTGGCAGACCCAAACAAAAACTAAACTAAATTTGACAAGTCTAAAAGTTTTGCTGTCTTTATTACTCTCTACAGACTAATAAAGTCTGTCTGTCTGTAAAACTGTCAAATTTAGTTTAGTTTTAGTTTGAGTCTGCCAGAATCGACACCATTGGCCACTCCGAGGCGGACTTTTTGCTCGTGTCTGCGGAACCTTTAGGGGCCAAGAGCAGGAGAGTACAATAAACATTAATTAATCTGGTGTAGTGCAAGTCGGACTTCACAAAGCCTACTTTTAAGTACGGAACTCTTTGAGCGAGTCTTACTCGCACTTGACCAGTTTTCAAAGTATTTTCAGCTTATCCTTCCCACTGCAGGCAAATAAATATCTCCGATTTTTTCCATTTTTCTCTCTTTGATGTACAAAACAAAATTAAATCACTAGATGTAAAACGTACCATTATTTTGTCCTAACTCTATATCCTTGCTCCCTGGCATAATATCACTGCTTTTTAACCAAATCACTATCAAAATCAACAAAATCATATACGAGATACTAAATCCATAAATTTATGCCGAATCATAAGAGCTAAAGTATTGACGTCAAATTTCCCTACATTTTTCGGTACTTTGATATCCCCTACGTTATTTAATTTCGATTTATTTGGAAATAATTTTTCATCGTCAAGAAGAAAAATTAAAAATGTTGCTATGGCAACCGAAGTTTTTATCAACAAACAACAGCTGTCAATGATAATGCGGTTGGTGTGGTTGTAATGAAGCTCATATAGCCTGGCAATTAAGTCTTATTTTCTGTGAAGCATATCGACTACTGCGCTTAATTTGCATAGATTGAGCGTTATTGTATAGCGACCACAAAAAGTTTGCGAACCTCACCTGAGCGAGCGAGCGAAAGAGTTCGGAACCCACAGTTTGTAATCTTTGCATCGAGGCAATATAGTATAGGTATTCTCTTATATTATAATAGGGTATTCTGCCCCCTGTCTTATTATAGTACTCTTTGGTATTCTGTGCTTTACCGCTTTTGCTCAAAAAAGCGAAGCCTGTTTATAGGGCAGTGGGCACCACAAATATATAAAGGAGAGCGTCGTGGAGGGCACCACTTATTGATGTAAAACAGAGTTTCGAACCTCGGTCCGCTCAAGAAAATGATGCTACTCTACCGTATGAATAGCAAGGTAAAGCAGCATAGCTTTGGAAAGTAACTGTAATATCAGAAATATTTTTATGAACATCCCATGGTGTTTAAAGGAGGAAAACGGCTACTTACGTTTTACTCCTTTAAACACCAGATATAAGTTTTTAGAAACTGCCGATATAAGTTTTTCAACTTCGATGAGGTTGAAGACCTACCTACCTGCGTTAGATAAGCATATAAGAGCGCCTCACTAGTCTAGCACCAATGCCATACACAAAAAGTTAGTCTTATGAAATCTTGGAGGAACGTGGTAGTTAATTCATTGCTCATAAAGTGGTACCTTTCGTAGCCGTTATGCAATCTCAGTTAAAAAAATAGTCGTTTAACTCTTTTCTTTACGGTGGTCACCATAGATAACCACCTAAAATTTGACGCGGTTTTCATAAAAACGCCATTTTACGAAAAAGCGGAATATTGCGTACGTACCTACTGCAATCGTTTGAGCAAACTCGAGCATCAAAAATGCAACTAAAAAAACTAGCTCCGCGGCCATTTACTGTACTAAAATTTCAAAAAATATATTTTTTTATTTTTTTTTTTAAATTATTTGTCCTAGAGTAATTTAAAATTAAATAAAATAAGTTACGTGTCTTTTATCGTATGTGTCTATTATAGTATGGGGGAGGCCTTTGCCCAGCAGTGGGACAGTATAGGCTAGTAAAAAAAAATCTTCGTTTAGGTGCATAATAATTAAGTGTTCTGCACAATGTTGTGGAAAATTAAATTTCCTATAGTTTGTTTTAAATTTTGTTTCTAGTACTGATAGTTACGTATAATAGTTAAATTTCTCAAACTTCTATCTTTATAATGCTATAATCCAGTTATGGCCTATTTGAAGAAAACAAGTATCACAATATTTGTGGAGTATTTGAGGAACTTCTGGAAAATGGGATTGTATGTCGCGCATGGGGGGGGGAATTGTGAATTTTAGACACTTAGGTATTACCCATCCTAGACCAGATATAAAAAAATATAGTTACCGGACCGTTTGTAAGGTAACCCTCCACTTTTAATAGGCTGTGTATTAACGTGCCATCAAATTTGAGTAAATTTTTACCAAATAATATTAACCAAATTTTGTCTACCAAAATGGATGAATGTACACCAAATTTGCTTCTGGCACTTCGCCGGCCGCTGCCGCGGCACGCTCGCTCCGCTCGCTCGGCTCGTGCGTTGTGGTCGCAAGATAACCTAACACAACCTAACCGAACCGGTTACCCAAATATGGTGTACGTTGAGGTGTACATTCATCCATTTTGTCTGAAGTGTATTGGGGTATAAAAAAATATTTTGGGAATCATTTAATTTGTTGCTCTTTTAATATCTATTCAGTATAATTACTGGGCTTCAGGAGCGAAACCAATGAAAATTCACGCTATATTTTTAAAATAAACAACAAGTTTGTACATCAACAAGTTTTTATTGAACAACAAACACCATCGATGATATATTAACAGCTAAATTAAATAAGTTAGGCGTATTTACAGAAACATTCATCACACATATAGCAAAGAATACTCGAGGTTTAAGGGACAGCTCTCCGAAAACCGAAAAGTATTATTAGTCAACGAAATAAAATGAACAACTTTCAGTAAATGTAACTTTCAAAAATAACAAAAAAAAACTTCATACAAAAATCATTGTTTGAAGTATTTTTTTTTATTTCCTGAAAGTTTCAGTCAATAAAACTTGTTCAGTTTCGTTGTTAAAAAAACAGAAGGTTTCAATTTTCAAAAAACTGTACCTTACACCCTGTACAACAAATAGTAAGCTTATAGTAGAATAGAATATATGGAATGCTATTTTTCAAAATGGTTTGAATCATTAGGGTTTTTTTTTTAAAGAGCGCGTTAATCTTAATTCGTTTCATTTGGCACTTGCACAATGAAAAATTTAACCTTTTTGATACACGAAGTTAACCAAAAATTAACTTACTCAGTAAACAAAACTAAAGAAAAGTTTGCCTAAGAAGAAATTCTTGGGAAATTAACAAAAAAATCAACTTTTCCATGCAAGTTGCCCGAAACTTGGCGATATTTTGTATGTTAAGGTCGATTATTTTATTTTACGTTGCATATTATAGGAAAAGTTGTTCAATTTAGTTTACTGAGCATCCATTTTACCTTTCGGTAGATCGTCCCCGTGTGGTGCCCTTACATACCCGTGGGTGTCTTAAGAGGCGACTAAGGGTTATAAACTGGAGGATGGGCAGCAGCATTCTCCTTTGTATCTAACACCTTACTTACTGCGGTCGCCTACAACCGCGTTCTATGGTGCCAGCCGTAACGCTCACAAGCGAGGTGACTATGGTACTTCCCCTCTACATTTTTCCAGCAAGCATTCTGGAGGGAGCTCCCTGTCCTGTAGTGGACGTTTCATGGGATGTTATGATGAGATCGTCCCAAGAGCGTCCCTTACATGAAGTTAATTGTGATCCATTTTTACTTTCGAGCGGAGCGAGAAAGGTATTGTATTCGTGAAAATAAAAAGTTTTTCTAATTTTCTCAAAGATGTGTTCTATATCACTTATACATCATAAAAAACAAGTCTCCCAAAAATGTCCGTCCGTCGGTCGGTCGGTCGGTCGGTCGGTCGGTCGGTCGGTCGGTCGGTCCGTCGGTCGGTCTGTCCGTCACGCTTTGGCCTAGCGGCTAAACTAATGGTCCGATTGACACCATATTTTGAATTTAGGAGTTTTATGAAAATCCATCGAAGGGTTCTAAGTGGTTTCTTGCTGGCTCTCATTTTGAGGGTAGCTGTCATACAACGACAATGAAAAATTGAAATTTTCTCAAAAACGGCTCATAGAATCTTGATGAAACTTTGCATGACCAAGCATCTCCATGTAAGATATCTTGCGCCACTATCAATTGATCTGTGTAGTTTCATATAAGGGGTGTTCCTGTACCAACAAATCGTAAATATGTGATTTACCCAAAATTGGTTCCATTGAGTTTATTAAAATTTTCTATAATATTAATCCTGGATTAGTTGTCTACCTTACTGGATATTCTTTATGATTTTTTTGAAAAAAAATTTAGTAAACAGGGTGTACCAAAAACTGAAAGGGCTTGCTCACTAGACTAAACTGAACAATTACCCATAAGGAACATGTGTCGGGAATTTTAAAAATCTCCATGCAAGTATCCTACGGTAGTATTCATTGATCTGTGAAAATTTATATAAAGGGTGTTCCAGTACTACCAAAAGTTAAACATGTGATTTACTCGAAATCGTTTGAGGTTAGTTTGTTTCAATGTTTGACAATTTGAATACTGAATTTATCTGTATATTTCATGCGAACATTTTTTTGGAAAAATGTGAACAAAAGTTGGTATTTCCATACTATGTGTATGGCATTACAAATTTTAGTTTGCGGTTGATAGTTTTTCCTTGAGTATTGCGAGAAAGTAAGTGCAGTGCTGCTGTACCATTTATTTCAATGCTTAACAACACATTTTGCAGCTCAGTCAAAAGCAATCGTCTAAAAATTTCTGTACTACTCGGGAATCGAACCCGGTCATACAAAAAAAAACGTAATGTTGTTTTATTAATTTGATTTGATTAGAAAAATCAGTAATATTTTAAAATTTAATTAAAAATTTAATTTAAATATATTTTTTTATTTGATTGTAAAATGTATTTCTTACAACCTTCAGAATCAACTTTAGTAACAAAATAACATCACAATTTGCTTTGAAAACTGACAAGGTTCGATTCCCGGGTAGTGTACGAGTTTTTTTGAAAATATTTAAATACAGTTTTTCTTGACTTTAAAATCGACGACATGGTTTCTTAGAGCAAATATCTCGATCTCTTATAGTTTCAAACTTTACCTTACCATACCTTACTAACCCGTCCCAATAGATCATCCTGTATAATATTAGATACCTATGAAATTGCCGTTTTGTATGGCGAATTTTAGGTAAACTCAATTTTCAGTACTACATACATTACATTACATTTGTAAATTTTTCTTAGGAATTATAAATCCAATTATTTTCATTTTGTTTAGCATTATTGGGAAAACATTAAGCTAACAGAAGCTTAAATTTAATTTTCGAAAAATATTATCTGTAAAAAAAATATTACAAATCTAATGATGAAATCGGACGACATTTAAAACGAACAATTTTCGAACCTTTAATTTAATATATCAAACTAAAACTAAAAACTTTATTTTATGCGTAAATTAATAACCTTGAAGTCAACTTTCAAATATAAGACAAATGAAAAAAATAACATTAGAATTATAGGAATTATGATCTCATTAATCTGTAAGAAAATTTCGGCAATTTCATAGGTAAAGACCTATTAGTAAACAATTTTAGTACCATGCGGCCAGGGGGAGACGAGAGTAAACACATGAGCAGACACTTGTATTACTTTTAATGGTACTAGTGACACTAATCAGTGTCAGTAGTACCATTAATGGTACAACTCAATGGTATCTATAAAAACAAAGGGGATGTAGCAGATTGTGGGAACTACCGAGGCATTAAACTAACATCTCATACATTAAAAATTTGGGAGATTATTCTTCCAAACCGGCTAAACACCCTTGTCAAAACCACTCCTAACCAATGTGGCTTCACCAGTGGAGTTGGAACGATGGATGCAATACATAGCGTGAAGATTCTTATTGAAAAATATAGATCGCTAAAGAAAGATCTACATCTCGTATTCATCGACCTAGAGAAAGCGTTTGATCGCGTTCCTAGGGATCTGATATGGCAAGCCCTGAGATCTACATATCCTTAATCAAAGACCTGTATCAAGGAATTACCAAACGAGTTAGTAGTCCATCAGGCCAGACTGAAAAATTCGAAGTCAAAGTCGGAGTACATCAGGGGTCGACTATAAGCCCGCTATTGTTTAACCTCGTCATAAACTACATCACGGAACATCTCCAAAAACCAGCACCATGGACATTGCTGTACGCTGATAATATAGTAGTTATTGCGGAAACTCAATGCATGGAAAGAGGCTTTAGAGAGACGGGGTCTTAGGGTTAACAGAGAGAAGACCGAATACATGTTGTGTTACCTGTCTGGAAATAAAACTCATTACAACTCATCTGTGAGGATTGAAGGAACTTCTCTAAAGAAAGCGGAGCAATTTTAGTATTTTGGTTCGATCGTAGCTCCAAAAGATAGCACTGAAAAAGACATCCAGCACAGAATAACAACTGCCTGGCTCAAATGGAGATCACTATCTGGTGTACTGTGCGACGCTAGAATGCCGGTCAAGCTCAAAGGTCGAGTGTACAAGCAAGCAGTACGTCCAGCGCTGATGTACGGATCGGAATGTTGGCCAATGAGGAAGGAAGATTGGCAAAAAATGCATACCACAGAAATGAAAATGCTACGCTGGGCTGGCGGAGTCACCAGATTAGACCGGATCAGGAACGAGCTTATTAGAGGAACATTTAAAGTCAAAAAGATTGAGGAGAAGTTAAGGGAGAACCGCTTACGCTGGTATGGACACGTTATGAGGCGTAGTGAAGACCACATGACTAGGGCTGTAATGATGATAGAGGAGGGAAAGAGGGGGCGAGGCCGACCCGCAGCCACCTGGAAGAGCACTGTCGACAAAGATATAAGAGCTATGGACGTGGACACAACGACAACACAAAATAGAACATTGTGGCGAAATCGTACACGGAGGGCTGACCCCAAGTGAAATGGGACCAAGCCAGGAGAAAGAAGAAGAAGGTACTACTGACACTAAGCCACCACTAAGGGTAATTAACCAGGCAATTAATTAAAGACGCTAATCAGCTTAGCACTTAGTGATTCGGGAGTCGAGAAGATTTTTGCTTTGATTTTTAACGTTGCGTTGTCGACAACATAACCTTTTGTAGGCCTACTTTTCACAGTTTTTAAATTTTTGCTTTATATTTTTTTAGAACCTTGTATTTTTTACTTGACTTTTTTTATTTTACTTTGACACAGTTCTATGTTACTGTTTTCATGTGAATCAAAGTTTGTGCTGAAGAAAAGTGTTTTTAATTAAGTAGTGACCAAGGATATCAAAGTAAGTAAGGTACCTGGCACCCTGCTCTGCCGTACGCTACAAACGTGATCGAAAAATAGATGTCTTAAGTACTTAGATAGAGGATTAAGAAAAACAATGTGAGAACATAGATCGGAGCTCGGTGTTTAGGAGGCCTTTTTCAGATTTTCAGAATGTTTTGTTTTAGCTAAAGCTCCGAAATTCTTTTTCGGCCTATGTTTTTTAGTATCAGTATAAGCTACTCTATTATGAACAAACACTTCTTCCCTTATTATCAAGTAAAAAAATCCTTCTCGGCCCCCGGTCCATAGTACCTTAACCTAAGCCACCTATAGTTTGAGTTTGATGTTATCTTAAGGGTGAATTGACTACAAAAGTAATCTGAAAGTCCCACCATATTCGTACAACAATATATCATTTAATAAATAAATATATACCATGTTCTATTTTATTGTCAACCACATTTTATTCTACTTTTAGGTTAACATAAACAAGTAGGTACTCGTATAAATTCTGCTCCATAAGATTTCAGCTACTTATACAATTGTGTGATTGATTGTACAATCAGCATTAAATACTTTTAACTTCTGCTAAGCATTTCAGGAGTCCGCATATTCAAAGTGGCCATAATAATCTACACAACAAAAGTTTTCAAATTTTTGTGAGCCCATTTAGTTTTACAGGAAGCCAACAATAATTTGAATATTAGATAGCAGTAGAGCAAGAAGCTCTTGGTTCTTTTTTTTTGTTCAAATCTAAATGTATTATTTTTTATTGTTTTTTTTAGAAGCGTATCTCAAGAATATGTTCCATGTAAAAGCCGCTTTCGAAAGAACAAACTGTCCCTTTTCAACAAATAACAAAATGCACAAGTATAAACAGAGCAAAAATCGCATAGATGTGGAATGTTTCTAATTTCAGGTTAGGTACATAGAACAGCCCTGGCACCCTCATCCTTAAGAGCACCGTGTGAAAACTTACAAAAAATTTACCTACCAATTTGCGATTTTATTAATTGCAAAATAGGGACC
The DNA here is from genome assembly GCA_947532105.1 of Athrips mouffetella. Classification (NCBI taxonomy): domain Eukaryota; kingdom Metazoa; phylum Arthropoda; class Insecta; order Lepidoptera; family Gelechiidae; genus Athrips; species Athrips mouffetella. The sequence continues at coordinate 30,401,596 of OX383960.1, read as the reverse complement.
CACTGTATTTCAAGCTGTATTTAGATTTATGTTTCATTTATTATTGCGCCCACTTATTTTTATTTATTGCTTGTCTCACTTATTATTGCGCCCACTCTTTTATATTTTATTTATTGTTTTTCTTATTTATTAATGCGCCCACTCTTTTATATTTTTATTTATGGTTTATCTCAATTATTATTACGCCAACTTCTTTTTATTTCTATTTATTGTTTGACAATTTTTTTATTGCACCCACTCTTTTATATTTCACAAGTTTTCCCTTAATGTTTTTATTACTCACGATAAATCGTGAAAGTACATAAATATCTGATAACATTGCCAAAAGCTCAAAACTCGATAACAATTCTATGCTAAATGGTAACCGTTTTATAAATATTTGTTATTTCACTGGAATCCTGTTAAAATTTACTGTAAATTACAGTTTATTAACATAAAATAGTTACAGTCAAACTAAAACCTTAAATACTGAAAAGGTAGGTATACATAGACATTATTTTACCAATACTACAGACTAAGCACAGACCTATGCGTAAGAGCCGAACAGAGCGATTCATGTCTCTTTCGGTCCAAATCTGCTGTCTCATCAAGCAAGGAGGTTTTTGTTCTGAGGTCACATCACTCCGTTCAGCCGGCTTAGCACGCTGTCCGAGAGAAAATATATCTCGGAGAAACACACCTAGCAAAAGCGCGCGCTAACGCTTACTAGAGAAATGTCACTTTATTTGAGAAATTATGTTATCACCTCCAAGCGCGAAGAAATGTCAGTGAAGGAAAACGTTTAGCAACTCTACAAATTACGTTTTTGATATTTTAGACAGAGATAGCTTTATACACTAATACATGTAGCCGTCCTTGTCTTTCAAAATGTGTCGCACTGCTCGGATGTCGAAAAAACGTGACCATGTTTAAAGTCTTTAATCTATGGGCCTAGATAAACTGACAACTGCAGCGTGCTAAGCCGGCTGCTGTCACATTGCTGTCATTCTAATTAAACTCATGAATTAAACTAGACTATAGTCTGACTGCAACCCCTGTACCGCGCATTAGGTATGCTCACGGCGAGACAGGGGGCCATCGCTCGTCATCGCTCACGCGGCAACTAATTCTTGCTTCTTGCTTGACCCAACAAACAAACGAGTAAGTCGTAAATAATTATTTAAAAAAAAAGATGGAATCGACATGTGTGCTACAAAAAGCCTCTGCCACATAGCAGAGGAAAGTCAGTGGGACATACATAAAAAAAAAAACTAATTCTTGATCTTTCCTTCCCACTCCCCCACCTCCCCGCGCATACCTAAGGCGCAGTACAGCGGTTGCGGTCAGACTATATAACTCCTTGATTTTGAAAAATCTGCACAGTTTGACCGTCACATGCAGAGAGAGTAGAAGCTCCAAACTTTTAATCGATTGCTGACATTTATCTTTTGTTGAGAAGTTTGTGTCCGCGACAGATATAAGGGAACTTTAACTTTATAAAAACATTCTGCAACTGGTTGTTTGTCAATCGTTAATATTAAATCCAAGCTTATTATTCTACAATTTAATCACAAGCCTTAATAATATCTAAGCAGTAGCCAAATGTTTAATTTCCAAATTATTGGAATTTTGGTTTTCGGTAACTTTTTACAGAGTTTATCAAACTTTTTAGCCACTTGTTTACCTTCTAATACAAGAAGTTTCATTTATATTTGCATAATAACTGCGGCTCGGCTGATATCATTCTTTACTTATAGTACCTAAATGGGCTTGCTTTTAGGGTCGAACCAGACGCAGCGTATCTGGCGTCACGCAATAGCGTAAGATACGCGGCTTGCTAAGGGTCGCAAGATTAGGTTCGATTTGCCTCGGCTAACAAACCTAACATTCACCAATGGTCTAAACCCATTTATTTAAAACCTGTCAAAGGTCTTTTACGATTTGCCGACCGTATACAATTTGCTATGCAAGTTGTTTTTTAAATACTTTTTTGGTATAAAATATTTTTTACAATGAGATCATCATCACCTTATCATGAAAATGTTAGAAGTTATATTATGATTTAATGGACCCGCCGGCGTGGAGACACCTTTTTGAGGCCCTCTGCACCAGCGGGGTACCATAGCACCACAGTAACAACGATAACGACAACAAGATAGGTGAACGAACTCACAAACTCCGGTGTAAGAATTATCGAGCCGTCAAATTGTCTTGTGTATGTTATAATGTAGGTACTTACACAGTCTTATTATAGTCTGCCCGCCACCGTTCTACCGCTGTATAGGTATGTTCACGGCGAGACGGGGGGGCCATCGCTCGTCATCGCTCGTCATCGCTCGCGGCGGCAACTAGTTCTTGCTCTTTCGTTCCCACTCCCCCACCTCCCCGCCACCACTACTTATACAGCGGTACAGCGGTTGGGGTCAGAATTTACTCAAAATAGTTTTTAGACCGCAGTATTTAAGTAGGTTTTTAATGGAAATATGGCTGGACAAATATCGCCTTTTACTCTTTTATTTATAAAAAATTTGATAAACTTCCAGACGAGTTTCAACTACTTTGAAACATTAAACACTGGGCAGCAAATCACGTCAACAATAAAATAGGTATCTAATGTAAAATGGCCTTATTATAATAATAGGAAAATTATACTATTCTGTTTTAAAATAAAAGTTTATAGCCTTTCCTAAGCAATTTAAATACATTTTCTGAATACAACGTCAAATACATTACCCAAAATACTAGATTTTCTTATATATTTATATATCTCAAAAAATTCTTGCCATGTTAAAAATTTTGGCAAAATATTCGTAATTTTTTACGCCACAGTCATCTGATACATTATTGTCATAATTACTTCGATCTAATTCGAATTTTACTAATCTTTGTATCCTAACTAATTGATTCATTGACAAAAGCTAGCATTTCCAGCTATAAGGGTGGCATTAAAAGCTTGAAAAATACATGAAAATTTGCATAAAGTGTCCAAAGTGTTATACATATCAGAAAAATTAAAATATAATTTATAGTAAGGGTGCTTACGGAAAAAATTCTATATGATTTGCTCATGTCTGCCTCTTTGACTGATGATAAGAAGCATCCTCTAAAAGTGACAAAAAATATTAGCAGACATCCACACCCTTGCGTTTTTGAGGAATTCAGTTTTAACTATTTTGAAATTTGACAATATAACGTACACCTTGCAGACTATGACAGAAAAATGGTCTGCCACCATTATAGCCCTGCGTTGTAAATTGACAGCGCTTCAAAACGGAACAAAACACTACTTCGTCCCGTGATAATGCAGAGCTCTGCATGTCTATTTTGATTTTCTACATCTTCAGAAGTATTTTAAACAGCAGCCACAAAGGCAGACGAAAAAAACATTACAACTTAAAACGCAGCGACGCACAGAAAAATCAGTAAGGACCAAATCGATTCGTATTGAGCTGATCTATCATCCCTATTAATATGAATCATGAGCAAATCATGTACCCAAATGGCAGCCAGCACCCTAACTATTAGACAATTTGTAAAAAACATCGTAAAAGTTGAATAATTCGATAATGATCTATTTATTTATTCATATTTATTTAACGCTATAGTCGTATATTACATTATTGTCACGTTTACATTGATCTAAGTGATCTAGCTCAAACATACCTAACCATAGCCACGATCACACCTTCCCTGATTCAGAAACTAATTCGGCTTACATTGCTCGTTGAAGTAAGGATATTGCAATTAATATATCTAAGCCTCCCAGCAATGTATGCCGAATTAGTCTTTGAATTCAGTTAGGTGTGATCGTGGCTTATAGATCAACAATCTTAAACTGGCGCCTTAAAATAACTTGTCCCATACTTAATCATTTCACTCAACGTTAATAGAATATCATCTCAGATCAGACTTTTTACAAAACTTTATACTACATACGGCGTGATTTTCATTCGTTTTTCTACTGAAGCCTAGAGATTCTACTCATGCAACTTTCCTGAAGAAAAAAGAATTTTCGTCTCCATAGTAGTCACGTGATCCACAAATTTTCTACTTGATGGTGAAAATTTTTTTCGAATAAGTAAAAAAAATTTTTCTTTAGGAAAGTTTTTTGTTTTCATGAGTAGAATCACTGGGCTTCACTAGCAAAACCAATTAAAATTCACGCTGCATTTTCTAAACTTCAGTAGGTAATCCTTTTTCTCCTTGCTAATGCATAGGAGTGGGATAAGTTAGGATTCATGGAGGCCGAAGTGGAGCTTGTAACGGCATATCTTGAGATTCTCTGATCCTAAGAGGTCTTCGTCTTGAAACGTGGCGATGATGGATAATGTCTAAAGGATGTGGGTGGAGCGTGAGCTGGCTAAACCCAGGTCGCACGAATTGTTCTATTATTCTCTCACTGGTAAAGAAAGGATTAGGTGAGGTAAGGGTATAAGGTAGTTGGAAGGTAAAACTGCATGGTGTTAGGGAGCGGTATCTTGTAGGAATTTACTTTCGACGCACAACGTGATGATAGTTGTGTGTGTGGGCGCTGAATTTTGAACCCTTTTCACTAAATTTTCAAAAATAGAATGGTATGACCTCGCAAATTGCTAGCGTTAATTATCAAGAGGACCTTGAATGCTAAGCAGTGACAACATAGAAAATTCTGAAATTTGAAACATTTAACCATTTAAAATAATAATATTCATTACTTTGATAAATTCTTCTCGAGTGTTATTGCCTTAATCTGTTTTTGCCAAACTGTTTTTACGGAGTTGGCTTCCTGACCTTAGGAATTTTATGGGAGCACTGGTTTCTACACAGAGCGACTATCGTCTAAACTTTGCAACCCAGAGGGCAAACCAGACCAAATCATAAACTAGGCTTTGCTAGGTTAGTGGCCAACCTGGCTAAGTTTTCGAGCCGCCAAAAGGCCTCTGACTTGGCTTAACGACTACTATGATATTGGTTCAGGCTACTGATAGTACCTAACAACCCATCTCTACACGTGAGTGTCGTAAGAGGCGACTAAGGGTTTATAAACCGGAGGATGGACAGCAGCGTCCTTCAGTGTATCGTACCATCTTTTAAACTGCGGTCACCAACAACCGCGGTCCGTGGTGACTAAGGTACTTCCATTCCATATTGTTTCAGTAACAGCTGGAATTCTAGTGGGACCTCCTTTTCCTGTGTTGGACGTATTATGGGATGTTATGATGACTGTACATGATTACGGCTTAACTTGACCTTCGAAGCACATGGAAGCACTCTAGTTCTTGTGCCACTAGCGGTCACCCATCCGGGTTCTAACCACAGCCAACTTTGCTTAACCTTTGTCATTGCAAATAAATAAATAATAATAAATATATTGGAAAGATGATCGCTACGAAGTTATAAAAATAAGAAAAAGAGGTCTTTTAAAAAACAATACCACAATTAAGAGGAATATATCTATACGAAAATTGAAACAGGACATAGTACGAGTATAGACCAGGATGAGGATTTGAAGTAGGAGAGAGACAATTTCTACCATGATAAAGTGACTAATCTACTCTAATATTAACTCTATCATCTCTTCGTTTATGTATGAAACAACACCACGTAAGTCGATTTTTGCATTCGATAGAGCAGCTGCAACTCTAATGGCATTCAAACTAAAAAACAGACAAAAATCGCGGTGTTGTTTCTTAAGGCGATCCGTTTTCCATACTGAATTCTAATTACTTGCATTTTATGCGTGTCATAAAATGCTGTTGAAATACGAGTGTATACTGCTATTGATAATTACATTTTTGCTGATTAATACAAAGATACAGCTAATGCACCGAAAGTACTAGTTATTGTTAGCAATTTTTGGTTCAATATTACCATTGTGGGTGTATTAGCTGTATCTTTGTATAAATCAGCGAAAATTTTTACTTAAAAATAGCAGTATACAGTCGTTTTTCAATAGCATTTTATGTCCCGCATAAGAATGCAAGTCATTTGAATTAAGTATGAAAAACAGATCGCCTTAAACGACGATTCTGCTTCTAAATGCGAGTTGGCACATTTAACACACGGCTTTTGAAGCCAGCTATTCATTACCTACGGAATGAACAGTTAATTTTGGCTTGACACAATCACTTTTTGAACAACTAGTGTTCGTCTTCTATAAATATTTTAAATATTTAGATGAATTCTAATGACTCATTTATACAACGTGTGATATAGTTATCTCTTTTTTTTTACAATAGGCTTACCCTTGAACTCAGTCTAGCTTAAAGGACAGAGTTTTGGTCAACGTCAGAATATGCTAACCAAGATGCCTGCTTACTCAATAACGTATAACGGAAAGGTGTGATAATACTGAAGGGTGTGAATCTGCACATGAAACTGAACAACTTTTCCTAAGTAACATTGGTCGAAATACAAAAACCAAATTTGACCTCCCATACAAAATGCGCTATCAGCTGACGCAGTTTATATGGCAGGTCAAAAATTGATTTTGTTCTATGACCTTTGTTCCTTGGAAAAAGTTGTTGTTTTATGGGCAGATTCAAACCTTTACGTTAAATGCTGTATAAAGAGATTCGAGTTTTATGGTCTTGAGAAACGTGCGCAGGAGAGGAAATCCACTCTTTGGCTGTTCAGTTGGCAGCGACTAGTGGTCGATATTTTAATCAACCTCTTTGGAAACTGAAACATTTCTCTCTACACTTTTGACCAACGGAACAAATAACTGTATCACACTGTATCCAAACAATACTATGTTCCAACAACTAAGCGACAAGTCTCTTTAACAAAGCTCCATGTTGAACTTTGTTTAAATAGGTACATGAAACTTTGTCAACTTAAGTATAAGTGAATCATTTACGCTTTGTTCTGGGCCGCTTGTCGTCGAAGATCTGACTTAATTGCGGCTGTAATAGCAGTTCCAAGAGCTAGGAGGCCACAGAGGGTGAGATTGGCCCAGCGATGCGGGATAGCTGATAACATCCATTCGTAGAGGAGAGTGAGGCTGATTCCGAAGATCTGGAATTCAAAATTTGAAGAATTAGAAGAACACCAGAGATTGTCCACGGAAGCAGAAAAAAATATAAAAAGATTGGGGTTTAGCTTATAATCAGCGAAAAATCATAAACAATTTGATATTGTTTATTGTTTCTGATAGTACGTTCGATTTCAGTTGATGTGAACAAATTGCAATAAATAATAGTTATTTGTTATGCAAATATTAATATGATTAAAATAAAAATGGTTAGTTACAATATGACTTAAAACACTGTGGACAAAACAAAGCAACATGGTGTGAGTGACTTGTATTGAAACTCGAGCAAGCAAAGATTCTAGGATTCACGAGCGAAGCGATAGGTTCATAGGAAAAATCCTGAGTGTAGCCAGGTTTTCAAGCCACGAGACGAAATAAATAAATTTGCTGCCGAGCGAAATACAAAATTTTTCCAAAATGATTTCAACCGATAAAGCAATTTTCCGAGTTAGTGAGGTCAAAATGAATTTTACCTGGACAACAGCATTGAGTATTCCAGATGTGGTTCCTTCAGGTTCAGGGTAGGTCACTTCCGAGGCAAATTCAAATCCAACAGGTAGGTAGCCAGTCATGAAGAACCTGGTACAAAAAGAAAGCTATTATCATCTCTATTGATGTTGTTGTTAGTTTAAACATGTTCTTCTATGTATGTACTTTCAATGGTTAATGAACGCGCATATTTGTTATTCCTCCAACTACTATAAACAAAGCTACAATGTAGCCGCAGTTGAGAGAGAACTTCCCAGTCATTGACTGCCCCTTTGGTGTAGTTGGTAGTGAGACAGCCTTCTACGCCGTGGGCCGCGGGTTCGATCCGCGTTCAGGGCAAACATTTGTATGATGAACACGAGTGTTTATGTGTCGGGGTGTTATTTATCTATTTAATCAATCAGTCTCTGTTACCCATATTACAGGATTTGCCTATAGCTGACCGCAACCGCTGTACCGCGCTTTAGGTATGCGCGGGGAGGTGGGGGAGTGGAAAGAGCAAGGACTAGTTGCCGCCGCGAGCGATGACGAGCGATGGCCCCCCCGTCTCGCCGTGAACATACATATTATACTAGTTAAAGATAGTACCTTGGTGATTGTGCGCTGCTTGTAAAAAACGTAAATCTTCTACCAGTGGATAGGGTGCCAATAGACGATCATTTAACGATTGGGAGGGAAATCAGATTCGTCCCATGTGCGCGGGGGGAGGGGATAGAAGGGGGCGAATTACGCACCATTATGATTATTTTTTTAAAGATCAGTTAATGCTACTAGGGCTTGTGTGGTATTGTTTTCAGGGAAAAAAAACACAAGGAATTCATTTTTGATGCTTAAAATGTATAATTCCATAGAAAAAATAATATTTTTAACGAAAAGTAAGAAGAGTCACATACATATATTTTTTATAAACTGCCATATTTTTTGAAGACCTTATTTATTGCGACCACAAAAAATATTAATAAATGGTTATTTAATCCAATTTAAAAATATATATAATTGTAACTTCTCATACAAGAACTGTAAAAAAAAAAATAAAGAAAGCGCCAAAAAAATAAGCGCGCTGTAATACGCTGAGGTACTTATCCGATCATATTATTTAATTTCAAGATTTATGCTTGGGCTTGTGTGGTATATATTTTATATAAAAATGCATATGAAGAGTTAATTCAAAATGATAAATTATTATTTGTTTTTAAATTTATTCGTTACAAATATGCATACATACAAAAATACAAATCTTTCATCTTTGTTATATTATAATATATATTAAGTGAGAAAGTAACATTTCATGTCTATAAAAACGTAATTAATTTTAAGTACCTTTTTTTTTATTTTTTAAAGAAACACTTACAAAATTTTATTAATAACTTTCTACAAAGATAACGCATCAGAAACCAGAATTGATCTATCCGTGCGTTATTTTCATTCGCCGTCAGTGGCACTTTTTACACAACAACAATATCAAAGTATAGTCCTAAATTGCTACAACTCGACCAAAACAACTAGGCACACGGTTTATACGAGTGCTCATACAATCCGAGCGTCCAATTGCTCCAGTCGAGCAATACATTACTAATACTGCCCTATTGCAAAACCGGTCGTGAGCGCTCGCGTACACAGGATGTCCGTCCGCGCATAAATAAATTTAAGTTAAATCATTTCCAGATAATGTTTTTTAAGTTTAGATTTAATATTTTTTGTGTTAATTTCCTGTTTCAGTTCCTGGGGAAGGTTATTCACAAGTTTTGGAACAATGTAGTTATATTAGTTTTTGCACCTACTTATATTAGTAGCAGAATGTAGAATTATTTGATACCTAGTAATAAAATGACATTATTTATAATTATTAAAGATGTATTTAAAATAAAGATTCAATTCAGTCGAACTTTTAACAAAATTAACCTACACCAACTAGTTACTCGTACTAAAATGACACGTAAAAGAAATGACCACATGACCAGGAATCTATTTTAGATCTAATATTGTGCAACGATGAAAATTATGCTAATATAGGAAACAGTGATCATGAAATACTGATAGCAACTCTTCAAGTTCAGATAAATACTACGCAGGCTCGTCGCCCAACTCATTTTTAAGGCTGACTATCAGCTGATATCTCAAGCACTAAATGAACCCATCAATCTCCAAACCAACGATGTACTTAATGTGTGGTGTACCTTTAAGAATAAAATAGACAGTGCTGTTCTTCAACATGTACCTATAAAAAAAATGTAAGAAATCACAAAATTTAAACAAACCATGGATTGGACAGCAAATTATAAAAAATTACCCAAGAAAAAAAGAAACTGATAAGAGTGATGCCTCATATCGAGAATACCGGTCAGTTAATAACATTGACGATGTGTGTATAAATAATATCAGCTATGCTGATGATATGGTGCTGCTGAGCCCATCGATCAGTGCCCTCAGATTGCTGCTGCAAACTTGTGAAGAATATGCGCGGATGCATGGCCTGGTATACAATGCCAAAAAGAGTGTATACATGGTATTTAGGGCCGTGGGAGGCAGGTGTCCGGATACGATACCCGCTATTAAACTGAATGGTGTACAGCTGGAGCGGGTATGGGAGTTCAAGTATCTTGGGCACCTTGTCACCGACGACCTTAAGGACCATGCTGATATTGAGAGGGAGCGCAGGGCGCTTGCGGTTAGATGCAACATGTTGGCCCGCAGGTTCGCACGCTGTAGTGAAGAAACCAAAATAACTTTATTTAAAGCTTATTGCCAGGTTTTCTACACGTGCAGCCTGTGGACCAACTTCACGCAAAAGACCATAAGTGCCTTGCGTGTCCAATACAACAATGGATTCAGAATATTGATGGGGCTGCCTCGGTACTGCAGTGCTTCAGGTATGTTCGCGTCTGCACGCACAGATGACTTTTATGCCATTTTGCGGAAGCGAGCAGCCTCGTTGCTCTGCAGGGTGAGGGCTAGTTCCAACTCTATTCTGAATACCTTTGCTGTACGATATGACTCTCCACTAATGCGCCATCTAACTAAATTATTGGTGGCGTATAGAGGCTGATTTTATGTAGATAGGTTACTAACATAGGTTAAGTACCGTTACTAACAATCCTGGACCATTGTAGTCTTTTTAATAAATGAATAATAATAATAATAATAAGCCCCCTAAAGTCCTACCTTTCGTCCGTGCTGAACATCTAGCCACGTAGGGGGCGGACACGCGTACTATTGAAACTTACGCGGCCAACAAGGAAAAGGCAAAGTCGCGGTATGGAAATGGTACTTACCAGGAGTAAAGTACCCCAGGCGGGTACCAGCGCTAACAGCGAGGGAGAATCCCGCCCCGAGCCTTCCAGCTCGGGCTGCCCCACGTACTCTGGGGGGGGCAACATATCGCAGTCTGCCCAGTTAAATACTGTTGCAGGCCCTACAGAAAATACCACTTGCCTTGACTCAGCTCCTACGTCACCAATATCTTCCACATGTAGTCTCTTCCCGTCACCCTCCTCTTCAACCAATCCCTTTGAGTACCCAATTAACTCCCGTTCATCTACCGTTACTCCAATGTCAGTAGATGTTGAGCAAGAGGCAAACTGCCTAGATCTTGCTCCCATTACAGGCAATAAACGTGTGCGAATACATTTTACTAATGAAATGAACCAATTTATTTGGTGCACATATCTAACCATCACAAAATTTGAAAAGCAAACCGGAAAGTTCATAGACGCTTTATACTGTAAATTCAAAGAGAGATTCCCAAACACAAAAGTAACCAAACAGAAAATTGCTAGCCAAAGAAGAGACATAGCCAAAAACAATCTCTTATCACCGGAAGAACTAGGAAAAATAAAACAGGAAGCTTTACAGACATTAAAAACATTGCCTGACAATCTTCATCACAACCAGAATGAAGTTTGTCCCTCTAAAACGGCTAATACGATTTTATCTGCGAGCGACAGTAGTCTACTCACGAACATGAGACCTGCAACTACAAAGACAGGAAAAAGTAGGCAACGTATGCAATGGCCAGACAACATCAATAGGGACCTTTTACGGTGCTATTATGAAGTAACAGAATGTGAAACTAACCTTACAGGTTACCGACCTTTATTGCATCGAAAATTTGTATTATTACACCCAGAACTTGACTTTATAGGTGAACAACGCTTAGCAGACCAAATTAGAGTAATAAATGTTAATAACAGAATACTGCCGGCAGAACGAGAAAAAATAAAAACACTAATAGCAAAACAAAACCATGACCAACGAAATAATAGTGACATAGGTACATCTAATGACTTGCATCGCGCAGACCATGATATATCACTGTCGAGGAATATTGACCAATCACAAACCCAAAACGAAGCAAGTTTTGAGAATTCCCATACTTACCCTGAAAATAATCACCACCCTGACCCTATAGAAGTTACTCAATGCCAAGACATACACATAAACAGACAAAGGACACCAAATGTTTCATCATCTGAAGCTGAAAATATTACTGAAATAGCAGGAATAGAAAAAACATTCAAAGAAATATTACAATATTACAAGAATACAGACCCTACACAACGACAGTTCATCCCCAAACAAAAAGCTTCCAAAAAATTCGCAAAAATTGTTGACTATATTAATACTAAGCTTCTGCCAGAATATTTACAAACAGAGTCTGACTTTAACACACTACAGACGGTACTATATTGCGCAGCTTTGACTGCAACTAAAACAAATGGAGCTAAAATCGAAATCCCACTTAATACAACATACAAGAAAAAACAACATAGGAAACCGAAATGGCAGATTAGATTAGAACGAAAAATAGAAGATCTTAGAGCTAAAATAGGTAGATTAACGCAATATATAAAGGGAAATAGAAGTGACAGAGTGACAAGACATGTACAAGCTATAATTCGACAGTATAAAATCCACACATTACATGAAGAACCGAACAGCAAGCTCACTGAATTCCTGGATACTTTACGACAAAAATTGACTGCTTCGAGTAACCGCCTTAGACGCTACAAAATGTGCACACTCCGTAAGACACAGAACAACCAATTCATAGTAAACGAAAAACAATTTTATACAGTCCTTAAGACATCTACAAACAATCAAACTCAACACAATCAGCGCAATGATCAGAATAACCAAAATACTGTGCCTCAACTATATGATCTCCATGGATTCTGGTCTAAACTGTGGGAAAATCCAATCATCCACAATCAACATTCAGAATGGATAGAAAGCGAAAAAGCTTATATTACAGAGACTACTGAACCGATGGATTTTCAACACGTACCTATTGACATTTTCAAGAATGTTATAAGTAAACTACATAATTGGAAAACACCTGGATCTGATAATATCCAAAACTATTGGTATAAAAAATTTACATATGTTCACCCACTCTTACACAATCATATTAACAAATTCATAGAAAACCCACTATTAATGCCGGACTTCATTACTGCTGGAATTACCTATATGTTACCAAAAGACCAATCAGACCTTGCTAATCCTGCTAAATATAGACCCATTACTTGCTTACAGACATTCTACAAAATTCTTACATCATGCCTTACATCATTAATATACAAACACATAGATAAAAACAACATACTTACAGAACAACAAAAAGGATGCCGAAAGTTCAGCCAAGGATGTAAAGAACAGTTATTAATAGATTCAGTTATATTACGACAGGTACAGCAGAAGAAGAAAGATTTATATACGATGTACATAGATTATAAGAAAGCTTATGACTCAGTCCCACACTCATGGTTACTCAAAACTCTAGAGATATATAAAATTCACCCAATAATCACCAACTTTTTAGAAAATACCATGACTAAATGGACAACTCAACTTAGACTGACGACTCCTTCAGGACCGGTACAAACCCAAACCATTAAAATACAACGTGGAATATTTCAAGGAGACGCTTTAAGCCCTTTGTGGTTCTGCCTGGCCCTTAATCCTTTATCAAATTCCTTAAATAGAACAAAATGTGGATACTCCCTCCAATATTCTGAAAATGAAATAGGCTTAACGAAGAACGACACACAGCTTAACCATCTTCTTTATATGGACGACATAAAACTTTATGCCTTTACGGAAAACGATTTAAATGAATTAGCTACTTTGACGGAAAAGTATTCAAAAGACATATGCATGGAGTTCGGTATTGATAAATGCAAGATTAATTCAGTCAAATCGGGCCAGACTTTTAAACACCATTATGATTTACAAACAGGACATAAAATAGAACCACTAGATGAAAACGCGACTTATAAATACCTTGGCTATGCCCAATCAACACAGATAAAATATAAAAATGTAAAATCTGCATTAACTCAGCAATTCAAACATAGAATTAACTCCATAGTGCGATCTTATCTTTACTCTAAAAATACTGTCAAAGCTATTAACACTTACGCTATCCCCGTCCTCACTTACTCCTTTGGGATAATCACTTGGACCAAGGGAGAGCTCATTAGATTGCAGCGCCTCATAAACACTACCATGACCCGCAACAGAAAACATCACCCAAGATCGTGTATGCAAAGATTAACATTACCAAGGAGTGAGGGAGGAAGGGGCCTCATAGACATCAAAAACCTACACAATAAACAAATCACTAATCTTAGGTCCTATTTCTACAGAAAAGTGGACACATCAATCTTACACAAAGCTATAGTACAAAATGACCATAAATTGACGCCTCTTAACTTACATGACAGCTCTACCCAAAGAAACGAAATACAAACTGACAGACAGACGAAAACTGATGAGTGGTCCCGTAAAACACTTCATGGAAGGCACTTCCGCGACTTAAACCTACCTAACGTCGACAAGACAGCGTCGAACGAGTGGCTTAGCCGCGGAGAGCTCTTTCCAGAAACGGAAGGATTCATGCTAGGGATACAAGACCAAGTCATAGAAACCCGCAACTACCAGAAATTCATAATGAAAGTACCAAATACTGTAGATAGATGCCGACGTTGCAACAGTGCCCCAGAAACAATTCAACACATTACAGGTGCTTGTAAGACAATAGTACAGACAGACTATAAGTATAGACACGATCAAGTAGCTTACATCATCCACCAAAAACTTGCAATAGACCATAAACTCATTTTAGATCAACCTAAACCCTATTACAAATACAAACCTGAAACAATACTTGAAAATACCACCCATAAATTGTATTTTGACAGAGCTATATTGACTGACAAAACCACTCACTACAACAGACCGGACATTACACTTATAGACAAAATTAGTAGAACAGCCCACATCATAGACATAGCAGTACCCAATACGCATAATTTACAGACAACAATTGCAGAGAAATTGAACAAATACGCAGACCTTAAAATTGAAATCACCCGTATGTGGAACCTTCGGAAGGTAGTCATCGTTCCCATAGTTCTTTCTACAACAGGCGTTATACCACAACAACTTCACCAATCTATAAAAATGCTTAACTTATCAAAATTTGTTTATATAACTCTGCAAAAAGCCGTAATTTTAAATACATGCCGGATTGTCAGGAAGTTTTTAGATGCTGATCAAACAATCATTGAACCAAACAATTATCATGATGCGCACTTGGCCTAGGCCCGTGAGCACTCATATTACCGGTGAAAAATCTGAAACCGAGCTGATTTAAAAAACAGAATACCAAATAATAATAATAATAATAATAACAAAATAGTGAGCCTGGCCAGATCGACAAGGATAAATTTTGTGAAAAATATTTTTTAAAAGGCTCCTAAGGAATTTTACAACTCCATCCGCCAGGAGATAACTTCAAAAATTTCTATACCACCGTCACTTAGAAACGAAAACACACATCTAATTACTAACGATAAGAAAAATTTGCCAATCATTTTGCCAAACAATTTGAAAAATCGTATGTTCGGCAACCAGAAAATGTAACCATTCCTACACCAAGTGTTCCTCGAGTCTAAAATGAATAGAGAACATAGAATTTACATCAGACAAATAAAAAGCGAAAACGATTAGCACATTCAAAGATGATACTGCTATGGGCCCTGATGAATTACCAGCTGAACAACTCAAGAGATGTTGCCCTACCATATCTGCAACTATGGCTCAAATTATGCAACTATCCTTCGAACAAAATGAACTCCTAGATGACGGAAAGAAACTATTATCACACCCATCTATCAAAAAGGTGACAAACTTGCTGCCGCTAACTATCGTCCAATCAGCCTTACCTGTATAGTACGCAAAGTGATGGAGAAGATTATAGCTAAAGAAATGAGGAAATTTTTGGAGATGGAGAATGTTATAATCGAGGAACAACACGGATTTGTGCCAAAGAGATCCTCAGTAACCAACATGCTTTGCTGCCTTGACAGATGGACTCAGAGCTAGAACAATCATGAACCTACAGATGTTATCCACTTGGATTATGAGAAGGCATTTGATCGAGTCCCTATAAAAAGATTAATTTGTAAACTTGAACATTTTGGGATTCGTGGTGATCTCCTCAAATTAATAGAGAACTTCTTAACAGGAAAGACATTCGTGTTAGAATTGGAGAATGTTTTTCTGAACCACACAATGTCCTTAGCGGTGTACCACAAGGATCAGTGTTAGGACCTACTCTTTTTGGTATCTTCCTGATAGATCTTAAGCAAGTTATACAGTCAGAAGTCTCCCTGATCGCTGACGACACAAAAATTATGGGCAACCCATTAATTAAACATAACATCTTGCAAGACAATATTGACCGCATTATTGAATAGACTAAAGGCTGGCTTGTAATACTCAAAGCTGATAAGTGTACTGTTTTACACATTGGCAATAAAAGCCCCAAGAATCTTTATACCATATAGGGCAAAGTAGTGGCTAGCGTGTCCTGTCAGAAAGATTTAGGCATTATTGTTACGCAGAACTTGAAGTGGGAAGAACACATTATTGGTATCACAAAAAGAGCAAATTCTTTACTATACATTATAAGGAAGGCGTTTTTCCACATTAACAAAGAACTTTTCCTAAAGGTCTACAAAATTTATGTTCGTCCCTTGCTAGAGTACGGATTTCAAATATGGAGTCCATATTTTCAAAAGAACATCAACCTTCTTGAAAAAGTACAGAGAAGAGCTACAAAAATGGTAACCTGCCTTCGAAACCTGGCTACGAGCAATGCTTAGCATCGCTAGGCCTAACCACATTAGAAGAGAGAAGTAAACGTGGAGATCTTATTGAAACATACCGGGTGTTAGGAACAACCTTCCGAATACTAAAGGGGCATGATCAGTCAACAACATGGAACAACTTTCAGTGAACAAATCTTTCAGGAAAGAAAAGAAAATTCCGCGTCTCCATACAAAATTGTAAACTTGATCCGGCAGTTTGTATGTAGACGCGGATTTTTATTTTCGTTGACTGATCACGCTCCTGCAGTATTCGGATGGCTGTCCCTAACATCCGGTATAAGATACTAACTGGTTGCAACAATGTGCCAAAGCTTGAAAAAATCTTTGTCATGAATGAAAACAAAAACCTGAGTGGACACACTATGAAACTTTCACACTACTCGAGTGCAAGAAATCCTCGGTACAATTTACGCATTCTTTTTTTTTCTTGTAGTTCTTGTATGAGAAGTATACTACAATTATATATTATTGTAAACTAGGTTAAATAAACTTTACATTTATTACTTTTCGTTAAAAATATTATTTCTTCAATGAAATTATACATTTTAAGCATCGAAAATGAATTCCTTGTGTTTGTTTTCCCTGAAAACAATACCACACAAGCCCTAGTAGCATTAACTGATCCGTAAAAAAATAATCATAATGGTGCGTAATTCGCCCCCTTCTATCCCCTCCCCCCGCGCACATGGGACGAATCTGATTTCCCTCCCAATCGTTAAATGATCGTCTATTGGCACCCTATCCACTGGTAGAAGACTTATGTTTTTTAAAAGCAGCGCACAATAATGCCCTTATATCGACCTACGATCTTTAACTATACAGCGGTACAGC
Source organism: Athrips mouffetella (assembly GCA_947532105.1). Taxonomy (NCBI): domain Eukaryota; kingdom Metazoa; phylum Arthropoda; class Insecta; order Lepidoptera; family Gelechiidae; genus Athrips; species Athrips mouffetella. The sequence goes on along the minus strand of OX383960.1, from coordinate 30,384,109 downwards.
GGTTGCGGTCAGACTATAGTTTGGAATTAGATGACTATCTGCCGCACTCAGAGACATCACTTAAAGTTAATCGTTAATTAAGTCTCGTGTTGTCACTTTCTTTTCAATGAAATTGAAAAGGACAGCATGAGACTTAACAAATGATTGACTTAAGTGACGTCTCTGAATATGGCAGTATTTGGAATGGTCCCCAATGTAACTAAATTTAATGTAGACTACCAGAAGCGCCTCTAAGTCTTATTGATGATTTTGTTTCAGGGGGTTATCTCGAGCAAAGTGGATAAAGGTAAAGGCCCTCTAGTGGTAATAATTGGTACTACATCGCGCTTTTGACGATTTAGAGGGTGAGGGGTAGGAGGTTGAGGGGAGGAGATGAGGTGAGGGGATGGGGAGATAGTGGACGTGGGTGGGAGCTTAATGTGCTCTTAACTGTATCTACCCACATAGATGTATCCAGGTGAAACTTACGACTGTATCAAGGATAATTAAACATCCCATGAAACGTCCACTGCAGAACAGGGAGCTCCCTCCAGAACTCCAGCAAGAAAACGTTTGCTACGTTGGAGGGGATTTACCATAGTCACCACGCTTTTAAGCGTTGCGGCTGGTGACTGCTGTTGTTGGTGACCGCCGTATGAAATGTAGTACGATACACAGAAAGATGCTGCTGCCCATCCTCCGGCTCATAAGCCCTTAGTAGCCTCTCACGACACCTACGGGTAGAATGTGTTGGTACTATTCTTTGCCGGCACCACATGGACGATCAAGGATACAGTCAACAAAAAAAGGTCACATAGTGTAGAGCACATGGAACTTACCCAAGCACAATACTCGATAAGTACACAACTCCAATGTAGCCGCAGTCAAGAGTGAAGGTGAAGATGACCATGCCGATGGCGGAAGCAGCATACACTGCCAGCGTGGTCTCTTTGAATCTGTGGGTCTTGTCCAGAATAAGACCACACAGTACAGAACCAGCCATTCCAGCGACGACTATCACCAGACCGATACGACCAGCATCTTGGTTGGCTCCCTAGAAATAAAACATGAACGTTATTTTATCAGGGAACCAACAACCTGCTCACCGGAAAGCGAAAATGATTTTAAAAATAATCTTGACCAATAACCCGAATCTATTTAAGTCGCAAGTGAAAGGCTACTTCTGTGCAAACTCGTCCTATCCCATAGTCGACTTCATTTCTGTCCTCAAGACTAGATCGAGGTCAAGAGTAAGCCCATTGACAACAAATAAAAATATAATTACCTTCATGTCTTGGCAATGATAAGAGGTTTTTGTTTGACTTCTGAGTTAGTAGGATATAAGGCGTGATAAATTTTACACAATGTTAGGAAACTGGAATGGATAACATTGAAACACGAAGAGGGCCATGGGATTCACGGAGCAGATACAATTCCGGACCACTGAATATTACGTAAAATATAAGAGAGCTTACCGGGTAATAAGTCAATATCAGTTGATTGAGCAGTGTCGATATAGCATAGAATACTCCCACGTTGAGACCGTAAGAGATTAGTAGAAGAATGTAGTTGCGGTTGGTGAGAAGATTCTTGATTGAGAGGAAGAAGTTTGAATCCAGGCTCGCTCCAAGATCGGCGGCAGCAGAAGGCGGAGTAGGTGGGCCCGCTTTGAAGACTGAAATGGAAGACAGACAATTCTCATTTTGGAACGTGACATCTTGCAGCGTCTTAAGAAAATATGAGTTAAATGTACCAATTTTTTTGTTTAAGGCCTTAATAAGTCCCGTTGACCTTGACGATTCGAGGATTGCAGAGTCTTCTGCCGACATTAACGCCATCTAGCGGAAATGCTCGGTACTCCTTAGACTAATTCAAAATACAACAAAGATTATACATTGCAGAGGGAACAAGTATTATGTCCTGTGATACTACCTATTTATAACTACTACCACTGAGGGTCCGCACAGAGCAGTTTTCCAGAGTTGCCATGCCATGTTAATAATTGTGTGCTCACTCTGCAGCGGTAGGTTGTGGTTCATGTATGCCTGGTGTCTGCCCGACGACGAGCAGTATTTGTGTACGATTATGATTCTGTGTCTGTTAGACTTAATTAGGTGTGTATGTAGGGGATGTGTAGTATGCGGATGGATGCGTGGTATATGTGTGGTGTGGTTGGTGTATATGTCGTGGCCAGATCGTGGTATTGGCTATTTCATGATGTGGCCACTTTCATGTTGGTTACTTCATGAAATGCAACCTAACATAACCGAACCTTTCATGAAGTGGTCATGACCTTTCATGAAGTGGTCATGAGAAGTTCAGCCACATCATGAAGTGATCATTTCTAACGATCTGGCCACGACATATACATAAGTATGTGTAAGGTAAGTCTCTGTATCCTGTTTTGTCCTTGCTAATAATAATAGCCTTTTTTTAAAATAACAGCGTTTTATTTTTATCACAAAAAATAAATAAAACTAAATTGCTTCAATACAATAAGTCCACTAAGACTCTTCAAAGAATCTTCCTATTAATGTAAACATTTTTAGGCATTAACGCATTAACTAAAAACTGCTAAAATCTAGCACGCGTGAGCAGGGTGGTTGCAGATCTGAAAATATATCATCATAATTAGTATTTTCATTTTTGTGGTCTCTTTTGTTCTCAATTTGTGATGGTGGTGTTTCATCAACGCGTGAGCAGGATGGTTGCGGATCTGATAATACATTATCAAAATTTGTATCTACATTTTCTTGGTCTCTTGTGTTTTTAATTTGTGACGTTGGTTTTTTATTTTCTTTTCCAGGGTTTTTACATATCTTTTTTTTCTTTTCAATTGCATCTAGTATGTACTGTGGTTCCCTTATAGGAAGATTTCTGGTATGACGTGGGTCCACAAGTTCGGGTAGAACGCAATCTTCATAAAATGCAAGAAGTTTAGTTTTCATCACCTTCTCAAAATAATCATCGTCTCTGTATATGATTTCAGTTTTCAGTGGTTGATTTTGATTCGACCACACAGCGAACAAGCAAATGTTTTTTCTGGTGACATGCAGCTGCCCCTGTACTTGCATGTACCAATCATGCTTTTTATTTATAGTAATGCGACCTTGTTTGTCTTGAACCCAGAAAGTTACTTTTTTTTCTCTTATAGCTTGATCTATTCCGATTTTGTGTGCTGTTATTGGACACTTAATTTCAATTATTGTTTCATCACCGCACAAACCATCTGGAGTTGCTCCTAGAAAAGGAATTTCAGGATCTATAAATAGACCACAGGGTTCTATTTTTATATTTTCTTGTATTGACAATTGGTCAATCGCAAGCTTCTCATTTTCGCGACCATGTTTTATAGACGTAACAAAGTCTAAATTTTTCCCTTTGTACAACAATTCTTTAACTAGATTTGAACAACTCGTGTCTTCTCTTTTTTTTATGATACGTCCAAAATTTGATGCTGTGAGCATCGACCGTCGTAGCTCTAACCATTCACTGGAGCTGCTTTGCAGTATAGTTTTTCTTTCTATATTTTTCCTTTCTTCATCTGTTTTCTTCAAATTATCAACGAAGGTCTTCTTTAGTTTATCTATTACATCACTGGGTACATCTGGTCTAAGACTGTTTTCTCCGTAATTTTCATCTTTTTTCGCCAATGGCACTCGTCGTTTCTTGTACGTATACTTCTTTAGAAGATTTAATCTTTTTATCTTTCTTTCCTCTAAGACTTTCATATTATGTCTTCGAGGACTCTGTCCTACCAATGATTTATATAATATCGATAGGGGCTTTTTGGTATTAAATGAAACAGCAGCTGCCGTGCATCTCGTTTGGTACCCACCTTGTAGGGCGTAATTAACCCTTTTCCCGCCTACAAATTTCGCAACAACACTGTGAAATCGTTCCACCACATTGCTGTCTACGTTATGAATTAAACTTCTCGAATGGCTAGCAAGATTGCTCATTAAAAACCAAATCCTTTGCCAAAGAGCACTTGTGAAGAAGTCATTTGATATATCATTGTTTTGCATTTCATTGACTACTACGTCTTCTTTATTCAATGATTTGCAAAAATAGGATTTACATTTTGTGTGATTTCCAAATGCGTGCAAATGCGTAGCTAAAATATCTTCGAAAAGAATGTTCGTATAGAAGTCATGGTTATTTTTCTCGGCTTTTTTTAATGGCTTCGCAAATACTCCTTCTGATAGTCAAAATTCTTTTCTTTGTTATAAGTTTCCTCTGTTTGATAGGGTATTTTGTCTCAGCTTGTAGATTTTGCAATTTATTGCACAAATTCCTTAAAAGGTGGTTCCTGCACTCAATTTTTTCGACTGTAACATTGCTGTATGGACGAGCATCAAGGATTTTCTGGTAGGTACTAGCGTCTCCGTCCGATATGAGTCTACCATATATAAGTCCGTGTTGCTCCAGAGATTGTTTGAAACCTTCCACAATAATAGCTGACTCTATACAAGTTGAGGGGCCGTTAAAATTTTTAAAACATTTGTGAGTTTTAGGATTCACTTTTTTTCTTTCAGCTTGGGTACAAATGCTGCAATATTTGTTTTTAATCCCCATGTATAGAATTTTACCCGTTCTTCGTCCAACTATAGCGGCGGCCCCAGACAAAGAAGAATAATTTTTCTTGTATGTGCGTTTTGCATAGCACCCATCTACAATTACATCAACGATAGGAATCCCATTTTCGTCAACTCTGCCTTCTGCTATAGCTAAGACCTTTTCTTCTTCTCCTACCTTAGCCATATTTTCTGCTGCTACTTCTTCCCATTTTTTCGCAATTGTTTCTTGTTGTTTTTTAAATAGATTTGGTGATATCAGCGGCAAATCTAGCGCTGAAGCTAACTCTTGGAGTTGTGAGTGACCACAACCTATAGCAATCGTGCCTGCGACAGCTGAATTGTTGATATCGCATTTGTCGCAGTCATTTTCAACATAGAAAACCGAATTACACATGCCGCATTTAAATTTGAATTTAGATCTAAATCCAATTTGTCTTTCTCCTACTAGTTGTAAACACTGCAAATCGCAGCCTAGAGGGCCGTGTCTAGAAATCTTCTTTATTTCTTCGAAGAAATATTTTATATCTAAGATTCGTCTTCCTTCTGGTTTTTTAATATATTTTTCCACCACTTCCTCCTCAATTAGAAGTTCAGGAGTATTTCTTTCGTCTTCCGGTGTCTGAAAAAAAAAATCTGTTATTGAATCAAGGGCCTCGAATCTAGTCCAAATAAAAAAAAATTGGATTTTGAGGTTATAAATCAGAGAAAGGTTCAGCTGTTCGAACATTCGGCGCCATTTTGATTTAGCGCGGCTCGTTTAAAGGCGCGTGTGCCTCTGTCCGTCAACATTCGCCGCGTTATTGCTGATACTGAACAACTATTTCCAAGGACTAAGGTCGAAATACGAAAAACCAAATTTGACCTCCCATACAAAATGTGCTATCAGCTGATGCAGTTTGTATGGGAGGTCAAAACTTGATTTTCGTATTTCGACCTAAGTATATGTTCCTTGGGAAAGTTGTTCAGTCAGTATCATGAGTACCTACATTCATACCTTTTTCTACAACTGATTAAAAGTCACCCTATATACAGCATGTAACGGAAAGGTGTGATAATACTAAAGGGTGTGAATCTGCCTATGAAACTGAACAACTTTTCCCCAGAAACAAAGGTCATAGAACAAAATAGATTTTTGTCCTCCCCTAAAAACTGCATCAGCTGATAGCGCATTTTGTTTGGGGGGTCACATTTGGTTTTTCGTTTTTCGTACCTATGTTCCTCGGGAAAAGTTGTTCAGTTTCATGGGAAGATTTCACACCCTTCATTATTATCACACCTTTCCGTTGTATATCGTTTTTTATTTTGTTTGTCGTTTATGCTTGTCGTTTTTGTATGCCGTTTGTGTTTGTCGTTTATGTTTGTCGTTTTTGTATGTATTTTATGCTTGTCGTTTTTGTTTGTCGTTTTTGTATGTAGTTAATGCTTGTTGTTTTTTTTGTCTTTTATGTTTGTCGTTTTTTTTTTCGTTAGCTTGTCGTTTCCATTTTTCATTTGTTGTCACTTTTGTTTGTCGCTTGTTTGTCGTTTATGTTTGTCGTTTTTGTTTGTAGTTTTTTTGTCGTTTTTGTTTGTCATGTTTGACGTTTTTCTTGGTTGTTTTTTTGTCGAATGTTTGTCGTTTATGTTTGTCCCTTTTGTACGTAGTTTGTTTGTCGTTTATGCTTGTTGTTTTTGTTTGTCTGTCTTATGTTTGTCGTTTTTATTTTTCGTTAGTTTGTCGTATATGTTTGTCATTTTTCTTTTTCATTTGTTTGTCACTTTTGTTTGTCGTTTGTTTGTCGTTTATGTTTGTCGTTTGTGTTTGTCATTAGTTTGTCGTTTAAGTTTGTCGTTCTTCTTTGTCGTTTGTTTGTCGTTCCATTCCGTTGTTTTTTGTTTGAATGTTTGTTTTGTTTGTTTGTTCGTTTGTTTGGTTTGTTTCCATTTTTTCTGTAACATCTACCAATCCCAATAAATTTCATGACAAATAGAAACTAACGACAAACAAAAACGACAAACAAAACAACAAACATTATGAGACGAGACGGAAAATCGGACTTCCCATTTACGCTTCATTAGAGCCAGCCGTGGCACCCATGTGCCCGAAATAATTTTTAAGCACTAATGGCATAATGGTATCTTTTAAATAAAATCAATACCATAACAATGAAATTTATTTTTAATTGTTTAATTTTATTTTAAACTTGTATACCTCTAAAAAACACCCTTACAAGGGCAAACTAACAAACACACTTTCAAATTTTCGATCATACCTATAACTATATATATATAACCTACCTCATCATAACATCTGAAATCTGAAACTGAAATTCTGGAGGGAGACAGGGACTGTCTCCTAGAAAAATGTGGAGGGGAAGTACCTTAGTCACCATTCTTGTTAGCGTTACGGTTGGCAGCATGGACCGCGGTTGTTGGTGACCGCAGTATGTAGGGTGGTGCGATACACGGTAAGACGCTGCTGCCAATCTTTAGGTTTTTAAACCCTTAGTTGCCTCTTACGACACCCACAGATAGAGATGGGTCGGTACTATTCTTTGCCGGTATACCACACAGAACTAGTAAGGATTAATTACCTCAAATTCCTGTAAATTATCTTCGTTAATATCAGCGGTCATTTCCGGTAGCGTCTCCTCAGGTCTGCAAAAGAGATTTAAATATATATTATTGTTTTTTTTATTCATTAAAACAATAATTAAGTGTTTTGCATCTTAGCCGGTTTTACTTATTCTGTACACTAGGTATATTAATGCTAGCGGTCCGCCCGCGTTACTTTTAATTTTTCCCGCGGAATTAAGACGTTTTTCGCAGGAAAAAATATTGTATGTGTTAAATTAAATTATACGGCGTACAAAATAACTCTGGCTGTGACCGTTAATGCGTAGAAGCCAAAAAATTTGTCACAGGCGTGACGGCGGCATGGGAGGCGAGATATTCATTGGCTCTCCGCCTGTCACCCATGCGCAGAAAATAACCATCGTAGCCAAATTTATCCTGAACGCGCTATAATATCTATATGTGTACCAAATTTTAGGCGTGATGAGATAAGAAACATATAGGTACACGTTCACACAAACTTTCGTGTTTATAATATTAATGAGATACCTAATTTTTAGTAGGTACTTACATGGAAATATTTTCAGTGTCATCAGCTACTACCTTATTCACTGGTATGACATCTGTTTCCTGAGCTGCCCTTCCCCTTCTTTGCTCCCTAAAAAGAATAAATTGGTTTAGTATCACTGCATATTTACCTAACGATAAATACATTTTTACATAAAATTAAGAAGAAAGAGAAGATACCTAGATAGGTAGGTTAATTTAGACTATGGGTTTTTATACCCGAAGTAAACAATTAACAGCCAGATGGACAAAGCTTCATTAAAGTTAAATCTATTGCCGTGTCTTTGTTTGCAACAGAACAGAAAGAGTCAACAATAGACTTAAAGGAGCTTTAACTTTGTGCAACTGGCGGTAAATACGTAAAAATTTATAGGTACAGTCAAGAGCACATCAAGCTTGACACATTGAACTATGTACCGTTCTTATTTTAATAGACGTACGGGCGAGAGTCGCACTGCGAGTGTCAAGCTTGACCGGTCGTTGACTGTACAACTCTTAGTCGAAAAGTAATGACATGCGTAAAAAAAAAATTACTCACCAATACTTTTGTAAGTGCCGTCCACTTTTAACAAGATATTTTTTCTTGTGTTTAGGCATTTTTACACTTACGTATACAAAAACTTTGAGTTCTATGTACCTTACACTTTGTTAGTCTATGTACACTTAAAATTAATTTTATGAAGAAAACTATATTTACAGTCCAATAACCTAAAGATAACAACTAAACTAAGTAATTCTGTGAATATTAATATACACAAATTATTAGAAGTTTATGAAAATCGCAAATATGTTCCGCAGAAGTTGCTCCGACACCGACGCGCAGTCCAGCCTCGACGAAATCCCGAAACGGACTGAGTCAGGGCTCGCGGGGGATTACAGGGCGACGGAGCAGCCATGCGCGCGCGGATGTGCTTCATTTTTCGGGATAAAATTACTTTTTAACAATAAAATGAGGAATTTAAATAAAACTTTCAAGCGAAAATATGAGTATTTGAAAGACCTTCTTTTGGGTGTGAAAACTAACTTTGTAGCTTTTGCCTATTTCGCGAAATTTTGCAAATTATGACTTAGATTGGTACAAGTTGAGGATTTTTTTTCTAAAAAAGGGTTGCACAAAACCCACTTTCTTTCAAGCGAAATGATCTATTAATTCATGATTAGTCATTGATAATTTTTCTGTACGGATTGAATGGACAGTTTTTGAGATAATTTGACTCAAACATTCCTAAATTTCGGCATTTGACCCTTATTAAGGCCTTAACCGTAAATTAAAGACACACAAATATCAGAAATATCAGGTAACAGTGATTCTTAACAAACACATTATCTACCTGCGTGTGTTCCTGAGTTCACATAACCCGAATATTTTCAAGTCACTGGTGAATAGGCTTCTTCTGGGCAAGCTCGCCCCAATGTTGACCTCATCTCTGACCTTAAGACTAGACCCTCGGTTAAGACCATTGACAATACCATTGAAAATACTTACACAAGAGTATCAGTACAAACAACACGCTGGTAAAGCCAGCGACTAGGTAGAACATGAGTTGGAAGTCCTTTCCGATCTGCTCCATTGTTCCTTCAGCTCGCACCAGAATCGGAGGCAGTACGAAGCCAAGAGCCACACCGAGCTGGAAAGATCACAATAAACTTACAAATTTTTATTTACTTAAAAGCATTAGAACCAGAAGACTGTGGTTTTTGGGCCCTTCCAGTTTTTAGGATTATTTACCACATAAATAATAGATCTGTCATACGAGTATCATCAAAGTGAACAATGAAAACAATTTGATCGAACAATTTGTATGGAAAAATTATATTTTTTTTTCATGTCCCAAAAATTATTCTTAGGAAAGTTGTTCAGTTTCTGAGCACGCCCGTTCAGTTTCCGGTATACCCTTACACCCTGTATGCCTATTCTCTTAGTTTTGCAAATTAATTTAAATTCTTTCACACCACTTTATTGATCATCAACCAGTTGCACAAAACGCCTTTGAAGTTAAAGCTCCGTTAAATCTATTTCTCACTTTTTTCGATTTGTTGGCGAATAAAGTTTGAACAAATGTATTGTTCCCGTACCCGTTACCCGTTATCTCCGAAACTTTTTACTGCAGCCCTTGAAGAGATTTAGGAGTCTAACACCCCAAAGGGCGTCTTCGTTGGCAAAAAACGTCTGACCAACCTCCGTTTTGCGGATGACATCGTCCTGTTCTCCACTTCAGCTACAGAACTCGAGACCATGCTACGTGATATAAGCGAGGCAACGTATATTACGAAAAAATAATAATAATACAATTTGTGTAGATTTCAAAAGTTATTGTGAACTGGTGTTGATACGCGTGAAATTTTAAAATGTGTATGACAATGTTAATTTTGCACAACAAATACATATATTATACACTTATTTTCTTACGTCGTGACTTGACCGTGCTTACATGCTACCATGGCCAGTAGAGTGGGACGAAAATATAATTTACAAATTTCTGTTTGGAATAGTGGGGAAAAGTTGCCAACGACTTTTTTATTTTCTGTTTTATCTAGGTAAACAAAATAAGTATGTTAATTAATTGTAGAGCCCCCGCAAAGACATCAAAGTAAAAATAAAACATTGTAGAGAATACTTTGCAGCCTACAAATAATACGAAAGTGATTAAAACAATTTCTTTTTCAGCTATTTTTCAGTTAAAAATACATAAAAATATATTTGTTCACGCATTTGCGATAAATAATTCTATTAGGTATTTCTCTATAACAACAAATAATAAAAATTAAAAATAACTACTTATTTTATATTTACTCGCTCTGGAAAATTTTAAAAGTAAGGGAGGGGTAACTACTGGACACAGATCATGGTAACTGCTGGAACTAGATCATTTGCAGGCACAATAGGGAAGGAATTAAAGATTTGCGAGATAAACCAGTTTTCCCAGAAATGAGAAAATTGGTTTATTATGAGAAACATATGAAGCTTGTAACTTTGCTTTACATTAAATAACCCTTTTGACCTTTTCTAATCTTATACCAAATGAAGATTAGTCCAGTTATACAGAGTCATCACATAAGAAGTAATGGTGTAATACTACCGTAGCATGGAAATTTATTTATTCCACAGGGAGCTGGTCCCGCCTGATAAGGACTCTCCTTTTTGGGTTGAGCTACGCAATTATAGTTTATGGCATTTATGTAGAGCTCTACCAGTAAATGGTAGGCTTTCACCTCATATTTCGTCTAATTATTACCATTAAATACTAACTTATTTGTTCGCTTACATACTAACTCAGTGTAAATAGCATGTTTGGTATCATTAGTCTTATTAATTAATTAGACTTAAGAAGGATAGACTGGAATGATGTATTTAAGAGAAATAAAAGATACGTAAACCTTTTTGCAATTTTGCAACTTTGATTTCTTCGTAACTTCAGGCTGAGTTGGAGCTTCAATACATAGTTATTTAGTTTGTTTACATTGCGCCATTTCGACTGTTTAATCAAATGTGAGCGATTTTAAACAAAAAATAAAAATATCGCACAAAGAATCTGTCTTAAATTTTGCATTTTAAATGGGATTTTGTGTTCCGAAGCGCTAAAAATATTATAACTGTGAACCGACCTTGATACGAGCGCATGGGTAGAAAAGTGTATTTTAAAGTAGTCGATATGTGAAGGAAGTTTTGCCTCACTTTAGTCGGCGATCAAAGTCTGAAGTTTCCCACGAATTCTCACGAATCAATTCGTAGCATTTTAGACGACTGTTTAGACATGAACTGCGTTGGCCTTCGACCAGTGAAAGACCTAAGTTTTCAGCTAACATTGTGCACGAATTACTGGCCATAAACTAAACAAATCGTATTTAAAAGTTACCGTATTCTCCTGATATCACTTCGGCCCACTCTTAAACTTAAACTACCATTTCGAGGCACCCGTTTTCAGTCGACAAATGACATCAAAGAGAATTCGTGTTGAGTACTGAGATCGATTCCAAAAAATGCGTTTGACATTTTTTGGATGATTGGGTTATTGCATGGCCCATTATTTTAGAATAGGCCTACTTTGAAGGTGATACACTAAACTCGGATGAAGGGCCCTTTTCCAGTCATCCGGATATCCCTCGGCGTCCGGATCTGGTCCGGTCTGGACCGTACGCACTTGATAATTTTATACATTTTGCGTGCCGTCCGGAAGCGTGACTTAGACCACTACCACCCGTACGGACCGTCCGTATCCGGACGATCGTGTGTTATTTTTAGGGTTCCGTTCCAATTCCAAAATGGTAAAAAACAGGAACTCTGTGGTGCGACCTTGTCCGTCTGTCCGTCCGTCTGTCACACTTGTATATCTCGGCAACCACTCACTGTAAATTTGAAATAGTTATAGATTATGGTTGCCCAACTTAATTTCTTATGAAAGAATTAAAAAATAAATATGTATCAAAGTAAAGGGAGCCAAAATAGTGGGGGCCAAATTTCAAATTGTCGCTACTAGATCAAGTGGGGTATCATATGACAGTTTTATTTATACGTTGTATATAAGATTTACTCGTACATTGTAAAATATATTTTGTATTTTTTTACAGCTCTTAGTTTTCAAGTTATGATGAAAAATGTCAAAAAAATACCATTCCCCCTATTCCCCTTATCTCCGAAGTTAGTGAAAGGAAAAAATCTGAATTAATTACAGTCGACAGAAATTTATGTAAATATTACAGTAAAAATAAAACGATCTTTCTAAGTTGCACTGTTTTTTTGGAAATCTACAAAATACATTTATAAACAAAATTAGTTTTGCGGTCACAGAATGGACTTTATTGCTTCCAAAAATACTAACGGAACGGAACTCTCGGCACACGAGTCTGACTCGCACTTGACCGGTTTTTCACTCTAGCGCAGGTTAAACGCGTGCGTGTGAACAATCAAGTACATAAGTAAAGAGGCTTATAAATATTTTTATTATAACAGTTTCTGTTTTTGGTGTTAGAAAAGTAGGAAATAGTAAATTTGTATTCGTAATCCGCTTACTTTTGATACATTCTTCCCAATAGCTCGTCAAAACAACGAATAGACATTCGGTAGTAATGCTTAAACTTGCCGTCATTGCTTCTCAGTTTTTGATAATTTACATGAAACATTCCAGTAAGTAATCTGGTTTTAATATAGGGGTCAACCCTGAATCGCTTTTTATTTTTATTTATCTTGAAAATAAGATACGCTTTATTTACTTTTTTTATGAAGTCTATTTTTCTGCACTACTTTACTCAATGGCGATCCGGATAGAAATGCTGCCGAGCGACTAGTTGTTCTCGGGACGGTCCGCAACCGGATGCCGTCCGGATACGTACTAGGTCCGGATCCGGAGAGAAATCCGCATGACAGGAAAAGTGCCCCAATAGTACACATTTTGTTTTATTGAAAAATTCCAAATACTTTTTAGACACAATGTATTTCATTTTTGAAAACTTTTAACCAACTCTTTTAAAGTCTGCTAATGTCGCCGGTCATATTACCGAAGACAAAAGATCAGTAGGTTAGACACACACAATTTTTACATAAAAAAGATTTTTCTCTACAAGGCGATGGTTAATGTAAATGTTGGAAGATGTAAGCTTAGGCAAAATTCTTAAGCAAAAATCAGGAAGTTCTGAATAAAGTAAGAAAAGCAGGCGCAGACCGATAGGGCCAGGGCCGGGTACGGTGCGTCTAACGTCCTGTACGCGGACCACTCACTGGAGGAGCTGCAGCGGATGGCCTTAGAAGACTAGGAGGAAATTGTAGAGGTCGCCTCCAAGTCCTCCAATTTGAAGGGGACCTTTCAAAAGGCCCTGAAATGTCGGGCCGCGAGCATGTCTGGCATCGTACGGGAGCTGTGCAGCGCACGGCAACCGACGAAACGCGGCAACTGCAGGCGAGGGTGGATCGCCTGCAGAAAGAGGTCACCGCACTATATGCGAAGCTGGCTGAGCTTACGGCTCACCCTGCTGAGACTTCGGAAGGACCAGTGGTGGGGGCTTCCCCGTCCAACCTTGAGGACATCATCCGAAAGGTCATCGTGGACGAGAGGGCCTTCACAAGAGCCTGCTTCGCGGGCATTGAAGACCGGCTCCTGCCGGAGAAGCGTCTCCGACCACCGCTTGCGGCGGACAAGACGCTTAGTGCGCCGGGAACGCCGACGGCCTCATCCGCGAGGGAACAGCCCCAGGCCCCAAAGCCCTCCAAGGGCAAGGGCAAGGGATAGAAAACGGCCTTAAACATGGGCCCGGAAAAGGAGGCTGAGCCGGCTGCCGTTCAAGCAGCCCCTCAGGACCTAGAGGCAGTGAACGCCCTTCTACTTTCTACCACTCCGTCTAATCAGCCATGGACGGATGTGGTCAGGAGGGGGAAGAAAAAGTCTAAGAAGACGCCACCGGCCGTCATCCCCCCGACCATCAACCCTTCCGGCCAGTCCAAAGCGACTGGCAATGAAAGGGAAAGGGGAAAAAGTCGGCCCCCAAGCCCTCCACCGTTGCTTCCGCAGCCAAAAGGGCTCCCGTCGGAGGGAGAAAGCTAATTCCTCCAAAAACTGCGGCCGTCGTGGTGACGCTCACCCCGGAGGCTGCGGGACGGGGCGAGACTTACGAGTCCGTGTTGAAGCGGGCTCGTACCAACACCGATACCAATCAACTGGCTATCAGTGCAGTCAAGTGCCGTCGCACCCAAACCGGGGCTCGAATCTTTGAGTTCCCAGGGGCTCAGGGTGGCACTAAAGCGGACCTCTTCGCTACGAAGTTGCGCGAGGTCATCGCGGACGCGGCAAAGGTCGTAAGGCCTGTCAAGTCCGTGGCCTTGGAGGTGACCGATCTTGATGACTCGGTCACTAAAGAGGAGGTGGTGGTGGCAGTGGCAGCGGTAGAAGGCTGCGACGTCGCAGCGGTTCAGGGCCGGGCCATAAGGCCCGGCCGCAGTGGTATGGGCACCACTCGCCTAGAGTGCCCGGTCGCAGCAGCCAAAGCCGTCCTGGCCAGGGGACGGCTCCTAGTTGGGTTTAGCTCGGGTGGGGTCCGGGTGCTTGAAGACGAGCCTCTGCACTGCTTCAAGTGCTTCGGCACCGGCCATACCCGGGCTCTTTGTCCATCTAGTGTGGATAGGGCAAACACCTGCTACCGCTGCGGGAACGAGGGGCACAAGGCCGCTTCCTGCATGGCCGCCACGTTGCACTGCGCAGTGTGTGCCGCCACCATGTAATGAGGGGAAGGAATTGCAACCCTCCCCCAAAGAAGGGTAAAGCGCTGGCGCCGACCCGACCTGCCGCCGCTGCCACCGTTGAATATCCAGCGCCGGCCGACGAGGAGAATGCGATGAACACCGAATAATGGTAGTCCGACATCGCATTCTCCAGGCGAACATAAACCACTGCAAAGCGGCCCAGGACCTGCTGGTCCAGGTCATGGCCGAGTGGTTGGTGGACGTGGCGGTAGTCGCTGAACCTTACTTTGTACCTGGCCACTGGCTTGGGAATGGGGAAGGTTCGGTTGCCCTAGCGGCGCGGTCTTCCACAGACTCCCCTCCCCTCTCGCTCTTAGAGAGGGGACCGGAATACGTGGCCACCGCGTGGGAAGACATAGCCCTGGTCGGGGTCTATTTCTCCCCAAACCGCCCCCTTGCGGACTTCGAGAACTATCTCGAAGTCCTCGCCTTGGTGGCCAGTAGAGCGGCGCCGCGTCGAATCCTAGTCCTGGGAGACTTCAACGCCAAGTCGGTGGCCTGGAGCAACCCAACCACCAATGCTCAAGGTCGTGAAGTCGAAACCTGGGCGGCGTCGTGTGGTCTGTCCCTCTTAAACAGAGGGTTAGTCCATACATGTGTACGATGTGAAGGGGGATCTATAGTGGACCTTACTTAGGCCACCCCCGCGTTAGCGAGCCGTGTCGTGGACTGGCGGGTGGAGCTGGTGGAGAGTCTATCGGACTAACGATACGTGCGGTTCGACATCTCTACCCAGGGCTCCCAGGGGATAGCCCGCACGGGCCAATCCCCATTCCCTCGGTGGGCTCTTACCCGCCTAGACCGAGGCGGCCGGGGAGGCGGCATTTGTTCAGGACTGGCTGTCACCCCCTGTCGACGTCCTGGACACTGCGGCGGTTCAAATGCGAGGGTCCCTGACCGAAGTGTGCAACTCCAGCATGCCTTGGTCGCGCCGTCCGCCTCCCCGACGCGCCGTCTACTGATGGTCGGAGGAGTTAGCGGGATTCCGGTCTGTTTGTGTGGCGACCAGGCGGGAATTCACCAGAAGCCGGCGGCGACGCCCCCGCGATCAGGCCAATGAGGACCGCCTCTACGATTTATACGTGGAGGCCAAGAAGGTCCTCAAGTCGGCCATGGGCGCTGCCCGAGACTCGGCGAGGGCCGAGATGCTGGAGGGTCTCGACAAGGACCCGTGTGGGAGACCATTTAAGGCAGCACGCCACAAGTTGCGCCCTTTTGGTCCCCCAGTGGCCGAGACCCTCGAGCTGACTTTGCTGGATGGGGTGGTCCGTTCCTTGTTTCCACGCAGGGATGGCTTCACCCCACCGGCAATGAACCCTCCGCGGGGGGAGGCTCTGTTGGTGGAGGAGGTCCCTCCGGTTACTGAGGCGGAAGTGAAGGCGGCGGCTCTCTGCCTCCGCGCCAAAAAGACGGCCCCGGGCCCAGACGGCGTCCCCGCAAGAGTGGTGGCTATCGCCGCCATCGAAATGGGAGAAAGGTTTCGGGACCTCTTCAGCGCGTGTTTAACGTCTGGGAGGTTCCCAAAACCATGGAAGGAAGGCCAACTGTGCCTCCTTCGAAAGGAGGGGCGCCCGGCGGACTCCCCCTCGGCATACCGGCCTATCGTTCTGCTCGATGAGGTCGGTAAGATGTTCGAGGGGATAATCTCCGCCCGCCTAAACAACCACTTGCGGGTGATTGGGCCGGATCTGTCAGACGCTCAGTTTGGCTTTCGGGCTGAGCGTTCGACAGTGGACGCCCTGGCCCGGCTCAAGGACCAGGTGGACCGCTCCTTTGGAACATCGGGTTCGATTGGCTCCTGCGGGGTACCCTCCTGCGTGGCACGACTGTCATCTGCTATGCAGATGACACCCTCCTTACTGCCCGGGGAGGGAATTTTGGAGAGGCGACCAGTCTGGCCTAGGCGGGCGGATCCATGGTCGCGGAGAGGATCCGCCGCCTAGGGCTGAGGGTAGCGCTTCACAAGACTGAGGCCGTGTTCTTCCACGGGCCTCGGCAACGCTCCCCGCCTGACGCCCACATCTTTGTTGAGGGCGTCAGGATTGAGGTGAAGGCCCAGATGAAATATCTGGGCCTGATTTTAGACAGCAGGTGGCACTTCGGCCCGCATTTTAGTGAGCGGTCATCATGCCTACTGAAGGCCGCGGATGCCCTCTCGTGGCTCCTCCCAAATATTGGGGGGCCCAGCGATCGATGCCGGCGCTTGTATGCCGGCATATTGAAAAGTATGGCCCTAAACGGGGCCCCGTTGTGGGCGGACTCCCTCCATAGGAGGTAGAACGCTGCCGCCCTCCATCGACCCCAAAGGGCCATAGCACAGCGGGTGGCGAGGGCCTACCGCACGGTGAGCGCTGCGGCGGCATACGCCCTGGCTGGCACCCCTCCGTGGGAGCTTGAGGCGTGGGTGCTCGCCAGGGTGTACGAGTGGACGGTAGGGCGGAGGGCGCTTGGAGAGCGCCCTGCCCTAGAAGAACTGGAGGCGGTCCGGCATGAGGCGAGGGCAGCAATCGTCCAACACTGGACGGAGGATCTTGCCGCCGCAACCTTCGGCCGTAGGACCCTGGACGCGATCGGGCCTGTCCTGCAGGACTGGCTCGAGCGGCCTCACGGTTTCCTCTCGTTTCGCCTGGTGCAGGTTTTGTCCGGGCACGGCTGCTTCGGAAAGTATCTGCACCGGATCGGAAGAGAGGAAACCCCGTCGTGCCATGACTGCGGTGCGGCGATGGATACGGCACAGCACACCCTTGAGGTGTGCCCATCATGAGACGAGCTGCGCCGCGCCTTGGTCGCAACGATCGGACCGGACCTCTCGCTCCCCAGCGTGGTCAATGCCATGTTGGGGGGTGAGAACGCATGGGCGGCGGTCGCCTCCTTCTGCGAACATGTGCTCTCGGAGAAGGAGGCGGCGGAGCGTGTGCGGGAGGACGACTCTCTCGCGACCGCGCTCCACAGGCGGAGAAGGGGTAGGAGAAGACGGGCGTACAACCGTCTTCCCCCGCCTTAGGTGGTGAGCAGCGGGCGATAAGCGCGGGGGCGCTTCCGCCCGCATTGCACCGCTCGCCACCTACGCCGAGAGGGAATGGCCGAGCACTCACGGTCATTCCCGGGCCCCTCTCGGTGCGGAGGGGCGTGAAGGGCCTGCCGTAAAGGCGGGCGGTCGCCGGTGTGGGACTGGACGTAAAGGCTCTGCCGGTTTCCCAGTCCCCCACCACTCGGGCGATGCGGGAGTGCCGCTGGGTTGTTTTAGTGGGTATACCGGATCTCTGGGGACTCCCACATACCCCTTCCATCCCCCGATGGGAGGGGATGCATAAAGCATATTTTCCCAGCGACAAAAAAAAAAGGTTCGGTTAGGTTAGGTTGCTTTTATTACTTTGCCCAAGATGGGTCGCGCATTATTCATAATGGCCGGCCAAAGTGATAAATTAATCACTTTGCCCGAAGCTCTTGGGCATTATTAATAATGGCCGGTCTGTATTAATAATGCCTAGTTGATCACATTGCCCGTAACATATATACAAACTAAAATCCAATTTTATATTAATCGTGAAAATTAAGATTCTTCGCTAAGTGCATACTATTAGTCGTAAATTTTCAGCAACGAGACTGTGTTTGAAGATAAAAGAATTACGGAACCTAAGAAGATTATAGCAATAGGGTATTTTCCAGCATCTTTTGAAAGCTAAACTGGATGGCGCTGCTGATTTCATCGTTAGGAAAATGGACACACTGATACTAAACGGTCACACAGTATGAAAATGATTCAGTCAGTCAATTGTCTGTAATATATTCTCTTCTAAAAGATGTAATTTTTATGTCGGACTCGCGCACCGAGGGTTCCGTACCACTAAGGTAAAATACCGTTTTAGTTATGGGCGCGCAGTCACGCAGAATTGTATTAAATTCTCGCGAGTCCGACACGTACTTGACCAGTTTTTATTATTTGTTGTTATTCTATAGCTTATGCACTATAAACCTACCAATTTTCACGCTTGTTGATTTTCCCGTTTTTACGATAGAGCTAAAACATAAAAACCAAAAAAAGGCGCTTCCCCCTTATTTTACCTTTTTTTATTTTTATTATATTTGTGGTAATCCGCCATAATAATACATACTCTGTGAAAAAACGGTGTCAAGCATGACGTTCAATTGACTGTACACACACACAATCCAAAATCCGACTTTTGCACAAATACTTATGGCTAAATGACAATGGATTTGATAACAATTGAATTCTCCAATTTATTCACGAGTAGGGTGACCAATATCGAACGGAAATAGGACTTTCTATAACGAATAGTCGGCAAAAAATGGTCCGTGTGATACCGGCAAAGAATAGTACCAACCCATCTCTACCCGTGGTTGTCGTAAGAGGCGACTAGGGCCTATGAACTGGAGGATGGGCAGCAACATATTTATGTGTATCGTACCATCTTTCATCGCTCGCTTGGCGCGATACAGCTGAGTGAAACTGTTGACCTCCCCGAATAACATTCTCGAACAGGATCGAAATCTGTCGGTCCTATGCCGTCTATATAAAACGTGAGTTTATCCGTTGAAGTACATAATTATGTTAAACACCACGAGTCGTTTAGTGATAAAAAAGAACTGTTTGTGAGATGTTTTCGATAGCCAGAAAAGAACAATATTCATAATCATCATGAAAAGTCTACAACTTCCTGCACTAAATACCGTAGTTAGTGATCGCAGTATGTAAGATAGTACGATGTACGGACGCTACATTCGAAATCCCTCATTCGAATTTTACGACACCATGACACCCAAACAGGAAGAGATGGTCCTATTCTATCCTGCACTACACACGACATTATGGGAACCCTATTCTTGAGATCAAAGGTTTCCCTCTCCTTTGCAACACCCTTTTTGTGGCTCAGCTTTTTTATCCCTCATTTGAAAAAGTTGCCTCAGGCCTGATTCAAAGATTTTCAATAAAGTTAAAATTTATTCAATTTGGACAAAATCCCTTTGTTAGAAAAAGATAATGAGTACTTCAGGCTGACTTTGAAGACATTCGAGAAATTTTAAGGGTAAGTTCTGTTATCGATATACTAGGTTTTTTTTTTGGACCTGATTGCCTTTTGCCCACTTATTAGTGAGGTCAAAAGCAACAACTTTTGTTCTACCACTTTGCTAACAACGCACGAAAAATTTTCAACTTCCCATACAAAATGGGTCTGTCACGTGACCACTTTAGTATGTAGAGTCGAAAATTTTTTGTGCGTTGTTAGCTATATAAGTCGTAGAACAAAAGTTGTTGCTTTTAATCTCACTAATAAGTGGGCAAAAGGAAATCAGGTCCAAAAAAATAACCTTGTAGATCAATTTTGTATTATACGTCTAAGAAAATTTCCAGTTGTTGATTTTTTTTGTGTAGGTAATAAGTTGAATATTCTTGAAACTGATACACTAACGTACTTACCTGTAAAACTATAAAGTAATGATAAATGATGCATCTTTATTTTTTTGCACAAAATATGCTTATTTTATTATTATATTATTATTTTTATGCAAGAACGTTTGTGTATCGATTTCAAGTATGTTTAACTTAATAAAATTAAAAAAATTTGCATCTCCAAATATCCTTACTCCTATAAAAAACTGGTGCCAGCCGTAACGCTGTCAAGCGAGGTGACTATGGTACTTCCCTCCACATTTTTCCAGCAAAAGCTAGAATTCTGGAGGGGGAGCTCCATGGCCTATAGTAGACTTTTCATGGGATGCTATGATTATACAAAATTGATCCATACCCATTACAGAAATTAACCTCAAAATTTGTCGAATGTCTTCAAAATGACCCTGTAGATTCAAATTCTACCCAAACTTTAGTTACAATTTGAAAGTTACATTTTTAAGAAAGACATAACGATTTTTTTACAGAGACGTCACTAACGATAAAACTAAAACTAGGAAGTATTTTATAGTTTGCGTATATCACTCAAACAACAACAAACAAGCAGGAACAATAAAATAAAGTATCAATCTACACGCTCACATGGTCAGACCAGCTGTTGTGTTATTGTCGAGTGTTTATCCAATCAATTGCTACTAGAATAGGGGTCTGAGCTGAGATTTTATTGCCGTCGATAATTTAGGGGTGTCAAAATTGTTTTACCGTCGTACAATTTTAAATTTTTTAAGAGATATATTTTTAAGTCGTCACATATTCTATCTCCTTTAGGATATAATAAAATAAGTTCATATGTATAAATATAGGCACAATATATATTTTTTTTCTATCTCAGGAGGAACAATTTATTTCAATTCAAATAATACAAACGCAGTCCTTCAGGGAACTATTTTGTTAGATCCAAAAACTGTTGTTCGGAATAATACAGAATGTTATAAAATTCATGTAAATGTATGACAACAAAACATATACAACTTTTGAGCTATGGTCGAAGTCGTTTGTAAAATTATGTAGCTGTAAAAGCCTCATGTAGATTTTTCTTGAATTAACAAACAAATAAAATCTTTCTACTAATGAACGAAGACAATCGTCGTCACCAAAGACTTATCTTGCGAAGTACAAAATGGCTGAATATATTTAGCCTCAAATTAGTTACAACCATTTGCAGTAACATACTGTTCAAACAATCCCGTATTTGTTTTATATGTGGGTTTCGAAAAAGATGGCACTCCAGGGTCCGTATTTTACGACACTCCGTAGTAGTATTCTGTCAGCCCTAGCAACGAGTAACAAGTTTGAGGCACATACACGCGCATTTGGCAAGAATGATCTTACTTTAAAAGGTACTGTATATTTACGTTTTCAATCTCAGCTCAGGTGTAAAAAAATTTGTAAAGTGCCATTAATTTGACAAGCCCATTGGTGTGGTTGGTAGTGAGCCTGTTTGGTATCAAATGACCTTGTGTGAAATGTCCCCCAATATATATTCTAAAAACTATAATAATAAATAATTTGAGATATTTTTGACTGTGGAAATTGAATTCCACTTAATGCTAGTTGAGCTTACAAGGAGCCGTAGGCAATTGGCAAACAATATCATCGTAAACACTAATAAGTATTATGTTAATTTATAGAATAGACATTATGCTAACGAAATGTCAGTTGACATCTAATATCAATACATATTCATTACATTCTACAAGCATTTATAACAGTAGAAAACCACTATGGCATGAATTTGTTGTTACTAACTTGATTAAAATAGATATTTTCATGAAATGAATGTTTACTGATCATATTATCGAACAAAGTTTATTTATTTATGAAAATATTATGAATTTTATACATATAAAAACTCCTTACTCCTTCCCCAAATACAAAAAAGACAAAAAAAACACCAGTGCGGTAATATAATGGAAAAGGCACGTGTGTTTAATAAGCTGGATTATGGACCTAAATACGGTGCAAAAAGAGCTGTTTTATGAGCAAATGTGTTGAAAAATTATTTTATGAGCTTGACTTAAAAACTATAGCAGAAATCGCCAGAAATTTTGGATTATTAATCATTATTTTAGTTGATTACCTGATGTAATTTAGTACTTTGATTTAACTAGACTTCAAAAGTTTATAAATTCTGATAAATTTTTACACCTTTTTACACCACCACACTTTTGCACCACAGCCTAGCCAGTCTGCCAGAGTACCGGCAAAAAATACTACTAACCCGTCTCTACGATTGGGTGTCTTAAGAGGCGACTAAGGAACTGGAGGATGGGCAGCGTCCTACTGTGAATCGTACCAGTCACCAAAAACCGCGGTTCAACACTTCCCCTTCCAATTCCAGATTCAGAATTCCGTAGAGAGCTCCCTGTCCTGTGGTGGACGTTCCATAGGATGGTACTTATACCTTTTTTAAGTAAATGTTATGGTTAAATCGACTATTATCATTATTCCGTCAACCCTGTCAGCAACCATTGAGATTAAGGCGAAAACACGCGGCTTAATCAAGGATGATCCAACTATTAGGTATAGTCTAGGCAACGAAGGGGTCGTTGTATGAAGACCCCAGCATTAAATCCTCAGTCGATGAAACTTTGCTGGGGTATTACACTACATGAGACAAACCTTCTATAAAAAAAAATAAAAAAAATCGGTAAGTACTTTTAATTTTTCCATACAAAAATTACAAAAAATGTATGTTTTTTTTTTTTTTTTGGATATTTTGAATTTACATTTAATTCATGATTCTTTATCATCCTGTCAAATAAAATCTGCCTGAGAAATTCATGTTGGGTCAACTGCTTCGTTGCCTACACTAGTATGAGTACTATTTGTACTGTACCTACCGCAATTTGGTTCAATGTATACTTATGTGTAATCAAATCATATAATGCTGTCTCCATAGATGAGAGCCCTATTGTCATTTGGTAGTGACCCTGCATTTTATTGAAAGAGAATTTCAGACAGCCTTAGGGATCCCGCACACGACCGAGAATCGGTGACCGATTTTTTGTCGGCATCCCGATCTGACGTGTTATCACCTGAATATTCCGTCCTTGTCCTGGCCGAAAATCGCCCACCGATTCTCGGTCGTGTGCGGGAGCCCTTACTTTGAATTATATTCGCCCGTGTGGTACTGGAAAAAATAGTACCAACCCATCTTTACTCGAGGCTGGAGGATGTGCTGTCACCGAAAACTACTCAGCGGCAGACAGAAGTTGAGACTCTTCAGGGTGGGGGATCCAAAATGCCAACATAAAGTTAAGAGTTTATTATGAAAAAGTAGGTAAATACAAGGCGGTGGTCGTGCTGCGCGCGGGCACGTCCGAGCACGACCAGAATCAAAGGTAAACTGACTGTTTTTGACACGAATGACATCGAAAGACAGAGATAGAAGACATTTGAAATAGGAATTTGGAATTTTGGGCCAGGACAATAGAGCCAGGATCACGAAAGAAGGCAGCATGCGAGGCATGCAGCCCCGCTCCGTGACAGTGCGTGCAGCTCCGTCCTTCTGAACCATCTTACATAGCCGCAGTCCATGGTGCCAGCTGCAGTGCTAGCAAGCGTGGTGACTATTTGTATTTCCCCTCCGAATTATACCACGCGGTTACGCTAAATTCTTGAGGGAACTCCCTGTACTGCAGTGGACATTTCTTGGTATGTTATGATGAGTACCACATTATTGTTGTTAATTAAGTACGTTTATCTACACTCATGTCGTAATCTTTGAATTATGATTCAAAAAGTTGGTACATAAGGCTGAATATTACGCAGAGTATGCATAAAAAATTAAAAAGTTACCATTACGTAACGATTTTTGTATGAAAATTTTGCAAAGGTGTTACGTAATTTAACTTTTTAATCATAACATAAAATTCTTCTTGAACCTAAACCTTTTTAAAGAAGACTGAATATAAGATCTTTTAGAGAGACGGTTATAAATGTAACAGTTTTTCTTAGTAGCTGTCAAATATTAGTAGCATATTTACAAAGTGTGCCTTATAAACAACCTATTATTTTGGAGCAGTTACAGTAGCAGTTACTATAGTTACAATTATTTTATCTGTAGTGGAAAATATGCGCGCGCAGCCTGAAATTAGAAGGAAATAGATATTAGATTTGCCGCCATTTTCAAGTTTTTTGTGCCCGTGAAAGTAATGTGAAAGTTTATTGAAAAAGAAGATAAAGTGGTGCAGTCAGGATACTGCAGTTACACCAGAAGATACTCAATAACTTATGATCTTCTCCCATATTAGTCTAGGACATTTTAAGACATAACCTACAATGAATTGGGAAAGAATGAAAATCGAAAAGAAAACCATGTCTTGTTAAGAAAATGTTCTGCTTGTATATTTCAAAGAAGACCTAGCGGATATATTAAGGCGGCTTCTTCAGACTCATATCAGAACTGTAATTTACATAATATAAGTTACCATTGTTGTTTACTTACTTTTGTTTAATTTTTATCATTTTTATAAGTAAAGAAACCTATTGCATGAGTGAAGATAAAGTAGTATACACAACTGCATATAATATGGTATTAAAACACTCGTTTGATGCTATTATCACATTCGGCTACGCCTCATGTGATAAACTCAAACTCGTGTTTTAATAACCTGTTTTATATGACAGTTGCATAAACTACTAATATAGGGTGACTTTTAATAAGTTCTTGATAGCAAAAGATATGCATGTATTCATGATTCTGAACAACTTTCCCCAAGGAAAATAGGTCGAAATACGAAAAACCAAATTTGACCTCCCACACAAAATGCGCTATCAGCTGATGCCGTTTCTATGGGAGGTCAAAACTTGATTTTCGTATTTCGACCTATATTCCTTGGGGAAAGTTGTTTAGTATCATGAGTACATTCATACCTTTTTCTATCAAGAACTGATTAAAAGTCACCCTATATAAGATCAGCCTTACAACCATACTTTAGTAAGTTATTTTTGTGCTGATATACTAATGCGTGTTTACAGTGGCGGATTAACCCTAAGGCAAAGTAGGCATGTGCCTAGGGGCGCCAAGTTGTAAGGGGCGCCGCACGGCGACCCGGCCCCGCGCGCTTCCGCTCGAACGAATCGGTTAAATTCGGCTCTCAAAAAATTATCAACAAAGAAGAGTCTTAATTCGTTCGCGGAACACAAATATGAATCGTTTAAAAAGTAAGGCTAGGCGGTATGCGTAAGCTCAGGAGGTGCAGCGCAGCACCAAGGAATATACTACTCTTGCGCAGCACACACAGTTCAGTTTTTCATCCTTCTTCCTCGTAAGAATGCGGGAGGTAAGACGTGCTCTGCACATGCGGCAGAGCGAAAGCCTAGATTCGTGGCGTGCGAACTGCCATCATAGCATATGCGAGATCCACTGGGAAAAATGTTGCGTTTTCGTAGCCTCGATTGCGTGGACGAGGCGAGAGTGCGGTGCGGGGATCAATAAATAAATTATTCATAACTTTATTTTTTTATGAAATACTTGCTCCAACAGCAGCTTTAGTTGAGGTTGGAGTAACCTCTACCCACAGATTAGTATATTACCACTCAAGTGCACATGAGGTACCGGTGGTACCCAAGCTTCTTTTTTCTGTAGATTGCACACATTTTTCGCAAAAATTCGCATAAATTGGCTTCCGAACCAGCCCTAGTCGAGATCCCGGATACCGGATGGCATAAACTATATAAGGTTGTTTTGGGCTTGCATTCTGAGAAATAAAACTTGGAGCTAGGTTTCTTGAAGCGCTCGTGGATATTTCAATAGGTTGCTCGATAGGTATAGCTTAGCTGCGCTTGGGTACTAACGGTACCCAGATGCAATCTACAAAAAAAAAAAAACCGGTGCACGTGAGTGGCTATTTACCACACCGGTAGTAAGAAACGCCAAACTCAGTCATCCGCGTTCACTACACAGGTTTACTAGAAGTAGTACCTACTGCTAGTTAGTATATTACTATTTTTAGGGTTCCGATACCAAAATGGCAAAAAAGGTACCCTCATGGTGCGACTCAGTCTGTCTGTCTGTCCGTCTGTCACACTATGACTTGAAATTTGGAATAATTTTAGAATACGGTTGCCCAACTTAATTGCACATAAAAGAATAAAAAAAAATTATGATTATTAATGCAAAGGGGCCAAAATAGGGGGGGTAAAATTTCAAATTGTCGTTACTAGGTCGAGTGGGGTATCGTATGAAAGGGCTTTACTTGTTCGTTCTAAAATACCGTCCCCCCCCCCCCCCTCTTATCCCAGAACTTTGTGAGAGGAAAAAACTCAATTAATTACAGTCGATAGAAGCTTATGTAAATATTACAGCAAAAATAAAACGGTCTTTCTATATTGCACTTTTTTTTATAAATCGGCGAAAAACCTTTACACACAAATTTAGTTTTGTGGTCCTCAAAATAGACTTTATTGCTTCCAAAAATACTATAGGTATATCGGAACCCTCGGCGCGCGAGTCCGAATCGCACTTGACCGGTTTTTTTAGATATAAAATAGCCGCTATTGGGGCGCCAAAGAGGTGCTTGCCTAGAGCGCACTCGACCTTTAATCCGCCACTGCGTGTTTAGGGCATTGTTTGGGCTAATACGCTACTGCAGCGCGTCGGGGATGTTCGCCGAGTGGCACGTAGACGGCTACCACGCGATCATGCGCAAGCGTCACTTCTGCGTGACTGCGCGTCCATGACTAAGACGGTAGGTTATTTTTACTTTAGTGGTACGGAACCCTCGATGCGCGAGTCCGACTTGCACTTGGCCGGTTTTGTATTCACATAATACATTAAACAACCCAAAATTTTGTAGGGGCAGTAAAAAATAAACAGTTTACGATATGGAGAACATAAAAAAGCAATTTTTTTACAAAAATATGAAAATTTACTATATTGAAGACAAAACTACGTTCAATGATGTGGTCTTTTAATTTTTTCATTACAAACACAATATATATTTTTTTTGCCAATTTCATTCTCACCATGGTCGTAACCATAGTCGTAACAGCCACTTCGCAGAGCACTCTTATATGAACGTTATAGACATGAAAATGAAGTCGACATTTGCGTTAACGACTGTAGCTGCTAATTTTGTGGGAATATTGCTCTTAATCTAATAAGTCAGCTTAGTAACTATTCAATGCTAATAATTGATCAAGTGGTTGCACTTGATACGTCCTCACGCAATGCACTCTAGTCGAACTAGGCTATCACCTCGACACCGTCAAGGCAATACAATCTGCAGCAATGCCATATTAGTATCTAGCTGCTAAGTAATTGTAGGTACGGAAACGATGATCACTGGTAGCGAGCGATACCTAGATTTATGTTAGAAACCTATTTTATTTAACCAAATTAATCGATAATAACTCTACCTATACCACTTTTTCAAAGACAGAGATAAAAATAGAGAAAAATATGTTGGATATTTTTTTATGAAAAGAAGAAACTAAGTCTAGTATTTATAAATCACTCTCAATATCCTTCCAGAGAGCATATTAACTGTCAAGGTGCGATCAGCATTTCAAAATTATGCTAATTAATTGATGACTATCAATTTCAAATAAAAAAAGAAATATAAATTTGCGTATATGTGGGAATGTTTCTGAACGTGTGCTGAGTGAGATGCATGCAAGAGAGTGAACGAGACAGATGGATATGATTGGGCTGTATGGATGAAGTGACGTTAGGCTAGTAAGTTAGTTTTAAGAATGGAGCACAGGATATGCGATTCCCTTGTGTTGCACTTCCGTTTTGAGCTGAGCGATGGCCGGCTGCTGTGTTTTGCTTGTGCTCTTATAATTAAATAAAAGTACCAGTTCTTTAAGATTAACGTTTTTCATTGCCCGTCCCACAATTTTGGGGGCTCGTCCGGGATGGGGCAATGCGACCACGACGAAAATCAAAATTTTTAACGACGAACACGACGAAGATAACCTCAAAGAAGACTGCGGCGGCGGCGTGGTTTGCACAGCAACGACGTGTTAGTGCTAGCTTCGAAAGCCAAAATAACGACGAAACAGACGAAGATTACGTCGAAACAGACGACGAATACTTTACAGACGACGACGAAGACATGGCGAACCAAAGTTTTAACCTGGTTTTGCTGGACGACGCCATTCCCAAATTTTTTGGCCAGGACAAGACGTACTCCGCGGCCAAATGGGCACAAGACGTGGAAGATAACGCCGATATATTCGGGTTAAGGGAGCAGCAGAAGTTGCTGATAGCAAGAAGATCCCTCACATCGTCAGCAGCCACATGGCTCAGAACTGAACGACCATTCAAGACTTTCAATGATTTGAAGACGGCTCTGCTAAAGGAATTCACGGATACGACAAACACAAAGGACATACACGAACAAATGATTGCAAGGAAGAAACAAAAAGACGAAGGATGTTATGAGTACATGCTGGAAATGAAGGAGCTTGGTAAGAGAGGGAAACTGGCGGACTACGTAGCAATCCAATACATTATTGATGGAATCCCAGATCTGGAGAGCAATAAAATCCTTCTATACGGCGCTACGACATACCCAGAGCTAAAAGAACGGCTCAAAATGTACGAATCTTATAAGAAAAACATGAAGAGACAAAATGAAGAGAAAATTAGAAGAATGAAGCCTGACGTGCAGCAGACTGCCTCGAGTTCGGAAGCGAAGATACGTTGTTTCAACTGCGGGGAGAGAAATCATTCGTCATCTACGTGCCCGAATCGTGAAAAAGGTTTGAAATGTTTTCGTTGCAATAATTTCGGCCATATTGGAGCAAAGTGTAACGCGTCATCTACTGGCGGCGGCGCTGCAGGCAGCAGCGGATTTTCTGAGAAACCGAAGACGGAAGCGACTCGTACTGTTGGCAATACTGCGTCGGCAAAACAGCACTCGAAGCGTGACGTATTTTACATTCACTCAGACACTCACGATGAAAACGAAGATGGCGGCCGTGAGTCGATCAGCTGCAACTGTCACTTTGACGTTCACAGTGTAAACAAAAGTCAAGAAGACTTGAACTTGAAGAAAAATACTGTGAAAAAGCCTGAAGTTAACGTGAAAATTGGCAATATTTTTTCTACAGCGCTTATAGATTCGGGCAGCGACGTGAATTTCATTACCGAAAACTTTTACGTGGAGTTGGGACGGCCGAGGAGCGAGAAGAAACTGAACACTACGCTACACGGTTTCGGTCAAAGCCGTTCTGTCAGAAGCATGGGAAAGTGCAAGATAAATATCGAAATCGACGGAAGGACATACTACGACGTGAACTTTCATATAGTGCCAAATGACTGTACCCCATATAGTTTCGTTCTAGGTTATGAATTTTTAAGAACTGTGGTGGCTGTTTTGGATGGGAATTGTGTAAGAATTGAACCGAAAGACGAAGAGTGGATGGCAAACATGAGTGTGGAGCGTTTGTTCATAGGTCCAGGTGTCGACCCAAGCATCGAGCTGGAGGTAAGGTGGTTGGTGGCCAACTACAAACCCATTCAGAAGAAAGAAGCTCCCATAGAGATGCAGATTGTGCTTAAGGATGACATCCCTGTGGCGCAACGCCCACGGCGTCTGTCCTTGAAAGAACAAGAAGAAGTCGACAAGCAGGTAAGCGAGTGGTTAAGATTAGGTATCATAAAGCCCAGTTTCTCAGAGTATGCTAGCCCCTTGGTCCTAGTTAGGAAAAAGAATGGCTCAATACGCATTTGCATTGATTTCAGGAAAATTAATGATAGGATGGTTAAAGATGAGTTCCCTTTGCCTGTAATAGACGACCAAATCGATAAACTTTCTAATGCAAAGATTTTCACTAAGCTAGATTTGAAAGATGCATTCTTTCATTTAAAAATTAAAGAAGAGTGTACAAAGTATACTTCATTTGTGACTCACAATCACAATGGACAATATGAGTTTACAAGAGCACCGTTTGGATTATCAATTTGCCCAAACTATTTCACAAGATTTATTAACATCATTTTCAGGGAGCTAATAGCGAAGGGATGGATGCAAATATTCATTGATGACGTTATAATACCAGCCGAAACATATGAACAAGGACTTGAAAGACTTAAAGCTGTGTTGGAAGTAGCAGAAAGCTACGGATTACAAATAAATTGGGAAAAGTGTGAGATACTTACAACAAGAGTAGATTACCTTTGTCACATTATTGAGGATGGCACAGTGAGACCTTCAGCAGAAAAAGTTGGTGCTGTCATGAAATTTCCGGAGCCAGCTACACAGAAACAACTCCAAAGCTTTATTGGATTGACATCCTATTTCAGGAAATTCATAGACGGCTATGCTGCCAAAACCACTAACAGATTTATTGAAAAAAGAAAATTGTTTTAAATTTGATGAAAAAGAGAAAAACAGCTTCTACATGCTGAAAAAAAAGTTATCAGAAGAACCAGTATTGAAAATTTTTGATCCCGCCCTGCAAACAGTATTACACACTGACGCTTCTCAACAGGCATACTCAGCTATACTTTTGCAAAGAGACCCAAATGATAACAGTCTACACCCTGTATACTACAGCAGTAAAAAGACTACAGATGCAGAAAAAAAATACTCGAGTTATGAGTTAGAAGCTCTTGCAGTCATTGACGGAGTAAGGAAGTTCAGACGGTACCTACTTGGAATCCCTTTTAAGATTGTTACAGATTGCATGGCATTGGAAATGACACTTCGAAAAAAAGACCTGACGCCAAGAGTGGCAAGATGGGTTATGCTGTTACAGGAGTACGACTACAGTATCGAACACAGAAGTGGTAGCATGATGAGACATGTTGATGCTCTCAGTAGAAATCCCTACATTGGAGTCATAACCAGGAGATTGCATGAGAAAATACGTCAGGGACAGCAGCATGATGAAGGAATTATGGCAATATTGGAAGTATTAAAGGAGAAAGCTTATTGAGACTATTATGAGCAAAATGGCTTGTTATACAAAGGAGATAAGGGACAGTTAGTTATACCGAAAGGAATGGAAATGGATTTATTGAGGCAAGTACATACAAATGGACACTTCGGAAAAAGGAAAATGATGGAAATGATAAACAAAGACTACTACATCAAGGACTTAGACAAGAAAATAGAAGAGCTGGTTGCTTCCTGCGTCCCATGTTTATTGACTATGAAGAAACAAGGCAAGCAAGAAGGATTCCTGAATGCCATTGATAAAGGAAACATACCATTAGAGACTCTACACTTAGATCACATAGGACCCTTGTCCGAAACAAACAAAAAGTATAATTACATACTTACAATGATTGACGCTTTCACCAAGTTTGTCTGGTTTTTTCCTACAAAAGGAACTACAACTAAAGAAACTTTAGATAAGTTGACAGTTCATCAACAAACTTTTGGTAACCCTTCCAGAATAATCACAGATCGAGGTACAGCTTTCACAAGCAATGACTTTAAGGAGTACTGCACTAAGGAAAATATTCAACACATATTGATTACTACAGGCGTACCTAGAGGAAATGGGCAAGTAGAAAGAATACACAGAACCCTAATTTCAGTGCTATCCAAGTTGTGTGTCGAAGAAGAGACCCAATGGTACAAGCATGTTAGTAGGGTGCAGCGATCTATGAATAGTACCTACCAGCGCAGCATAGGAATGAGCCACAATGAAACAAAAAGAAGACATAGACATACTAAATCTGATACAAGAAGAGCAGAGAGAAAATTTCATGATGAACAGAGAGCAAAGATCCAGCTGTTGAAAGTACAGGAAGAGAACAAGAAAAATTACAACAAGAAAAGAAAGGAGAGTACAAAATACAAGACAGGTGACTTAGTTGCTATCAAACGAACACAGTTTGGTAAATGTTTAAAACTGAAACCAAACTACCTTGGACCCTACAAAATCATACGGGTATGTGGCAAGGACAGGTATGACGTAGAAAAGCTGAGCAGTGCATCTGAAGGGCCAGGGAGAACTTCTACAGCAGCAGATTTTATGAAAATGTGGCCAGATTTTTCTACGGAATGAGTGAGATAAGTATAAAACTAATAATCACGTTATGTTGCAGGTCTCTATACATATCTTTATAACAGATGACGCATGAAAGAACAGCCACTGAAATATGCTTAGTCACTACCTATATAATTTAATGTATACTTTCTGTTTTTCATACAGTATTTATATACTGCTTAAATTATAAAAATCTTAACAGGACTAGTCTTACCTACCTAGACTTGATTTAAACATGCTTAATTTTATAGGTAGTACCTACAAAATTTAATGCTAACTTTTCAAAATTTATAAGTAAATTAATGATTAAGATTATGTACTACTAACTATAACATGAAAATGATAAACTATATTACTTCCTGGATTTGACTGTTTTGATTTATAATACTGGATGTGACTATTGTTTTTACTAAACAGGATGAGACAATATAAAGTACCGGATAAGATATTTTATTTTATAACACTAGTTTTTTGTTAATTTGTTGTTTAATTACATTACTTAGCTTATGTATCATAGAAGGTAGAAATTTACTAGCTACATAAAGAAAACACATTGCTACTTTTCATACATTGTTTATTGTAACTTTAATATTATGAGAATGAGAAGAGTATGATGAGGTGTTGGTTGCATGAAGAGCATCTGTTGGAAGTATGAAGTGGTGATGATGTGTGTGTAAATGGAACGAAATGATATGCCTGACTGAGGACAGTCAGCGAGCAGGATGGCCGAGTTGTAAGAATGTTTCTGAACGTGTGCTGAGTGAGATGCATGCAAGAGAGTGAACGAGACAGATGGATATGATTGGGCTGTATGGATGAAGTGACGTTAGGCTAGTAACGCTGTGTTCCAAATTGTACAAACGCTGCTAAAAGCGTATACAGTACTGACGGACGGTCCAAATTGATTTTGCACGCTCACTACGCTACCACTGCTTTAATGGCTGTAGTCAATTTGGAATGGATTTAAGCGCGCTCACGTGTTCATCTGTCAACATTTCGGTTTTGTTTTTATTTTCTTTAACAAAGCCTAAGCTAATCCCTGAAAAATGTGCGCCAAATCCACTCTCATTTCCATTAGAGACAAACTCATTAAAATCAAAACTTGAGAAACATCAGCTGGCTGCAAATGTGTGGGATTTTATATGTCAAATCGATTTTGACATTAGCGCTTTCACTGCTCCACATATTTGACTAAAGCACTGATAGCAGAAACGATGACGTCATCAATGACGTAAGGCGGTGAACGAGCGAGTGCTTTAGAGCACGCTTTTGGTCAATTTGGACCGACTTAAGCGCGCTCACAGTGCTCTAAAGCAGTCTGTTAGCGCAAATTGGACCGCACAGTAAGTTAGTTTTAAGAATGGAGCACAGGATATGCGATTCCCTTGTGTTGCACTTCCGTTTTGAGCTGAGCGATGGCCGGCTGCTGTGTTTTGCTTGTGCTCTTACCAGTAAAAGTACCAGTTCTTTAAGATTAACGTTTTTCATTGCCCGTCCCACATATATTTTTGCTTTTAGTAATATTGTTAATCATTTTTAAAATATCTACTTCCATAATAAACTAATAATAGAAACCGATGTTGTAATTTATTGTCTGTATTTTTTTGAATATTATAGAAAAGAAAACTTAATTTTGGGCAAGTAGTGTCACTGAAATAAAGCGCAGTCGTTAAGTAAAAAAAAGGTACTCATGCATTTGATATCGACCGACGCATATGATTTTTTTATTGATCTATTAATACTAGCCTAAGTCCTTAAACACCAAATACATTTCAGAAAAAATCTTAATTCATTCTGAGAGAGCTAACGCTGATTTTGTAACGTGTAATTTGTAAATTTTATCAATAAATGAAATATTAGGAATGGTCCATGTCTGATTCCACAGTACTTAATCTGGTATAAAAGGCCTTATAAAACTTCTAACAACATATTGTTTATATAAAATGGCGCCTGTGTTTTTACTGGCGCTTTTTTTTCCACCATTGCGCCACTTTGTTTGTGAAGCGATGTCGTTCAATCATAATCATTTATTGCTTTGTTTGACAGATTGTTAGCTGACGTCATTAAGAGATTTTTAACATCCAACAATGAATAAATAATTTAATTTTATTTAGCACAAAATTGCCTTATATCATGGTTTACACTCAAGTTAAATACTGCTATTTAGCAAATGTCAGGAAGTTTTATTGCCTCGGGATCAGCTTCCCCTACAAGCTTTGAATATTTATGATATGAGCTTACATGTCGTGTGATCAGTCAGCCTTGCCGGGTTTTTTATCCTTTTGGTGAAAGTCAAAATTAAATTAATTTTGGAACATTGAGGAGCAAGTTACACCGGGGACGTTCGTGGATTCGTGGAAGGTTCTGAAGTTGCAGTCAAGGTAATTAAAGTGCAGAGGCAGGTTGAGGGTCAGAAGATAGTGCAGGAACTTAGAGATATAATTACTTGCAGATGTTTATTTAATGCTATTTACAAATAAAGAGTGGGAGCAGAAGTTGAATATACTAATACTGGTGTCTTCAAAAGGGTGAATGTTTTACGATTTATTAATTAAATTAAAGATTTATCGATCGACAGAGTCGATTTCAATAGGATTTTAATACTTGTTTCTAGTATTAAAAAAATATACTTGTTTCAATTTTTATATTACTGATGAATATTCTTACTAGCATAGGTACCTACATAATATTTTCACAGACATATTGGCATGTCACCGTCATAATACAGTTCTCTCAAGAAATCACAAGTCTTCAGGCAATAAATTGCTCTTATAGCCTCTTTTGTAAAACCAATATTGAATGGATATCAGCTGCTCGGCCCCAAATCAGTATGCCATAAGACATAATGCTATGGAAGTAGCTAAAGCTAAACTATACAGAACTTAATTATATGTAAACAAAGGATGTTCGGCAGAACGATTTAGAACAGCTAGCACATATTTTAGGAAGCATGTGCAAAAACAGTCTTAGTGAGTAGATTTTGGTCAACAAATTATTACAGTATGTGCTGGTTTTACCACACTTCATTCAGGTGTTCAAACAACTTTTCCGTAGTTTTAAAGAGATGTGTATAGGTACTCTCTTTACAGTCGTCTCTAAACAAATACTATACGTAAGAAACCTTGCTTCTTAGCAAAATAATTTTAGTTTTCCTATTACTAACAGCAGATATACATAAATTTATTTAATTTGTGTTATTAATTATTTATACATAGGTACCGTATTTATATACATTTTTTTATTTGATTTACCCTATTAATTTTATTTACTTGTAATACAATGCATTTAATTTGTACATATAATGCATTTATTTTAAATTAATTTAATTTTGCTTTCTCCTTGATTCCAATAAACGCAGTGATTTTATTTGTATTTGCTTGCCACCTGTGTATACATTAAATTTAAGCTTTTTAAGCAGTACTATTTCTATTTTTGTTAATGAACGCAATCAAGTATCTATCTAACTATCCAAATTACCACTTTGATGACAGTCTGCTATAAACCATCCAGCGCGAACGTTCATTAGACATTCCATCACCGTGTACCAGAAATATTGGTAAAGTGATTACGGAGACAGCTTTGTGATAATTCCAATCAATTCCGAAGTTCCCGCGTTTGGTATTTGCCCTTCAGTTTGCTTGGCCTTCAGTTTAGAGACAAATTTTCTGACATCTAAAAAGTCAGGTTTTTACGAAGTTGCGTGATTACTTTGACCGAAACGCTTTGTGGAAGATAAAGAGAATTCATCTTGCCGCTGCCCCGTGAAAAAAATAACTCTTTTAAATGAAAAAAAAAAATATAACTGCTGAATGTACAAATCTATATAGGTACTGTTTCAGTTTCAGTCATTTATTTGCAATTTTCAATTAATTTACAATAGGTATGCAAATTAATATATAGTATAAGTACAGGAATAAAAATCACTGTTATTACAATTACAGAGAATAGCCAAAAATTAAATGCCATATTACTCAATGTGAGACTTACAGAATGTCAAAAATATTATTTGATATAACAAAATTGAACCTTACTCTCTCTTACTACCATGGGTTGGCTAGAAGAAATATCTTTTAGAGATAAGCACGTCTTTGTTAATATCCTTTTGTATGTAACTTTCTGTCTGTAAATGTGTGCAATAATGAAAGTAGGTACTTAAGGTGATCTGTGACGGCCAGCTTAGCCGCGAACGCAACTAGATGGAATATAAGGTTTTATTTTTTAATGCAATAAGTACCAACTATATATGTGCAAAAAGTTGATTCGCGTAAATTTCATCGCGCAACTTCAACGCCTAACAACAATTTCGATAAGAAAAATATCTCCATATGTCCACTATAGTCAATTACTCTCGTCAGTCCGTGTTTACATGAGTACGATCACTCACACATGCACACAAAGCACAACAGAACAGTTTTGACCGCACGCCCACAATCGTAATATTGAAGCAAAAATTGCTAACAAAAATAGTACTTTCTGTATTTTTGTATTAATTAGCGAAAAATTTAACTAAAAATAGCAGTATTCGTTCGTTTTTCAACAGAATTTGATGTCCCGCGTAAGAATGCAAGTCATTTGAATTTTTGTATGGAAAACGGATCACCTTAATTTATTTAGATAATTCAGAACTCACTTCTTTGTTTTTACAGTAAGATTCCCGAGAATCTGATATTGAAAGTATTCAGTATAATAAATAGGTATTTTAACGTTCATAGGTACAAACATCCATACTCATCGGGGTTCGACCCCGGGACTTTTGGATTAGCAGGTGGGGTTTAGCAGTTTAGCTAAGAAACGATAACATTGCTGTTCTGAAGATTTTGTCAAAATTTACTTAGTATTAGAGGATAATTAAGTGTCTGGAAAATTTCTTTAAACTATCTATCTTATCTTACTAGACGTAGTTGTCCCACTGCTGGGCAAAGGCCTCTATCCATTCCCTTCACTGGTCTCTACTCTGAGCCTCTTGTGGCCAGTCTTTACAGAAAGCGTCAAGTTCATCGCGCCATCTGTACCGTGGTCAGCCTCTACGCCGTCTGTTTCTCGGCAGTTGCCAGATAGTTGCTGACTTGACTTAGAGTTCCAGCGGCATTCTAATTTAGCTTGGCGATTGCGTGGCACACATCGGCAATTTGTGTTTTTGTATGCAGTGTGTTCCTGACCCTATCGTTCAGTTTCAGACCCAACATACTAAGCTCCATTGCTCGCTGGCAAAACGCGAGTCTGGAACTTTGAGGTTCCGTCAAATCTATAATATTTTAAAGTTTTACCTGGTTTCCAAATACACCAATACTGCATGCCGAAGACACCTGATCGGCGCCAAACCACACAGCTGCCAATCTCGGAGGAATGTTGAGGATGAAGACTTGAGAGATGGCCACCACAGTCTGGCCCATGAAGCCAAGCCAGAACATGTCCTGGGGGACTGAAAAGACCTTCAGCCATGCTCCAAGGCAGGTGCCGAATGATCCGATGATGGTTGTAACTCGAAGACCCTGGAGACAAAAGGATAAAGAGAAGATGAGTCCAGCTGCCTAGTCAAAATGTATGATAATATTTATATTAGCCTTCGAAATTTTACGTGTCGACCGAAAATCCTCTCTTTTTAAACATCATTCAGAGACGAGTAGCCAGCACGGGGCCAAAACCACGCAAGCAAAACTGGTCTAACCCTAGGAACTGGAGCAAAACTGGTCTAGGAAAAACCGTCACTCCGAATGTCATCTTTCTTTCACAGGCCTAGACCAAGGGATACGGGTTGTGCTAACTTATTACTGTACTAACTAAATGTCTCTGAAATCATTTACGATGCATAAGCCACTCACAGTGTTTTGGCAATAGACCAATAAAATATGATGTACTGAGATTGTAAAATAGAAATATCTGAGATTCAGTCTAAAAGAACTGAATTCAAAGAAAAGTTAAAAGAATCGTGACGTAACAAAAACTTTCGCAAAACAAGTTCTAACAAAATCAGTCCTTACAATTTAAACTTTTCTTACAGAATTTATAACAAGAATGACTGACCGTAAAAACTTCTAAGAGGAAAACCTGATACCTTTAAGTGTCGTAAACTTGTCTGACTTAGTGCACTGCATTCTTATTTGTTGAAGGCAGGTAGTAAAACTGAAGTGTACATTAAAATATACGGGCTTGATGAATTTTTGTATCACGTATCCGAACCGAAAAAACTGTAAAAATATAGTTTTGTTCTTTTGTTCAGCCCAGAATCAGATTCAGATTCTTTGATATAAGAAAGTACTACCGGGAATATTTAAATATAACATGGTCATTACTGTCTCTCTCAGTACAAAATAAACAAGAAATTCTTCAATTTTAGGTTGGAATTAGACAGACTTGAAATAAAAATGGAGGGAAATTTTTACATCTTTGCAAATTTATTACGAATTCAAAAATGTTTATGATGGCTCTAAGCAAATTATTGTAGAGAGCCTTATTAGAAAATTTTCCCAATTTCAAATAAGTTGTTGAAGAATTCGAACAAGAACGCGAGCTTATGAACAGCGAAAAACTGCAAGAATTTCCGGACGGAGTCGTTTGCGGGTACTTTCCAATTTAGGTAGTTTCAACCCATACCCTCGTAAACAGAAGGGGATAAGTCATTAATCACTTTCGTATCTAACTGTCTCTGTGGCCAAGTGGCGAAAGCGTTGGGTTCTTAATGCGGAAATCATTAATTCAAATCCCATAGGACATTCTAATCAGTCAAAATTTGTTCCTATTATTAGGGGGGATTCTTTTGAATATGTTACTTTTTCCATCCCTTGCTTTTAGGCTTACAAAACACCTGATTCCTTATCAAAGTTACAGATTTAAGAGGTTCTAAGTTTCAGTAGTACGTTAGTATACTTCCTACATCTTTATGATGTGATGGTCAATAAAAAAGTAACAAAGGTAACCCAAAGGTGACAGTAAATTAAGTCATTAAAATGCCATCTCTACAGGTGATCGTTACACAAATCTGTCAAAGAGAGCCCAAAGAGGCTGATGAGAAAGTCGTTAACACTAAAACGCTTAAGGATAAGATAATCGCTTTGAAAAAGGCGTCAATAATGTGTGTATGTATGTATGTAAACACTTTTGGCCTTATGTTCAGCTACGATCACTGCGTTTTTAGTAGCTTAGTATGAGCCACGTAAAGTGGTTTGTAGAAAGTACTGTAGGTAGGTATATTCATAATATTTAAAAGAGCGCGTGGGTTTTTATTCTCGCTTATTTTATTCCCATCATGGCGCCACTTTGTGAACAGATGTAATTTAGCTGACGTCATTAAGTGATTTTAATATCCAATAATGAATAAACGATACTTGATTTGAATTAAAACTGACTGAGCTTGACTCATCCATCAGCAATAATTTAAAAGAGGAATTAAAAATTATTACCTACTTTGGTTTGGAGCTAGCAAAGTCTTGGTTCATACACCTAATATTGAGAAACTCCAAAGAAAATTGGCTCATTGAAAATGCAGCGGTATTGGAGACTACTTATAAAGCAGTTCACTCTATGATTCACGTGCTTACTCACTCAGATTTCAAAATCCAGCTCAACTAAGTTTACCGTCTTCAATAAACATTCCGATAAACCGTAGAACGGTCTTACTAAATCTCGAACAAATCTTACAAAAGCTTGTAGAGTTGGAGTAAATCTAGGATTTGGAATATACGTCACTACTAGTAGTTATAGCCTAAAAGAAGATCTTATTTATCTGTGGTAGTTTATTTGGTATAATTTTCATTAATTTTTCTCCCGCAATTTGCTTGTTTTCATGAGTAGAATCACTGGGCTTTGGGAACAAAACCAATATTAAATTCACCATGTAGAAAGTTATTTACTTGCATTTAGGGCGTTTTTATGCATGGACATTTATATATGGCTGAAGACCCTCCAAGTTGTAGACAGATACGATAAGACAGAAAATCTATGCAAAAACCACAGCAAACGTTAAAAGAAAAACAGTAAATGCATGTCATAATCAAAACTGAACAGATGAAAATTATAATAACATAAAATGTAACAATGTTGTGCAAGTCTAGTCTAATCGGCCTGATTTGGCAAAAAAAAAATATAGCATTTTTCAAAATCAGATAGAAAACGAATTGGATAATGAAAAAAATCTATACGTGTTAACGGAATAAGCGAAACTGAGAAAATTGTTTGTTCAGAATTGAGAGTAAAATCAATTTCACGGGTTTTTGATAGAGGTAATTTTTTTTTATTTAATTTTTTTCCGCTTCCATTCTAAATATTTCTGTGGATACGCGCGCTGGCGGCGCGGCGGCGCCGGCGGCGCTGCGGAGGGAAGTGGGCGTTGCGTGCGCGACTTGCGCGGACTAGTACAACGATGAAACTAGAACAATGAAGAAACTTTAAAATAATATCTATATAAAAGCGGGAATGGATTTATTTAAATAAAGATCAGTTCGGGTATATGAGGGTTTCGCTTATTCCATCAACACGTTGTATATTTGCCAAACAGAACAAAACACTTAGATATTCATTGTAATATCCCTTAAAACGTCCACTACAGGACACGGAGTTTCCTCCAAAAATCCATCTCTTGCTGGAACAATCTGGAGGAGAAGTACCATAGTCACCACGCTTGTTAGCGTTACGGCTGGCACCATGGATCGCGGATAAATATTTCAAGATCGCAAGATGGATTAGATACTACAAGCATGGACGAACAATAAGAAAGACTGACCATTCCCTTTTAAAAATCGTAACCCGGAAAAGTATAAAACTAGATGGCGCTAATAAATAGTCCGGGAAGTTATGATAAATATCGAGTACCTATTCTGCTAAAAAAATTAACCGAATTTCAATGTTAGCGTTTCTTTACATGGAAACTATGTATATATCCTTTATTGCACAATTAACAAAAAGAAATTTACACACAACAGGACATTTACAAAGGCGGGCTTATCTCTACAAGATATTTCTTCCAGCCAACCCATGGAAGTGAAAGAGATTGTTCATAAGCGGGACACCAAAAGTGCAGTGAGACGTAAAAAAAAAAAAAGCCGGCCAAGTGCGAGTCGGACTCGCGCGCTGAGGGTTCCGTACCACCATCATCATCATCATAACATCCCATGAAACGTCCACTACAGGACAGGGAGCTCCATCCAGAATTCTAGCTTTTTCTGGAAAAATGTGGAGGGGAAGTACCTACCGTAGTCACCTCGCTTGTTAGCGTTACGGCTGGCACCATGGACCGCGGTTTTATGTGACCGCAGTAAGTAAGATACAAAGGAGGATGCTGCTGCCCATCTTCCAGCCTCTTACGACACCCACGGGTATGTATGGGTTCCACCACACCACCGTACCACCACATAAACATAATTGTATTAGTTGAAATTTCAGTAAGTTAATGTGTTAGATTTTTTAAGCCCGACACGCGCTTGACCAAATTTTGTTATTTGTTGTTATTTTATAGCTTATGCACTATAAACATACCAATTTTCAAGTTTGTAAGTGATCTCGTTTTTAAATAGAACTAAAACAAAAATCGCCTCAGCGACCATCCAACTTGACCCCTCTCTTATATGAATGTTCTTGAAACGGGAGCTCACCACAATTGGTTACCATTAGTTGTGAGAAAAGTTGTAATATTTAATGATTTCAGACTTTTTCCATTATTTGTACTGTAAGACCTAGCTTCTTGCCAAATTTCATAATTTTAGGTCAACGGGAACTACCCTGTAGGTTTTGCATTTTTTAATAAATATATGGAGATGAGGACATAAAATACCATATCTTTTTATTGCGTCGTTAAAAAAATTTAAATTTGCAGACCTTGTGTGGTTCATGGATCCTAATATATGGTATTAATTTCAACTTGATACCTTTACCCGTTCGTGAGATAAAGGGTCTTGACAGACAGACAGACAGACAGACAGACGGACAACAAAGTGATCCTATAAGGGTTCCGTTTTTTTCTTTTGAGGTACGGAACCCTAAAAAGAACGAAAACCTATTTACAACTCAATAATTATATATATATATATATATATAAATTATATTGAAATTTTGAATGATTTTTGGCAGAATACTCAGTAGACCATAATTAACTTCCAGATTATTTGAAAGCGCCATCTAGTTTCCATGAGTTTTATGCCTTTCCGGGTTACGTTTTCTAGAATGGGGATTGTCAGTCTTATTATTATTCGTCCATACTACTCGTACAAGACTGAAAATATTGCAGCAAAAGATTTTCTCCTAGCTCTGTGGATATTGATTGGTGGACGTGACTTACGACTTGGAAATATTGTAGCGATCCTTTTCAGAACTATCGAGTGTAGCAAGCGATACATTTCCAAGAGAATCA
The DNA here is from genome assembly GCA_947532105.1 of Athrips mouffetella. Classification (NCBI taxonomy): domain Eukaryota; kingdom Metazoa; phylum Arthropoda; class Insecta; order Lepidoptera; family Gelechiidae; genus Athrips; species Athrips mouffetella. The sequence goes on along the minus strand of OX383960.1, from coordinate 30,341,468 downwards.
ATCAAACGTAATGGACCGATTGGATGTGAGCAATCATTTTATTGAACAGCAAATCTGTCGGCAAAGAGGAAGAAAAGTAATGGAATAAGGCTTTGCTGAGTAGCAAATTTTCATGATAGCTATAAAGTAGTGGATAATGTTGTGGTGGATAATTTTCACGAAAATTGAACTAAGTACATACATACATAACATCACGCCTTGTTCCCGTTGGGGTAGGCAGAGACCACAGTTCTTCACCTGCTACGATCTTGACATACTTAAGTATTGTTTAGTATTTTATTACATTAACTTGAAGTGTGAAAATTGCTCTTTCATGTGAGGTGGGTTAAACCCATCCGCGTAGCTCTACCTCTTATAGAAAGGATTAAACGTATCGTGGTTTAAGTGACAAGTAATCAATTTATGGAGGATAAGTGTTTGACAAAAATCAGGCTTCTTTCCTACCCAGCAGTGGATAGATCATCAGTCAGCACCGACCAAAAATATCAAAAAACAGCTGTAAAAAATTTCCTCAGTAACTGGACTTTGGATTCAGACCAGTAAACTAAAAAAATAATACCTACAGGTTAAAACAAAATATGAAATCGTACTTCCTTTGTAGCAGTTTAGAGCCTTTGTAGCAGTTTATAACAGCGCTGCAGTCGCGCTGGTTTATGGCGCGACTGGGGACTACACAATACAACCATCAGCAGCGCGACTGTCACGCTGCTGCCACGCTATAATCTAGCACCTCAAGCGCAGTGCTGGAACCGCCGTAATGTGGTAGAACCTGCGAGTGCAGCCCTGCTGCCGCGTTACTAAACTGCCTCATCTGAAAGGGCTCTTGTTCTAAATATCGACTTTTTGTTCGTCTTTCAAGATTGAGAATATTATAAACAAAGCAATCATTGATAACAAAAATATATCAAAAAAATCTTCGCTATGACGAACATCTCTAGTTTTCTCTTAATCAAATTATTCTATCTTAGATGAAAATAAATAAGATTGGAGATATACAATAATATTCACTAGAGCAAAAACGAAGCAATCTCGAGGTTTTTCTTCTCATAATAGTCAAAGCAACGACGTCGTCTGCGACTTAGTTCGGGCAAAAAATATGCTTGATTGATTATGTCCTATCTGGGTCAAAAGATCCAACGACGAATAAGATTATTGAGAAAAAGAAAGGGATAAGGGTTCGCTATGTTTGACGATTCAATTCCCTACTTTCTCTGATAGACTCAATAGTAGTCACAGTTCACTTGCTTGGTTGTTGACTTGTAAATTCTGACATACAAGTTGCAAATTAGCCTAATTTAATCTAGGTAAACCTTTAACCTGCCACCCAAAAAAATTAAAGGATGATTCTGCCCTTGAAACTGAACAACTTTTCCCAAGGAACACAGGTCGAAATACGAAAATCTATTTTTGACCTCCCATAGAAACTGCACCAGCTGATAGCGCATTTTTTATGGGAGGTCAAATTTGGTTTTTCGTAGTTCGTTCCTTGGGAAAAGTTCTACAGTTTCATGGGAAAAATCATCCCTTTATTTTTTTCTGGTGAATAAAATATCACGCTGTATTAAGTTTTACTTAATTTTACCTAAATATCCGTATAGTGTGCAGTAACAGATTTTTATCTTAAATATTTTTTTATCAAAATATAACTAAAAGTCACCGTTGAAATAATAACTAACACCCCTTATAACTGATCCAAAGATGAAAATAACTTCACAAAGAAAGAAAACAAAAGAAAATCTGGCCCGGAAAAGCTTAATAGATAAACAAACCTTAACAAATTGTTTGAGCAAAAAAGATCAGATCATCAATCAACCTATCGGATATCGGATTCCAGGCTATTTGTTAGGGAGAGTAATTAGTGCAGATTAAGTTGTTAGTTCAGTGTCTCGATGCATAAATACAGGGTGACTTTAAAGACATTCCACATTGAAGGTAATAGTAGTTTAAGATACAAGTGCCGTAAGTAGGGTTATTACAAACGAGTTGACGTTTTGTAAGCCCGAGACGAAGTCGAGGTCGTCTTACGGCCGTGTATCTTACGACGTTTTTTCATACATTTGTGAGAAAACAGGTATAAGTAATACACTTGTTAAAGGAACCAACCATGGGTACTGTTAGCCTCTCGTTGAATTATGTTTTCCTGGTACTCTCCATTTTATTTTAAATACAGGTACACTCATCACCCCAGTGAAAAGTCACCACTGTAGTATTTTTACAAAATAATTTTATAATCAGAGTGTAAAAACTACTTGGTAGTATACTTTTTTTACTTACGAGCAATGTTTACGTCCTTGTAAGTACGTTTTTCGAGCAAATGTATTGAAAATTCTATTATCGATATAGATCAATTTTGTATACGTCTAAAAATATTAAGGGGGCGTTTCACCGCTTGCTGCTAAAGTTCCAGTAAGCTGACAGATAGAATATCTGCCAGCTTAAATGCCTGCTGTGTGTGTGTCTGATAAATTTTATGTGTTTCACTACACAAGTCTCAGTTAAAATATCTTTTTCTGGAGTAGGAACGGAAACGTCGCATTTTTATTTCTTTTTCTCAAGCGCGGTTCTTTTCACGCAATTCAGTGACTAACAAAGTTGCGTATTACTATACAAAAATACTTTTTAAAGTATAAAGTTTGTATTTGTAATGTTCCATTGACAAATAAAGTTTAATTTTATATGTTATATGTTAAATCCAAGATTTTTCTAGAAATATGGAGGAACGATAATAAATAGTTTATACGTGAAACGGAGCGGAGATACTATTTGACAGCTATTTAATTGACACAAAACTGAATTACTTTCCCGCCATTTTGAAACAGTTTTCTTATCTGACCGATAGTAAAATAACGGCTACTTGATCTGCCTGCTAATTTAACAAGAAGTATATTTGTCAGTTAATGCAATCTGACACTGGTGAAACAATTTTTTTTTTACTATCTGACAGAATAACTAGCAGATAGGCTATCTAGAAGTTTATAGGGAAGCGGTGAAACAGGGGCTTAGAGTTGTAAATTTTTACTATAATTAAGTTAAACATGCTTGAAATCGATACACAAACGTACTTGCATAAAAATAATAATAATAGAATAAAAGCATAATTTATGCTAAAAAAAATGCATCATTTATGCTTATTTTATACTTTTTAAGTAAGCACGTTAGTGTATCAGTTTCAAAAATATTTAACTTAAAACCTACAAAATTCGACCGCTCCAAATTTCTTTAGACCTACACAAAATTTACCTATATCGAAAACAGAACATCCCTTAATATTTGTCGAATGTCTTCAAAGTCACCCTGCAGGCAGCAAAATTGTTATTTGACGCGAGTACTTTTTATTCGAACTCGAGCAAACGAAGGATTCTAGGATTGAGCCACAAGCAAGTGAGTGTTTAAAAATGATTCTGATTGCAGCGAAGGTTCCAAGGTACGAGACGCGCAAAAGCTTTGCTGCCAAGCGGAACACATAATTTTTCACCTCATCATAGCGAGAAAAATGCTAACGAATGGCGTCAGTTTTATTATTTATTTAAAAGAATTACATACCTACTTATCTTAATACTTATTTACAATTTATGTAAGGTGTAACAAAAACCTAATTAGGTTTGTCCGTACACCTACAGATTCGACGGCACTCTGCGACCGCACGCAACTTAGTACAATATTATTTGCTTATGAATACGATGAGGGTAAAGCCACGATCACACCAAACCGAACTCAAAGACCAATTCGACACACACTGCTGGGAGTATTATTACTTCAAGGGGAAATGCAAGCCGAATCAGTTTCTTAACCCATAATTCATCATCACGTTCTAATTTCATCAATCTTTTCCATGCTAGCGGTCAAAAATAACTTTTGCCCATAGATTTCGACCAATAAAGCTTAATTTTTCTGAGCTTGTGAGGTGAAAGAAAAAAACCGGTCAAGTGCGAGTCGGACTCGCGCGCCGAGGGTTCCGATATACCTATAGTATTTTTGGAAGCAATAAAGTCCATTTTCAGGACCGCAAAACTAAATTTGTTTGTAAAGGTTTTTTGCAGATTTCTGAAAAACTGTGCAACTTAGAAAGATCGTTTTATTTTTGCTGTAAAGTTTATATAAACTTCTGTCAACTGTAATTAATTCAGATTTTTCCTTACTCAAACTTCGGAGATAAGGGGGGGGGAATGGTATTTTTCTTGACATTTTTCATCATAACTTTAAAACTAAGAAATTTAAAAAAATACAAAAATATGATTTAAAATTTACAAGTAAAGCCCTTTCATATGATACCCCACTCGACCTAGTAGCGACAATTTGAAATTTGGCCCCCCCTATTTTGGCCCCCTTTATATTAATAATCATACTTTTTTCAAAATTATTTCTTGTGCAATTAAGTTGGGCAACTATATTCTAAAACTATTCCAAATTTCAGGTTGATAGCATAAGTGGTTGTTGAGATATAGAGGTGTGACAGACAGACGGACAGACAGACAGACAGACAGAGCGGCACCATAAGGGTTCCTTTTTTTTTACCATTTTGGTATCGGAACCCTAAAAATGTTGTTGTTGTTTGCTTTTGTTTTCTTTGTAGAATCATTGATAGCAAAATACCTTGTGTGAAGGTCATACGATAAAAATACATAAATAGATAACTAACACCTAGTTACATAAAAAAAGCCTATATTCATCACACAAAGTGGTTTCCTGCCCTACGCGAAGATTGAACGCAATACCTACGACTTAGAAGGAAGAGGCATTACCATTTACCAACCATACTAAAGGCGCAAATTTTAATATATGTATACACAAAATATTTTTGAGACAAGTGGAAGAAAAAGTTAAAATGAGATCCATGTTTTTCTTTCTAGGGCGACGGCCAAAAATCTCTTGTTTATTTTGACATCACTTATGTTATTTCAAATGTAGCAGGTGTTGCAGTTACTTTTGGAAGCAGATTTTTTCAGAATTCTGTCCTGTAGTGGACGTTTCATGGGATTTTATGATGATGATTCTTGATTCAATATTCTCAATTCTTAGAATAAAAGTGGAAATGTAGATATAGAGAGAGATTGAGATATTGTGGTGAATTGAACAAACGGATCAGACTATCCATTAGCCCATCGGATATCATCGGATTACCAGCTGTTTGCGTAGGGAACTAATTGGTTCAGATTAAGTTGTTGGCGCAGTGGTTGGGAGATAACAACTTTCAGCTGTTTGCATTGTAATAAAAGCGGATCTTCGAACTTACATTTTGGTACTCACACAGTTACTCGTACATTCAAGATTTAAACTATAAAGTGTATTTATTTTTGAGTGTTCTTAATTTGAAATTTCAAGCTATAAGTTTTCTGAGCCATAAAGCTAACACGTGCACCGCGACGATTCCGAGCCAATACCGATATAACAAAAGAACAGCGCCAATAGAGGCGTTATAAACACACCCCGGACCAAAGAGATTTGAACCTCGCTCCGCGCAGCGAGCATAGATTTATATAGCCAAGATAGGGTCTTCGGAACAAGCGGTTCAAAATTTCCCCATACAAGAAAAAAAAGCGCCATCTGTGAAAAATCACGTGAACTACGTTGTGTAGTACTTCGGTCGGTGCTAAATACACGGAACGGAAATAATATGGCGGGAAAAACAAAACAAACTTTTTACTGTTTATATGTGATTTAGGCCTGGTTTTTCAGTTTCGATAATTGGATTATAGTCAAAAACAATAATAAGAAATAATAATAATAAAGTTAATTGTTTCTTCAACTAAGAACAGTCCATTTTGTTGGTAAGATAATTTGCATCCAATGTTGACAATATTACTGACAACGACTGACATTTGTTGGTCCTAAACGTCAGATTTCGGACCAACGAATTGGGGAAATTGTAACGTGCCGATGGGCTAGTACTTATATATAAGTAAATGGCAGCGAGGTTCAAATCTGTTTGCCCCGGACACTACATACATCGAGCGCGAATTTGAAATTGGAACGTCGCGTAGGCTTGCATATTCAGTACAAAATGACCACACGAAACTTGCGGGCGAGTACGCGCGGGGGTGCGGGGTAGATTGCGAGGGGGGCGGAGAGTGTCTGTTCTGTGTCCGTACTGATACTTTATTCTGTGACTATGAACAAGTAAAAAGTACAATTTTTGCTCGTAACTTTGTCAGAGCTTTTCTTGTTATTTGTATAGGCTCGGAATCGTCACGGTGGACAAATAGCCTAAGCCTCTTTGCAACGGTGCAGCCATTGTGCATCTACAAAACTTTATGATCGAAAAAGTGGATGGAACAAATTTTGCCAGCTGCAGAGCTTTCGGGTTCGATTGCCGGTCAAGGCAGATGTTTGAATAATGGTTTAAGGTATTTCTCTTGGTATGGATGTATTGTTTATGTTCAGCACCCACGGTGCGTGATTTTCTTGGTTTATGGCTGTGGTGTGATGATCTTTCCTTTGTTGGTTATCTGGCCAGGGATGATAACATCAGTATATCATCGATGATTGATGACTGAGCAAATTTTCCTTACGATTTTTTTTACGACCTATGCTGCTTCGGGAAAGTTGTTCAGTTTTCGGGACATGTTTTTAACGCCCTGAATGTGAATGATAAGTTTGGACGTCCTTTCTAGGGAAAGCTTTTTTTTTCAATTACAAAGTTGAGCAATGGCAAAGTTCAAAATGGCGTAAAGTAACCGGTGTCACCTGTGACGGAAGGATGCCGGTGAAACTTAAGGGCCTTGTTTACAAGAGCATCATCCGACCAGTACTGTTGTACGGAAGCGAGGCGTGGCCGGTCCTGGGAAGGCATGTTCAGCAGCTTTACGTCGCGGAGATGAAGATGCTGCGATGGATAGGAGGCGTTACGCGGTTAGATCGTATTCGTAACGAGCACATCCATGGCAGCCTTGGCGTCCGCGACGTAGCGGATAAGCTGCAGGAGAGCCGCCTTCTATGGTTCGGCCACGTCAGCCGCAGGGCGACAGACTATGTCGGGAACAGGTGCCTTGCAATTTCTGTATAAGGTCCTAGAAAACACGGCAGGCCTAAGAAACGCTGGCTGGACGTCGTGAAGGCAGACATGAGGGAGACCAATCACACCACAGAGGATACCAAAGATCGGGCAAAGTGGAGAAAATTAAGCCGGAAAGCGGACCCTAGCAATAGGCTGGGATAACGCTAGGCAGATGACAAAGTTGAGCAATGGATATTTTTTGTTAGTTAAAAGTTACGGTGTTTTTTGCGGTTCCGTAACCTTAAAAGTAATAAAAAAAACCGGCCAAGTGCGAGTCGGACTCGCGCACTGAGGGTTCCGTACCACCACATAAACATAATTGTATTAGTTGAAATTTCAGTAAGTTAATGTGCTAGATTTTTTGAGTCCGACACGCGCTTGACCAAATTTTATTATTTGTCCTCAGCGACCATCCAACTTGACCCCTCTCTTATATGAATGTTCTTGAAACGGAAGCTCACCACAATTGGTTACCATTAGTTGTGAGAAAAGTTGTAATATTTAATGATTTCAGACTTTTCCCATTATTTGTACTGTGAGACCTAGCTTCTTGCCAAATTTCATAATTTTAGGTCAACGGGAAGTACCCTGTAGGTTTTTCATTTTTGAATAAATGTATGGAGATGAGGACATAAAATGCCATATCTTTCGATTGCAACCTTGTAAAAAATTTAAATTTTCAGATCTTGTGTGGTTCATGGATCCTAATATATGGTATTAAGTTAAACCTGATACCTTTACCCGTTCTTGAGATAAAGGGTCTTGACAGACAGACAGACAGACAGACGGACAACAAAGTGATCCTATAAGGGTTCCGTTTTTTTCTTTTGAGGTACGGAACCCTAAAAATGGAACCTTTATAGGATCCCTGTGTTCGTCTTTCTGCCTGTCTGTCAAGACCCTATTAAAATCAAATATTAAAGTTCATAGACCCTTGAAGCTGTGAAAATTCTAAGCTTCTAAGACGTTACAATCAAAAGGAACGGCAAATTTATGTCTCTACATTTATGAACCAAACCAAAACCTACAGGGTATTTCTCGTTGACCTAGAATAATGAAATTTGGCATGAAGCGTATCATAATAGCACAAGCAAAGCAAAAAATCTAAAATTACTAAATAATACAGCTTTTCTCAAAATTAATCATAACCATTTAAGATGAGCTCTCGTTTCAAGTAGATTCATATAAAATAAAGGTCAGGTTAGAGTAGAAGCGGAACTTAAAGGGAAAAAAATGTGATATGGTGAATCGGTACGAAACCCGACTCGCACTTAGCTGATTTATATTTTCTTCTTAATACAAATTAAGTCTTAAAGCAAGGATTTATTTTATGATCATCCCTCATTTACATACTAAATACTTTAGGTTATTGTTCCAGTTTTACAACTTCAGCAGTTTGAAATGATTTTCTTAACGTGGTAGCAGCTTGGTTTTTTGCTATAAAATTCTGATAGGAGAAAAGCGGGCAGTCGGCAACCCTACCTCATCGCATACCAAAAAGCTAAACCAAATAGTGTACCAAGTAAGCACATAGTACATGCATAAATTCAAATTAATATGTACCTTGTAGGGTTTCCTTGTCTGAACTCGATAATTTATGAAGTTGCATTGTCAATTTTAGGTTATGTCAACTCACTAATTATCAGGGTTAGGCGAAGTAATCCTGATGGGTTTGGTACTTCTTAATTTGTACTTTTACATGCACTATGTAAGTAAGTACTGTAAGTACTTAGTTGGTAAACTATTTGTAAAAAAAACTGGTTTTTGTTGACTGTACAAAACTTGTCAGGTTGCGCAAAGGCAACTCCGTTTTTTGACTCACCATTTCATTATGCACCAGCCTACATAGCGACGTTTGTTCGTGTTGTACGTTTTTGGTATGCGATAAGGTAGGGTTGCCAACTGTCAGCTCTTAGTCCATAAGTAACTACATATTTTAGATCTAAGTCTCAGCCTATAAAAAATTCTATAGTATTCTTAGTCAGCCTCTAAAATAAAATCAAAATTTATAGACTTAATCAAGGAAACTTATGAAGCCTTCAGAATAAATTGGACAAAAAGTTGCTCCTGCGCTGAAAATCATCAACATTAATAGGAAATTACTATGAAGATGTTGGAAAGGGAAGGCCACGGCGAAAGTTCCAGGAAAAATTTAGGTCGTCCTTAATAAAGGCCTGGTTAAAAATACCCTTAATCGACTAGTTCATATAACCCGAATATATTCAATTCGCGAGTTAATAGGCTTCTTTTGGGCAAGCTCGTTCCATCGTCGACCTCATCTCTGTCTTCAAGACTAGATCGAGGTCAAGAGTAAGCCCATTGACAAAAAAAATCTAGCGTGTATGAAAGGGAAAATGAGAGCGGATAACGGGAGGTAAGTATGTCAAGATCGTAGCAGGTGGAGGGCTGTGGGCTCTGCTTACCCCACAGGGAAAGAGGCGTGATACATGTCATCTATGCATAGTACGCGACAACTAAATGTATGGCGCAACATATAACATAGTTATGTGTATTCAGCTTTATTTAGTCTTCTTTGTTTGTACAGCCAAGAGCAGATCGAGCTTGAGACTCGCACTGAGACTTTAGCTCTTATAGCTCTTGAAAGAAGAACGGTACATAGTTCAATGTGTCAAACTTGGAGTGCTATTGAATGTACACTCGGGGAAGAAAAATGTTCGCCAGTTTTCAAATTGATTCGTTTAACGTCGCGAGCACATATTACCTTTTGAAACTGTGATAAAGAATCTAATATTGCATACAAAAGTATACTTTACTATTCGAAAATAAGGTTTAAATTAATTCAGACCTTGTTCAAGAAGATTGCATCATATAAAAATTTTGATAAATTAAAACCTTCGTGTTGGTTTGACTTCATCTCTTTGGTTACGACAATTAAAAAGCTACGAGTATTGTCATTCTTAGTGTCTTTCAATGTCACAAATTGAAGTGTCTGTCCAAGGAGGTTTTAGTAGCAGCTCTTCCTGCTAAGGAGGGAGCCATAAGCGTAGCACTTTCTTGCAAGGGACCTCCATACTAAAATGTATGGAATTTTATCAAAATCCTAAAAACGTAAAATTTGTATCTTACTCTTTGAGAAATATGTGACATGGGACTAATAAATGCTACTACTACAGTTTTTCTGGTGAAAACAGTTACCATTCAGGAATAAAACGGTGTTAAAAATCACACATAAAATGGCTATTACGGATTATTTACGCTTCCGTTCAAAGTATTAATGATCAATTCACAAGTAAAAAACGATATATTTTCACTTTCCCAAACAAAGTTTATACTAAAACATTAGATTTTTAAAGATATCTTGATTTTTGTAAAACTTAACTGAGTTTTTTGACCGACTTGTATGGACGACAGTGAGACGCTTTACACTTCACTAGCACATACAGAATATGTATATGGCGGACTTTATAGTTATTTACTCTGAGTGTCTGTCTCTTTATTATTGAGTTATTTGTCACATTGACGAAATAGAATCTGTGAAACCTCTATAGAGTTTTATGTTCTAATAAAAACTATCAAATATAAAACTCTATTGTGGGAAAAACAGACAATACCTTATTTTGAATCAAACTATATATTCATTTAAATATTAGCAGTACTGGCCATGGTGCGAGCGAAACCCAATATTAAGGTGACGAACATTTGTCTTTCCCGAGTGTACAAATAGGTATACTAGGTTTACTAAAAGTAAAACCGATATACGAGTATCGGTAGTACCTATGCGCCAATTACAATAGCGTTTTTATAATAACATAAGGTCCTTTTGAAATACTGCAATTTATTTTAGTATGTAATTTAGACCAAAAAACCAAAGAACAAATTCGAAAGAATAAGTACCTATAATATACAAATATACATTGTTTCTCTATCTATCCATGTAAACGTTGGAATAATAAAAACAATCAGCTGATGCCGTTCTGAAACATTAAAAAAAAACATTAGGTCCTTATAGTTTCGTCATGTCCGCCTGTCGGTCTGTCCGCCGCTTAGCTCAGAGACCTTTAGTACTAGAAAGCTGTAATTTTGTAAGGATATACCTACTCGTATATTTTATCCACGGCGACAAATTGGTAAAATAAAATCTTGAAAAAAATATTTTTATGTTATATATAATCTACCCTACATCAGAGATTAAATAATAGTAAACTAACGTCCTACATGTAAAGTGGGTGATTTTTTTCTCGTACATCCCATTGTGTGCATATTGTTAGATGGGTCTTTAAAAATAATGTGAGTCTAACACTTATGGATCCATCTGCGAAATACTTACCTTAAAAGCGCAATTTTTGTTGCAGCCAAACGGTAAATAAGCCAAATACGAGTTGTTTTTGAATACTGTAAAAAATCGAACTCCACGCGAACGAAGTCATGAGCTACAAAACTAACTCTCCATTTCATTACGTAGAGAGCGTTTTTTTTTTGTTTCCAAGCGAATAATTCGTGAATATGCATTCGTATTTACTCAGAAACGGAGCACAGCTGTGTCCTGCTCGATTACATATTTTTCTTTTTGAAAGAGATATGAATTTTATTTCAAAATTATCTCACCGGCTGGCAACAAAAAATTTTTATCAAGAGTTTTTCGTGCTTCGTAAGGCAACAATATTAATTTATTTACCTACTACTTAATTTTATATCCTGGGTTTGGTCATCTTACTAGTTTTTCATTTTTGGATTGTACGCTCAAGAACACTTCAAGCTTGACATTTACAGCGCGACTAAAGTTCTAATGGCCATTTGAAGTAAGAATGGTACAAAATGCAATGTGTTAACCTTGACCTTCTTTGGGCACTTGCAAAGAGGCTCCGCATTTCAATTCCTGCGGACAATTCTTGAAGGCAAGATACCAGGTAGAAGGCCACCAGGAAGGCCGAGACGGAAATGGTACGATGACATAACGGACTGGACCGGATTACACTACCACGAGTTGAAGAGGGTGGCGGAACGCCGCGACGAATACCGATTGCTGACCTCCAAACTTCATTTCGAAGATGGCACCCCATGATGATGATAACCTTGACGTAATTGACTTTGTACAAATCTTATTTCAACAGCCGTAGGAGTCAAAATCGCGTTGCGAGGGTCAAGCTTAATCAAATATTGACTGTACAAGAAACACAGATTACTTTTTAAGGGTACTCCTTCCTTCCCGAATGACGTTGAGACTGGTTACTTCGTAACCACAAATTTATATTAAATACGGCATTTATCTTAACAGAAAAAAAAACCTATTAACAAACAAGATATGAGAAGTGATGTGGTCGAGATATAATTTTAATTTAATTTGTATAACTGAAGAAAAATATTTGATTTATTTTGTCTATTTTTTCCCATTTGTAACCATTTTACTGCTACATTTTTGTCAAATATATATGAAAAATTACAATATTTTAGACAAAACAATATTTAATGATGTAGTCGTTTTTCTTTTTTAATATTTTTGCAAGAACATAGAAAAAAAAATACTTTTCTCTCATTTTTGTGAAATTCGGGGTCACCGTTGGTCGTAACAGCCACGTTGCAAGGCTTATGTGAAAGTTATTGACGAGTAAATGAGGTCAAAATAAACATTGACGAGCGTGTAGCTGCTAATTTTAACGACGGTATAGCCTTACCGCGGGAAAACATCATTCGCAAAAAAATATTCAAAGTGAACGAATTTGCGTACACTCAACAACACCTCAGTAGAAACACTTTTGAACCTTATGACGTGGTAATAGAGTTGAAAAAGTTTCTACCGACGTGCGGTTGACCGTACACCACGTAGTTGGAAAACACGGAACATTTGCATCTCTTGGAAACCAAACAGAGGCAAATTCAGACCAAGGCCATGGATGATCTGTGAATTACATTTACAAAGAGTTCTCTATCCGTAAACGTGGCTTAGTACAAGTAATTATATAATACGTTACGGATATATTTGGTAACATTGTAAACTATTGTAAATATTTCTCAATACATTTTAGAAACTAGTTATCGCCCGTAGTTGTAGGTAGAGTTTTTACTTATATAAATGTGAATTCTTCAATTTTTGCGGGACGGTCGTAGATATGAAAAAAAAATTCTGGGAATCGGATGTCGGGATCACAACTTTTACAACCATTTAAGGAAATTAGATCAATGTGATCGGAGACAGCCTCCTTGGTGCTTTCCGTTCTTCACATATACAGGGTGTTAATTTAATTGCGTGCCATAGCTAAGGGGGTGTTTCAGTAACGATAAAGGAACACAAAAAAAATATTTAAAAAAATCCTACTTAAAAAATACTAAAACTTCATTGAAACTAAACTAACGCGGAGGGCAATGACCCGGGCGGAGCACTGCGTTATAACCAAGCCAGAGCGCGAGTATCAATGTATAAGGTAGACACATACATAACTGAAACTCTTTCGCGCGCTTTTGATAGCGCGATGCGCCGCCGGGTAAAATTAAGTTTTTTTTTAAGCAGGATTTTTTTATATATTTTTTTTGTGTTCCTTTATTGTTACTGAAACACCTCCTAAGCTATGGCACGCAATTAAATTAACACCCTGTATATGTCGCAGGCATATCGTATAAATTCGTCATATCACAGTTTGCCTTGGCATTCTACAAAATGCTGAAAAAAATTAAATGCGGCATTTCACAAAACGGCTCGTAATTCGTTTTGGCATTCGTTGTGGGCACAAGATAACCTAACCCAACCTAACTGATCCCTGCTCGGGATCGGTTAGGTTGGGTTTACTGTGGTTAACGAACCTAAAATGCACCAGTGATCTAAACCCGTTGACAATCTGCCGGCGCCTTTTTACAATTTGCCGACCGTTTACAGTTTGCCCGCCGTTTGTAAACGGCGAATTATACGATTTGCCTGCGACATATAGATAAAGACTTTATTGTGCATAGATAAAAATTAAGCGGGAGAAGAATGTCAAGATAGTAGCAGGTGGATAACCGTGATCACTGCCTGTCGCGACGGGAAAGTACGTTTGTATAAAAATATAAAAAAATAAAGTAAGTATGCACCCATACTTACTTCAAATTTTTATACCTTATTTTTACTTTGTTTTTATGCTTTAGTGCTACAATACAAGCGATCTTTAAAAGACCACCTTTGAAGATAGTATATGATCCGGAGATTCTGGGTTCCAAGACCGGTGGGGACACTTTCAAACAAATATCACTACATATTGCAATGTCCCAAAATCACTTCAACTTTGACAAAAATTGTTTGATGATGCAATGATTGTACAGTCAACGACAGGTCAAGCTTGACACTCGTAGTGCGACTCTAGCCCATACGTCTAATGTAATAGGAAGGTTACAAAGTCCAAAGTGTCAAGCTTGATGTGCTCTTGACTGTAAGTACACATGGCTACAAGTCATTGGTGACACTTTGTACTAGAGCAGGTCTGTGGTTCCAGGTATTTGTAGCGTATAGCGCTGGTATTAGATGGGACACCACTTACTAGCTGCCCTGCGTACACACAGCTGCACGTCGGTGGAGACACTTTGACCTTGAGTGAGTCTCCGGTTGCAGGCTTTTGTATCGTTGCGCTGGTTCAGCTTATACTGGTTTTGTTTTTCCGTACTTGCTGCCGTGTTGCGTACTCATTGCGTACTAGTCAATTATGGCTGATTTACACGAGGCATTTAGGCGCCTCTGAAGGATGAAGCTTTAGAGCCACCGCGCACTAGCGATTTTTTAATTGGCCGATAGTTTGATCGGTCTCGGAATCAGTATGGACCCCTATGGTAGTGCGCGCATTTGTCGATTTAAAGTTGGCGATTTGTCTATGGAGAACGATTGCGACTAAACTGTTGGCCAACTAAAAAATCGCTAGTGCGCGGTGGCTCGTAGGAAAGAAAGACAGAAATAGTCGGATAGCTTTCTCTTTCTTACGTATAGCTGCATCTCGGCCCCTAAACTTTGCCGTCGTGTAAATCCGTCTTTACAGTTTACACTATTTGCTACAGACAAACATACTTCAACAAAATGTAAGGAACTCATAGTGATTTTAAAATCATGAATAAATGTTTTACTATTTATGCAAACAGGAAAAGATTATGGTAATCGCTTTTAGACGAGATTTGTTTCAGAAAAAATATTGTCATAATTATACTCATAAAGATACAAATAACCTACTCTAATAAAAGCCTACGTATTACGTATTACTTTTATTTACAAGCATAAATCATAATATTCATCTATTTTTGTGTAAATCACAAATAAACTGGTTTTGAAGAGTAATGAAGAGTCTTATTGGCGTATTTATCATTTGAATACTCTTTCATCCATAATATAATTTCCTTCCTTTGTTTTAGGCTGATTTACTCTGATAAAAGCCTTCGTATTGCAATAATTTACTAGCATAAATCATAAAGTTCAACTATTTTTGTGTAAATCACAAATAAATTAGTAATGAAGAGTAGTGAAGAGTCTTATTGGCTATTTATCATTGGAATACTTTACCATTTATATTATAATTTCCTTCCTTTGCTTACAATTTTAATAAAAATTGGGTAGATAGTAAGTAAAACCAGCCAAGTGTGTGGCGGGCCATGCGCAGAATAGGGTTCCGTAGTTTTTTTTAGGATTTTTAAAGTATTTAATTGCCTTTACAACGTAAACTTTATACCTCCTAATACTTAGAGAGGTGCTAGCGCCCAATTGCTATTTTTATTATTTTTGATTTTTTTTGTAATTTCTTATGCTGTTACACATTTTATCTACTCCCGTACCGGAATATTCCAAATTCGAAACCAATGACAGATTCGAAATTGAGGTCATTTTCCGCTATCATATTCATTTCCACACTGTTCCATACTACGAGCAGTACGGAAATGGAGTATGGATTTTCATTCCGCAACTGTTATAATACATAATTTTCAATCTGCATAGGCTAAGGCAATACTACCACAGTACTACATACAGCCTACTTTAAAGTAATTTTGTAAAAATACTTTTTACTGGGGTGACGACTGCCTACCTATATTTAAAAGAAAACTGAGAGTACCAGGAGTACATAAATCGACAAGAGGCTAACAGTTGGCTCGCTTCTATATAAAGTGACCGTAGCAACAAAAGAAGTGATTTGATCAAAATGGAAAGTATGTACCAGGAGAACATGAGTCTACAAGAGGCTGACAGTAACCATATACATGAAATTAATGTTAAAGCAACTCCATCCACAAGCTCTGGATCTAGAATAACTTCGGGAATTACTTTAATTAACTGTACTAACTAACTGTCCTCTTAGTTCAATAAATTGATCACTACTCTTTAAAATTTTATTTTATTTTGTCGGTCGTAGATAAAGTTTTGTATGCAACTATACGTAATTAGTCATTTTAACACTCGATCTATACTATTTTGATACTCGGCTGCGCCTCGTATCAAAAACCAGATCTCGTGTTAAAATTACTCTCATTACGCAACAGTTGCATAAATAACTATTTTCGTCGTGATACCTATGCGGTAACTACCTAACCAACAACTTGTTCTCGAGCTTATGACCCTTAACGCTCTCCAATTAACACTAGTAGCACATCTAGTAGTCTAGTAGGTACCCTCAAAGTATTCAACAGCAGGCACTGTATGGAAATAGAATAATTGTTTTATATAGGACAGGAAAACTTGTCTTGGTAGCTCTTGTTCTAACATTTGTAGTAAAGTGTTAAGTAAATGAAAGAAAAAAGATTAATGAACAAAAAAGAAGCAGAATTCTACGAATAATTCAAATATAAAAAAAAAAAGTTTCTTATTTCTCTCCACAACCAAATTAAATTATTAAATAACGTCACAAAAAGTATTTTTAACAAGTCTTGGCTGTGGATCGCTGGTGCCTATGGTATGAACAAGTACCTACAGTATTCTTTGCCGTCCGTATGGTGCTACCCATCTCTAATTCTCTACCCGTGGGTGTCGTAAGCCGCGACTAAGGGTGATAATTATGATGATGAGTAGTAGCTAAATGGTATTTTTTTTTACAGAATACGTGTTACTATGGCGGATTACCTACCTCACAAAACGGCAAAAATAAAAACAACGTCATAGTTGAAAAATAAGGGGTCCCGATACAAAAAACGTGATTTTTTATTTTAGCTCTATCGTTAAAACCGGAACACTTTTAAGTGTGAAAATTGGTATGAGTATAGTGCATAAAATAAAATAAACCGGTCAAGTGCGAGTTGGACTCGCGCGCCGAGGGTTCCGTAATACCTATAGCATTTTTGGAAGCAATAAAGTCAATTTTCAGGACCGCAAAACTAAATTTGTTTGTAAAGGTTTTTTGCAGATTTCTGAAAAACTGTGCAACTTAGAAATATCCTTTTATTTTTGCTGTGTAGTTTACATAAATTTCTGTCAACTGTATTTAATTCAGTTTTTTTCTTACACAAACTTCGGAGATAATGGTATTTTTTTGACATTTTTCATCATAACTTGAAAACTAAGAAACGTAAAAAAATACAAAATAATATTTTAAAATGTACAAGTAAAGCCCATTCATATGATACCCCATTCGACCTAGTAGCGACAATTTGAAATTTGGCCCCCCCTATTTTGGCCCCCTTTACATTAATAATCATATTTTTTTCAAAATTCTTACATGTGCAATTAAGTTGGGCAACTATATTCTAAAACCATTCCAAATTTCAAGTCGATAGCATAAGTGGTTGCTGAGATATAGAGGTGTGAAAGACAGACAGACGGAAAGACAGACAGACAAAGTCGCACCATAAGGGTTCTTTTTTTAACATTTTTGTATCGGAACCCTGAAAATAATAAAAACTGGTCAAGTGCAAGTTGGACTCACGTGCATTTCTTACAATTCGGTATTGCGAGGTATATTTCTACCTTAGTGGTAAATAAATCTCAGTGCGCGAGTTCGACTCGCACTTGGCCCGTTTTTAGGGTTCCGTACCTCAAAAGAAAAAAACGGAACCCTTATAGGATCACTTTGTTGTCCGTCTGTCTGTCTGTCTGTCTGTCTGTCTGTCTGTCTGTCTGTCTGTCTGTCTGTCTGTCTGTCTGTCAAGACCCTTTATCTCACGAACGGGTAAAGGTATCAGGTTGAAATTAATACCATATGTTAAGGTCCATGAACCACACAAGATCTGAAAATTTAAATTTTTTACAACGACGCAATCAAAAGATATGGCTTTTTATGTCCTCATCTCCATACATTTATGCAAAAACGGAAAACCTACAGGGTACTTCCCGTTGACCTAAAATTATGAAATTTGGCAAGAAGCTAGGTCTCATAGTACAAATAATGGGAAAAGTCTGAAATCATTAAATATTACAACTTTTCTCACAACTAATGGTAACCAATTGTGGTGAGCTCCCGTTTCAAGAACATTCATATAAGAGACGGGTCAAGTTGGATGGTCGCTGCGGCGATTTTTGTTTTAGTTCTATTTTAAAAACGGGAACACTTACGAACTTACAAATTGGTATGTTTATAGTGCATAAGCTATAAAATAACAACAAATAATAAAATTTGGTCAAGCGCGTGTCGGACTCAAAAATCTAGCACATTAACTTACTGAAATTTCAACTAATACAATAATGATTATGTGGTGGTACGGAACCCTCAGTGCGCGAGTCCGACTCGCACTTGGCCGGTTTTTCTTACTGAGATCCTATTTCTACCAGATTAAAATATATAATCGAAGCTAAGCAACAACATTTCTGTGTACAATATTTACATATTGTAGAATGTCGAATATTATTTAGAAAATTAAAAAACCGGTCAAGTGCGTGTCGGGCCAGGCGCAGTATAGGGTTCCATAGTTTTCTTATGATTTTTTTTATCGCAAAGCAGGTTTTGATTCAGTATTTCGTAACGTTCATTACTTATTTTTTTCACCTCTCATGGTCAGCCAGGTCCTAGCGCCTGATTGAAATTGTTTTTTGTTATTATTTCCAGTTTTTCGGCTATAGCTCATTAACCTGTGAGGCCTACATACGGAGACCTAAAAACGTAAATGACTCATTAATTTAAAAAAAAGTCACTCACAAATCTCGCACGTCGCTTGGTTATAATATTAATTTTCATTACTCCTTACTTAAAAATGTTTCTACATAAATATTTACTTAGTTACAAAACTAAGTGTTATCAAACAAAGCGCTTCTCGCTTCAGTACTTATGATAAACTGCGGGTTAATGCCTTTGTTGTTCTAACCCTTGCACTTTTAAGAAACAATCAATCAAAATATAATTATGAAATAATAATATTAAAATCGGTCGCGAAGGGTCTTTTTGTTTCTAAAGTACAGTTAACACTTTATGTTAGACTGTGATTATTGAGGTGATTGAAATAAAAACGCTGAAATAAAAAAACCGGCCAAGTGCGAGTCGGACAGACAGACACGACGAACCCTAATGGGTTTCGTTTTTTGCCATTTAGCTACGGAACCCTAAAAAGTCTATTATGCATGAACTTGATGTGCTAATTAATGATTGTACAAAATAATGATAGTCAGCGAGCTAAAGTTTCAACAGACACCGTCATGACTATAGTCATAGCATTATTAGGGTTCCGTACCTCAAAAGAAAAAACGAAACCCTTATAGGATCACTTTGTTGTCCGTCTGCCTGTCTGTCTGTCAAGACCCTTTATCTCACGAACGAGTAAAGGTATCAGGTTGAAATTAATACCACATATTAGGATCTATGAACCACACAAGATCTGAAAATATAATTTTTTTACAACGACGCAATCAAAATATATGGCATTTTATGTCCTTATCTCCATACATTTATTCAAAAATGCAAAACCTACAGGGTACTTCCCGTTGACCTAAAATTATGAAATTTGGCAAGAAGCTAGGTCTCACAGTACAAATAATGGGAAAAGTCTGAAATCATTAAATATTACAACTTTTCTCACAACTAATGATAACCAATTGTGGTGAGCTCCCGTTTTAAGAACATTCATATAAGAGAGGGGTCAAGTTGGATGGTCGCTGAGGCAATTTTTGTTTTAGTTCTATTTAAAAACGGTAACACTTACAAACTTGAAAATTGGTATGTTTATAGTGCATAAGCTATAAAATAACAACAAATAATAAAATTTGGTCAAGCGCGTGTCGGACTCAAAAAATCTAGCACATTAACTTACTGAAATTTCAACTAATACAATTATGTTTATGTGGTGGTACGGAACCCTCAGTGCGCGAGTCCGACTCGCACTTGGCCGGTTTTTTAATGCTGTTGCAAAGATTTTTCAAATCTCCAAACCACCTTTGATAGCTATTAGACTTTAAGAGCGTCTGAAAACTCAGGGAACTATTTTTGAGGTTTAGAAAATACAAATTACGAAGCCAATCTTAACCTTAATGTTTAATAAAAAGGATTAAAACACACAAAGTGGACCGAAGATTTGTTTGTGGACGCGGAAAGCCGCAAGACCAGTCGTTTTGGAGATTTTTAGGAAAGACCTATAAACCAGCAGTGGACGTCGTCTTTTGGCTGATGTGACTTATAATATTGGGTCTATAACTGTGAAATTGTTGTTTTGTATGGAGAATTTTAGTAAACTCAACTTTCAGGACTAACATTTTTGCATTTTTTTTAGGAATTTAAAATCCATTTTTTTAAGCATGATTGGGAAGACATTAAGCTTTCAGAATCTTAAATTTAGTTTTCGAAAAATATTATCTAGAATTGAATGATGAAATCGGACGACATTTAAGACGAACAATTTTCGAACCTTTAATTTTATATATCAAAATAAAAATAAAAACTTTATTTCATGCGTAAATTGATAACCTTGAAGTCAAATAATGAATAAATAAGACAAATAGTAGATAAATAAAAAAAAATGCTTTAAAATTATAGCAATTAAAGTTTCATAATCTATTATTATTTTTAGAAAGTTGATGAACTGACGCGGCAATTGATCAACTTACGATTTTCATTATTTTCCGGTGACAATTATAAGACTTCTAATTTATACTACACTAGCTGTTACCCGCGACTTCGTCCGCGTAGATTTTATAAAAAAACAGAACTCGAACTTAATTGAATCATATTTTACGGAGCGCTTATCCTTATTGATCCCTACGTAAAAGATGCATTTGTACTTATCCAAGTTGAATAAATGCATCTTACTACAAACTTAATTATCTTTTGATTTTATTTAACTGGTAGGTAGTGCGGAATTTTCATTGTCAACCGTTACAGGCGAACTTAAAAAAGAATGCAATAAAGGGAGTGAAGTGAATGGGTAGCGAGGAGGTATTCATAAAAGTAAAAAAGGTCCCTATTCCTCCCTATCTATCCTTTTGTATCCCCCCCCTACATTCCCACTCCCCCTCCCTCACCCTCTCCCACTCTCTCTTCCTCTCCCTCGCCCCTCCCTCTTCCCCCCCTCACCCTTCCTTCCCCCTCCATTTCCCCCCTTCCCCTCTCCCCATCACCCTCCCTTTCCCCCCTCGCCCTCCTCCCATTCCCCTCCCTTTCCCCCTTCCCCTCACTCATCCTCCCCTTCCCCCTCTCCCTCCCTCTACCCCCCCTCCCTCTACCCCCTCCCACGCCCTCTACCCCTCCCTCCCCCTTTCTCTCCCCTCATTTTCCCCTCCCTTACACTCTCTCCCTATCCCTCCCCCTCTCCCTCTCCCTATCCGTGACCCTACCCCTATCCCTGCTTCTACCCCTAACGCCATCTTAACCGCTATCCCTATCCTTATATAAACATACAACTGACACTCATATTGATTTTTAGACATTTCAAACCTATCGAATCCCAACCCCATCCCAGGGGTGGTGGTATTTCACGTCCACCACGTTGGATTTCAAAATCATTGTAGTTTTCGTAATCAGCGACCCGATAAACCATACGAACGACACCCATATTGATTTTTAGACATATCAACTCTATCGCACCCCAACCTTATCCCCAGGGGATAATGGTAGTTTACGTCTACCACGTTGGATTTCAAAATTGTAGTAGTTTTCGTAATCAGCGATACTTAGTTGAATAAAAAAAGTCCCATCAAAATCGGTTAAGTAGTTTCGGTGTGCTGTAGCAGATACAACCCCGCTAGAGTATTATTGTATGTGTAGATTTATTATTATTATTTTCCCGGGGTAAAAAGTAGCCTATGTCCGTCTCCAAGTTACCATCTATCACCATACCAAATTTCATCAAAATCCGTTCAGCCGTTTAGGCGTGAAAGAGCAACAAACAAACAGACAGACAGACAGAGTTACTTTCGCATTTATAATATTAGTATGGAAGTATGGAAGTGTGGATAGTATGGAAGTATGGATTTCATAACGTGGACAATATATTTTAAGCACGCAATATTCTCCTTCCCTGCATTTTATACGTTCTAGCTGGCGGCGCTGGCTTTCGCTGCGAAAACTGTAAGGCATTTTCAAAAAGCCTTTGACAAAATATCTTCCTACAGCTCAAAGCTTTTAAAATACGTACAAAGGGAACCGCCTGCTTTCAAAATATTTCACGCGTCGCAGAATAGATAAGTAGGAACGAGTAAAAAAAATACTAAACTTCATTTAATAGGCATGGACTTTTCATGGGATGTTATGATGATGATGATGAGTGTACAAAAAGATTTTTACGAAAACATAGTTTGGAGTTCATAAATAATTTATTCAAGGATTTTAGGTAAAAGTAAAGGAAAATCAGCCAAGTGCATGTCGGGTCACGCGCAGTAAAGGGTTTCGTAGTTTTAGGAGGTTTTGATTAAGTATTTCATAACGTTCATAACATAAACTTTTTACCTCCTAATGCTTAGAGAGGTCCAAGCGCCTTTAAATAAATTAAATTAAATCGCGCGTAAATTTAATCCGCTTTCATTTTGAAAAGTCTTATATTGCTAGGACGTATAGTTTCCGAGATATATGCGAAAAACCGAAAAATGGGACCTTCAAACCCCCCTCCCCCCGGCTTTAGGGGTACGGGCTGTGACTTTTGATATGTGTACCACCTAACTAGTCCAAACAAAGTAACGAAGTCAAAAATTGTGATCCAAGCATTTCCCTATAAAATATACCTTTTTTGAAGATTAATTGACTGAATTAACAAGTAAAACCCTTTCATATGATACCTCACTCAACATAGTGACAATATAAAACTTTACCCTCCCTATTTGGGCCCCCTTTACAACAATAATAATGATTTTTTTTTTCTTTTCAAATAAAATTGAGTAGTTATATTATAAAACTATCTCAAATTTCAAGCCAATAGCATGAGTGGTTGCTGTGGTTGCTGAGATATACAGGCGTGACAGACACACAGACAAAGTCGCACCATAAGGGTTCCGTTTTTACCATTTTGGTTCGGAACCCTAAAAAGGATCTAATTACATCTGTACAAGATAGTTTACGTTGGAAGGATGTGAATTCCGCCTGGGAAAGAGGCGTGATGTATATAGGGTGACTTTTAATTAGTTCTTGATAGAAAAAGATATGCATGTACTCATGATACGGAACAATTTTTCCCAAGGAACATAGGTCGAAATACGAAAATCCAAATTTGACCTCACATACAAAATACGCTATCAGCTGATGCAGTTTCTATGGGAGGTAAAAACTTGATTTTCGTATTTCGACCTATGTTCCTTGGGGCAAGTTGTTCAGTATCATGAGTACAGTCATACCTTTTTTCTTTCAAGAACTAATTAAAAGTCAACCTATATGTAAAAGTTGTTACATAGTGTCAAGGCACAGAATAGGTAATAGTACCTACTAGCGTCAAGGTACTAAAATCCTACTAATATTATAAACGCGAAAATTTGTAAACATGACATGGATGTATGTTTTTTACTCTTTTACGTAAAAACTACTGAATGGATTTTATTAAAACCTTACAATAATATAGCTTACTCGTATACACTTGCGCAGACGAAGTCGTGGGCACCAGCAAGTTTAACAATAATTCTGTATTGAAGCCAGCTATTTCACGCAAGGGCAGAGAGAGCCACCATTTTATGCTAAAAAGCGTGTAACAATTTAAACTCGCCTGGATAACTTTACTGCGGCACGCATGCAAGTTATTGCTCGGAAATTTCCACTGCACACTAAACTCCACATTTTTCGATTATTCCAACGCTTACCAAACTATTTTGCAGCCATGAAACTAAAACCAGAGAATATTTGACAGAAAGAATAACATTGTTTTACAAACTTGTTTTTTCTGACAGCTCCAGCCGATCGCTTTTGACATAGCTGCAAAATGTGTTGCTGTTGGTAAGCGTTGGAATGAACGAAAAAACCGGCCAAGTGCGAGTCGGACTCGCGCACTGAGGGTTCCGTACCACCACATAATCATAATTGTATTAGTTGAAATTTCAGTAAGTTAATGTGCTTGATTTTTTGAGTCTGACACGCGCTTGACCAAATTTTATTATTTATTGTTATTTTATAGCTTATGAACTATAAACATACCAATTTTTAAGTTTGTAAGTGTTCTCGTTTTTAAAATAGAACTAAAACAAAAATCGCCTCCGTGACCATCCAACTTGACCCCTCTCTTCTTGAAACGGGAGCTCACCACAATTGGTTACCATTAGTTGTGACTAAAGTTGTAATATTTAATGATTTCAGACTTTTCCCTTTAATTGTACTGTGAGACCTAGCTTCTTGCCAAATTTCATAATTTTAGGTCAACGGGAAGTACCATGTAGGTTTTGCTTATTTGCATAAATGTATGGAGATGAGCACATAAAAAGCCATATCTTTTGATTGCGTCGTTGTAAAAAATTTAAATTTTCAGATCTTGTGTTGTTCATGGACCCTAACATATGGTATTAATATCAACCTGATACTTTTACCCGTTCGTGAGATAAAGGGTCTTGACAGACAGACAGACGGACAACAAAGTGATCCTATAAGGGTTCCGTTTTTTTCTTTTGAGGTACGGAACCCTAAAAATGGATCATACAAGAGGTTGCATGACTTTTAATTTTATTGCACTGAACAGCTTTTCCCAAGGAAAATAGGTATGTTCCTTAGAAAACTTTGTTCAGTTTTTGTCGACCTCGAAATACGACAAAATTTCTTCGACTTCCCTTACCAAGTACAACAGCTCACTTTGTATGGAAGGCGAAAAAATCTTTTTCGTTTTTCGATGTACGAGTATGTTCCTTAGGAAAAGTTGTGCAGAATCGGATCCTTCAGGGTTGTTTTGACTTTATTTATATATTTAAAACTAAATATTTATTTAAAGTACAAAAGGCGGGCCTAATGCCACGCGACTTTGCTATACTAGACAAATAAATTTAACATATCCTCGCCACGTTAATAGCTTTGCGACCTCCATTCCAGCCCGCGGATTCATTAGCATATGCACTCCATATTCCGCATGCAGAATTTTACCTAAAATCCCACACATTAGTGTACAGGAGAGGGTACCTTAAACTTAATACACTGAAATTTGTAACATTCTTATTTCAATTGCCTAGGAGCTAAAATCGTACTACGTGTGTCAAGCTTGACTTTCTCTTGAATGTTTATACACTATATAGTTGGTTTTTAGGGTTCCGATACGAAAATGGTAAAAAAAGGAACCCTTATGGTGCCGCTTTGTCTCTCTATCACACCTGTATATCTCAGCAACCACTCATTCTATCGACTTAAAAGGAATAGTTTTAGAATATGGTTTAGTCCAAAAAATAAACCTGGATGGTTTAGAAATTTACGGGAATCACTTTTACAAAAAAATAATTAAAAAAAAAATCGCAACCTATACTGCCAGCCAAACTCATTTGCAAATGCACTCGAAATGCCGTACCGCAAAACGACCGAGAGCGTTCCAAATTTATCGGGTAACATTCATCATAACATCCCATGAACGTCCACTACAGGACAGGGAGCTCCCTCCAGAATTCTAGCTTTTGCTGGAAAAATGTTGAGGGGAAGTACCATAGTCACCTCGCTTGTTAGCGTTACGGCTGGCACTATGGACCGCGGTTGTAGGTGACCGCAGTAAGTAAGATGTTAGATACAAAGGAGGATGCTGCTGCCCATCCTCCAGTTAACCCTTAGTCGCCTCTTACGACACCCACGGGTATGTATGGGTTGGTACTATTCTTTGCCGGCACCACACGGCAATCGGGTAATATTAGCTCACTGTAATATGGTAGCATCTACACACGGCCGCACATCTGTAGAAACACTTTTGGACCTTATGGCGTGGTAATAGAGTTGAAAAAGTTTCTACCGACAAGCGGTTGACCGTACCTTTATTCAAACAATATCAATATCAAACCTTGTTACAATGCGATATAGGTTTATTCGTAGTACCGTACAGTAGGAGCTGTTTTATTGGATATGCGGTGAATTTTATTAAAACTTTTAGGCTATAAGTTAGTACTTATTTACCTACCTAAAAACATAAATAAATCTAAATACAAATATAATATTACACAAATAAATTAAAATTTAAACATTTCTTTTCCCCGCACATAAAATAAAATAAGGTTAAATGGGCAGTAATTTAAAGATAACTTGAAGTGGTTTGACCGCCAACATTTCGTTATACAATGTAAAATAGAAGGGGTATAAAAACCAGCCCAATGCGAGTCGAACTCGCACACCGAGGTTTCTGTACCACTACCATAAAAGTACCGTCTGATCAGGGGCGCGTAGTATGCGCGTGAGTCTGTCTCGCACTTAACCAGTTTTTTATTATTTTTTGTTATTTTATAGCTTATGCACTACAAACATACCGAGTTTCACGCTTGTCATTAAGTGTTCCCGTTTTTACGGTAGAGCTAAAACATAAAAACACCAAAGAAATGCGTTTCTAGTACAAGGACCCGCTTATTTTTATCTATTTAGTATACCTCCCCTGCAAGTAAACTGGGGGTGTTTTTTTTTCTTGTCTTCATTTTTTTTCTTGTCTGTCTGTCTGTCTTGGGATACGTTTGCAAAAATTAACATTGAAATTTATTTTGTTGGAGTCTAGTGTATGGCTAAACGGTTGTTGTTATTGGAAATGTGAAAAAAAATCACAGCAGTAGTATATAATATGATGAAATTAAAAGGAAAACTATCTATATCAAATAAGAAGGCTTCACAGGTTAATGGGCTATAGCCGAAAATATGTAAATAATAAAAATAGAAATAGCAATCAGGCGCTATAAGACCTCGCTATACTCGTAATAACCCTATACTGTGCGTGGTCTTTAAAGGTCGGACAGACAGACGGACGACGTAGGCATAGCAATAGGGTCCCGTTGGCACCACTTGGGTACGGAACCCTAAAAATTACGAAAGATCCATATGAATCTGTCCATGAAACTGAACAATTTTTTCCAAAGAACTAAGATCATAAAAAAAAAAATTACTTTCCATACAAAATGCGCTATCATCTGATGCAGTTTCTATTGTAGAAGTATTTTTTTCGTGTTTAGATGTATTTTTTGGAAAAGTTTTTCAGTTTCATGGGCAAATTCAAAACCTTCATGGTTGTTATTTTTCCCTCGCAAATACCTTCGAGGGTGTAGAAGTTAGTACAGTAGTTCAGTCAGAGATAAGGTGAACCGGTTTGATCGCCAACCCCTCGCAAATTGCAAATTCTCGGTTCCGAGCGACCCGGTTAAGCCACGCAAAGCGCAGTATCGCTTCTCTACCAGAGGAGATTTATTGGATATT
Source organism: Athrips mouffetella (assembly GCA_947532105.1). Taxonomy (NCBI): domain Eukaryota; kingdom Metazoa; phylum Arthropoda; class Insecta; order Lepidoptera; family Gelechiidae; genus Athrips; species Athrips mouffetella. The sequence continues at coordinate 30,313,847 of OX383960.1, read as the reverse complement.
GGATTCATTTGAATTTTCCTTTTTTAGCCCTGAGTCTAAAAGCTCGCAATCGATTTCATATTTTTTTTAACTGGACCATGTTTTAAAAAAAATCTTACGTTCTTTCTCATCTCATCTAAATCTAACCTGTTTTAAAATACGACTTTCCTTTCGTGGGTATCGTAAAATGTGTGTATGATCTATTTTTAGGGTTCCGTACCTCAAAAGAAAAAAACGGAACCCTTATAGGATCACATTGTTGTCCGTCTGTCTATCTGTCTGTCGGTCTGTCTATCTGTCTGTCTGTCTGCCAAGACCCTTTATCTCAAGAACGGGTAGAGGTATCAGGTTGTAATTATGACCAAATATTAAGGTCCATGAACTACACAAGATCTGAAAATTTCAATTTTTTACAACGACGCAATCAAAAGATTTGGCATTTTATGTCCTCATCTCCATACATTTATGCACTAAAGCAAAACCTATGGGGTACTTCCCGCTGACCTAAAATTATGAAATTTGGCAAGAAGCTAGGTCCACAGTACAAATAAAGGGAAAAGTCTGAAATCATTAAATATTACAACTTTACTCGCAACTAATGGTAACCAATTGTGGTGAGCTCCCATTTCAAGAACATTCATATAAGAGAGGGGTCAAGTTGGATGGTCGCGGAGGCGATTTTTGTTTTAGTTCTATTTTAAAAACGGGAACACTTACAAACTTGAAAATTGGTATGTTTATAGTTAATAAGCTATAAAATTACAACAAATAATAAAATTTGGTCAGGCGCGTGTCGGACTCAAAAAATCTCTTACATTAACCTACTGAAATTTTAACTTATACAATTATGATTATATGGTGGAACGGAACCCTCAGTGCGCGAGTCCGACTCGCACTTGGCCGGTTTTTTATTTATTTCATAACCTCAGGCGTAGTTTTATATTCTTCCTTCCTATATTTATAAGCCTATTTATATGCGCTCTGTCAATGGATTATTTATACATATTTTTATGATATCGGTGAAGATTTATTTATAGGTATACTCATTTGTTTATTTATATAATTCATTTAACTTTTAATCTTCCAATTAAACAAAACATACAATCGAATAGAAAAACTCCTCATTTTTGAAGTCTGTTAAAAATAAATAAATATCTCTCTTTCTCTAGGCTCTAATTTGAACCCTTCGCGTACGGAATCCTAAAAAGCAGGTAATTGAAATTGGGCGTCAACAAATACCTAAACCTTACAAACTCAATGTGCCTTTTTACTTTCGAGCGGAGCGAGAAAGGTATTGTATTCGTGAAAAAAAAAAATATTTTCTAATTTTCTCAAAAATGTGTTCTATATCACTTATACATCATAAAAAACCGGTCAAGTGCGAGTCGGACTCGCGCGCCGAGGGTTCCGATATACCTTTAGTATTTTTGGAAGCAATAAAGTCCATTTTCAGGACCGCAAAACTAAATTTGTTTGTAAAGGTTTTTTGCAGATTTCTGAAAAACTGTGCAACTTAGAAAGATCGTTTTATTTTTGCTGTAAAGTTTATATAAACTTCTGTCAACTGTAATTAATTCAGATTTTTCCTTACTCAAACTTCGGAGATAAGGGGGGGGGGATGGTATTTTTCTTGACATTTTTCATCATAACTTGAAAACTAAGAAACTTAAAAAAATACGAAAATATATTTTAAAATGTACAAGTAAAGCCCTTTCATATGATACCCCACTCGACCTAGTAGCGACAATTTGAAATTTTGCCCCCCCTATTTTGGCCCCCTTTATATTAATAATCATACTTTTTTCAAAATTTTTTCTTGTGCAATTAAGTTGGGCAACTATATTCTAAAACTATTCCAAATTTCAGGTTGATAGCATAAGTGGTTGCTGAGATATAGAGGTGTGACAGACAGACGGACAGACAGACAGACAGACAGACAGAGCGGCACCATAAGGGTTCCTTTTTTTTACCATTTTGGTATCGGAACCCTAAAAACTAGTGTCCCAAAAATGTCCGTCCGTCGGTCGGTCGGTCGGCCCATCGGTCGGTCTGTCCGTCACGCTTTGGCCTAGCGGCTAAGCGAATGGTCCGATTGACAACATATTTTGAATTTCGGAGTTTTATGCAAATCCATCGAAGTTCTAAGTGGTTTCTTGCTGGCTCTCATTTTATGGGTAGCTGTCATACAACGAAAATTAAAAATTGAATTTTTCATTTTCTCATAGAATCTTGATGAAACTCATGACCAAGCATCTCTATGTAAGATATCTTGCGCCAGTATCAATTGATCTATGTAATTTCATATAAGGGGTGTTCCTGTACGACCAAATCGTAAATATGTGATTTACCCAAAATTGGTACCGTTGAGTTTATTAAAATTTTCTATAATATTATTCCTGGATTGGTTGTCTAGCTGACTGGATATTCTTTATGATTTTTTTGAATAAAATTCAGTAAACAGGGTGTACCAAAAACTGAAAGGGCTTGCTCAGTAGACTAAACTGAACAATTATCCATAAGGAACACGTGTTGGGAAATTTAAAAAATCTCCATGCAAGTATCCTACGGTAGTATCCATTGATCTGTGAAAATTCATATAAAGGTGTTCCAGTACTACCAAAAGTTAAGCATGTGATTTACTCGAAATTTTTTAAGGTTTGTTTGTTTTAATGTTTAACAATTTGAATTCTGAATTGATCTGTATATTTCATTTGAATTTTTTTTTGGAAAGACGTAAATAAAAGTTTGTATTTCCATACTATGTGTATGGCATTACAAATTTAAGTTTGCGGTTGATAGTTTTTCCTTGAGTATTGCGAAAAAGTAAGTGCAGTGCTGCTTTACCATTTATTCTAGTTAACTCGGTGTTGGTACTACAACAAATTGGAATAGCGAATTTATGGAAATTGCTTTGATGCACTTGAGTGCAATTTCATTGCCATGCCAGTTAGGCTAAGTGCTTGCTGGCTACCTGACTTACAATTATGTGTCTCTGGGGTATTTTCACAATTGTCTTAGTAATCAAACGACAACATACAATAAAAGTTAAGGACCGAAAAAGACATTTTCCCAGCATTAGACTTAGAACATTTTGGAAGATAGAAAAAATAAAATGCGAATATTAGTAGCAATACAAGAAATTACTAAACAAAAAATACTTTTAAAGTAGGCCTTGCTGCAGTGGTTTCAGGTAGTTTCTTTTATCGGTCAGTTAGCTGTTTCACGTAGACACGATTTACAATTTCACCAAGTTTTTTCCAGGTACTAGTTAGGTACATATAGCTCTCAATTTTGATAGGAGCCAATTCTTGAATCTCAAAAAAATTCCATAGAAAATTCAAGAATTGGCTCCTATCAAAAATTGAGAGCTATGTACCTAACAAAAAAAAAAAAAAAAAAATTTGGTAGTATTTGGTGAATTTGGCGATATATGACTATAAGGGACCGGACTACAACGCACGATTCCAAAACGGTATAGCAGACTCGTCCTATTTGCATTGTATCATTTTGTATCCTGCATGTTATTATATGACATTCAATAAGTATTCTGTAAAGAATCTACATGGAATAAATTATTCTGAATCTGTAAACATAAAAAAACGGTGGAAAAAAAGACCCTCTACCCTGTGAAGTCCCGTGTGGTGCCTGCAAAGAATAGTACCAACCCTTACATACCCGCGGGTGTCGTAAGAGGCGACTAAGGGTTAACTGGAGGATGGGCAGCAGCATCCTCCTGTGTCTTACATCTTACTTACTGCGGTCACCTACAACCGCGGTCCATGGTGCCAACCGTAACGCTAACAAGCGAGGTGACTATGGTACTTCCCCTCCACATTTTTCCAGCAAAAGCTAGAATTCTGGAGGGAGCTCCCTGTCCTGTAGTGGACGTTTCATGGGATGTTATGATAACCCTGTGAAGTGTATAATCTATTTTTAGGGTTCCGATACCAAAATGGTAAAAAAAAGGAACCCTTATGGTGCCGCTCTGTCTGTCTGTCTGTCTGTCACACCTCTATATCTCAGCAACCACTTACGCTATCGAGCTGAAATTTGGAATAGTTTTAGAATATAGTTGCCCAACTTAATTGCACATGAAAATTTTTTGAAAAAAGTATGATTATTAATGTAAAGGGGGCCAAAATAGGGGGGGCCAAATTTCAAATTGTCGCTACTAGGTCGAGTGGGGTATCATATGAAAGGGCTTTACTTGTACATTTTAAAATATATTTTCGTATTTTTTTAAGTTTCTTAGTTTTCAAGTTATGATGAAAAATGTCAAAAAAAATACCATTCCCCCCCCCCTTATCTCCGAAGTTTGAGTAAGGGAAAATCTGAATTAATTACAGTTGACAGAGGTTTATGTAAACTTTACAGCAAAAATAAAACGATCTTTCTAAGTTGCACAGTTTTTCAGAAATCTGCAAAAAACCTTTACAAACAAATTTAGTTTTGCGGTCCTGAAAATGGACTTTATTGCTTCCAAAAATACTATAGGTATATCGGAACCCTCGGCGCGTGAGTCCGACTCGCACTTGACCGGTTTTTTTCAATTCCAACGCTTACCAACACATTTTGCAGCCATGACGCTAAAACGAGAGTATATTTGACAGAAAGAATAAGACAGCAAAGCGCGTTGACCCTGAGAACTAAGATGGTATGTCTCATGAGCCAGAATTTTTGCCCTTCAACTTCACTTCAACTTCAACTTCACTGGTGCTTCACGGCAGAAAAAGCAAGAGGGTGGTACTTCCCCAGGCGGACTTTGCACAAAAGCCCTATCACCTCTTTTATATCATTAGATTAATATATTTGAAATTAAGATTTCTTTTTCTATTTTCAATAATTACATTTTCGTTTTTGTAATTTATAATGTTGAACCTTATATCAGGATCAAAATCTCTCGTTGAAGATCTATATTTAACTTTATCCAACTCGCTGAACGGGGTCAAAGTTTAAATGAGCTTCTTGATAAAGACTCGAGTCTGACAACAAAGGACTTCCAGATCACATCTTATCTTATCCTGGATCTGTGAAAATTTCCTGCGCCTGCCCTTTTGTGGAGAAAATGGAACGCCATTTTTAACCGACTTCAAAAAAGGAGGAGGTTCTCTATTCGATCGTATTTTTTATTTTAAAAGTTGAACCAGAAATATGAACACAGTTATTTATTTTCAATACGGTGTTTACTTAGGTAAAACATAAAATGAAAAACTGGAAAGGATCGCGTGAAATCAATAATCATAACATCCCATGAAACGTCCACTACAGGACAGGAAGCTCCCTCTAGAATTCTAGCTTTTGCTGGAAAAATGTAGAGGGGAAGTACCATAGTCACCTAGCTTGTTACCGTTACGGCTGGCATGGACCGCGGTTGTAGGTGACCGCAGTAAGTAATATGTTAGATACAAAGGAGGATGTTGCTGCCCATCCTCCAGTTTATAACCCTTAGTCGCCTCTTACGACACCCACGGGTATGTATGGGTTGGTAATATTCTTTGCCGGCACCACACGGAACTCAAATTACCTACTTAAAATTAAAATACAATAATGCATTAATAAGTAAAGCGCCCCTTAACGTTCCTGGTTCAAAAATGTCCATAATGCTCGCGGTATTACAACGTTGAATGGCTATGGACAGCCTTTGCACCAGGAACGACTCGGAGCGGGGATCACATCTCACATCCGGGGGTCGTGGGTCGAAAAAAAAAGACTTTTCTTTTGACGGCGGCGCGGCGCAAGGTTTGTATGGAGAGGACTAAAAAAATCCCTGGTTGTCGGACCCTTGATGCCGCCTTAAGTTTTATGTGGATACGTCTATGTAGGTATGTAGGTACAGTAAAGTGCACGTCAAGCTCCCCCCACACGTCCACTCACCCCCCTCCTCTCACTTCCTCTCCCCTCACCTCCCCCTTTCCCCTAACCCTCTGACTCATCCTAAGCTCGATGGGGTACCAATTATTGCCGCTTTTGTCTATCTACGTCTTGACCCACCAACGAAATGACCCCCGACCGCACGAAGTGACGCCCCAAACGAGAGCATAGACGTATTCAAAATTCAAATATTCCGTCCTAAGTTTTTGGAGAAGATAAACCAAAAGGAGATTTGAGTATGAAGTTGAATTCTACAACCAACGGAAAGACATTCCCGTTGTAATAAAATTGAAGAAAGTAGGTACCAACTGCAAGCTGGCTTGTGATTTGTTCAAGTGAAGCAGATGTCTTACTCAAATTAAAGTCAGTGAAGAAGTTTGTGAATACATCACGGTAAATTCGAACTACGTTAAAAATGGAACTAAATGTTAAGCCACTTAACAAAGCTCATGAACTCACAAAATTTCTAAACATAACGCAATATGTGAAAATTATTTTTAACCGGCACTGATCATCATGTCGTGTGGATTGCAAGGTTGATGACCGACCTCACAAACCCTGATGTCAGAGTTGTTGAGCCGCCAAAGGCCTGTGACATGGCTCACTAACGTCTGAATCCGTAGATAGTAATCGGGACCAAAGGCTTAACGTTAGCCGGCACTAATAAAGTAATAGATCTATTTCTAATGCCAACTTATTTTCAACGCTTAGTCAGTTATTACAGACTTCACGTGAATGTTCATATTTAGAAACTTGCAGAATTCCAAGCGGCTGCAGCGCGGCAACTTTGTGCATATATCAGACAGATTTCGCGGAAATTTCTAGTTTGGCAACTGTTGCGGTGACAGATGGCATGTTAGATTTGAGTACTTACATGCTGAATATTCAAATTCCAAAGGGGATACCTATCCTGGGATATAAAGGGGGATATCTGCCCTGATTTTCCAAAAAAATATCATCATGAGATCAACTGAATGAGTTACTGAATAGTTAAGCTGAGCCCAATATAATTGGAAAAACCAAATTAACTCGACTGGGAGTCGTGGAGTCTAGGTAGTAAAAGTTAACAGTCCTCTTATTTGCGTAAGGAAGTGCTGAAGTCTAGGAGGTCAAATTCATCTTTAAGTCAAATTGCAGTCCAACGAACCGGAACTTTACAACACTCACTACAAACAAATAAATAAAAATATAATACGCAACGAATTAAAGATAGATCTATCTGTAATTCGTTGGTAAACAAAAATTTGTTGACACTACGATATAAAAAACTAACTGATAATATTACAACAAAAAAAGCCTTTTGTTAAGAATTGAAATGCAGAAACGAACCAACAAAGCGTTAATTCGATACGTTTGTAAAGAAGAATTGAATTTAGAATACATTTCATTGAGCACCAGTCTCCGACAGACTCCAAGGCATCATAACAACTAGAGCCATTCTTATTTTGTCTGAAAGGCTAACCACTGTTAAAGAGTAGGAGATGAATGATTATCATATACAATTTTCTCAGAGCTAAAACGGGACCATTTTTGACAACAAAGGTTGTTGGGGTTTTGGATATCACAGAATCCAGAAATCAATGTTGTCAAGCCGAAATCCTACTAGTTCAAAAAAAGACAAAAAATAACCTAGGCTAAATTACGATGAGAGGTTTCTTGTTTTAAAAGTGTTCTTTAGGTCGCCCTGAACATATCTAGAAAATTCTCCGTTGATCCCATGTACGCTCCCCCCTCCGCACCCTCAAACGGGTCCCTGATATTAGTTTTTTCAATTTATCTCAGAAACAGTTAAATATAGATGAAAATCGTTAACATTACTTAAATCGTTTAAATTACCAACCCGATGACACTTGTTTAATTTCAATGTGTCCTATTATATCTGAAATATAGAGTTAATTTTGCAAGCGCAAACTTAATAATCAGTAGTAAGTACTACTGATTATCTATTAGCAAGCACATTGAAATAAAAGCGGTGTCAACTGGTTGGTAATTTTATAACAATTATATTTATGTTTACAAATTTGATTTTCCTTGAACCGTTTCTGAGATAAATAAAAAAACTAAAATCAGGGACCCGTTTTAGGGTGGGGAGGGGAGAGCGTACATGGAATCAACGGATAATTTTCTAGGTGTGTTCAGGGGGACCTACGGAACACTTTTAAAACAAGAAACCTACCGCCTTAATTTAGCCTAGGCACAGATGCCTAGGTTATTTTTGTCTTTTTTGTACTAGTGGGATTTCGGCTTGACAACATTGATTTTTGAATTCTGCGGTGTACAAAACCCCAAAAAAACTTTATTATCAGATCTGGTCCAAATTAAGTTCCGACCCTTAGAAGGAGAGCCAAATTTACGTACTATTACGTCGGGTGTTGGGGTACTGTAATCTTTTTAACTGGGCATTGAGCTAAGCTGGGAGCTGGAACGATTCCAACCTACTCGTATTGTAGGAGTACTTCATTTTCATAGCTTTGTCAAATGCGCTGTCAAATGGAGAAATCCTATTGACTGGAATTTTCCAGCTCACAGCTAAGTTCCCTCGCACAACAATGGTGGAAAATCAGCCTAAAGGTACATCCATCATGATCCTATTTGTAATAAGATTAAATAGCTTTGATTGCATATGATTAAGTATTTTTCGTTGTTAAACTTTGTAAGTTTATATACTGAGAACTATATTTACATATTTGTTTATATACTGAGACTGAGAAACTTTGCAAAAATCGTAGACATCTAATATTATATTTGACCACAAAATCTGTTTTTTTTTAACTTACATTGTAGGAAAGTTTAAGTTACGATGATACTTACAGAAAAACGACATCTTCAAGTTATTTTTAAGACCAGATTCATCATCTTATTTTGAAAAAAAATTGAGGAAATGTGCAAAAAGTTAATGGCATGTAATACAATTTTCAACCACAAAATTACAGTTAATATTGTGGATTTTAAGTACATTATTTACTTAATCTGAGACAAAGTTATCCACTCCGATAGCGTAAGTTCGCTTTTGGTGAACATTTGTTTTTAGGTGTCTCTATTTTTATTTGTGGTGCAAGAAAAATATATATGTTATAGGCAAAATCCGAAGCTCCGGCGCTCCTAGGTTGGACTGGTCAATCCTCAGGTCAGACTGAATGACTTAGTCAAAGCCCAAACAAATGTAAATTTTCGGCCTTTGACTAAACAATTTTCGTCAAACCTGGGAGAGACTAATTTGGTCAGGCAAACGTCAAAACACAATTTTATTAAATCGGGGTTTGACGAGTCATGTGCAATAAAGTATAACCTAACCTAACCTAACCTAAAGAGACATTATGAACCTGTTTAAACATGTTCAGATCAACGTTTGACCGAGTTTTGCAGTCGCTTCTAGGATTGACTAGGCCAAAACCGAAACAGAATAATTTACTTTCGACGTTTGACTGAAAAGTTAGGAGCTCCTGGGTTTGACTAAAAATACTTCAGGCAAAGGGCGAAATTGAAATGTATTTCGGGGATTGCCTGATGGCTTTGGCCAAACCTAGGATAAACCAGTCCTTCCGCGAAGAGAGTGTGTATCGGACTTTGACTATAACATATATACACATACATATTATGCGTATGGGGTATAATTGGTTTATTTCTGACAACCTCTCGGGCAGTTACTCTTCTTATGACACTGAACTATTTTTGTTCTACAACTTTCGTAAGAAATTTCGTAATTTTTTTATGGTTCTCCATTCAATGTGACAAGCGGATCGAAACAATTTTCATCAAGAACATACATATTTTTTGCGTATATTGGAAAGGTTGTAGACCAAAAATTTATCAGTTTTATCGTAAGAACAAGAATCTAAGATATTTGTAGACAAATAATATACCAATGAGTCTATACGAATTTGCTATAATTGTTAATGTTAAAATCTGAGATTAAAATGTTGATCGAAGAAAAAGTAACGTGAGCGTACAGACAACTCCAAGTTGACAAAAACACCTTCAGCGTATTGCGAGTCTTTTTATTGCTCTGCGTTTGACTGTACTCTACCTCAATCATACAGAATCACGTAGAGTCACGTAAATACTCGTAGATGACATATTTGCTTTTCAATAAAAAGTTTGTAAAAAACATATAACAACAGGACGGTGACTCGAAGTTTCCAAATTGTATTTTTTCTTGTCTTTTGTTATTTACGTGCCTTTTATGAAAACAAATTGTATTTTAGCAGTTTACTTAGAATTGCTTGAAATTGGGATATTTAGTTCTCGGTAATAGATATATAAGATGGTATTTATTTGGTTAGTAATTTTTCGTTTGTTAGTTTGTTGTTTTTTTGTGGATAATGTTTTTTAAGACAATTTTAGAAGATGTAAAAATGGAGACGGAAAAATAAATCATTACGTAACGAAGATGAATGCGCGGAGTTACTGAAATAAATGCTGTTACAAATAAATTACACAAAACACTTAAGTAAGTTGCAAATAAAGTAATGTAGAATTTGTGAAGTTATTTTATTAATTATTTTATCTGTAAGATGTTGTGTCACCTCACTGATCTTGTACCGAACCTCTCTGATCTTAGGAACAAGATTTTATCGCTTTTTATCTTATTGTGATAATGTGTGATATACGCAAAAACGGCCTCTTTTTTGTTGCTTCTTTTTTTTTCACTTAGAGCCACTTTGTCAAAGCTTTATTAGGAGTTATGAAAAAGGCATTTTTTTCCTTTTGTCCTTGAGATAAAATCGAGTGAAAATTTTCGCTTGTCGCTTAACGTTTGTCATAATTTCACATGCCCCGGTTTTCTGCCAAGAATTGTAGAGCAACTACGAAATTTAACTACTTTTAAATTTATTGTAAACTAGCTGGTGCCCGCGACTTCGTCTGCGCAGCATAAATTGTTGCCCGCGACTTTGTCTGCGCAACATAAATTGTAGCCTATGTGTTATTCTGATGTATAAGCTATATTATAGTAAAGTTTCATTTAAATCCATTCAGTAGTTTTAACGTGAAAGAGTAACAAACATCCATACCATACTTACAAACTTTCGCGTTAATAATATTAGTAGTATATGAAAAAAAGTAATTCGTTGAACTCTTGCTGTAAAAAAAATTCTCTCATTTATAGAAACCTACGTACACTACCAACCTAAATGTTATTACTGGATTTTTAGGCAAATTATATCTTAGGACCAACTATAGTTAGGTTAGCAAGGCCAACCACGGTCGTCTCGCCCCAGGATACTGTTATCTTATCTCTCAAAGCAAGTCTTACCTAAATCTAACTATTGTATTTTTCACCTCATCATGACATCCCATGAAACGTCCACTACAAGACAGGGAACTCCCTCCAAAATTCCAGGTTTTGCTGCAACAATGTGGAGGGGAAGTACCATAGTCACCAAGCTTGTTAGTGTTACGGCTGGCACCATGGACCGCGGTTGTTTGTGACCACAGAATGCAAGATGATACGATATACAGAAAAATGTTGCTGCCCATCCTCTGGTTCATTAACCCTTACTCGCCTCTTACGACACCCACGGGCAGAGATTGGTTGGCACCGTGTGGTGCTGGCATTTTTCACCTCGCTCGCTCGAAAAACTTTGCTTTATCGGTTGAAACTTGCGTGCAAAAGTCATTTTTGGCCACTAGCGTGGAAAAGGTTTTTGAAAGTAGAACTTGATGATGACTTGTGGTACTCGTATGAGGTACCGGCGGCTATTCGTTAACATTTTCTTCGCAAAAACTACGTGAAAAATTGTTTGTTTTGCTCAGCAGCAGAAAATTTCTCGTCTCGTGCCTTGAAACCCTTGCTAGGCTCAGGATTCTTCTTTTGAACCACTCGCTTCGCTCGTGGCTCTATCCTAGAGTCCTTCGCTTACTCGAGTTTTAACTCACTCGGCACTCGAACCTACTTTGCTCTCTTTCACGACAAATTGTTACGTATTCATTTAAGTAGCTGTATTTCTTTCATTACAGCAATAGGCCTAATATCGGGTTCGACGGGAAACTTCTACGAAAGAGTGAACATAATTGTCGAATACAAAATCGACCCCCCATACAAAATATCCCTCCCCCCCCCCCCCTTATCTCCGAAGTTTGTGAAAGGAAAATTCTGAATTAATTACAGTCAAAGGTATGTTTTTTGTAATTTTTAATTATAACTTGAAAACTTAAAGTCGTAAAAAATACAAAAATATATTTTCGAATGTACAAGTTCCTTTCATAATAATATGATACCCCACTTGATCCAGTAGCGAAAATTTGAAATTTGGCCCCCCCCCTGTTCGGGTTCCCTTTACATTAATAATCTATTTTTTACAATTTTAGTATCCGTACCCTAAAAAGGACTAGGTACTTTCTTAGCAGGTGAAGTATAAAATAACATTGTATCGGCGCTATTCTTGTGTTTTATCGGTATCGTCTCGGTGACGGTGCAGTGGACAATCGGTGTAAAGGAAAACTATGAAATTCCCGTTTAACTACACATCTTTAACTTACTGACCTTACGTACAATAATAACTAAATTTATGACCTGTCACTTCACAACAACAAGGAAAGGAACACACCCACCACGTATGATTATTGTCAAATTATTCAATACTAGACTTCCTCACTACGATTTCGTCAGCGAAGCATCTTTCATATGGGAATTCCTCAAATAATAGGAGTTTTATATTTTCGAAATAGTTATTCACACGGTTTAAAAGTTTAAAATTTAAGCCTTCTCCTTAATCAAGATCCTTGGTGGCCTTGTATTAAGAAAACAAGAAACAGAAAAGAAATACATAAATAGATATGTACGAGTATCAACCCTAAATGACGCAAGTACAAAAGAAAATATTTGCACCTGCCAGGATTCGAACCCGGTACCTTTGGTTTGGAAGGCTGGGTTACTACCAGCCACACCATTTGTCAAATAGCCCAAAGGCAGAGGTCAATGATCAAAAGAGCTTGCCCAGAAGAAGTCTATTCACTCGAGATTTGAAAAGATTCGGGTTATGAATATGAACCCGGAAATACACACGGAGGCTGGAATATTCCTTATAGGTGTGTCATTGAGAAGTTTTTTTTGGATTTCGTTGTGTTTGGCATAACCCTTATATTTCAACTAGGGACACAATGGCAGATGTCATCCCATAGTAAAAGAAATAAGTATTCCTTCTAAATTATTTGGTGTCTGGACTCGAATTGTTGTATCATAGAGGTGTAAGTGTAAGACTATTTTCAAACTTACATCTGCCTAAATGCTAGACTTTCACAAGTATTACATCATTGAAAGTACAAATTTTTGCTATAATATGTTCGTAATTTTAAATTTTAAAAACAAACGGATTTTCCACTACACAATTACCGAAGAAAGACATGAAAACAGAGATAAAAAATTTGGTTTTACTACTATCACGTTTGCAAATTGTAATTTTGCAAAGGTACTACTACTGGTTCTAGATGAAGAAATACAGCGTCATCCAACTCTTTAATACTGATACTGTCCTTATTACCAAGCAGTAGCACTGATATTTACACTACAATTGTTTCTCTTGATGTATGGCTACATATTGCCTAGTTGGGTGTAGTAAGCCAATGAAAATAAAATATTATGTGTGAATGGACTGAGCCAGCATAAAGCCGCCTCCCCTAGAGCCGTACGTGGAAGCTATGTCCCAGAATACTAGCCTTTGCTGGAAAAATGTTTACGGCTGGCACAATATGGACCGCGTTTGTAGGTGACCGCAGTAAGTAAGTATGGTATGATACACTGGAGGATGCTGCTGCCCATCCTCCAGTTTTTAACCCTTAATCGCCTCTTACGACACACGGGTATGTATGGGATGGTACTATTCTTTGCCGGCACCACACGGGACATTAGACACCATTCGGGACAGTGAGTTGTGATTGTGAGCTGAAAATTTTAAACCGATAAGATGCTCCATTTGACAGCGCATTTTACAAGTTAAGAAAATAGATCAATTCTATTGGTTGGAATTTCCACAGCTTACAGCGCCAGCAGCAGCTTGCAGCTCCCTCGCGCAACACTGGATGAAAACCACCCTTGCCTCCACCTGAGCAGTACGAAGAAGCTAAGTTGTAAGATTTAATATTTCAACCAATAGGATTGCTTCCTAGCTTAACGCATGCGCAACTCTACGCCAGATAAATGCATCAATCCTATTGAATGAAATTTTACAGCTCCTTGCTCAGCTACCGCGCACAGCGCTCGTGGAAAGGCACCCTAAGGATGCCGCCCTTGACATTTCTTTATTATTTGCTCGATTTTTTTGTTCATACGAATAGGATCTAGCTTGATTTGTTTATGGATCTGTCTCGTATGTTATTACTACTCCTTTTTAGGGTTCCAAGCCAAAATAGTAAAAACGGAACCCTCTAGTGTGACTTCGTCCGTCTGTCTATCTTTCACACCTGTTAATCTCAGCAACTACTCAAGCTATCGACTTGAAATTTCGAAGTTTTTGAATATACCTCCTATTGAATACTTATTGCAAACAAAATATTTGAAAAATATTTTTATTATTATTGGAAATGGGGCCCGAATAGGGGGAACAAAATTTCAAATTGTCGTGACTAAGTCAAAAATATTACTAGTCGTAAAACTAATCGTAAAATATTACGAAACTAATTTTTGTAATATTTTACGACTAGTTTTCAAGTTATGATGGAAAATACCAAAATAGAAATTTTGTTTCCTCCCCCCATCTTATCTCTGAAGTTTGCAAAGCGAAAAATCTAAATTAAATACAGTCAATAGAGGTTTATGTTTATAATACAGCAAAAATATAACGATCTCTCAGAAATTTGCTAAAAGCTTTTACGAACACATTTAGTTTTGCGGTCCTTAGATATTTCGGATCCTTAGACTTTTGACATTATTGCTTTCAAAAATAAAACAGGTATATCGGAAACCTCGGTGAGCCATAGCCAGTCCGACTCGTATTTAACCGGTTTTCTTATGATATTGTATTTATTTTCAGCTCATGTTTAAAACAGGCGGCTATGGGACTATCAAAAGGGTTTGGTCATCTTGAACATCTTGCGATAAAATATTTTAAAACAAGATGCACAATTTTAATTTTCATTCATTTACTCGTAATTTAGCGCATAAAACGATGTCAATTCAATATACAGTGAAGTTTAGGAAGTTTAGACATGGTTTAAAAACATGTAGTTATCATGATAGTAATATCGTGAAGATTGATGACCGATAATACAAACTTTGGTGTCAGTTTTTGAGTCGCTAAAGGCCTTTTACTTGGCATGGCATTTCCACTAATTCCGTAGCACACTTTCTTTCGGATAATCAGGTGATTCATCCTGCAATGTCCTAACCTAACTGGAGAAGTTTCACTAAATGATTTTGAAGAACGAACCCCGAACCTCCGGAACCAAAGATTACGCATCATCATATCAGCTGAAAGACGTCCTCTGCTGGACATAGGCCTCCCCTAAAGATCTCCATGACGACCGGTCCTGCGCTGCTCGTATCCAGCGGCTTCCCGCGACCTTAACCAGATCGTCGGTCCACCTTGTGGGGGGAAGCAACCAGGCAACGCTTCGTCATATCTGGTTCGTGGATGCCACTCTGGAACCCTTAGGCCGATATTTCACTGGGACACCATGGCCGCGCAACCATATTCGCGCCACCGTGGTGTCCGTACGAGACACCAGTAAAGACACCTAAGTCGCCACACCCTGCGGCCACAGTATAAAGGGCTATATTTCACTAGGAGTGGTTGCGCGACCAGCATCCGAGCTGGTCGCACCGCCAAATTGGTTGCGCAACCAAACGGACACCAGGTGAGTAACTCTCTATAGAGCTGTATACATTTTGTTGGTAGCGGCGACTGGTTGCGCCGCCATGGTGTCCCAGTGAAATATCGGCCTACGCCCCATCGGCCATCCGTTCTTCTAGCGATGTGCCGAAGCGATGTGTGTTGTGTGTGAAGATTACTGTGTGTTATCAATAACATCGACGCAGCGTAAAGGTTAACCAAACAATCCGACTTACAAAACAATCTTTATAAGGAAAGACGCCTGTCTTTGTATGTTTAAAAAATATCTTACGTTAGCTACAAATGGTTATGCGTAAAACGAAACACAAACATTTAAAAATATATATCACGTTAATTTAAAGATTTTCGTCAATTACATTCAACGTAACATTCCATGAAATGCCCACTGCAGGGAGCTCTCTTCAGAATTTTAGCAAAAACGCATGTTATTCGGAAACTACATACATCGAGCGCGAATATGAAATTGAAAGGCACAAAAGGTTCAGGTTCAGTACAAAAGAACCTCAGGTGGACCACGCGAATCTCGCAGGCGGGTGCTCGCGGGGGTACGGGGTGGATTGCAAGGGGGGCGGGGAGTGTCCGTTCTGTATGATAGTGCTATTACTTTATTCTGTGTCTTGGGTGTTAAGCAAGGAAAGAGTTTTCAAATATTAATGCATTTTCGTCCATGTTTCGAGTAAAATATATTATATCATCATACATACTTATGATCAGAATTCGAACCTGGGACCTCCGGTTTAGCAAGCAGAGTCTACCAACCTCACCATTCAAGTCATCTAAACTAGTTTGTATTCCTTCCTTATGTTTTGGCCATCATTAACTTGATCCAACTTGCTTATATCATCCCGAACAGTATAAGGAAAGAGAACAAGAAAGAAAAAAATATATAGACGGGAAAAAACACATCACTTCACATTTTTATGGAATGCAATAAAATCTACCAGATATTTCCTTGACAAAAGGGCAGAGAAGAATTCAGGGATTTTTGAGCCTATTCGGTCAATGCGTCAAAACAAAACTTATTTTTAGGGTTCCGATACCAAAATGGTAAAAAAAAGGAACCCTTATGGTGCCGCTCTGTCTGTCTGTCTGTCTGTCTGTCCGTCTGTCTGTCACACCTCTATATCTCAGCAACCACTTACGCTATCGAGCTGAAATTTGGAATAGTTTTAGAATATAGTTGCCCAACTTAATTGCACATGAAAATTTTTTGAAAAAAGTATGATTATTAATGTAAAGGGGGCCAAAATAGGGGGGGCCAAATTTCAAATTGTCGCTACTAGGTCGAGTGGGGTATCATATGAAAGGGCTTTACTTGTACATTTTAAAATATATTTTTGTATTTTTTTAAGTTTCTTAGTTTTCAAGTTATGATGAAAAATGTCAAAAAAAATACCATTCCCCCCCCCTTATCTCCGAAGTTTGAGTAAGGGAAAATCTGAATTAATTACAGTTGACAGAGGTTTATGTAAACTTTACAGCAAAAATAAAACGATCTTTCTAAGTTGCACAGTTTTTCAGAAATCTGCAAAAAACCTTTACAAACAAATTTAGTTTTGCGGTCCTGAAAATGGACTTTATTGCTTCCAAAAATACTATAGGTATATCGGAACCCTCGGCGCGCGAGTCCGACTCGCACTTGACCGGTTTTCTTTTTAAGGACAACATAAAAATACCATTAATTCAATCTTGTTGCAGTGAGAATTGAATGATTTATAGGATTTTTTATTTTCTGATGAAAATTCGTGACTAAGAATTTTTTTTCAGCGTTTTTCTGCAACAAGCGCTGTCCATTGTGTCAGCCGCAACACTAACAAGATAAGCGCTGTGACTATGGTACTTTCCCTCCAAAATATAATAGCGAAAGAGTAAGGTATTCTGTAAACAAATATTATTCAGTTAAGGGGCTGATAAGAGCTGAATTACGTCCCTTTCTAGCAAAAGGGCAGAATGCGGGTGCTAGAGTTTGGCCAGCGAGTCGTGGTACAACAAAACCGCGGCAAATTTAATTTAATTATTTTGCAGTATTTTCAGGGTATAAAACTTGTTATTTTTAAATTTGCCGCGGTTTCGTTGTGACACGACTCGCTGGCCAAACTCTAGAACGTAGCGGATTCACGCTGTCGACGACGGAGGTTGCCTGCTAGCCTGATGCTGGCAGGCTTCTGTAAATATGTATATTTAAACTTCGACGTAAGCAAATTCCAAATTACGACATTGATTAGTTTTGGCAGTCTCTCGGTCTCTACTTGATTTACTTATATTTACTGTGTGTTTTACCGTTTTTAAATTATATTTTATTAACCAAAGGAGCCGTCTTCTAATTTCGCAGCCAACCAGCGTAAATCAGTAATACACGCTGTTTTTCGTTTTTCTCTCATTTTTGCATTTTTCTCAAAATCGGTACCCATAATATTAATTATAAAACAGCTATTTTATTATGCGTAATATATTGAATAATGTGTTAAAGTTTTGGCATCATAGATTAATGGGTTCTTAAGAAAAACGGTTTAAAAGCAAAAAGCAGAGGTAACTTTGTTTTTTTTCATGGCGTACAAAATATATTTAATCGTGTTTCAGGCGGCCATATTATTGATTATCATATAATTCTTTTTCACGGCCATATATTCATCACTTTTCGTTAAAAACCTGCTCAAGTGAAGCGTATTTAGGTCTTATCTGCCCCTTAAGAAAAGATTTATCCTAAACTACACAATGTACATGTTTGTAATAACAAATCACAATACACACATAGAAAAGCGCTTATTGTTTTACATACAGAAAGCCAGAAATATTTAGATTTTTAACACATTTTACATGAATTAAAAGGTTATGAGTTTGTTAACAAAACACTTGCGGTATACAAAGCGTTTTTGATGTAAAACTCTGGAGGGAATATTCTGTCCAACAGTGGACTGTGAGATGTCAAGATAAAAACTAGTAGGTAGGACCAATTTTTTTCAAAACCCTCCTCTGATTGCGTCCCTGTTCAAGAATAGTAAGGATAAGGATATAATAACTCCAACCCAAAGGATTTAGCTATAAAATTTCTGGTTCCGCAGAACCAAACTGTAGGTATTATAAAAAACTGCGGCGATTTTTTATTATTTTGCCTTTTTTAGTATGTGTGTTGTTAGCTCTAAACGACTCGAAAGTGTACGGTCAACCGCTTGTCGGTAAAAACTTTTTCAACTCTATTACCACCCCATAAGGTCCAAAAGTGTTTCTACTGATGTGCGGCCGTGTGTACATGACAGGAAATAATGTATTTTTGTTTATGTAACTATTGAGCAAGTGATGTTGTGGGCCACCTGATGGTACGAGTAAGTGGTCACCACCGCCCAACGATAACCCTTAAGTATACTTTTTGTGACCCTCAAGATCATATTTTCGCGAAAAATTTTCAATGCACAAAATCGGCGGGTTAACGATTTTATTATAAGAAGGTAAGTATACGTAGAATATAGAGTTCACAATAGGCAATTCTAATTTTGATTTCAATATATTTCCTGTGTCCCTACGTAGTCAATTTATTTTAACCCTCTTGCCCTTCATTATAGCCTCACCCTTATTTCCCTGATGTTGTTAGACCCTAATGCTGAAATTGCTAAGGTCATTTTGACTTGTTTACCCAATTATAAAGTGCGATGTTTACTGGCCTTTTAGGAGCCTCGGGTACTAGGAAGAAATTTAAAAGATAATTGGGAACTTACAAAAACAGATTTCCAAGTAGTTATACAGAGAATTTGGTGTTGGGTGTTTGCTGTAGGTATCTAACTCAAGCTATACAGCTTGTGATGGAAAGGTGTGTTAATAATGAATGGTGTGAATCTGCCCATGAAACTGAACAACTTTTCCCAAGGAACATGTCATAGAGCAAAATAAATTTTTGACCTCCCATAGAAACTGCATCAGCGGAAAGCGCATTTTTTATGGGAGGTCAAATTTGGTTTTTCGTAGTTCGACCTATGTTTCTTGGGAGATGTTGTTCAGTTTCATCGGCTATTTTGTATCCATGTAGTAACAAGATTAACAAGATTTCCTTTAGTCTGAGGCTCCCATTAAGTTTCATTGTTTACATAATGGTTTAGTGAATTATGTACTAGGAAGTAGCAGTAATAGATCTGTAACTTTAAGTTATATTGCTGTTTCAAAGTACCTATTGTGAGCGAGCTGTAAATTAAACATAATTAATGCCACCTATCCTATACTATTAAACGAGTAATATTTATATTATATATATATATATATATTTGTAATCGGTTTCTCGAAAACGGGTCTAACGATTTCGATGAAATATCGGAGGTTTTCGGCGGAAAAAAAATTACCTGGCTACAAAATGAAGTTTTCTCGTTTTTTTTTAAAATTATTTCTTCGGAAAGAAAAAATAGCGCGTTTCAGAAACCTACAGCGCCATCCGTTGGTGAGTAGCATAGCTTGCTCACCCGGTGACATTATAATATAATACCTAACATATATTTTGTTATTGTTATTATCACTATTTTCAAGTTTATAAGAGCTTAAGTATTATTTTAAATTTCATGATTATTGTAGTTTATCCAGAATTAAATTTGCCGTATATTAAAATAAAAATTACGTGAAAATTAAAAAAACTTATGTATGAAAGTATTATTGCTTTAGAAAATACAATCATTTTAAATTTTTACAACCCTAAACCACAACCACAATTATTATTTTGCGATAGAAAATGTTATATTTATAATGTTTCTGAGTTCTTTGTGTTTTTTTGTTTGTGTTTGTTGTTTCAATCATTGTCTTGTCGTGTGGGAACAACCATAAACCTTGGTTTTTAGAGTTATTGAATCTAAAAGGCTTTTCAACGTTTTTTTTTTATTACGAGTCCAATTATGGTCCTGTTAAACAAAGTTACAGAGTACATTTTTTCTTAGTAAAAGTAAAATTAAATTCATGGAGTCACTCGCTGAAGTCAATCAAAACATAACAATTATTGTATCTGTGCCTATAAACTCCACCATTCCTTTACTTAAGAACTTCTATTCATTGCGCAAACGGCAGGCAAATATGTTAAGAAGTACCTTACTACGTGAAATGTGTGAATGTCTGGATACAAAGGATGAATCACAATCATGGATATTGCGTAAGAAACGTGAGTAGAGATGGGTTATAACGAGAACAGGTGTTCAGATTCAGATTATTTTATTCAATGTAGATTCTTTACAGATTATACTGAATGTCATTCATAACATGCAGAATACAATGCACATAGAGAGAGTCTACTACCGTTTCAGATCTTGCTATGGCAGCGTAAAAGCAACGGCAAGAAACCACTGCAGCACGGCCTGCTTTAAGAGACGGCTTTGTAAAATCTCTTTCTTGTTTTTCGCTGGAATATCAGAGCACCATACCTCTTTGTCAGTGATGTAGTCATCTACTCGTAATAAGCCTTTTTACATAACGTTAACTTTACACATTCTTTAAATTTTCTCTCAGGTATTTGCACTACATTATCAGGTATTTTGTTGTAATATCGCACACACAGGCCGACAAAACTTTTTTTTGACTTCTGCTAATCTAGTATATGGTTGATCAAGTTTGTACTTATTTCTTGTATTAAGAATATGCCTGTTACAATTTTGTTAGTTCTGTATAAGAATATTAGTTTATGCATCGTCGATTTTACTCATGTCAGTTTTAGCAACCGCCATCTTTAGCAATAGCTTTACCGTTTTCTTTCTTATCTTATACGTGGGGATGAGTTACTTCGACTCAATGGGATCTTTTGTGCTTCCTCTGCCTTACTGCTCCTGTAATCCGCTGTCTTCAAATATGCTCGTTATGAGCTTCGATGTAGATTTCAGCAGAATTTTCCTCTTTAGTATACTTCTTTATATTTGTCCCTTTGCGACTTTCTCTACTTCTATTTCTCTTCTAATTTGTCTTGTCAGATCAGCTATGCCATTTTCAACTTCCAATGTCCATCGTCGTGGAAAAGAAGATATAGTATAAGACAGCTAAGGAGTACTGGCGGAATAAATGGTGCGCCATATTTTGCTCGCACTCGTACAGCACTCCTGATATGTCGCGTATACTGCCTAAACTCTAAAAGCGTCTGGGAACAAGTAATCAGATACTCCATAATCCACCATTTAAAGCCCCTCCTCTGACAATAATTTACATAACCTATTATCCACCCTTCAAACACACATATAACACCCCAGCAGGTATTGTGGAGTTGATGACGTCATTAAAGTACTCAAATTTCGCCTTATTGTACGGAACTAAAGACCCTTTCTGGAGCCCTTCAGACTTGATGACGTAGCGCTAACTTTGCTTAATGTATGTCCCTTTTAGCAAATGCGACCTTGAGTGCCTTGAGGGTAGTTTATAAACGAAGAGATGAGCAAGGAAATTGGCATTTTGCTTACACAAAAACTTTTCTATAGTAATGGACCCTATACTCACACAATTATAAGGGGGAATGTCCACTAAGGAGGTTGCTTGCTAGCCTGTTTATTATATGTATATGTATATTTTAAACTTGCACATAAGCAACTTCCAAATTACGACATTAATTAGTTTGGCAGTTTTGTTTTTGGTTTGCTTTCATGATTGGTGTTTTTCTACTGTGTGTATATATTTTATCAAAGTGTTAAGTCTGAAAAGCTGCCTTCTGATTTCGTGGCTATAACCAGCGTAATTGATATTTTTTTTGGTCCTGAGTCTTTACAATAAAAAAATAATAATTAACAAGTATTACCAGACCATTTAATAATAGTACAGGTACAGGTAAGTATACCAGAATGGCAACTTGTTAAATTCTTGTATATATAAAATTAGAGAAAATTTTTCTCATACGAGGGCCACACCGAAATGATCGGGAATAGAAAAAAAGTACAAAAATAATACAACAATATTTACTTTCATTGTTTTTCGAAGTATTCTCCGTGACAATCGATGCACTTTTGCATTCTATCAAACCAATTATTATAACAGTAATTCCAGTCTGAAGTGGATATAGTCGAAACGGCCGATTTGTAAGCTTCGACTGCCTCTTCTGGGCCTTGAAATCGTTGACCACGTAGCATATCTTTAATTCTTGGGAATGTAAAATAATCATTGGGGCTCAAGTCAGGGCTATACGGTGGATGGTCCATTAACTCCACGTTTTCCTGATTTAAAAACGCGATCGTAATGCGAGCGGTATGTGAGCTCGCATTATCCTGGTGAAGAATGATGCGACGATTCGGATTAATTTTACGAAGTTCTCTTATGACTTCCGGCAAACAAACTATTGTGTACCAATCAGCAGTAACCGTTCTGCGTTCTTGTAAAGGAATCGTAGCCACATGACCAGTTTTCGATACAAACGAAGCGACCATTTTTTTCGACACGCTACGAGAGCGGACAACTTTTGTTGGCTTGACCTCACCTTCGAAGACCCAAACAGCCGATTGATGTTTTCTTTCGGGCTCATATGAATAAATCCACGATTCATCAGCAGAGACGATATTGTAAACTGCATTTGAGCTCCCTCTATTGAACCGTTGCAGAGTAGACCGACACCAATTAACACGAGCCGACTTTTGTTCCTCGGTCAAACGATGGGGCACCCAGCGTGAAACTAACTTCTTGACACCCAGTTCATCATGTAAAATAGTTTGAATCGCTGTCATACCAATGCTGAGAGAAGCCCGAATCTGCTCGTATGTCACATGTCTATCTTCTTTTATTAATTGGAGCACAGCATCGATGTTATCTTGTGTTACCGCTGTTTTTGGTCAACCAGTAGAAGGAACTGTCGTGAGAGAGGAACCTCCACGACGAAACTCAGAATACCAACGATATATAGTTGTTTTACTGGGTGCTTCAAGTTCATAAACAGAAACAAGCTCGGCGAGACATTGTTCTTGAGATAAACCTCGACGAAAGTTGTGAAAAATTATGGCACGGAAATGTTCCCGCGTACGCTCCATTTTCCCCACTGACTTGTCAAATTCAAATGGCTACTACTCTTTTCTTTTTTACTTTTTTTTTAATTCAAAAATGGAATTGTTTTTGAAATAATACTACATGTCATAAACCAAAAAGGTTTTAATCTAATTTATTCCTGAGTATTCTATTCCCGATCTTTTCGGTTTGGCCCTCGTACTAATATTCTTCCGAAATATATGAACTTAGTTCATAATACATCCAAAATTTCAAAACAGTAGAGTCGTAGGAACGTTTTCCTCTAACTACAACGTTTAAGAAACTCTCCCTGTTTTTAGGGTTCCGTACACAATGTGTGCCAACATGACCTCATCACTAAGCCACGTCGTCTGTCTGTCCGTACTATAAATGGTTGAAATTTGCACAGAATAAGTATGTATTATTGGATTACCTAACAAATAATAAAACAAAGAAAACTTAGGGGGTTGTAGCTCTATTGTATAACAACAAGCGTCAAACTTGTATGTTTACAGCGCATAAGCTATTTGTTACATTTTTTTTTATGTGACAAGTGAGCAAATATAACAACAAATAATAAAAACTGGTTAAGTGCAAGCCAGACTACACTGTTGGACACAACTGAACTGATTCGAACAAGGTTAACAAATTTGTATTTGGCTTACTTTCCAGCAACATAATACGATTTTTGTATCATGGCCATCAGTTCACTCAAGCAGAAGCTAAATGAATGCAAAATTTCAAGCGGTGAAGTCTTTATGTTGCACGGAAGTAAGCCAAATACATTATTAAAAACCCCGTTTTAAATCAGTCCTGTTGTTTATGATATAACTCCACACGAACAAAGTCGTGAGCACAGCTAGAGGTTAAATAAAAAAACCGGTCAAGTGCAAGTCGGACTCGCGCGCCGAGGGTTCCAATATACTTTTTATATTTTTGGAAGCAATAAAGTCCATTTTTAAGACCGCAAAACTAAATTTGTTTGTTAAGGTTAATTGCAGATTTCTAAGAAACTGTGTAACTTAGAAAGATCGTTTTATTTTTGCTGTAATGTTTACATAAACTTCTGTCAACTGTAATTAATTCATTTTTCCTTCCACAAACTTCGGAGATAAGGAATGGTATTTTTTTTGACATTTTTCATCATAACTTGAAATTTAAGAGACGCAGAAAAATACAAAAATATATTTTAGAAAGTACAAGTAAATTCCTTTCATATGATACCCCATTCGACCTAGAAGCGACAATTTGAAATTTGGCCCCTCCTATTTTGGCCCCCTTTACATTAATAATCAGAAGATTTTCAAAATTCTTTCATGCGCAATTAAGTTGGGCAACTATATTCTAAAACTATTCCAAAATCTCAGGTTGATAGCATGAGTGGTTGCTGAAATATAGAGGTTTGACAGACAGATAGTAAGAAGAGAAACAGACAGACAAAGTCGCACCATAAGGGTTTCTTTTCTTACCATTTTGGTATCGGAACCCTAAAAAACAAAACGTGATATAAATCTATCAAGTGCGAATTGGATTTAACAAAATTGGGCACAATTGTTTTGAATATAGATAGATAGTGTTGTCGATTCTGGCAGACTCAAACTAAAAGTAAACTAAAAATGATGCGTTTATTAGTCTGTTGGGAGTAACAAAGACAGCAGCACTTTTAGACCTGTCAAATTTAGTTTAGTTTTAGTTTAGGCCTGCCGGAATCTGACTCTATTAATAAAACAAAAAAATTGGCGGTACGTAACCCTCAGAACTAGAGTCTGTCTCGCACTTAGCTGGTTTTAATATATGACTACGATATATCTTAAACTGTTCCTTGTTAATCCACAAAGAGGTTTAAATAAATCTTCATCGCTAGTAGGTAACTATGTCATTTGAAATGATAACGTGGCCACAATAAAACTAAGATTTATCTTATTGTCTTAGTAAATAACTGAAATTGCTATTTGTTTCGTGTAATCTTCGACCACTCTGTCACGTTTAAAATCTAGTTAAGCGATTTAGTTATTTATCATGGTAATTTCACTTATTTATTATTTAATCTTATTGTCTTCATTTTTCTTTTCATAACCATCATTATCATAAAAAATGTATATTATGTAGGTACTTTATCTTATTTAATTATTATAAATGTACGAAGTTACCATTTTGAATGGATATTTTTTAGAAAACAAAAAGATTTCCTTTTTTTTGTAACAAATCCAAAAAGAGTCGTTTTAGATTACTATGGAACCCCGGCCATGTCTTTGTACAGCTGTCAGTTGACTCTAAATACATTACTAGAACATCAATATGTTTTGATTTTTGTTTAATTCGCCACAGTTTACTCGTAATATCCTGATCATCATAACATCCCATGAAACATCCACTACAGGACAGGGAGCTCCCTCCAGAATTCTAACTTTTGCTGAAAAATTTGTGGAGGGGAAGTACCATAGTCACCTCGCTTGTTAGCGTTACGGCTGGCACCATGGACCGCGATTGTAGGTGACCGCAGTAAGTAAGATGGTATGATACACAGGAGGATGCTGCTGCCCATCCTCCAGTTAACCCTTAGTCGCCTCTTACGACACCCACGGGTATGTATGGGTTGGTACTATTCTTTGCCGGCACCACACGGGACTTATCCTAGACCGTAAGGGCACTGCATGTTATCCTACGTCATCTAGTACACGAAATTGGCAACATTGTAGCGATAGTAGTGGCCTAGTAGGTCCACAAAACGTTGGTCTGCCAATCCGAAACCTGGCAGGTTTTGTACAGTTGGAGAGAAAAGTGGTTAAATGACAGATTACACGAATGAAATCTATTCGTAGAAATAGAAGGTACCTATACAAGTAAAAAACAACAGGTCTGCCTTGCATCCTCTTGGCAGTTTTGCCAGTCCGACCAAATTTGTGGTCCAATCACATCCAACCACATTTGTGGTCCGACTTGCGAATTTGCCGAGAGGATGCAAGGCAGACCTGTTGTTTTTTACTTGTATAGGTACCTTCTATTTCTACGAATAGATTTCATTCGTGTAATCTGTCATTTAACCACTTTTCACTCCAACTGTACAAAACCTGCCAGGTTTCGGATTGGCATACCAACGTTTTGTGGACCTACTAGGCCACTACTATCGCTACAAAGTTGCCAATTTCGTGTACTAGATGACGTAGGATAACATGCAGTGCCCTTACGGTCTTTCCTACATTCTTATTAATCGGCCATGCTGGCAGCACACACACAATATGGTGGAAAATTTCACATGATGTGACGTTTGTATGAAAGAAGGTCGACAAATCATTTTAAATTTAAAGATATTTATATTTTGCTTAGTTGGATCACTGACACATGAACATTACAGTGCCATATCGAATGATGGAGTGTATTTTTGATGATTTTTCTCGTTTAAACTACTGGATACTAAATGCAATGTAGCGCAGCTACTACGGTAAACTAAATTTTTTTTGTCTCTTTTTCTAGTGATGGCCGGAGATGAAATATGCCCTTTTATCAAACAAATAATATGAGTGAGACGACAAAAGTGTCAGTTGTAAAAAATTATACAAGTGTTAATGGACGATATCTAAGAAGACTATTTATGTATTATCGAACCCTAAATTTAGGATATTAAACTAAAGAACCAGATCTAAAACTTCATTCTTCTTTCGATTTTCTCATCTTGTCGTGCCTCGAAAGCGACTGTTTGAACTAGGTTACAGAAATGGACGTAATATTTAAAGAATTTAGGCTTAAAATAAACAGTTAGAAAATAAAAAAGTTAACAGTTTCTAAAAAGACCTGCAACAAAGGACATAATAATTCATCTTAATAATGTGTCAATAGAATCGGTGAAATAATTCAAAAATTTAGGCAGTTTAATCACTAATGACTCCACATGCACCCCTAAAAGTTGTTTCTTGCTATGGCCAAAACAGCTTCAACAACAAAAAAGATTTTTTAAAAGCTAAAATCTCTAGAAATGATCGGAATCGACTGAAAAAAGTGTACATCTGGAGTTATGAAGATGAGGACGTAGAGAGAGGTTAGACGCGTTTGAGATGTGGTGTTGGAGGAGAATGGAAGGGAGACAGAAAAAAGACAAACAAGGAAGTTCTGGATTTAGTTAAAGAAAAGAGAAATTTGCTGAGAACTATCATAAATATAAGAGGGACGACATGGCTGGACATCTGATAAGACATGACACTTTCATGAGGAATATTATTAAAGGAAAAGTAAAAGGCAGGAGAGGAAGATCAAGACGCACTTATTTTGACCAAATAAATTAGAGCGTAAACGTTGAATCTTATCAGGATGTTAAATCATTGGCAGAGGACAGAAATAAATGGAGATTGCTCCACCGACAAAAGCATATAGGAAGAAGAAATGTACTCATGGACATATGCAATTATTTCTCCATCCACTTCTACAATGCGCTCAGTGCTGTTGGACATTAACTTGGTCTTTGACATATTCATCTTTAATTCGATGTCATAATATGCTAGAAAATTTCTATAATTCTTTTTCTAACCACAGCCACGATACTCACGTCACTGTTTTACATTGCACTATAAATTTGTTCTGGGCAGGCATCATAGAGCCATTCTCCTACAATATTCTAGAATATTATGAACAAGATAATAGCTTTAAGTACCTAAGCTTAACTTTCTTTTATGAAACAAAATGGAAACTGTTTTGTTTATACATACATACATACATAACATCACGCCTCTTTCCCGTTGGGGTAGGCAGAGACCACAGTCCTCCACCTGCTACGATCTTGACATACTTCCCTTGCTTCCTGTACTTTCATCAATCCTTTCATACATGCTCGACGGTTTAGGGTTTAGGGACCAAAAACTGGTACTTAAAAATATCCAAAATATAATACACGGTGTAAGGGACAGTGTACCAGAATCTATTGTATTGAAATATCTTGTGTTGAGCTGGACGAGCATGTTGTAGTGTGCGTATACAGACCTCCCGCTTTTCAAAAATTTTCAATGTTCGAGTTAGTAATGGAAGATGTTTTAAAAATTGTGACAAAAGAAAATAAGTTTGTGATAGTGTGTGGTGACTTTAACGTCAATATCTTAGAAAATAATACCTATAGTAACAAACTTATAAGTCTTTTCAAATGTTTTAATTTAGAGCATGTATTTTTTGAACCTACAAGGGTGACGTCATCCTCGGCTACCTGTATTGATAACGTCTTTTGTAATTGCGATTATTTTGAGAAAAGTATCATAAACTCGATTCAGTCTGACCACTCTGGTCAAAGTGTTACTTTTAATTATTCTCGAGTAACCCAGAAGATAGATATAGAAACCAGGAGCCTAACGAGCGGTAGGTTAGAAAAGTACAAAAACACGTTACTAGAAAAACTGCCCTGTCACAATTATAATACTAACAACCCTAATAACTCATATGAAGATTTATTCACATTGATTAATACTGAATTCAGTAAAATTTTCACTATTAGAAAAAAGCAAATTATTGTAAAATTCAAATTCAGTGACTGGGCTACCGCTGGTATTCGCAAAAGTAGAGAGAGACTTTTTGAATTATATGAGCTAAGAAATTATTCAAATGACGACAATTTCATTGAATATGTCAAAAAATATTCAAAATTGTTTAAATTAGTTTGTTCAAAAGCAAAGTCATTTTTTCTTCGGAAAAAAATACAGTCTGCTGATAACAAAATTAAGGCTGTATGGAATGTTATAAACAGTGAAACTGGAAAAGTGAAACCGCGTGACAATCAAATCACACTTCATACAAATCGCGGAACTATTAGTTCAAACGTAGAAGTGGCTCAAGAATTCGAAACCTTTTTTACTAATATTCCTTTGAAAACAACAGAGTCACTCAATTCTTCATCTTCACTTGCTAGCGATTTACTTCAAAAGAATGTGGACGCCTGCGAAACTGAATTTGGGTTCAATCATGTCACCCCTAACGAAATTATTAAGGCCTTTAAAAGTATTAAAATGAAAACTACTGAGGACCTATGGGGAATGTCAGTAAAAGTCTTGATGAAATTGATACTATATCTCCATATTTAGCTGTTATATTCAATGATTGTGTCGATCATGGTACATTTCCTGACTTAATGAAAAAAAGTAAAGTAGTTCCATTATTCAAAGCTGGTGACAAAAAGGATCCCAGTAATTTTAGACCAATATCAGTCTTACCTGTACTTAGTAAAATTTTTGAGAAGGTCATACTCAATCAAATGCTTTCACACTTCAATAGAAATAACTTACTACATGACCATCAATTTGGTTTCACGAAAGGGCGCAGTACAACGGATGCCGGGACTGCACTTTTAAAATACATCTTTTGCGCGTGGGAAAAATCTGAAGATGCTATTGGTATCTTCTGTGATCTATCCAAGGCATTTGATTGCGTAGATCATAGCACATTGTTGCTAAAACTTGAACATTACGGTGTTAAGAATAATTCACTTAAACTACTTAGGTCATATTTGGAAAACAGGATTCAAAAGGTACAAGTAAACAGGACGAAATCACTGGGATCTGTTGTCAAAATTGGCGTACCTCAAGGGTCCATATTAGGGCCATTTTTATTCCTTATTTATATTAATGACCTTCCTTCTGTGGTGAAGAATCTGTCAAAGATTGTGTTATTTGCTGATGATACTTCATTAATATTCAATGTAAGTAGGAAATCACAAAATTATAACGAAGTCAACGATGCACTTGGACAGATTCATGCATGGTTTACTGTTAACAATCTAGTCCTAAACGCCAAAAAAACTAAATGTATTAAATTTGCACTACCAAATGTAAGGTCTACTTCACATAACATAGTATTGAATAATGAGCCATTAGATTTTGTAAATAGTACAGTTTTCTTAGGGTTAACACTAGACTCTAAACTTCAATGGGGCCCTCATATAACGGCTCTTTCTGGTCGATTGAGCTCGGCTGCATATGCTGTCAGAAAAATCAGACAACTTACTGATGTAGCTACTGCAAGGCTGGTTTACTTTAGCTACTTCCATAGCATTATGTCTTATGGCATACTGCTTTGGGGCCGAGCAGCTGATATACATTCAATATTCGTTTTACAAAAGAGGGCTATAAGAGCAATTTATTGCCTGAAGACTCGTGATTCCCTGAGAGAACTGTTCAAGGAAATTAACATTATGACAGTGCCATGCCAGTATATCTATGAAAATATAATGTATGCTAGAAAGAACATTCATCAATTACCAAAAATTTGTGACAGGCATAATTTTAATACTAGAAATAAGCATAAAATTGATCAACCATATACTAGATTAACTAAAGTCAATACATCTTTCGTTGGTCTGTGTATACGATACTACAACAAAATACCTGACAATATAGTGCAATTACCTGAGAGAAAGTTTAAAGAATATGTAAAGCAAACGTTATGTAAAAATGCTTACTATAGATTGGATGACTATATGAATGACAAAGAGGTATGGTGCTCTGATATTCCAGCGAAACACAAGAAACACATTGTAAAAAGCCGACTCTTAAAGTAGGCCGTGCTGCAGTGGTTTCTTGCCGTTTCTTTTACGCTGCCATAGCACGATCCGAAACGGCGTAGACTCGCTCTATTTGCATTGTATTCTGCATGACATTCAATAAGTATTCTGTAAAGAATCTACATTGAATAAAATTATCTGAATCTGAATCTGAAAGGGCGTGGTCAGTCAATGAAACTGAACAACTTTCCCAAAGAAAAATTTTTTTTATTTCCCATTATCATATTTCTTTGGGAAAGTTGTTCAGTTTTGTTGACTGAGCACACCCTTTCAGTTTTCGGTACACCGTCCCTTACACCCAGTTTATTAAATGTTTTTCTTAAGTGGATCTAAATATACCCAGCTTTCCATGATTTCTGTCGTCAGAATTTTTTATAGTCTATGGTTCATGACATCGATGTAGCCCTGAGAGCAGATATGAGGTCGACGATGAAACGAGCTTGCCCAGAAGACCTTGCTTGCCTTGCTTATTCACTCGCTTTGCTGACTTTCAAAAATCTAGTAATGCCTAGTAAATTCTGTCGAACAGAAACCAAATATGTTTGTATTGGCAAATGAATCGCTATTAGTAATGAATCAACATCCTGGTAAATATTATGAAAAGATATTGAATACCCAGTCTATGAAAGCAATACTAACAAAACGCCATGTTATATAAGCATAAAATGTAAAAATGTTAATAAAAGGTTGAACCACACCTGTAAATGTGAATTTCTATATCTCGTATAAACAAAAACGATCATACTAAACTATTAAACACAAAAAACACAATGAAAATGATTTCATTTTAAAACTTTATGTGTTCGAAATAAATCTATAAAGTATAAAATCGCAAAATTTTCAACCAAATGCAGGATTCGAACCTGCGTCTTCTCCGTCAGTACCTTAGACACCACAAGCACAATGTTTAAATGCGTATGGAGGTCGCAAATTTCACAAAATCAATAGCCTAGTTGGTAAAGCGTCTCCGGTACTGACGGACAAGAAGCAGGTTCGAATCCTGCCTGTAGTAGTGAAATTATGCGATTTTCTTTTTTGTAGAAGAAACACATTTTACAAAGCCGAATATTAAAGTAGGCCATGCTTCAGTAGTTTCTTACCGTTTCTCAAACCCTACCAAGTGCCATAGAACGCATTTAAACCGGTAGTAGACTCACTCTAGTTGTTTAATATGTTTTGACATTCAATTCAAATTTCGCAAAGATTCTTAATTTAATGAATGAAATCTGAATCTATAAGATATAAAACAGTCGACCATAAAGAATATGACGAAGAGAATCCCAGGATATCATGAGAGGTCAGCCATGTTAATCCTAAAGAGATATTTGATTGAGCACCCATAGGATCGGCAGCGTGAGTCGAACACGCTTAGACGAACACAAAAACGGATAACGAAGGAACGACCAATCGTGCGTTCAAATCATTCTGAGTACCAACTCTTGGAGAAAATTGGATTTCATTTGAATGATACATCGAAAAAATCTGAGTATTATTTTTGTAGATCGGTCAAATCAAATGTGAGTCGGATTCACACAGAGAGTATATCAATTTATGACACACTACTTGTCTGTGTATCCTTTAGAAGTTTAGAATGTCCAACTCGCACTTTTTGACATACGAGTAACATGCGTTTCAAATGAAAATTACAGTGGTTTGTAGTTCACTTAACTTCAGTTAACTTCACTGTGATTTCCAGTGGTTGGTTTTATAGTCAATTATTTATGATAGTGTCAATAATGTTTTCAAAACTCAATACCTACAAATTCTCATCATCATCATAACATCCCAAAATACGTCCACTACAGGACAGAATTCCAGCTCTTGCTGGAACAATGTGGATGGGGAAATACCTTAGTCACCACACTCGTTACGTTACGGCTGGCATCATGGACAGCGGTTGTTGTTAACAAACCCTTAGTTGCCTCTTTCGACACACACGGGTAGATATGGGTTGGTACTGTTCTTTGCCGGCACCACACGGAACTTTTAATACTAACTTCAAGAAAGCCAGCCATAACGACATATTTTATTAGGAGAGCTGTTTGTCATTCAGTTCCACTAATAAAAATAAATTAAGTGTGAAACCCGGGGAGGACTTATTAAAGTAATTAGGTACTTTTGCGGAAATAAGAGCTTGCAGAAAAAATATTACCGCCGGAAGTACTTAATTGGATTCAGATTTGGGCTTCGTTATACCCGGCTTTGCCTAGTTTGGGATCAGATGACCTTGTGTGAAATGTCCCCAATATTTATGTTTTTATTATTCATTATCTAGTAACTTCGTCCCACCCGCACCGATTCTGCCCTGATCCAAACATGCTTTCAGAGTTTCCTGGCTATACAGCCATCATACGACAACAACCAGCCGTTGAACCAGAAAAAAACTTGCGGCGCGGGGTGCGGGTATTGTCATCGTCTTCGTTCTATCTCCCTCACTTCACCACCCCAAGGACCCGCTGTCTCAAACGCGTTAGGGATAAAAATGTATATAAGCCTCAAATGGTACTGGAGTGTGTTATTTTATTTTTTATTTTTACAGACATCAGATTAAACATAGCTAAAGTAATACAATTTGAACAATAATCTTAATCCGACAGCCAGTTAAATCTACAAGCTATAACACAATAGTAGTTTATGCCACTGTCAGGTAAAGATAGTCATTGTAACATGAGTGCTTGTTTATGACATGAGGCGCAGCCGAATGTCACAATAGACAGCACAAATGTTACAATGACTTGTTTGCAATCAGTGGCATACATTACTTTTTCTATGAGCATAAAAATCATTAACAAAATAACGTACCGACTTTGTTTACGTTTGTCGACTTTGTCGTAGTAGTAGAGCACTAGAACACTTCCACTGTTTTGGCAATAAGGTCCTCTTGAGTTTCGTACGAAGCCTTAATTATTTCGGTCGGCGTGAATATGTTACTCATATTTACAAATTTTTAATGGAAATCAAGATGTTTATCAATAAATTATAAATTAATAGTTATTTTTTTGACGGATTAAATAAGCGCGAACGAATAAAATAGATAGAGCCAGCCATCATATAATACTGTGTATGGGGGGGTTCAGTTCATAAGTGCATGAATTCTTTTTGAAGTTGTCCTTTATGGCTTGGAAACTAGCATATTAGCCGATGGCATCCAATACAACATAGTATTAACGTAATTTTGTTGCCAAACCTAACAAAAAGGTGAAAAAATGATATAACCGTATTGTAGACAATTACGCAACTGTTGTCGGAATGGCAATGTTTGTGATACTGTTTCCGGTTTCGTATATTGAACTTTAAAAAATGGGAGTAGAAAAAGGAATAAAAATAAAGTATTGTTGACTTATATTGTTGAATAAAAAATTGTTGACTTCGCATACGAAATGTGCTCTCAGCTGATTTAGTTTCTAGGAGGAATTTTTTTTTTCATATATCGACCTATGTTCCTCAGCCAAAGGTTTCATCAGATTCCATAACCTCCTCTTAAAATATCCGGGGTGATAAAAATAAGGTTGTATATTTTTCAAAAATTTTTATCCTGATACATTTGCTTATTTAATTTTCAAAGGTCACTCGTTGATATACCAGAAATAGAAAAAAAACCGGCCAAGTGCGAGTCGGATTCGCGCACTGAGGGTTCCGTACCACCACATAATCATAATTGTATTAGTTAAAATTTCAGTAAGTTAATGTACTAGATTTTTTGAGTGCGAGACGCGCTTTACCAAATTTTATTATTTGTTGTTATTTTATAGCTTATGCACTATAAAAAATTTAGAAGTTTGTAAGTGTTTCCGTTTTTAAAATAGAACTAAAACAAAAATCGTCTCCGCGACCATTCAACTTGACCCCTCTCTTATATGAATGTTCTTGAAACGGGAGCTCACCTCAATTGATTACCATTAGTTGTGAGAAAAGTTGTAATATTTAATGATTTAAGACTTTTCCCTTTATTTGTACTTTGAGACCTAGCTTCTTAACAAATTTCATAATTTTAGGTCAACGGGAAGTACCCTGTAGGTTTTGCTTTTTTGCAGAAATGTATGGAGATGAGGACATAAAAAGCCATACCTTTTTATTGCGTCGTTGTAAAAAAATTAAACTTTCAGATCTTGTGTGGTTTATGGACCCTAATATATGGTATTAATTTCAACCTGATACCTCTACCCGTTCGTGAGATAAAGGGTCTTGACAGACAGACAGACAAACAAAAAGACAGACGGACAACAAAGTGATCCTATAAGGGTTCCGTTTTTTTCTTTTGAGGTACGGAACCCTAAAAACGGTACATTTACCGATTTCAAAACAAATTGTTAGTTTGTAATGTCCTCGTATGTGCAAATGGAGAAACATGACTTAAAATCAATAAAAAACATATTGTTAGTTAATTTTTAAAATGAGACATAAAATCTAACTTTAACATCATACGTACGTTGAGTAATAAAAACAACATTGTTACATAGGTATACTCGTTTTTCAATGCATCAGGATTACGTAAAACATGGAATTAAAATTATGTAACAATAATGGGCTAACTCGTACTTGCTTGTGTTAGGCCTCGAATTAAAGCCACGATCACACCTAGCTGAATTCAAAGTCTAATTCGGCATACATTGCTCGTTGAAGTAAGGATATTGCAATTAACATAACCAAGCCTCCCAGCAATGTATGCCGAATTAGCCTTTGAATTCAGCTTATTCCGTTTTTGCCAGATGGTTTTCACGGAGTCGGCTACCTAACCTATCCTTACCTAGGGGATTTGACGGGGCACTGGCATTGGTCACGAAATACTCTCAAAAATGTAAACTACTGACGTGTGTTGGGGTCGTGAATGGCAAAATGGAATGAAAATGTAAGGTATTAAATTGAGTGACAGGATTAGAAATAGTGTGATAAGAGAACGGTGTGGCGTAAAAGAAGACGTAGTGACCAAAATCGAGAAAGGGATGCTGAGATGGTTTGGTCATGTAGAGAGGATGAATGAACGAAGATTGACGAAAGAGATCTACCAGGCGAGAGTGAATGGAAACTTTGGAAGGGGAAGGCCTAGGCGAACGTACCAGGACCAAATTCAGGACGTTCTGAATAAAGGCCAGGTTAAAAGTACCCTAAACCGACGAGCATGTATGAAAGGATTGATGAAAGTACAGGAAGCAAGGGAAGTATGTCAAGATCGTAGCAGGTGGAGGACTGTGGTCTCTGCCTACCCCAACGGGAAAGAGGCGTGATGTTACGTATGTATGTATGTATGTTTTGACAATTATACCTATCAGTTGATCCAACACATTTTCATGAATTTCATTATATTCCGCTTGCGGTTACGGTGACAGAAAGCCACTTGTACAAGGTGTTACAGAAAGGGTATATCAACCCTGAAGGATGTGATTCTGCCCATGAAACTGAACAACTTTCCCCAAGGAATATAGGCCGAGAAACGAAAAATTATGATGACCTCCCACACTAAATGTTCTATCAGCTGATTCAGCTTCTATGTGAGGTCAAATTATTTTTTTCTTAAATCGTCTTACGTTCCTTAGGGAAAGTTGTTCAATTTTATGGGCAGATTCACATCCTTTTGGGTTGGTATATGTACCCCTTTTATTACACCCTGTAAATGGGTTTTGTGCCGCCACCATAAATAGGATTTTCCTGGTCATGCTGCCGCATGCCAGATATAATTAATGCGGGCAAGAGCCACCATAAATATAGGTAAGATGCTACTATCGCGAAAAGTAGGCGCAGAGTTGACCCAAACGAAGACGGTGGAATAGACCCCGACGCCTTTCAGGAAGGCACAATAGTATCCTTGGAGGAAGCACAGTACAGCGGAGAGACAAAAGGAAGTTTTTATCAGAAGTAGGACGTCAGATTCTTCGCCAACAAACTGTCACAGTTTGGCGATCATTTAGTTTGTAAGAAATGCATGTACCTTTCGTAATTAATAAATAAAAAAAAATAAAAAAAACAGATGCTTTATAGATAAGGCTAAGGTACTTGTATAAAGGGATCTTGTAGAGAAAGAATTAATCAAAATACGAGGGTTGTTTAATAAGTAGTGAGAATGAATGAAATTTTGGTTGTAAAGTCTTTTGATGGATTTCAGTTAAAGGATGGTTCCAAAAACTTACGCCATAATATTTAGAAACGTATTAATAATGAGGTAAAGTTCAATAGCCAGGCAGCCAATCCAGTAAGCAACTTGAAAATTAAGAAAAAATAAAGTTTCGATGGCTACTATTCACCAAGTCAAGTTTGAACAAGTTAACTACTCTCCCTACTTACAATATTTAACTGACGGTCCTTTCCTCAAAGAAACATCTGCCTGTTCCCCAACACCGAAGGAGTAACAGATACGGAAATAAAATCAAAGTCATGGATCCCAGAGCACACGGAGAGTTTTGGTAGGACCAAAACCTAAATTTTATTTTTCAAAGGAATCAAAGCTTTGGAAAACTGCGAGACTAAGGGAACAAGAAGTTGTTGAAGCTACGAAAAATGTGCATTAACAATTTGTAAACTTATTTTCTGTGTCATTCTCACTCTATTTATTGAACGCCATAGTAACGGTGCTACAAAAAATGCGTGTCGGTAGTTTTTCCGCTACATATTTTTAGGGTTCCGTACCCAAAGGGTGAAAAACGGGAACCTATCAATATGCCTCCGATATCTGTCTGTCTGTAAGCGGGCTGTATCTCAGCCGTAATAGCTAGACGTTGAAATTTTCTCGGATTATGTATATCTGTTACTGGTATAACAACAAAAAATACTGAATATAAAAAATATTAATTAAATATTAATATTTAATATTAATATTAAAATATAACCCCTACAGAAATCTGTTTTTTTAGGCGATTTTGGCTCGACTTTAGTGTTAACTCAATCTTAAAAATCGAACGGCCGTCGAACGCGCGCGTATTGCGAGACGCGCAGTATGATCCGCGTCCACGATGCGGGGTTCATAGAAACACGAACGCCAGGCGTCGAACGCCCGCAAAAACGCTTTACGCGGCGGACGGCCTACCACAAGTGTGAAAATTGCTGTGTTTATAGTAACTAAGCCATAAAAAAAAATTGATAAGTGCATGTCGGACTCGCGCATTTTTAATACACTTCTGCGTGACTGCGAGTCCCTATCGACAGATTAAATCCTATCCAAGACAAATTTATACTGTAGATGTATGGAACACTCGGTGCGCGAGTCGCGTCGCACTTGGTCGGTTTTTATTGGTTTTTATACAATTATGGGGTCGAAGTAAATTCAAATTCAATCATTAAATCTTCTCTCTCACTACTATACAGAGTGTAAGAGACAATGTTACCGAAAACTGAAAGGGCATGATCAGTTAACGTGGGTAACTGAACAATTTTCAGTGAAAAAAACTTTTAGGATATGAAAAAAAAATCGGCCTCTCCATACAAACTGTACATACAAATTTACGATTTTGTATCGAGAGGCCGATTTCTGAAGTGAAAACTTCTTTCGCGGCGCTTAAAGTGCTTCTTAGATGTGTAAAAAATGTTAAACTCGCATCAGATGTCGCGTCAGATCTCGCGTCAGATCCGTAGCCCAAGGAGGTTTTAACCCACGCTACGGCGTAGCGTAGTAAAACCTCCTTGCCGTAGCCTGATCGTAAAAGCGTCAACTGTTAACCGGTTTTTATTCAGTAACATCAAAGAAGAAACGCGAGCAATTGACCCTTACAAAAAGCATAATATTCAAAAATGCAAGTTTTCACTTCTGCCGGCACTCCCGGAGTGCAATCCGTCCTTTTTTTTAAAAAAAAGTTTAATTCATCGAATTGATTCATCTGTGTGGTGCCGGCAAGAAATAGTACCAACCCATCCCTACTCACGGTTGTCGTAAGAGGCGACAAAGGGCTTATGAACCGGAGGATGGGCAGCAGCATCTTTCTGTGTATCGTACTATCTTGTATACTGCGGTCACCAACAACAGCGGCGGCCAGCGGCAACGCTTACACGCGTGATGACTATGGTAAATAACCTCCAAAGTACCACGAGTTATTGCTTGAATCCTGGAGGAAGCTCCCTGTCCTGCAGTGTAAACACAAATGTAGAGGTACTTTTACATAATCAATACATACGAAACTTTTCGACGTAATGGTGAAAAGGGGACGTTGTAACGAGGGGCCCGGAAACCTTTCGCGAATCTGTAGATTTTGGGTGTTTAATTGCTAAAGTTTTTACCTCGGTTGGTATGAGTCGTAACAAATAAAATGAAAGTTTGAAGCAAGTATAAGATGTATTTGTCTTTTTTTAATTATTGCAATAAAATAAATAAATACTCTTAACATAAAAATGAATAACTTTTCCAAAGAAACTTGGCTATAATTATGAAAAAACGGAGATAGGGGGCGGGGGATGGTATTTTTTTGTTAAATTGTTCATCATAAGTTAAAAAAATAATTTAAAAAAGATATATAAAATCCTTTTTACAAGTAAACCTCTTTCAATACGACCTAGTTTAAAATTTTGTCCCCCCTATTTGGGCCCCCTTTACAATAATAAAGACAATGTTGTCATTGCTATAATGTTCTCAAACTATTCCAAATTAAGAAGTGACAGTCAGACAAAGTCGCACCATAAGGGTTCCCTTTTGACCATTTTGGTTCGGAACCCTAAAAATGGAATTTTCGGGCAAACCACAACAAAACAACCGGATAAAATTATACTTGAACATGATAAGGAAAAAGGCTTTATTCTGATGTAGGTATCAACACATAACCAGGTAAAATGAACGCATAGGGATAAATGTGAGGAAACTTGGAATGACGGCATCAAGTACGCATGATCATGATAGATAGATAGATAAATTCTTTATTGTCACACAAAAACAAAACAATACACAGGAGACTCTTAAAACTAGGGTGGACAAAGGCGGTCTTATCGCTTACAGCGATGATGATGATGATTTCACTGAAAACCAGCGCTGTAGCTTATGCTGTGGCTTTTGCTGAGTGAGGCCCTTTTATTTATTGGGTGTCACAGCACTTAGTCGATTTTTTGTCAGATTGAAAATTTTTATTTCATACATTTGTTAAATTGTTATGCCTTTGTACTATGTCGAACTTGTATTGTTTTGTTCAAAAATAATAAATATTTCTGATTCTGATCATGAATTGTGATGAAACGTTATCATGATTCAAGTAGGTATATCTTTTTTTTCGGCAAAGCCGAGAAAAACTTCCTCTTCTGTTACGAGTTAGCAATCGGGTGTAGGCTGCGTCTCTAATTTTAAAAGTGCTGAAGCCAAATGGCATCTTACACGAGCTTATTCACAGAATAAAGTATTAGTACTATCATAAAGAACTGACACTCTCCACCCCCCTTGCCATCTACCCCGCACCCCCGCGCTCACCCGCTCTCGAAATTCTAGTGGTTCTTCTGGGAGTCTCTTGTACTGAATGAATATGCGAGCCAACGCGACCTTCCAATTTTAAATTAGCGCTCGACGTATGTAGAGTCCGGAGCGTGGTTAGTGACGACTTTTTAGAATAGTGACCGGCTGGACGAGCTTTCCGAAGTACAAAAAACTTTGTTATCACCGGACACCCATCCAGGTCCCGACCAGAACCAACGTTGCTTAACTTTCAAGATCGGAAAGTAAACACAATCGCCATTAGGCCACGATCTCGACTGCTTCTGTTCAGTGAATTTAAATCGTTTAAAATTTTAGTATTAGATTGAAAAAAGTTAATTTATATTCAAGATAAGTTCAACGAAAACGATAAAAACTCAACATAAAA
This sequence comes from Athrips mouffetella, assembly GCA_947532105.1. NCBI lineage: Eukaryota > Metazoa > Arthropoda > Insecta > Lepidoptera > Gelechiidae > Athrips > Athrips mouffetella. The sequence goes on along the minus strand of OX383960.1, from coordinate 30,272,988 downwards.
GAAAAAATATAATCTTTTGGTAGTTACCAAAACGTAACTTTTTTATTTCATTAGTGCCATTAAGATGCCATCCAGTTTAAATTTCTAAGTAGTTTTACAAGACTTGCAATAGTTTTGTTTTCATGCTTCAATATGTTTTTATTTTTGTCTCGGACTTTTTGACATTTAATGTTAATTTTGAATTGATAACATGTAGTAAATAAACGTAATCCGATTCACAAATAATATGCGATTGCTATAAAAAAAGCTTAAGTTTGGGATAGGTTGTAAAAAAAAAACAATGCTGGTTCTAGAAAAAAAAAGAATAAGATAGTAACTTACCACTTTATCCAAAAGCCAGCTACCAGGAAAGATCAGAGGAATGTAAGTGATCATGTAAACCATCGAAGTCCAGTAGACCATGCTGCTGGAAACCCCATAGTATTTCACCACCGCATCTTGAATGATGCTGTACTGGATCCATTGCAGCGAGTTGGACGAAGAGTAGAACACAAAGATGACTAAAACTACCCATCGAATTGGATAGACTTTATATTCCACGTTAGAATTTTTTGAAGGAGATTCCAGATTTCCCCCCTTTTCAGCAATACCGTCCATGACACTTCCGCATACTTCCATATTCTTTTGCTCAGCCATTTTAGCAATAAGTCTTAATAATATAATAAATATCCAATTTGCCTTGTAAATTCTATCGAATTATTGTCGGAGTTATTTATTTGTTTTCTCGCTGCTTTCTTTGTTTACAACGAGAATTTTCCTAGTCCTACTAGATACTACATAAATATATCTACTTTCAAATAGGTAACATCAATAACTACAATTTTATTGTCAATCGCTTTAAAAGCGATGCTTAGTCTAAGTATATTTTATCTGTTAAAAACTATTATTGTCAGATTTTCCCGCTCGCGCGCGTTTTTCTTTTTTTAATTTTCCAGGCAGCGGCGTGCGACGCGAACGGCCGTGCGCCGTCGACTGGCGTTTTCCTCAGAGGCTGAATGGAGCATTTCCTGTGCCACCCTCCGTCCGTTGACGAGAGCATGACAAGCGAGCAGACTGGTTGTCTGCTGCAATCAACTCATTGAGACCTGAGAATCACTGGCTGAGATTATAAAGTAGTTGCGCTCATAGATAGCGTAGGTCAGACTCTCCTTGGCGTGTTGGATTTGTTTATTTAATCGCTTGACATTGCCTGGCATTAGAATTATTGTTGTGATCATTCAGTGTAACATATTAAGCATTTTCCTTTATTACCTAAATGAGTGTCAGGTATCACTACTCGTCATGTAGCACAGTAAAATTACCCGGTATTGTACAAAAGAGTGGAAGTAATTAAAAGCACGAATAAAATGTTTTCTTTTTGCAGTATATGGCTTGAAAATCACCTTTTAAAATATATTTTCACATACTCAAAATTAGCAGAAGGATGAAATTTTTAATATCCGTAACTCAATGGGGGAAATTTTGACAATTGGTGCAATTGGACATATTCTTTAAACCATTGTTATCTACATTCGCACCAGGTATTTTTTTAAATCTGACTTACGGAACACCACAAAAAAATAATATTTACAAAATTTTTTTTTTTATATTTTGCCTCGGGGGAAATTATTGCACTCGGTGCGAATTGACAAGATGAATAGAAAAATAGTCCAAATATGTATACGGATTAGCACCTGCGAGAATCATATGGAAGTTATTTTTGCGTGTTATTTTGAAGTGTTCCGGTGTTCGCAGAAGGAGTGCAAAACTAACAAGTGTTTATTATACCTATAGAAGGCTTGTGTAAGTTTGCACCAAGTGCCATAATTTTCCCCGAGTCACAAATAAAAAAAAAAACGAATTGCTGATGATTCCTACCATGCACGTGGTTTTAATTGAAACTCTTAATGCAGTAAGACAGTCTCTATATGCAGCAAAACTTCTATCAAGTACAACTTGTCTATTCAAAATTTACGCCGACTCAAAGTTTCAATCTAATAGCGTTTCATATGCACCAGAAACGGTGCAAATCAGGTATGAACTCCTCTTTTTGTTCTTTATCGATTCCATAAGAATTTGCAACTGTCAGAATGAATTCCACACTTTTTAGGGTTCCGATACCAAAATGGTAAAAAAAAGGAACCCTTATGGTGCCGCTCTGTCTGTCTGTCTGTCCGTCTGTCTGTCACACCTCTATATCTCAGCAACCACTTATGCTATCAACCTGAAATTTGGAATAGTTTTAGAATATAGTTGCCCAACTTAATTGCACAAGAAAAAATTTTGAAAAAAGTATGATTATTAATATAAAGGGGGCCAAAATAGGGGGGGGCCAAATTTCAAATTGTCGCTACTAGGTCGAGTGGGGTATCATATGAAAGGGCTTTACTTGTACATTTTAAAATATATTTTTGTATTTTTTTAAATTTCTTAGTTTTAAAGTTATGATGAAAAATGTCAAGAAAAATACCATTCCCCCCCCCTTATCTCCGAAGTTTGAGTAAGGAAAAATCTGAATTAATTACAGTTGACAGAAGTTTATATAAACTTTACAGCAAAAATAAAACGATCTTTCTAAGTTGCACAGTTTTTCAGAAATCTGCAAAAAACCTTTACAAACAAATTTAGTTTTGCGGTCCTGAAAATGGACTTTATTGCTTCCAAAAATACTATAGGTATATCGGAACCCTCGGCGCGCGAGTCCGACTCGCACTTGACCGGTTTTCTTATTTTGAGTGCCCTAATGGTAGGTCTTAATGGTTATGGGTCAGCATTCATCATAATCTAGCTTCCTTACTACGCAGCACCTTACACTATGGGATGGGCACTGGTTTCTACACAAGAACAACTTCCATCGAACCTTTGCAACTAATAACATTTTGATCCTGCTGTCAGACTTAAGGTTGGCTTAACGATTAATATCTGGCATTACTGCTGATGCCATGTTTAACGTGCTTTCCGCATCACGGAAAATATTTGAATCGATATACCCACTAGCAATCACTTATCAAGGTTCTGACCACGGTCAATATTGCTTGCTCAAAATCAGAAATGAATACAAATTCAAAACGTAAAAAAGTAATTAGTTATGCTTAGCAGGAACAAAAACAGGTTTGCTGACCTTATCTCGAAAATATAACCAGAAAAAAAACTCGTCACGATTGGCAAGTTTTTTGCACCTTTATCAGATGCATGATTGAATCGAAAAAATGTGATATTAATATTAAAAAAATTGTAGATCTTAGATTAAGACATATCCTTGCTTCTAAATATAGTCCATTATTACGGAGGTCAATTAGGTATTGTCAATTCATTTCTTCCTAAAACAGAGTTTTAAATAATCAATATTGAAATTACTTACATATACCCACAGAATAGTCCTTGTGGTGCCGGCAACGAATAAAACTAACCCATCTCTACCCGTGGGTTTACCTAAACCTTACTCTCGAATCACTCTACCTATTGATGAAATGCGCATCAAAATCCGTTGCGTAGTTTATAAGATCTAAGTGTAGGGAGGGACAGACGGCGGTATAGGAGTTACAATCCAGCAAAGTGGGATTCCGCAATCCAGCATCATTTTAGGCTCTGTGTGATTTGGCAACAGATTGCCGATCCGCAATTCGTACAAATTCACAAAAATTTTGATTTGCTAAAAATTGCAAAAAATTTAAATTACGCTACTAGTCAAAATAATATATAAATAAATGACGTTTTGCACGTTTGGATTTTTATTGGATTACCAAGTTATCAGAAAGATTTAATTTTTATGATTGACCTTATCGATTGATGTCTTTGAATGCAGTTTTTCTATCTCCAGTATGTAGAGTACTTTCTCTCCAGGTGGTGTTAAAAAATCCACTCTATATACAGGGTGTTAATTTGATTGCGTGCAATAGGTCATGGGTGGGATCAGTATCAGTTACTGAACAACTTTTCCCAAGTAACATAGGTCAAAATACGAAAATCAATTATTGACCATTTTGTATACTAGAAGGTCAAATTTGGTTTTTCGTATTTCGACCTATGTTCCTTGAGAAAAGTTGTTCAGTTACTGATACTAATCCCGCCCCTGAGCTATGGCACGCAATCAAATTAACACCCTGTATATGGAGGTATTCGCAACATTTAGAGACCCTTAAAGGGTAAGTGTGGAATAGAAACTAAGCTTTAATGATTCAGAATCATGCTATAGAAAATACTTTTCCTATGAAACATAGGTCGAAATACGAAAAACAATTTTTGACCTCACATAGAAACTGCATCAGCTGATTGCGCATTTTTTTGGGAAGTCAAAAATTGCTTTTCGTATTTCGACCTATGTTTCTTGGGAAAAGTTATTCAGTTTTAGTAACATCCTAAAATTATGTTCACTAATTCTGAAGGACCCTATACAAGGTGTAGCAGAAACAGTATATCAACCCTGAAGGATATGCTTCTGCCCATGAAACTGAACAACTTTCACTAAGGAACATAGGTCAAATAGAAGTTTAATCAGCTGATAGCGCATTTAGTACGGGAGGTCAACATATTTTTTTCGTATTTCGACGTATATTCCTTAGGGAAAGTTGTTCAGTTTCATGTGCCGATCTACATCTTTCAGGGTTGGTATACCCTTTTTGTTACACCCTGTATACTCTAAAAGGTTCGTTAATCCCTACAACAAATTAAAATTTCTGCCGCGTTGATCCCGCAGATTGTTTGGAGTTATCGATTCTGACCGTTTAATAATTTGGCGGGCAGATTGTTGACCAAACATGCTTTGTTAATTTTGTTATGTGTTGACATAGCCGTGGGAACTCGCTTTCCCGAGGAAATGACTTGTTGTGTTGTGACTTGCAACTTTAACACAAACTGCATTACCTACATAGTTATAACATTCAGAGGTTGGAATTTAAGTGGAAAATCATCAATATAAGGAAGAATCAATCATCATCATCCAAACGCAGATATCACCCATACTTGGTTGTACAAAGCATTTTGAAACATGTTTTATAATGTGAACGGCTAGAGTTAAATTCTCTGCCTGCGTCTGTGTTCCCGATCTATTCAAGTCGCGAAGTCGCGAGTCTTCTGGGCAAGCTCGTTGCATCGTCGACCTCCTAACTAGATCGAAGTCAAGTGTAAGCCCAGTGACAATAAAAAAAAATTAGGAAAATTGGAGAAAGTTGTTCAGTTTCATGGTCTGTGTCATCATCATCATATCAGCCGAAAGACGTCCACTGCTGGACATAGGCCTCCCCTAAAGAACTCCATGATGAGCGGTCCTGCGCTGCTCGCATCCAGCGGCTTCCCGCGACCTTGACCAGATCGTCGGTCCACCTTGTGGGGGGGCCTGCCAACGCTTCGTCTTCCGGTACGTGGTCGCCACAAAACAACTTAGAGAGAGATGTTACTCGTCGAATCCGACTCGGATAGGAAGCGTTCGGGAAGCTCCACAATATCTTCACGTCCAAAATACCGCAGTGTCTCAAGACGAAAGTCTTTGACCAGTGTGTGTTGCCAGTGATGACATATGGCACCGAGACGTGGCCGCTCACGATGGGCCTTATCAGAAAGCTCAAAGTCACCCAAAGGGCTATGGAAAGGGCTATGCTCGGAGTCTCTCTACGCGATCGAATCAGAAATGAGGAGATCCGCAGAAGAACTAAAGTAACTGACATAGCCCTGAGAATCGCTAAACTGAAGTGGCAGTGGGCAGGGCACATCGCAAGAAGAACCGATGGCCGACGGGGCGTGAGGGTTCTAGATGGTCTGTGTAACATACTAAAATTACGTTCACTATTTCATTTGGAACTTATAATAGGTCTTCTTTACCTATGAAATTACCGTTTTGTATGGCAAATTTTAGGTAAACTCAATTTTCAGTAGTAACATTTTGCATTTTTCTTAGGAATTATAAATCAATTTTTTTTAAGCGTTATTGGGAAGACATTAAGCTAACAGAAGCTTAAATTTAATTTTCGAAAAATATTATCTGTAAAAAATATAACAAATCTAATGATGAAATCGGACGACATTTTAGACGAACAATTTTCGAAACTTTAATTTTATATATCAAACTAAAAATAAAAACTTTATTTTTGCATAAATTGATAACCTCGATGTCAACTTTCATATATAAGACAAATGAAAAAAATTGCATTAGAATTATAGGAATTATAATCTCATTAATCTGTAAGAAAATTTCGGCAATTTCATAGGTAAAGACCTATTATTTATTATTACTTAAGTTTTATTTATTGGTTACTGTAAACTAGTATTACGTTACCTACGCAGTAGGACGCTGATAAATACATTTCGATTCAAATCCGTTAGTAACCTTTTAAGACACCCACAGAAAGAGAGGAGAGGGTGTTATCCCCCCGGCAGTTATAAAAGAATAGGTTTCTAAGTACAAAGAAATTGCTTAGTAAATGTATTCTTTAGTGTGAGTTTCCCGTTATCTTACACGATGCCTGCTGCAGCAATTTTGCATCTAACAGCCTCTTTTCCACAGTGTGAAGCAGTTATTACAGGAATTTAAAATTTTATATTCTAAGTCACTTAAGGACGTCTTTTCTCCAGTTTTTATAGAAATTGCTATTTATTTTGAAGTGGTAAAATTGGTGAATGGAAACGTTGGAAGGGGAAGGCCTAGGCGCACATACCAGGACCAAATTCAGGACGTTCTGAATAAAGGCCAGGTTAAAAGTACCCTAAATCGACGAGCATGTATGAAAGGATTGATGAAAGTACAGGAAGCAAGGGAAGTATGTCAAGATCGTAGCAGGTGGAGGACTGTGGTATCTGCCTACCCCGACGGGAAAGAGGCGTGATGTTATGTATGTATGTAAGAAAAATAATCCCGTGTGGTGCCGGCAAAAAATAGTACCAACCCATACATAGGGTGTCGTAAGAGGCGACTAAGGGTTATAAACTGGAGGACGGGCAGCAGCATCCTCCTTTGTATCTTACTTACTGCGGTCACCTACAACCGCGGTCCATGGTGCCAGCCGTAACGCTAACAAGCGAGGTGACTATGGTACTACCCCTTTACATTTTTCCAGCAAAAGCTTGAATTCTGGAGGGAGCTCCCAGTCCTGTAGTGGACGTTTCAAGGGATGTTATGATGAATAAAATAATTTCTTCAGATATCGTCAAAGAAAATAAATCTGGGCACAAAAGTTGAACCGTACGAGTATACGTATAGGTAATTTTAAAATATTAGCAGTGTTTGTTCTGTGCCTGGGTTTATTTATCTATTGACGTGTATACAACGTGTTAATGGAATAAGCGAAACCCTCATACACCCCAACTGATTTTTATTAGAATAAATCGTTTCCCGTAAAAAAAATCTTAAAAAGAGATTTATTGTTCTAGATATTGTTATTTTAAATTTTCATCATTGTTCTAGTTTCATCGTTGTCCTAGTACGCGCACTCCGTGCACGCCACGCCCACTTCCCTCCCCTCCTCACCGCTCATAACCGCGCGGCGCCGGCCGCCCGCGCGCGTATTCACAGAAATATTTAGAATATAAACGGCAAAAATTTAAATAATAAAAAAAATACCCCTATCAAAAATCCACGAAATTGATTCTACTCTCGATTCTGAACAAACTATTTTCTCAGTTTCCGTTAACACGTTGTATATCAGTGATATATATCAATGATATCTATAGTAGGTGCAGGCTTTGCCTCCTTTGGGATCAGACGACCTTGTGCGAAATGTCCCCAATATTCCATTGCATTCCTATCATAATCCTGTATTAAACACATCTGTTTCAAGTAATCATAATGTCTTTATATTCGCATATACAAACATACATAAATTTACACCCGCAAATGACGGTGTACCGAAAATTGAACGGGCGTGGAAATGAAAAACATAGTTCAACAACGAAACGAAGTTCTAAAAACGGCCACTTTTAACAATTTTTGTATCTGTAACTACAGTAAACTATATTTTTCAGGATTGATAGATTCTAAATAAACTAGGGTACCTTTACTTCAATCTGGAAAGACAGATTTTCAATAATGTTTGTAGTTAGCGAGTAATATTTTTTTGACCGAATGGTGAGGAATGAATTGTGGTCGGCATTGTCTATGTATGGGGTGAACGGTCATCTGATTCAAGCACTGAAATCTCTCTATGGGGATTCCAGCGCTTGCGTCAGAATAAACGGGGCGTACACTGAATGGTTTAGCATTGAAAAAAGTGTAAGGCAGGGATGTGTAGCGTCACCTTGGCTGGTAAAACCTATTCATGGATAATTGTTTGATTGATCTGAAAGAGAGTATGTGTGGACTGAGAATGAATGAGTTACTCATCAAATGTCTTCTCTACGCTGATGACCAAGTTATACTTGCATCATATGCTGACGAGTTACAGGAGATGGTAACAATGATGAATGTGGCTTTTGATAGGAAAGGAATGAAAGTAAATGTAAGCAAGACGAAAGTAATGGTACTTGAAAGAGAAGTGTGTATGACAGAGTGTACTGTAATAATAGGTGGTGAACAAGTCGAACAAGTGAAGGAGTTTTTGTATCTGGGTTCTAAGTATACGAGAGATGGAAAGTGTGAAAGTGATATCGAAAGAAGAGTGAATGCTGGAAACATGGTGAATGGTGCTCTGCATGCTTTTATAAAGAGTCAGAAGGTGTCTCACAAGGCTCGTCTGGCTGTTCATACAGGCGTTTTGGTACCAACACTAATGTACAGCAGTGAAAGCTGGGTATGGCAGAAAAAGCATGAACGTAGAACTAATGCACGTGAACTGACGTAGTGACTAAAATTGAGAAAGGGATGCTGAGATGGTTTGGTCATGTAGAAAGGATGAATGAAAGAAGATTGACGAAAGAGATCTACAAGGCGAGAGTGAATGGAAACGTTCGAAGGGGAAGGCCTCGGCAAACGTACCAGGACCAAATTTAAGACGTTCTGAATAAAAGCCACGTTAAAAGTACCCTAAACCGACGAGCATGTATGAAAGGATTGATGACAGTACAGGAAGCAAGGGAAGTATGTCAAGATCGTAGCAGGTGGATAACTGTGGTCTCTGTCTACCCCGATGGGAACAAGGCGTGATATTATGTGTGTATATTTTTTAAACTGATGGGGGCGCTAGTTGACTGCAGGAAAGCCCTTAATTGTTGTCTGTTTTGACACATGCTTACCTAGAATTACTGTTTGAATCACCGTGTACTGTTAAAAGAGATAAAAAGGAATAAAAAATTTACTTGAGCCGGATTTGACTGTGAGTTTCGGCGTACCGTGCCGGATCTCGATCGAATATTTAAAATATTAACTATTTGCAACCAGAAGGGTCTTAATGACATACAAATATATTTAGTTCAACCATGTATATATTGTATTTACTATATTTTTAAGAAAATACTTGTTCGGAAATTGAGACATTTCAAATCATTCCACTCGACAGTGGGGGAAAATCGCCCGGCTTGTTAGCGACACAGCTGCACGCCATTCTGTATTAATTACAAGCCTTAACTGGTATAGAGTTAAGGTGGCGACAGTACAGAAGAGGCGCTACATTTTTTTTTCACTAGCCTATACTGTCCCACTGCTAGGCAAAGGCCTCCACTTCGGTCCTTCAACTGTCTTAAAATTGAGGCGCAGTTAGAAAACCTTTTATAAATATTGAATGTTATGCTTTGCTTCCTCCTAAAGCTCATACTTGAAATCTAGTAGATATATTATGTACCGTACAAATATGACAATAATCTTTCTTTTCTGTTAGAAAATAAATCTTTTAAACTTTGGGGAAATTGTTTAGTTTTGTTGACTGAACACACCTTTTAGTTTTCGGTACACTGCCTTACCCCTGTATACGATTTTGCATTTGCGACACATAAAAATTGTTTGCGTTGCCACCTCTGCATCCTTTTGTTTGCACCTTAAACGCAACTGCTGTCTACGCCGCGCCGTAGCTGACGTAGCTATATGTCTCCGGGACGTCTACGTAATATTCATGACCATGGCGCTAAGGCTGAGTCCAGTAAGTATCAATTTCAGCTATAATAAGGCACCCACTCATATTGAAAGTTTACCGTTGGATAAATTCAAAACTGTTATTATAAGCAAAAATTATATAATAAAGGTTGTTATAAAATATCAGATTATCTAGAAGAGAAGAATCCGCGGGATTAGGCTGCGGTTCTAACAGGCTAATTCAAAATCCAAATTGACTTATGTTTATTGTATCAACCCTGTACATTCAAACATTTTTAAAAGAGCGCTTGGGTTTTTAATGTCGGTTCTTATTTTCCCACCATGTCACCAATTTGTTTGTGAAGCGATGTAGTTTAGCTGACGTCATTAAGAGATTTTGATATCAAACAATGAATAAACTATTTTGAGTTTGAGTGTATCGTAATTCTACATCTTCAGTAGTTTTTCGTGTTACAGCTAACGTTCAAGTTGGCAACCTAACGGATATTTTAACACTAAGCATGAAAATAATTTACACAAATAATCGGTTTCAGTGGTAGGATAATAGAAGATCCAGAAAAGTATGTTTTACATGGAAACACAATACTAAATACACAATATTACCTTTCAGTCATTTCAAAACTCTAGCTGTTCCTCGAGCACACAAAAATTATCGCAGAAACTCTTTCTATTCATTTATAAAAGCCAACCAGATTCTCAGTTTACAAGCCGCCAATGGCAAAATATAAAATTATATATTGATTGAGGGAAAGATTGAAGATAGAAGAGGTCGAGGAAGACGAAGAACTTCGTGGACGAAAAATATAAGAGACTGGTTGGAGATGGAGAGCACAGAAAATATCGTTCGTATGACAGGAAATAGAGACATATACAGACAAATGGTCACCGACCTCCGGGATGGAGATGACATAAGAAGAAGAATGGCATCAGACTTGACCGACTACTATCAACGTCAGAAGCATAGACCAACAGTAAAGGTGGTTTTCCACGAGTGTTGTGCGAGCGACTTGTGAAGTTGGGAGCTGGGAAAATTCCTACCAATAGAATTGCGCCTTTTTTCTAGCTTGTCAAGTGCACTGTCAAATGGAGCAATCTTATTGGTTGGTGGAATTATCCAGCTCACAGCTTAACTACCTCGCAAAGCACTGGTGAAAAACAACCCTTAAACAGAATTACTTTAACACTAGCGGTCACCCGACATTCTGACCTCTGAAAAAGTTGCTTATTTTCGTGATCGGAAAGAGAGGTCAACTACCACTTAACTACGAACGCTTCATTCTACTATTAAATAATAATATTAAATAACTAATTCATCCCCATTGATTACACGTCTTAAATGGGATATAGTTGTGACTACGCCGTAGCTATCGTAGCTATATGCCTACGGGATGTCTACGTAACATTCATAACCTGTCTTGTCTCTACAACTATTATGGAGGAGATACCTAATTAAGCCCAATCCCATCTGTAGAAGAAGACTGTCCTCGTTTGAGAAAGCTCATCATCATCATCATAACATCATCCCATGAAACATTCACTGCGGGACAAGGAGCTGCCTCCAGCACTCCAGTAAAAACGCGTGGTACTTTGGAAGGAATTTGCCATAGTCTCACGCTTGTAATCATTGTGGCTGGCGACCAAAATTTAAAAATATTTAACCATCGAAACGCAAAGAAGAAGATAACCAAGCCACTAAAGGCTGCGTCTACACTTATGTCAATTTGTGTCAATGTATCTCGAAGGTTTAGGGCTTTTATGCAAAATCCCCTTCCTATTTCTGCTGTAAAGGGTAAGGGAAATTACCGGCCCATGAGACATGCCATCTTAATTCTCAGGGTGGCAACAAGCTTTGCTTTTTGTGTTAAATTCTGTCAGTAATAAGACAGTAAGTGCTATGGGCAGTGGTGACCACTTACAACCAGGTGACCTACCTGGTCGATTGTTCACTTGTAACCATGAACGTAACCGTCCCGTGTGGTGCCGGCAAAGAATAGTACCAACCCATACATACCCGTGGGTGTCGTAAGAGGCGACTAAGGGTTAACTGGAGGATGGGCAGCAGCATCTTCCTTTGTATATTACATCTTACTTACTGCGGTCACCTACAACCGCGGTCCATGGTGCCAGCCGTAACGCTAACAAGCGAGGTGACTATATGGTACTTCCCCTCCACATTTTTCCAGCAAAAGCTAGAATTCTGGAGGGAGCTCCCTGTCCTGTAGTGGACGTTTCATGGGATGTTATGATGATGATGATGATGATGAACCATGGACGAACAACAAGAAGGACTCATCATCCCCTCTTAGAAATCATAACCCGGAAAAGTATAAAACTAAAAGGCGCTAATAAATAGTCCGGGAAGTTATTATGATTTATCGAGTATTCTGCTAAAAAAAAATAAACTTAATTTCAATGTTAGTGTATCTTTACATTGAAACTATGTTGAAATTTTGAATGATTTTTTGTCAGAATACTTGGTAGACCATTATTAATTTCCAGATTATTTGAAAGCGCCATCTAGTTTCGATGAAATGTATGCCTTTCTGGGTTACGTTTTCTAGATTGGGATTGTTGTCTTATTATTATTCGTCCATGTTTGTAAAATGTGTTTGTGATTTAGTTCTCCATTCCGTATCATCGAAGCGTACCTAATTGCTAGTTTCGATGCGAAACTATGCAATCATGTCGTCGCCACCATGAACTAAGGACAAAAGTTAAATACTTGTATGTAGGAAGTTCGTCTTTACGCTGCCGTAACATAAGGGCGAAAGTCATAAGTACAAGAATTTCTGTTGCGATATTTACATCCAAACTAGTGAACATGAAAATTAAAGGTGATATTATTTTTGTTTGCAACGGAAATAGAAATAATTATACAGACAATGATTTCCATGGAATCTATCTCGTATCTATGTGTATGGACTGGCCCGTTGGTGTGAGCCTGCCTTCTCGCCGCCGTGGGCCGCGGGTTCGATACCCGTTCAGAGCAAAAATTTTTGTGATTAACACTACTGTTTGTTGTATGTCTGGGTGTTATTTATCTATGTATGTATGAGTTTCATTTAGGCAATATACTGCATGAATTTGTATTGGTATTGCTCCTGAAGCTCAGTAATTCAATTCTACCCATAAAAAAAGCAACTTTCCCAAGCAAAAAAAAATTTACACGAAAAAAATTTTGTAAAAAAAAGTCGATCACACGACCACTTTAATAAAAAAATACGAGTAAAATTTTTTTTTCTTTGGGAAAGTTGCTTGTTATCATGAGTAGAATCACTGGGCTTCGGTTGCAAAACCAATGAAAATTCACGCTGTAGAATATATTTCCTGTTGTGCCAGATAAGTACCTCAGTCTTACCGTGGGTCTCGTAAAACGCGACTAAAGGATATTAAACTGGAGGTTGAGCATCAGTGTCCAGCTTCCCCCTACAAAACGTACTGTGGTCACCCACCACCGCGGTCCATTAAGTTGCCGAATGTTCCTTTACCTAAATGTCCCTTTCCCAAAATGTCCCTTTCCCATTAAGTCCCTTCTCCAAATAGAAAGATCCAGTGATCATTTAAAAATATGTAATACGCATTGAAACCCTAAAATGATAGACATGTAGACGGGGCTTAAGGTTGTTTGCAAGCAATGAACGTGTTGAGACGGATTTGGTTAATTAAGGTGATTAATTACCGTTTTCGGCACACTGTTCGTGGTTGCGGTGTCGGGTTATAAGGAAACTAATTAGCTTCAATACGTACGTACGTTACGGTACTTTCAAATATCCGAATTTTTGCAGGGCAAAACATTAAATTGAACCTTATTTAAAAAATAAATTCGTCGCAAAGGGAGAAAAATTACATTAACAAATGACAACCTTTTTATGGGAAAGCCAAAATGCTCTCTTTCGATCAATGTTTTTTGAGAAAAGTTGCTCAGTTTATGGTCCAAAATAATGGTCAACTTAATTTGGACCATAAACTAAGCAAATTTTCTCAAATAATCGATCGAGAGAGAAATTTTGGCTTTCCCATATAAAGGTTGTCATTTCATTTTTGTGAGGAAACTAATTAGCTTCAATACGTACGACGTTACGGTACTTTCAAACATCCGAATTTTTGGAGGAAAATGTTACTAAAAAGATTAAATTAAACCTTATTTAAAAAAGAAATATTTCGTAAGGGGAGAAAAATGACATTAACAAAATGACATAACCTCTAAATGGGAAAGCCAAAATTTCCTCAATCGACCAATGTTTTTTGAGAAAATTTGCTCAATTTATGGTCTAAAATAAGTTGACCATTTCAAAAAGTGGACCGAACCTGAGAGTGGACCAGTCGCTCCGGAGGGGAAACCAATAACAATGGTAGAAGAAAGTAGTAGTAGTTAAGAAAAGTTTTGTTATACATGGGGAAAAAAGGATTGATCCTTTTAAGGGGAGATTCCACATCTCTAATATATTGTATAAAAGTTAAAAAAAACATGTTTTCTTAAATAATATAGTTTTGATTTGGGTTATTAAAAGATAGTTTGGTATAAGTCGACCAAAATCCAAAGACTACCAAGTTCCACTTACCTAATTTGCTTGTAAATAATTGGTTTTTCACTTCTCATGCTCTTAAAGTGCCTTTTTGTGCCGGATATAGGCTGCACAAAATCGAATTTTGTGCACTAGGGCAAAAAAGTAATCGCGGTGGAGTACGCCCTGCGCGCGGGCCTACTGCACCCCCCCCCCATGCGTCAACATATTCTTCACTAAAGCAGAACAACTCATTCTTCAGTTACATTTAGAGAGTACTTTTACGTTTTATTTCCTCGCAATCAAAGTGAAAAGCAGAGTTTATAACTCGTCTCTAACTCGCCTTCGGCTCGGGCTGCTAAAAGTCTCGGAAAAATGGTTCGTTTTGTGCACTTGTCGTAAAATCTATGGATGAAAGATGTTTTTTGTTATAACTAATATCCAGTCACTAACCAATATCTCTATCCATTTCAATGAATTACTGTAATGTAATTAGAAGGAAAATCAAATTTCATGATCACACAAAATTAAAATTGGTATTTTAAATAAGATTTTTTTTTTTTATATTTTTACAATACATTTGTGAAGTAGAAAGATCACCTTAGGTACTTTTATTTACACCCTGTGTGATATGTCAGCGAAATTCAAGGAACTTTATTTATTTTTTTGGCTGTATGCACGAAAATAAGCAAAAGCCGAGTCGAGATTCAAATTGGTTGACTGTACAAACTAACTGAAACAAATTTTTGTTCCGGTTCGTTTCAGTATGAAATCCGTATCTAATTAAATTTATACCGTATAGTGCAAAGTAATATTCAAATTACGCATGAATGAAACAAACTCAGTAAGGAAATGTAAAAAGTAGATTAAGTTTTAGTGTAAAAATTTATAGATGAAATCAATATTGTAAAAGTATGTTTTAAACTTTCGCACTTCTTAAACATGTTTATTTTATACCGTGTCTAGAATGGTAATGTCTATACATTAAAATTTACCTTGATTGCCCATTTTCCCTTCTCAACATGTCTTAAAGAATTTTATTTAGATTAATTCATTGCTAGGACATTTTATGCTATGTGTCGCAGTTTTCGACATATTCATGTAAAATAAAAAAAGGAACATTAATTACGTAATTAACACCGCTAGAGGGCCAGATGAATTTGTGTCCCGGGCTTTCTAGACTCGTCTACTCATGAACTATCTACAACCAAACAGGCACATTCTCTGCTTGCTTCGAAATTATTTGGAGCTATCCAACCCAACTAATTTTGTATGCGACGTAAAAATTTTGATTTCGTATTTCGATCTATGTTTCTTTTCTTGGGAAAAGTTGTTCAGTTCCATGGTCCAAGTAACATGCCAAAATTATATTCACTATTTCATTAAGACCCTAATGTATGTTTCAGACTCGTCCCGTCCCGCACAATAAAATTTACGACTATCCCAGCAATAAATTTGCAACGGGACTATATCCGTTCAGAAGACATGCCGGAAGCTCTGGGGTCTGCTCTGTACGCATATGAAACACGATTCGAAGTTATAATGAAAATCAAATCACTTAAAAATATTTTGAAAATATTTACGATACAAGAGGCATTGCTCGCTTGTCACTAGGAGATATATATTTTCCGTCTTATTACAAAAAAGTTAGACATCTGTTGAACACTTGATTTAAAAATTTTTAAAAAATAACTTTGGCTATGTCATTATTTTCTTATGACTTGACTTCTGCGCATCAACTGACATAACTTAGTTATTTTGTGCGATTTTTTTGATCAAGTGTTCAACAGATGTCTAACTTTTTTGTAGTAAGACCCTTTATGTTTTCAAATGATAGTTTCAGACTAGTTTGCACTTTAAACCACAGACAGACAGACTTTGCACAAAAGCCCTACCCCCACCAAAATATCCTCGTCTTCATATATTTATGAATGAACCAAACCAACACCTAAAGTGCAAATAAGCAACCAAAAGTGGAATTGAAAATCATAAAATTGTGCCATATTCTTACATCTGTTATCAGTGTAACGTACTCGTATCTGTTTTTTTTGTTTTTTTTTTCTTGATTAACGATGAAAGTACTAAAGGTCTAATTCACCAGGTACACATCGTGTACCTCCGCCAGTCCTTTTGAATTATGTTTTCTAAACGTAGGGTAAGTAAATGGTTTCGCTCCGGAATACCTTTGGCTACCCAAATAGCCCGGATAAAAGAACGCGGTTAGGGTATAGGCCTAAAAAGGGTTAAAATATGGGCTCACGTTTTCACCTGTAATTAGGAAGATAAACATAATAAACTTCTGTAGGTCGCATAAGTATTTTCATTAATATAAGTTTTATTGAGCGTGATAGATTATAATACCTGAAAATATGTCTTAAAATATTGCTAAATGGCTAAATTGTATTTCAGAGATAATAGATAGTTAGGAGTAATAAATTTTATTGTAATAGTATTGATTTCATCACTTTCCTAACGGAAGTTGTAGAATGTAATTAACTAAAGTATTGTATTAAGTAAAATCATAAAAATGACATGTGTTGCAAGGTTTATAATGTGTTCAAAATATTGTATTAATATTGTTGTCGATTAATCTAGTAAAATATATTAAATCGTATGTAAAAGTAGTAATTTTGATGCTGTTCAATGTAGCTCATTGGCTAATGTAACTAGAATGATTGGTATTGGTTAATATGTGGCTAATATCAGTCACCTCGTTCCTGATTGGACAATTGTATTGCTCACTACCTGTACAAACTTCATTTCATATTGTATGATAAAAAGCTCCCTCAGAGCATTAAATCTCTCTTATCTTAGTGTCGGCGAAACTGGAAGTATCCCTAGTCCTGAGTTAAGTAATTTTCTTTAATATTTAACATATATTCTAATAGAAGTAAATCTCATTGTAAACGTGTTATTTTCTCGTTTTTAAATGTAGATAACTGTATTTTCAACTCTCCTTGGATTAATAACTGTTTTACTGCTGTTTCTTTGAATAATCAAGTACATTTATAACTACCATTTATTTCGTTTATCATTTGTTCTAAAATTCCCTTCCTATGTAGCTATAATCCACGAAAAGGCGTGGTTAATTTAGGTAGGTAGTACAAGACAGCTTGGCTGTATCCTCGTATTTTAGAGCACAATAGGTAAATAACTGAAGACCTAGTATTTCTTTAATAGAAAACTCATATTAAAAAGCTTTTATTTGTAACTGCACATGTCTCTATCCTTAAAATTCTAACATCAGAAGTGCGATCCTACCCAGCTCTGCAGTTAAAATATTTTTCTGTAAACAATTCCAGGATGGATGCGGCTGCCTAGCGACCTCTTCAAAGCGATCAACGATGCTGCGCCTGATGTCCGGCCAGGGGAAAGATGATCCAACTACAAGCAACTGCTGCGCCGAGTAACTACTGGTCCACCAACATCGAGGCACATCAGAAAATCATTTGGAGCAGCATCGTTATTGTTGCTAAGACACACAGAAAAAAAAGATATCTTGAACCAAATAATATTATTTAAGTTAAAATCTTTTGGGTTTTCGATATAAGGAAACTCGAAAACGTCTTAGATTGAGAAATAAAAGGTTTTGTCGTATAGTTCTCCGACCAAGAACAAAATTTCTTATATCAATTTTCAACTGTCATCTTATTGTAAAAACTAAAAGCTATCACAACAAAAACCAAACTTACTTGAGTGAAGCATCTATCACACCAAGAATGAAACTAATTTAAATAAAAACTTTAAAGCTCTTTTTTCAAAACGCTAAATGTGTCACCCTAAGAGCGAAACTAATTTTGTTGAAAAATTTAAAGCTCTTCAAAAATAAAAACTAAAATAAAAGGCTCTTTTAAAAAAAAAGCACATTTTTATCTCTCGTTTTTTTCTTTTTATTTCTCTTCTTCTGCTCTCTGCCAGCATTTTTGATATTAGACCTTTTTATTTTTCAACTATTCTTCTTTCTACTTTTGTTTCCATTTCTATTAATTATTAATGATATCATTAACTATCATATCATTATATCATATCAACTATTATAATTTACCAAAAGTCCTGGGGGTGGCTGGATTCGAACCCGCGTCCATCGGTATCGTAGTCCTTCGCTCTGACCATTAGACCACAGGCTTGATTAGCAAAGTAATCGAAATTTTGATACTGTTCCGTCTTTGACACAGTATCTTGTACCCAGCAACAATAATTTGACTTAATATCGCCTTAACTCTTCATTGCATATCTAACTAGGTCTTGAGCAAAACAACAACCATCTTATACTAAGCATAATGTTATTTGCTTTAATATAGTCTTAACTCTTCATTGCTTACCTAACAATTTCTTGAGCGAAACAGCAACTATCTTATACCAAGCAACATATTATTTGCATCAATATTGTCCTAAATCTTCATCTAATATTTTTCATAATTCTTAGGCGAAACGATTTATGTTTTCAATCGATGAATATTTTACTTGCTTTAAAAATTTTTCATTGTTGATGTAAAAAATAAATGGTTTTAATTCAAAACATCAATTTCAAACCTAGTAATAGAACTCTTATTCGAAGAAATTCTCTCTTGAATTTTAAGATTTCGGCATTTTTAATACGTTAGAGTGATCATTTTACTCTAAGAGATTTAACTTTATAATCAAGCAATATCAGTTGAGACATATTGCGTTCTTGTTTTAAGAGATCATTTTTTTCTGTGCAGGTAAGGCCCCAACAGGGCCTGCTTAACTTTTAAAAACCTGAAAATTTAAAACTGAATTTATATCTAGAAGTAAGAAATACTTCGTGTACCTAAAATGTCTGATTCAAAACAATATTCAGCGTTCCTACCTAACATTTTTGGAAGCTCAAATAGCTAAAAGTGGTCTTTCAAATATCAAATGTATTTAAACCGTCATTTAAAAGTAAATTAAATAAAACAAAATTTTAACTGTGACGATTTACAAAGTTTACTAGTCACCCTTTTTTTTACGACCTACATGTAACCTGTTTGATCTAGTTAAAAACTTGTGAAGAAACCGAATTCTATTCGGTTAATTTAGTGTACCTACATAAAATCTTTGTTTTCTATCTTTCATCACCTTATCGTGGATGTTGTAATGTAAGATCAATGACCTAACTTCTACAAAAGCTGGACTATACATGTCTACTTACGTTTCTTTAAATGTTGTTTGTCTGGTTCCTTAACTCAGATATGGTTTTGTAGATAACTAAATTCTCTCTCCAACATTCAAAATTTGGGCTACAAGACATCGGTCATAGTGGCATGCCCTGTATTTGCATTTCATTTTTGTTTAAAAGTAACGTAAGAAACGAATAAAACTCGGTCAATTTATGCAATAAATACACATATATTCAATAATGAATGTGTTCGACACTAAAAGTTCACACAATATTTCCTCGCACTACCTTCTAGTCATTTTGCGACAACTATATTTGTCTTTTCACAATAAGCCTAAAGGCTTAGCAATTGCAACACTGTATTTTGCTCAGTTTGACCGACTTATGAATTTAAATCAATTTTTTTATATTAACTTTGTGCATCCAAAAAAATTTTGAAGTTTACTTCTTTATTGAGGAATACTTAAAAATATACATACCGTCGTTCAATAAATCTAAACAACCGTGCGGCCTTAAAAGTGTGAGTCTGACTCGCGTACTAAGGGTTCCATACCTGTCCAGGACCACTACAGCAGCTGTAGTAAGGCTGTCCCGTCTCTAATGTAAATGTACTTTAAATAAATGATAGCCTACTTGAAATTGGTTAAATTTGGTTGTGAGAATACTTGCAATATTTGATGAATATTCGATTTTTATGCTGCTAGTTTTTCTTGCCTTTCATGATTTTGGATCAATGGAAAATACCCCATAGGTTTTAGTTTGGTTCATAAATGTATGTATTATGTATGTACATAATTTGTGGCCGTACATTTTGATTGTGTTGACGACGTGAAACTAAAAAAAATCACATCTCTATATCCGTGAAAACAATGATTGACAGACTGAGGACAAAGAGATCCTTTATGGGTTCAGTTTATTTTCCTTTTGAATTACGGAACCCTAAAATATAACCACTGTTTTTGTTGAACTTTTTTTTAAGTACTACCTACTTTTGAGAATTTTTTTTTTCCTTTTATTTCGTTGTTACGATAAACAGCGAACTGGTGCCGATTTTTGCAAATACCTACCCAACTCGAAAATAATAAATTATTTGTAGTTTTGATGATACTGCTCATCTAAAGGACTTATGATCATGCCAATTAATTTATACTAAACAATCCTGGCTAATGATTGATATTACAAACAACAAGAATACGTTTTAACGTCAAATTGTTAAAATATATTTATAATTCTGCCTTCAATATACCTACATCAAGATCCTTAAACCAAGTAACGTTTATCTAGTATTTTTTGTAAACTATTTCGATTGCAAAGGTAAAACTCTCATTGTGATGAACACTGAAATGTGTTAGGTACAGTATATGAAGTAAGAAAATGCTAACATTATAGTAAGAGGCAAACTGACCTAAGTATAAAAATTCAGTGTTATGGAGGATTTACAAAATAATGACATTATAATGAAAACATACATTATTTGCCGGAAGATGTTATTACTCCTATTAAGAGAATATTAAGAGGCTTAACAGGTGTTTTTTTTTTGACATGGACATGAAATAACCAATTGGAATATTATATTGTGTAGTGAATAAAAAGCGTTTTGAGCCTTTTTGATTGTGTTGATGTCATATATTTTAGTGGGTACTTTAATAAATTGCATGTTCAGCAATATATCTTTTTAAATACATTAAAATTACGAGTAAGTTTTTAATAATAATAATAATAGTAAATTAATTAATTTCTCTCGGAAATATCAATAAACATACATTAGTTTACATGCAATTTTAAAAGCAAACACTAATTACGCTAGCAAGAAATTTAGCTTGTGAAGAGACTGGAGCCTTTACTAGGTTCTGCATCTGTAACTTAAGTGTCCAGGACCTGAATATAATGGTAAATTATAATGGAAAGTGTAAATGAAATTAAATTCCTAGGGGTAACACTTGGGTTGGAGATCACATATTGATAATATCTTTCTTACCACATATTGATAATATCGGTCTTTGCCGTAATGGTCGGACGGTAAACAGTGTTTACTAACCTCTGCTCAGAAAAAAATCATATAAATAGTAATCTTGTTCCAATTGGTGTGAATAACAATTCAAAACCTTCAGTGATCCTTAAATACAAGTGGCATCCAAACATTTTATCAAAATCAGTGCTTTAAACCTAAAATAAATTGCCGGTTTTTGAAATTATTCATAAAGTGCTTCATCACGAGTGCGCGCAGTGTACACAGGATTCACACGGTTAACCTCACGGCGGACGTTCTATTATCGCGTGAGGCAGCAGACCGGTGACGTTGAGCGCAACCGATTCTCACGTCATAGACTATACGTTCACAGACTGTTCACTTTTTCGAAGCATCTGTTTTTCCTCTCAGAGACTAGACTCACTGTTTTATTTGTCATATTTAGGTAATTTAAAAATGAAATGTGAAGGATGTCGCAGTGAAGTTATACTGTACTTTAAATGTTCTGTGCCGGTGTGTGGGGAATGTTTTTGCAGTGAGTGTGCAGGAAACCCAGCACTCTCGGCTAAGGACAAAAAAGCTTGGATGTGTCCTGCATGTAGCGCACAGTACAAAAGAACATCTGATTCCACTCCGACTAAAAGTGCGTATGAACCACAGAATGCTGTTACTTTTCGCCCACACAATAAACCCTCCGGTATTGCTCCAACGACAGCCACTCCTACTTTAGTAACTCCCTCTATCGCCCCCGCAACAAAAACTACCACCACTACTACCACCTCTACCAACACCACCACGGCATCTTTAACAGCAATGGTAACCTCAACTGCAACAACGGCAACGATAACTGCAACAAGCACCAGTCCTGAAGAAACTTCCCAAGCGGGGTCGAACAAAGACATTTCCAACAAAATGTTACTATCAGAGATCCGAAGCTTAAGATCCGAACTATCTGATTTAAATAACCAGGTGTTATCTTTGTCTACCACCCTTAATGATTACCTGACGAAAACAGACAACGCATGTCTAGAGATTGCATATCTGAAATCCTCCGTACTACAGCTGGAGAATAAGCTGGCTCAAAATGAGCAATATAGCATGACAAATGAAATTGAGATTATTGGCATACCGGAATGCGAACACGAAAATTTAGTTCACATCGCAATGACCACTGCGCAAAAGATAGGTACAGAATTAAACGAAAGCGATATTGATTTTGTGACTCGCGTTGGACCAAAACGGAGTTCCTCTTCGAAGCCTCGCCCTGTGATCCTTAAATTAGTTCGAAGACTGAAACGAGAACAACTTATAAAATCAGCCAGAGTTCGCCGCCACCTAACCTCGGAGGGCATCGTCGACGGGCCTCCCTCAAAAATTTATCTCAACGAACGCCTAACGAAAACAAATAGAATTTTGTTTCGTGAAGCAAGGCTCCGCGCTTCTAACTATAAATTTCGCTACTGCTGGATCCGTAATGGAACCATCTATTTGCGCAAAGCAGATGGACATTCTGCCATTCGCATTGATAGCACAGAAATACTCGACCATAAAGTTGGACCCCCACGAAACCCAGAAACCCCGTAATCAGAAAACATGTAAAATTACCGAGTATTTATATCGGGTTTTTCTTCTGTATTTTACAATAGTTTGTCCTCACCTTGATGTATCTAGAATGTTTTGTTACAAACGCCTACCTTTTTATCCCCTCCCCTCCCTTCCACCCACAATGTTTCCATATATTCCAAACTTGCAACTACACACTACACATACACAGATAACCGTTTCGTATTTTTACATAATTCTAAACGTCACTCCCTCTTTGCCGACCACGTTCCACATAGGCTGCTTCTACTGCTGTTCTAAAAACACAATATTAGATTTTGCATCGCTCTCGATTTTCTTCAACATTGATCATCAAATATCCATAAAATTTTACAATAAATGGCTACTCTATCGGAAGACATAGATGATATTTTATCGATAAACTGTCATTCAATTGAGAGCATAGATTCTGTAAAAACCTTTCTTAAACCGAATTTTAATTTTAATGTACTAACACTGAACATTAGAAGCATTCAACGTAACTTCGATAATCTGGCTATAACCCTAGGACGTACTGCAGTAATGTTTGATGTCATTATACTGACCGAATGTTGGCTTAGTCAAGATTCTATAATTCCACAAATTGCAGGGTACGTCTCATACCGCACATTCAATTTTGTTAACAAGAGTGATGGTGTAACTGCATACGTCAGAGACATCTGGGACGCAAATGTTGAAGAATCTGCTTGTGAGGATTGCAACTGTCTGGAAATACACTTGAGTTCAAACATTTTGCTGCTGGGAATTTATAGATCTCCTTCGTTTGTAAATACGAATAGGTTTCTTACATCTCTTGACAAAATTCTCAAAAACTATAAAGCTAAACCTTTAATTATTTCGGCCGGTGACTTAAATTTGGATTTGCGAAATGATTGCGCGGACATTCGTTGTCACGACTACCTTTGTTTGTTGACCGAACATGAGCTCTTACCCGCAATCACAGAGCCAACTAGGGAGAAGGCTTGCCTAGACCATATCTTCATTAAAACACTCTCAACTTCAGTCATTGGCATAACTTGCAAGTCAACTATCACTGATCACAATATATGTATAATAGGATGTGACCTGAAACACAATTGTCAACGACAGAGCCGAATCAAGTGTAAAGTTGACATTGCTTCCGTGGCAGCGGAGCTTGAAGGGGCGGATTTTTCGAAGGTTTTGAATGCGTCTAACGTAAACACTGCAGTTGATGAGCTCGATAATTTATTACGGATGACTGTTAAGAAGCATTCAAAATCCATTAAGATCAGCCGCTCTAAGCATACTCTCAAGCCGTGGATTACACCAGGGATACTTAAATGTCAGAAACATCGTGATCAATTGCATCTTCAAGCTAGGAAACATCCAAATAACTTAATTTTTCAAACCACCTATACCAGATACCGGAACTTCCTCAATGGTCTTATCATAAGGTTAAGAACGGAGTTTGAAAGCCAGCTACTGTTTACTAATAAAGACAACACTAAGTCCCTCTGGTCCTCTGTTTTAGAAATCTGTAATCTTAAAACCAACCGTCGTGCTGCCAGTGAACTTACTAAATTATGCACTAGTGAGACTGAGTCCTTAAACCATTGTAACAACTTCTTTTCTAAAGTCGGTAAAAATCTAGCGGAAGAGACTTTAGCAGCATTGAACACGACTGAGTCTTCGCTTGCGTTGAACTGCACTGCTGAAAACCGTAACATAAACTCTTTGTTTTTATACCCGACAGACGTTGCAGAGCTGTCAGGCTTGATAAAAGATCTGAAAAACAATAGTGCTCCAGGGATCGATGGTTATACTCCAATGCTAATCAAGGAGATTGCCGATACGATTCTTCCCTCTCTTGTTCACATTTGCAATCTAAGCCTTGAGTCTGGCACCTTCCCTGAGAACTGGAAGTCTGCGGTCGTCTCACCGATATTTAAATCAGGAGACAAAAATAGCCCTAATAGTTACAGACCAATATCACTTCTTAATATTACTTCCAAACTGTTGGAAAAATTGGTCAACAGACGCTTAGTCACTTTCTTAGAGAAGTCTAACATACTCTCAAATAAGCAATTCGGTTTTCGACGTGGTAAGTCAACGGAAGAGGCTGTTGTTCTCCTAGTGGAAACCATTTCTAAAGCGTTAGACAATAACGAATGTTGCCTTGGGGTTTTTCTCGATCTTGCAAAGGCTTTTGACACGGTCTCGGTTCCAATCCTATTGCAAAAGCTGCACCACATTGGAGTAAGAGGTGTTGCCCTAAGTTGGTTTACGAGTTATCTTACCAATCGTCGTCAATGCATTAGAGTTGGAGCCGTGACCAGTGATCAACTTCCAGTAGCATACGGAGTGCCTCAAGGCAGCATTCTCGGCCCCACCTTATTCATAGTTTATATGAATGACATTTTTAACCTGCACCTACCCAATGCTGAACTCATATGTTATGCCGACGACACGGTGGTATTATTCAGGGATAATGACTGGGAAAATGTGTATGGTTCCGCGGAACGAGGAATGGCTAAGGTGGCCAAATGGCTCCAAAACAATATACTTACGCTTAACTCCGCTAAGACGAAATTTTTAACGTTCCACAAAACCAGAGCTTCTTGTCCCCCATCAAATCCTAAAATGAAAGTACACACTTGCGCCGAATTTAACTCGCAGACCTCATTTCAACCAGGCTCCACGGCTTGTTACTGCGGCTATATTTGTAGAACTGACAACATTAAGTATCTTGGCGTCACGGTAGACGATAAGTTATCTTTCAAAGCCCATATTAACATCCTTGCTGGTCGTACTAGAAAGATAATTTACATAATAAAAGCTCTGCGTAACTCTGCGCGCCGTGATGTCCTACTCTTAGTCTACACCGCGTTGTGCGAATCAATTTTACGCTATTGCATCCTGGCCTGGGGTGGTGCAGCTAAAACAAATCTGCTAGTTCTTGAGAGAAGCCAAAGAGCTGTACTTAAAGTTATGCTTCGTAAACCAAGGACCTTTTCGACAGACGACTTATATACAGAAACTGAAGTCCTTCGGGTGAGGCAACTGTTCATGTTGCAGGCCTCTGCTTTTGTTCATAAACTTGCCCTCAATTCCTTCGAGTACAAGGACCGCATCAGTCGACGCATCTACAATTTTCCTCTTCCAGTTACTCGGACACAGTTTGCTAGAAGACTTCCACCGCATGTGCATATTTTTGTATATAATAAGATCTGTCGTTGCCTTACCTCCGTCAAATCGCTTTCTGTAATACTTTTTAAAAAATCTGTAAAAACTTGGCTTATGTGTCTTAACTATGAGCAGACTGAGGAATTACTTAAAGTATTACTCTAAACTTACTCTTTCACACACACCGACATAATCACACACCACATATGCACACAGTCAGTGCCCCCCTTCTTGCTCATCACCCCCTCCCCTTCTAACCTCATCTCATCATTCCCTCCAATCCTCATCCAAACTCACCCCCTCGTTGTCTCAATAGTTTTATTTCATTCTCTTTTTGCATGTTTCAAATTATATGTTGTACCTAATTAGCTTAAAACTATTTTAACCTGATGACCATATCCTGTTAACTGTTTACTGTATTGCGGCTGCTGCGATACAAGCCCCGAGCTTAGTGCAGGAGTCCATGTGTAATGTACTTGTTCTTTGTGGTTTTTTCAATAAATGCTTCTTATCTATCTTATCTCATATAAATACAAAAATAAGTAAGTATGTGTTAAAACAATCACAAAACCAGCATCTCGAAAAACTGTACTTTGTGCATATAATGCGTATGTGGTTTCCAATTTTAGATATGGTATATTGCACTGGGGAAACGTGGCAAAGGTTCATATTTTACTATTATTTAGAACACAAAAAAATGTGTAAGAGCCATGTGTGGCATAGGACAAAGAAAAAGTTGTGTTCCCCATTTTAAAAAGCCAAATTAGAAAAAAATGCTAGTTATAAGCTCTAACAACACCACTTGTGGTAAATTGCATCGTTCTGTTGACATACTATATTTGTCACCTTATTATGTACAAAAAAAAAACTCTGTTGAACTGGCAGAGACTAGGCATCCGTAAGGCAGAAGTAAGACCACCCTAAGCACCCGAACTTGTTATTCTATAGTAACTCTGTAATGGCACAGAATTAATAATAGTACTACATACAGAACGGAAGCTCTCCGCCTCCCACCAATCGGAGTACCTCAAGTGCGCGTGCATCACCCCGCGGGGCCCTGCGCGATATCTCGTCCTATTTCTCGTCCTGTTGCCACGCGATATGCAACGCTTGCAAAAGTTGAAAAAATGGTGCGTGGTTGTGCAGTTTACGGTTGTCTTTCGACTCTCCAAGACAAAGTAAAATTTGGAATAAAGTTAAACAATAATAAGAAGCAATTATTATGGAATAAACACCATAAGGTAGACACAGATGTTTTCTTTCCTTCAAACATTTCTTTCATTGATAGATTTAATAGAGCATTTTTTGGGTTAAATGAAAAAAATAAAGCTTTGAATAGTATGTATTTATTTATTCCTTTCCACATTAAAGCAATAATATAACAGCATTTTTTTTCATTTTCTGGAATAAAGTTTGGCAGATTTTTTTGCAGTGATGAGAAGAGCAGATTCGCCATTTTCGCGATAGTCACCCTGGTGTACCGGCGGGGCGGCGGCCAGCCAGCCGTCAAAGATGCAGTTTAGTGAAAAAAATGATTGTTTTTAGAGTTTGTGAGATTATTTCAACGTGTGTTTGTTTGTTTTAATTGAAATTCGATTACTAAATACAACAAAGTGAGGTGACGAGTGATAGTAAAGTTATAATTCGTTTGTGAATTGTGTAAGTCGCTTTATAGTCGAACGAAAAATGTGCAACTCGAAACTGTAATAAAAGTATAATGCTAATGTTCTGTTATCTACGTTTTCTAGGGTAGGTAAGTGTTTTCTAGATACCACCAACCCTACACTCACACGTCTTTAACCCACCCATACATTTGCGCGTGTAAAAATGACAGCTGTCACTTTTGAGCCCGATTGTATGGAGCTTCCGAGGTGTGGTAATGGTATGGCTCGAAGACTGTATAATACGATAAAGGATCTACCATTGCACCAATTCAGAACAAATTTACATGCTTTGCTTACTGATAGATGTTACTATAATTTTAATGCCTTTTTAATTGATGATGACGTTAATAGTACAATTTTGTGACTGTTATTTAATACTTTCTGTTCGGACATTGTAACTTAGATTTGATATTTAATAACTTTGTGACATACCTAATCTAATTGGAACACTGTTGTATGTATATTGCATGCTGACACAGTAAGATACAGTGAATATATAAATTTAAACACCTTATATGTACCTGTTTCTGACAATAAATGAACTATGAATTGTGACCGCTTTAGCAAAAAGTACAAATTGATACTATTTTAAACTATTGAGGTGGTTAGTTTATAATGTGTACATTTAGAGGTCAATAGAAATGTATTGTTCGTTCATACTCTTTAGTGCACAAAATATTTACAGTAAAATCATAACTTAACGACACACACAAAGGCGGAAATCATATCTAATGAAATTTCTTTTGTGGAAATGTTTCAATATATTGTTTAATCTTTGTCATGTTGCAAAATTTTGTTTGATAAAATTTTTCTTTTTATTGCGAATATCAATTTATTTTTTGTTAGGATTAAGATTCAGATTGGCCGAACGGATAGTGGAAAAATACTGTGACGAATGAAATAGACAAAAACGTTGTTGTGTTATATGCATTTGTTATAAATTGTTGACGTTGTTTCATGTACTGGAGATACGCTGGTCGGCCTTATACATGGTGTCGATCGATCTCACTGGCAGCGGGTGAATGTGACCGACATGTCTATGTATCTGGTAATTCATTCTTTATAAAGGGTAACCGCTGGTCGGCCAAACACTTGATGTCAGTTATCTCACAAGCAGCGGGTAAATGTGACTGGCATGCCTAGGTGTCTGGCATTACCCATCAAATCTAGAAATTTATTTTGTGAAAGCAAGTTCTGCTAGGTAAGATACTTGGTGCCAATTATTTCGGTTGGTGAATATGGTTGGCATGTCTATGTATCTGGCATTAACCGTTTTAACTAAGCCCATATCTCAGGGCTAAAATGTAGCAATCAGCTTTTAAACAAAATCTTTAAGAATGTTGTACAGGTTTCATCATTATTATTTCAATGTAAGCAGGAGTTTTAAAATAAAACTTGGCCGTTAATTTATTGTGTCTGTGTTAAATTGTTTTTTGTATAATTATCACTATTTAATTTAGTAAAGTATTTCTAAAGTTATAGATATGTGTACCTACTAGATATTTGTCCTGATAGTACTTCGGGGACGAAGTACTGTCAGTATGGCCGTGATAGATTATAATACCTGAAAATATGTCTTAAAATATTGCTAAATGGCTAAATTGTATTTCAGAGATAATAGATAGTTAGGAGTAATAAATTTTATTGTAATAGTATTGATTTCATCTCTTTCCTAACGGAAGTTGTAGAATGTAATTAACTAAAGTATTGTATTAAGTAAAATCATAAAAATGACATGTGTTGCAAGGTTTATAATGTGTTCAAAATATTGTATTAATATTGTTGTCGATTAATCTAGTAAAATATATTAAATCGTATGTAAAAGTAGTAATTTTGATGCTGTTCAATGTAGCTCATTGGCTAATGTAACTAGAATGATTGGTATTGGTTAATATGTGGCTAATATCAGTCACCTCGTTCCTGATTGGACAATTGTATTGCTCACTACCTGTACAAACTTCATTTCATATTGTATGATAAAAAGCTCCCTCAGAGCATTAAATCTCTCTTATCTTAGTGTCGGCGAAACTGGAAGTATCCCTAGTCCTGAGTTAAGTAATTTTCTTTAATATTTAACATATATTCTAATAGAAGTAAATCTCATTGTAAACGTGTTATTTTCTCGTTTTTAAATGTAGATAACTGTATTTTCAACTCTCCTTGGATTAATAACTGTTTTACTGCTATTTCTTTGAATAATCAAGTACATTTATAACTACCATTTATTTCGTTTATCATTTGTTCTAAAATTCCCTTCCTATGTAGCTATAATCCACGAAAAGGCGTGGTTAATTTAGGTAGGTAGTACAAGACAGCTTGGCTGTATCCTCGTATTTTAGAGCACAATAGGTAAATAACTGAAGACCTAGTATTTCTTTAATAGAAAACTCATATTAAAAAGCTTTTATTTGTAACTGCACATGTCTCTATCCTTAAAATTCTAACAAGCGTAATCCATTCCATTCGCAATTTTTTTCTATCTTTTATGCTAACTACAACAATTTCTATTATGTTTTTGGTAAGTGTCTGCAAACCTCTTGGATAGTTGCTCCATCTACGAAACTGAACAATTTTCCCTAAGGAACATATATCTAAATATGAAAAAACTTAGACCTTACAAAATACGCTTTCAACTGAAGCAGTTTCTGTTCAACGTTGATTTTTTTTTTGTATTGCGACCACAGAGCTCTGAAGTCCATGCGTATTACTCTGCATCTAGAGACGAATTCTTTATTTGATCCGCACCCACACTACTAGCGTCATTTGAGTGCGATCTACATAGTACCATTATTGCGAGAGAGTAAGATGCAAAAAACCAGTGCCAGCGTCTCAATGGCAACGAATGTGTTTATGATGTGCATTCAAAATAAGCGCTTACATAAATTGGATAGTAACTTCACTTCTATGGGAAGGTGCGCGCGCAGGCGGAGTGGCCCTATCGTTGTTCTGTGATGGCGACCTATGTTTCAGGAAATTTGTTTAGTTTCAGAGCAACCACCAGTAAGGTTTGCAGACATAAACCAAGAACCCTCTATTACAAGGTTTTGATAACTTTTTCTACTATAAACGCAAGCTGAGATTTGCCTTTTTCTTACACTATTAGGCTGTTTGCGTATGCACTTTTCACAGGCGTTC
This sequence comes from Athrips mouffetella, assembly GCA_947532105.1. NCBI lineage: Eukaryota > Metazoa > Arthropoda > Insecta > Lepidoptera > Gelechiidae > Athrips > Athrips mouffetella. Next base: position 30,241,916 of record OX383960.1, on the reverse strand, counting down.
ACTATTGCAAGGTGATTAAAGGTGGTTTCCCACCAGAGCTGTGTTATCTTGTGAGTTGGGAAAATCCTAACCAATAGGATTGCTCCATTTTCAAACGCAGCTCATGGCTAGGAAGTTTGGCAATCCAAGTTTCTGTTTATATGTTTCTGCTCATCATCATATCGTGTGAGGTGCAAGGTCGACGACCGACCTCACTAACCCTGGTGTCAGGGTTGTTGAGACGCCAAAGGCCTCTAACATGGCTCATTAACGACAACATCAGTAGATAGTATTTGGGACGGGCTTAACGTGCCTTACGAAGCACAAAATCATCTACCTTTTCGGACAATCAGATGATTCATCCTGCAATGTCCTTACCAAAGGTGGGAGGTCGCACAAAGAAAGAGATTTTCGTGTGGCAGTGTTCCCACCGGGAATCGAACCCAGAACCTTCGAAATGAGAGCCGAGTCCTCTAACCACTAGACCACAGAGGCTGTTGCCTGCTTACGGGTAGCTACCTAGCACAAAGACCACCTAACAGCACAGCTCTGGTGGAAAACCACCTTTAATCAGAACGCCTGAGAAAAGTGTATACGCAAACAGCTTAATAGTGTAAGAAAAAGGCAAATAATTTTCTCAGCTAGCGTTTGTAGTATAGAAAATAGTTAGAAAAACAATGAATCGTTAGTCAAAAAACTTCAAAAGTTTTTTAAAGTTAATAATAGGTCTTTACCTATGAAATTGCCGTTTTTTATAGCGAATTTTAAGTAAGTAAACTCAATTTTCAGTATTAACATTTTTGCATTTTTTTTAGAAACTAAGTATCCGACTTTTTTATTTTTTAAGCATGATTGGGAAGACATTAAGCTAACAGAAGCTTAAATTTAATTTTCGAAAAATATTATCTGTAAAAAAGTATAACAAATCTAATGATGAAATGGGATGACATTTAAGACGATCATTTTGCGAACCTTTTGTTTTGTATATCAAACTAAAAATAAAAACTTTATTTTGTGCGTAAATTGATAACCTTGAAGTCAACTTTCGAATAATATTAGACAAATGAAAAAAATAGCTTCAGAATTTTATTATAGGAATAATGAACTCATTAATCTGTAAGATAATTTCGGCTATTTCATTGGTGCTTATCACAAAGATTCTAAAAAATAACATTATTAAGCTAAGTAATTATTAGCCAAAGAAAGTTTATCAAACATTTGTGTTATCGGCTCAAATTACCGTATAAATCTGAAAGGTACCATGACTTATGTAGAAAATTCCATATTTTGCCTCTTGAAACTCGGCGAAACATCGCCGATATCTTGCTTATATTAAAGCTAACCTGTAATACCATTGATTGTCCGCAATTGCTGGAAAGACTCGGGTTTGTCGCCCCCAACCGGTGCCGTCACTCGCCAGCGTTAGCCCTCCCGCAAGCCTCTACCAACTACAGGCAAAACAGTTTTTTGTATCGAGCAAGCAGCAACTTTAATAAAAAAGCAGATGATCTAGGTCTAGATCTTTTTGGCACTAGTATTACCACAGCTAGGCGCCTAATGAGCAGTGAGTTCTTCTTTTAGCGAGATGTATCGGTTTGGAACCTTTTTTCCTTCAATACCTATTAGTATTATTTTGTATATTGCTCCTAATAATTTCTTTCTCGTAGTCTACCTGGTTTGAAAACTACTGTGTGTTACCTTTAATTTAGAGTTTCTGGCTTTTTAATATTGTTTATAGTAACTCTACTTGTGAAAACCTGTTATTAGTTACCTGTATATGTGTAAGTTTTTTAGTAAGTATTAGAAACTGATGGTTTTCCTACAAATAAATAAATAAAAAATAAATAAATAAAAGTTATTTGTTTGTATACTATTAAATAGTCCGTAAGTAGTACTCGTAATAAATTTTGTTCCAACTAAATGAAAATGAAATCATGAAATGATATTAAGACAGTGGCCAACTTATAGTTAAAAAAAAAAGAAAAATCCTCTATCATGTTTGTGTTTTTGCCACGTCCCGAAAAATGTTTCACGGAGAAATTTATTATTAATTAATTCAATTTATTTTTAATTTACTTTAAACCGACTCTTAAAGTAGGCGGGGCTGCAGTGGTTTCTTGCGTTTCTTTTGCGCTGCCACTGCTCGTTCCGAAACGGTACTAGACTGGCTCTTTTTGTACCTATTCTGCTCGTTTTGACATATAATAACGTATTGTGTTAAGAATCCTCATTGAGTGACTTAAATAAAAATCGAGAATGAATTTCGTGAAGCGTTCGTACTTATTCATCAACCGATTAGAAACAGTCAACAAGGTATTTGTTTTCAAACAATATCGCCATCAATCATATCTCAGTCGTTTCATTGTCCCTTTTGTTGGATTGTGTCATGGACGGGTCCCGGCGAAGGGATTTTGTGAAACATTTATCATTTTTATCCTTTTACGTAGGTATTTAGGTATTTTCAAAAGCAACGTAAGCGACATTTAACACTTCGTTTAGGATTCCGTACCTAACGTAAATTGACTAAAAAAAACCGGTCAAGTGCGAGTCGGACTCGCGCGCCGAGGGTTCCGATATACCTATAGTATTTTTGGAAGCAATAAAGTCCATTTTCAGGACCGCAAAACTAAATTGGTTTGTAAAGGTTTTTTGCAGATTTCTGAAAAACTGTGCAACTTAGAAAGATCGTTTTATTTTTGCTGTAAAGTTTACATAAACCTCTGTCAACTGTAATTAATTCAGATTTTCCCTTACTCAAACTTCGGAGATAAGGGGGGGGGGAATGGTATTTTTTTTGACATTTTTCATCATAACTTGAAAACTAAGAAACTTAAAAAAATACAAAAATATATTTTAAAATGTACAAGTAAAGCCCTTTCATATGATACCCCACTCGACCTAGTAGCGACAATTTGAAATTTGGCCCCCCCTATTTTGGCCCCCTTTACATTAATAATCATACTTTTTTCAAAAAATTTTCATGTGCAATTAAGTTGGGCAACTATATTCTAAAACTATTCCAAATTTCAGCTCGATAGCGTAAGTGGTTGCTGAGATATAGAGGTGTGACAGACAGACGAAAGGACAGACAGACAGACAGACAGAGCGGCACCATAAGGGTTCCTTTTTTTTACCATTTTGGTATCGGAACCCTAAAAATGGTCATAAATACTCGTATGTCTATCTCCAGGCATTATTTATGAACTAAAACTTACTTCCCGTTGACTTAGAATCGTGTTTGGTAAAAAGAATGTGTCCCTGCCAAAGTAGAAAAAAAAAACCGGTCAAGTGCGAGTCGGACTCGCGCGCCGAGGGTTCCGATATACCTATAGTATTTTTGGAAGCAATAAAGTCCATTTTCAGGACCGCAAAACTAAATTTGTTTGTAAAGGTTTTTTGCAGATTTCTGAAAAACTGTGCAACTTAGAAAGATCGTTTTATTTTTGCTGTAAAGTTTATATAAACTTCTGTCAACTGTAATTAATTCAGATTTTTCCTTACTCAAACTTCGGAGATAAGGGGGGGGGAATGGTATTTTTCTTGACATTTTTCATCATAACTTTAAAACTAAGAAATTTAAAAAAATACAAAAATATATTTTAAAATGTACAAGTAAAGCCCTTTCATATGATACCCCACTCGACCTAGTAGCGACAATTTGAAATTTGGCCCCCCCTATTTTGGCCCCCTTTTATATTAATAATCATACTTTTTTCAAATTTTTTTCTTGTGCAATTAAGTTGGGCAACTATATTCTAAAACTATTCCAAATTTCAGGTTGATAGCATAAGTGGTTGCTGAGATATAGAGGTGTGACAGACAGACGGACAGACAGACAGAGCGGCACCATAAGGGTTCCTTTTTTTTACCATTTTGGTATCGGAACCCTAAAAATGAAGTTCATTTCGTTTCATTCTATTTCTTTTTAATACTAAGTCTAACCATAGTCTTTGGGTGAATTGCCCCCAATATAATTCAAGATGGTGAGCTTATGTTGCACTATAATGTAACGCGGGCTAAGTTTTTAAACCAAAGACTTTTGTAGTAGGTAATAAGGGAACCATTAGAGCGCGAGTCTGACTCGCACTGAGCAGGATTTTTCATGATATTTTAGGGTTTATTAGCGAAATTTCAAAATTAAGCAGGAAATTTCATACAAACAAATCTTCTGTAAAATCACAAGTAATCACAACTGTCGCGGGCATCCAAAGTCATCAGAGTCACTTTGCCACAGCGTCACTGACGATGCGTCAGTGACGCAGCGGCTCCGGCGTCACTGACGCTCAGATCCAAAGTCCACCTTCCTTCTATTACCCTTATTTTTCTGTGGTCTTTTGTACTGAAAGCGGGCCTACGCGCACTTCTAATTTCAGATGTCAACTTCGTGCTCGATGTATGTAGTGCCCGGGTGTGACATAAGCTATCGATTCACAGAAGAGGACCAGGAGGTCTCTCCAGAAGTCCAACGTAAACGCGTGGTACTTTAGAGGGAATTTCCCATAGTCACTACGCTTACAAGCGTCTCGGCTGGTGACCGCTGTTGTTGGTGATCGCAGTGTGTAAGATGGTACGATACACAGAAAGATAAGCCCTTAGTCGCCTTTTACGACACCCACGGATAGAGATGGGTTGGTTGGTACTTTTCTTTGCGCGCTCACACGAACGTGCGTCACAAGAAAATTCAAATTGACTTATGTTTATTGTATCAACCCTGTTACCAACATATTTAAAAGAGTGCGTGGGTTTTTATTGTCGCTTCTTTTTTTCCCACCATGGCGCCACTTTGTTTGTGAAGCGATGTAGTTTAGTTGACGTCATTAAGAGATTTTAATATTCAACAATGGTGTCGATTCTGGCAGACCCAAACGACTAATAGTGTGACTGCCTTTGTTACTCCCCACAGACTAATAAAAGAAGCACCATTTTTAGACCTGTCAAATTAAGTTTAGTTTTAGTTGGGTCTGCCAGAATCGACCCCAATGAACAAAATATTTTGAGTTTTAGTTAAAAACCTAAATATTCCAGTTTTTTTACTCTAATTTTATCTGACATCAGAGCAACCTTGCCAGGAATAGTGTTTGTCTCCAAGCCCCCCCGCCAGAGATTAATCACCGAACTTTTGTTTGAGTTCCGAACCCGACTTTTTGTGGACGCCATATTGTTTATTGTGTGATTTATATTGACAATGAAACAAAGGCTTTCATATTTATGAATTTGAGGCCTTTTTGAACACAAGGAAATTAGAATTTTGAAAAGGAAAATAACAAAGAGAAGGTATCTTAAATAATCGTCCGGTAAAGATAGAGCCAAATGAAGTATTTCCAACGATTTTCTCCCTCAGGATGTTCCATTAATTGGGTCAGTCCATTTCACGTCCCATGCGACATTTTATAACATAATCCGGTAATTCCGTTTTTCAGACGAAATTACTTGTGTCACAATTAGTTTTTCAAAAGTGATAATGATAACCAAGTTCCTAATATTTTTAACCGACTTCAAAAAGGAGGAGGTTCTATGTTCCACTGTATGTATTTTTTTTTTTACTTAATAATTATAGACTTTTAGGGCACCGCAAATTATCCTTCGTCGTCGAGTACAAGAAAATTTAATTTTTATCCCTCATCTTCGTCATCATATCGTGTGGGTAGCAAGGTCGATGATCGACCTCAAAAACCCTGGTGTCAGAGCAGAGTTGTTGAGCCGCCAAAGGCATCTAACATGGCTCATTAACGACTACATTGAACAAGGCCCTTTATCACTAGACCTAGGTCATATTTAACTCAAAGTTTAGGGTGTTATACAGGGTGTTAAGAAAAGCACCGATTTGCTTTAAATCAAATGTTCTATAAGTAGGATAAAGAACAATAAGAAAGTTTAAAAAGTAAAAAAATTACAGAAATAAAAAAAAAAAAAAAATTTAATTGCGTCAACCCTAACCAGACTTAAGACTAGACCGCACCGATAAGCGTGGGTATTGCAAACTCGTTACGAACAGACAATCGATAATCTAGTTATGCGTACCTCTCAATTGTCGTCCTTACGTGGTTTTCTATCTACTATCTCTGTTGCACGCTAGTGAATGGCGTTCGTTAGTGAATGGCTTCAGCGTGCGTTGTGATTCTTGGAATAGGGATGGCAACTTGAACTTTTTTCATATAGGAAGTATTTTATTTTTATGTTATTTTTTATAATCCATATGTTTTATGTACTTTATTCTACTTACACATCATGTGGTTAAAAGGAAATTGGTACTTTACTAACTTTAGGTGTGAACATGGTGCTATATGAATCTGTTTCTAAGTACGTTACAATTGAAATAATGTTATCTTATCTGAAATAACCCCTAGCTGTACCATATCTGGGAAAAGGCCTTCCTTAATTCCTTACTCTCCATGACGTCCTATCCTGTGCCTTAAATAATATTTGATACGACAGTTAAGTATGCAATAAATTTAGATTTGTGAGGTAAACCCTTTTTATCTTAGAGGAAATACCCTGGTATTAAAAGTCTCCTTATCAATAACGCAGTTGCAAAGGACCGGTCAGATAAAAATCTGATTGGCTATCGTCAATATCGCTAGCCAGTCAGAACAAAACATTTCCAAATCGTTTATAGAGTTCCGTACCTAAAGGGTGAATGAAACGGGACCCTATTAAAATGCCTCCGATGTCTGTCTGTCAGCGGGCTGTATCACATGAACCGTAACATGTAGACGGTTGAAACTTTCACAGGTTATGTAATTCTGTTGCCACTATAAAAATAAATGGTACAACAGCACTGCACTTACTTTCTCGCGATACTCGTATATACGAGAGTCATCATTCGACAGTGTCCCCACCGGGAATCGAACCCAAAACTTCCGGATCAAGAGCCGAATGCTATAACTACTCGATTATAAAGGGCTGCGGATAGCTAAGAGTAAATAAGGACCAAGTGCAAACTTACGTTTGTAATTCCATACGAATAATATGGAAATACAAACAAAAATGTTTAAATGAAATATGCAGTCAGGTACATAACCAATTTAGAATTCCAATTTGAAGCATTAAAATAAGCTCTTAATAAGATCGTTTGAGCCGTTTTTGAGCAAATCGCAATTTTTAATTTCCATTGTATGACAGCTACCCTCAAAAAGAGAGCCAGCAAGAAATCACTCAGTATCCTTCGATGAATTTACAAGAAAATCTTAAATTTAAAATATGGTGTCAATCGGACTATTCGTTTAGCCGCTAGGCCAAAGCGTGACGGACAGACCGACCGACGGACCGACCGACCGACCGACCGACCGACGGACGGACATTTTTGGGAGACTTGATTTTTATGATGAATAAGTGATATAGAACACATTTTTGAGAAAATTATAAAAACGTTTTTTTTCACGAATACAATACCTTTCTCGCTCCGCTCGAAAGTAAAAAAGTAAAACGTGATTTTTAGGCGAAATTTGCTTGATTTTTGTTTTAGCTCTATCGTAAAATCGGAAATACTTACAAGCTTGAAATTAGGTATGTTTATAGTGCATAAGCTATAGAATAACAACAAATAATAAAAACTCGTCAAGTGCATGTTGGACTCACACTTATTTAATACAGTTTTGCATGACTGCGCGGCGGTCATAACTAAAACGGTATTTTTAACTTTGTGGTAAGGAAACCCTGGTTGCGCGAGTCCGACTCGCACTTGACCGGTTTTTTTTTTCTTTTTTTTCGTGCCTCGTTATGTACTTTTATGGATAAACACATTGTGAGAGATTTTAATCATTGAATGTTTAAATAAGGTGAAGTGAATAGGTCTAACTTTACCTATGAAATTGCCGTTTTTTTATGGCGAATTTTAGGTAAACTCAATTTTCAGTACCAACATTTTTGCATTTTTCTTAGGAATTATAAATCCATTTTTTTTAGCATTATTGAGAAGACATTAAGCTAACAGCAGCTTAAATTTAATCTTCGAAAAATATTATCTGTAAAGAAATATAACAAGCCTAATGATCTTCTTCTTCTTCGTGTCAATAAATAAATAAATATTGGGGGACATTTCACGCAAGGTCATCTGATCCCAAACTAGGCAAAGCCTGTACTTTGGGTATCAGATACTGATATACATACATAAATAGATAAATAACACCCAGACACAGAACAAACACTTGTGTTCATCACACAAATGTTTGACCTGGGCGGGGATCGAACCCGCGGCCCACGGCGTGAAAGGCAGACTCACTACCAACCACACCAACGGGCCTGTCAAATACGTTGTTCAAATACGTTGGATCAAATACTTTCCTCCCAAAACCTTGCCACTTCTACGGCTTTATCTGACGCCTAATAGCCTAATGATGAAATCGGACGACATTTAAGACGAACAATTTTCGAACCTTTAATTTTATACATCAAACCAAAAATAAAAACGTTATTCTTTGCGTAAATTGATAACCTTGAAGTCAAATTTCAAATATAAGACAACTGAAAAAAAAAATAGCATTAGAGTTATAGGAATTATGATCTCATTAATCTGTAAAAAAAAATTCGGCAATTTCATAGGTAAAGACCTATTAATATAAATATCTGAATCTGAAGTGATAGATGCCTGAAATTAAACCTTAAATTATTAAATAACACGAGTGTAAATGATGACGTGGCTTGCCCTTTCATAACAATCTAATATTAATAGCCTTAAATGAACCAAAATTTAATACCATTAAGATGATTCAGCTTCTTTACTGCTCTGTTTTACTGACATCTTTAAATTCCTGCCTTTCAGCGACTCAGCGTCTTCAAGCTTTGGTCAATTACTGATTTCTGATTATACAGGGTGTTCAGTCAACGAAACTGAACAACTCTCCCACATAAATATTTCTAGGAAATGAAATCTCTCCATACAAATTGCTCACTCTAGTCGAACAGTTTGTATGGATAGGTCTTTTTTTCGATTCCTAAGAATGTTTCTTTGGGAAAGTTGTTCAGTTTTCGGTACACCGTCCCTTACACCGTGTATAAATATGTTTACTTTATTCACTAGTAAAAACCAGTCTTACTTTATATTTTATTGCAATAACACAATTTTGAAAAGTAATTTAATCCTGAGTAAAACTCTCTCTATACTCGTATTACTATACCTACATAAATAACATCTTTCTTTTGCTCGCTGCTGTAATAACTTGCTTGGTCTTTCACACCACATAGTTTGGCTAGAAGAGATCTCTTAAAGATATAAGCTCGCCTTTGTAAACATAGTTAATGACTTAACTTTATTTTAATTATGTGTACAATCCTACTAATAAAATATAAACGCGAAAGTTTTTTAAGTATTATTTATTATTATTTCTAATGGGGACGCCGCGGCTCGCGAAGACGGGTGATCAGATCACATGTATGGAGCTATTTCACCCAAAAATTTAATTTATGTATGGATGGATGGATGTTTGTTACTCTTTCACGTGAAAACTACTGAATAGATTTTTATGAAACTTTACAATAATATAGCTTATACATCAGAATAACACATAGGCTACAATTTGTAAAGATATCTCACCAGGTCGCGCAAGCTGCTCGCCTCCGTCGGCCCTCAAATGTACAATGCGCTTCCCCCACACGTCATAGACGCACCGAGTCCAAACAACTTCACAAAAAACTCATAAGATTAGCTTGCTACAATATTAATGAATTTTATGCTGGCGTACGCAAGGTGTTGCCCCAGACATGAAAAATAGACTACCTATGTAATTAGGTAAATAGATTATATTTAATCTAAATATATAAAAGAGCATGTCCTGACTGACTGACTGATTCATCAACGCCGAGCCGTAACCGCTATAGATACCGATCTGAAATTTTGTACACAGGTTCTATGTGCGTCAAAACCACCCACTAAGAAAGGATTTTGGAAAATTCATCTCCCAAGGGGGTGAAATAAGGGATGAAAGTTTGTATGAAAGTCCTTTGTTTCTTGAACTAGATTCACGCAAATTTAAATTTAAGCTTCTGGTAAAAAATAAAGAAAACACGTATTTAAGGATTTCTTAAAAATCACCCTTCAAGGGGGTGAAAAAGGGGATGATTTTTTTTCCGTATGTTGGTCTATAAGTCTTTCAGTTTTGAAGGTAGACTTATAAAAATTTGTATTTAAGCTTTTGGTAAAAAATAAAAAAGTACGTGTTTTAAAATTTTTCAAAATTCATCCTCCAAGAGGGTGAAATAAGGGATGAAAGTTTGTATGAAAGTCCGTCAGTTTTAAAGTAAGGATCTTCAAAATTTTTATTTAGACTAAAGACTAAAAATTAGGTTTTACGTGTCTCAGGGTTTTTGAAAATTTTACACCCTAAGGGGTGAAAAGGGGGATAAAGTTGAAAATCCTTTATTTTCAAAGTAAAATCCACTAAATTTATTATTTAGGCATTAGGGTTTTAATTCTGTGGAACGTACATCACTGTTATTGAAATTCCACCCCAAATTCAACCCATAAATAAGGGAAATTGGGTGAAAAAGTCTCAAAACCAATATGGGTATCATTTGTGTGGTTTATCGGGTCGTTGATTACGAAAACTAAAACAATTTTGAAATGCAACGTGGTGGACGTGAAATACCATCATCCCCTGGGGATAGGGTTGGGGTGCGATAGGGTTGATATGTCTCAAAATCAATATAGGTGTCGTTTGTATGGTTTATCGGGTCGCTGATTACGAAAACTACAACAATTTTGAAATCCGACGTGGTGGTCGTGAAATACCATCATCCCCTGAGGATGGGGTTGGGGTGCGATAGGGTTAAAATTTCTAAAAATCAATATGGGTGTCGTTTCTATGTTTATATAGGGATAGCGGTTGAGATGGCGTTAGGGATAGGGTTAGGGGCAGGGATAGGGAGAGGGAGGGGGATGGGAAGAGGGAAAGGGAGGGGGGAAGAGGGGGAGAGGGAGGGGGAGAGACTGCACATTCTCTGTATTTCACGCGGGAATTATTGATTTTTCAATTTGGTTCTGAGCTCTTGGTAAAAAATTAAAAAGCTGTTTTAGAATTTTTCAAAATTCATTCCCTAAAGGGATGAAATAAGGGATGAAATTTGTATGAAAGTCCTTTGTTTCTTGTTTTAGATTCACACAAATTTGACTTTAAGCTTTTGCTAAAAAGTTAAGAAACGCTTGTTTAAGCATTTCTTAAAAACCACTCATCAAGGGGTGAAAAAGGAAATGTTTTTTTTCCGTATGTTGATGTAGAAGTCTTTTATTTTTAAAGGTATAGATATCAAAATTTGTTATTGAACTCTGCGTAAAAAATAAAAAAGTACGGGTGCAGGGTTTTTTAGAAATTCACCCTTTAACGCGATGATATGGGGGATGAAAGTTTGTATGAAAATCCTACAGTTTTGACATGCGGTTCTGGAAAATTTGGATTTAAGCTAATGATAAGAAACAAAGAAACACATGTTTCAGAAATTTAAAAATATCATCACCCAAGGGGATGAAAGAAGGAATGAAAGTTTATGTTCCCCTTCATCTATATATATAAAAGAAGAAGGTGACTGACTGACTCACTGACTGACATATCAACGCACAGCCCAAACCGCTGGGTCTAGAGATTCCAAATTTGGCACGTAGGTTCCTTATGAGGCCTAGGGGTGCACTAAGGGGGTCAAATAGGGGATGAAAGTTTGTATGAGAGTACGTCAGTTTTGAAGTTAGGATCTTCAAAATTTGTATTTAGGCTGACGACTAAAAATTAATATTTACGTGTCTCAGGGTTTTTGAAAATTCGACACCCTTAAGGGTGAAAAGGGGGATTAAGTTGAAAATTCTTTATTTTTAAAGTAAAATCCACATAATTTATTATTTAGGCATTAATGATGTAATTCTATGAAACGTTCATCACTGTTATTGAAATTCCACCCCAAATTCAAACCGTAAAAAAGGGAAATGGGGTGAAAAAGACTAACAACCAATATGGGTATCGTTTGTATGGTTTATCGGGTCTCTGATTACGAAAACTACAACAATTTTGAAATCCAACGTGGTGGACGTAAAATACCATTATTCCCTTGGGATGGGGTTCGAGTGCGATAGGGTTGAAATGTGAATATGGGTGTCGTTTGTATGGTTTATCGGGTCGCTGATTACGAAAACTACAACAATTTTGAAATCCAACGTGGTGGACGTGAAATACCATCATCCCCCTAGGGATGGAGTTGGGTGCGATAGGTTTGAAATGTGAATATGGGTGTCGTTTGTATGGTTTATCGGGTCGCTGATTACGAAAACTACAACAATTTTGAAATCCAACGTGGTGGACGTGAAATACCATCTAGAGGTCCGCGCCACGCCGGCGTGCCGCCGCCGAGCGACCCCGGTGCGCCGCCGCCGCCGCCGGGTCACAGAAAAATTGGCGCCGAGTTCAAATTTTGCGCGCGAACTATGTGTCACGCACGCGTTGTTGTCTACTATATTGATGTGACGTTCCGTGTTGTGCGACTCGTGCGATCGGTGGCCCCCTCGCACCCCAGCCCCACCCCGCTTGACCTTAAAATTAACGCTGAACAATGGAATATTTTAGAAGATTTAATAAAATATCTCAGAACCTTTCTAGAAGCCGTAGAAATGTTGTCGTCGCAAAAGGTGTCGTCACTTAATTTGGCACTTATTTTCAGATCTGAAATAAAAGACGTCCTATTGGCGATGCCAGATGACGAATAATTAATAATTCAACGAAACCAAACCATCTATCCCAGCTACAAGCACGCCAAGTGAAAGGGTTTTTTCTGTAGCTGGGTTAGTCTTGACTGCGAAGAGATCGCGTCTAAATCCTGCAAAAGTTAACAAAATTATTAGTTTAGCTACTTAATTCTCCTAAAAATATTTTTTTATTAAACTTAAAGAGATATTTTTCTACTGCCCGCCCACCCCTTAATATCTTTAAAAATAACTAGCCCACGCCGGCGACGCTACGCCGCGCCGGGTGCCGCACCCGGCGCGCCGCCGCTGGGCTTTTGGACTGCGGCGCGGACCTCTAATACCATCATCCCCCTAGGGATGGAGTTGGGTGCGATAGGTTTGAAATGTCTAAAAATCTATATGGGTGTCGTTTGTATGGTTTATCGGGTCGTTGATTACGAAAGCTACAACAACTTTGAAATCCAACGTGGTGGACGTGGAATACCATCATCCCCTGGGGATGGGGTTGGGGTGCGATAGGTTTGAAATGTCTAAAAATAAATATGGGTGTCGTTTCTATGTTAGGGATAGCGGTTAAATTGGCGTTAGGGGTAGGGATAGTGAGCGGTAGAGGTAGAGAGGTAGAGGTAGAGAGGTGGAGAGGTAGAGAGGTAGACAGGTAGAGGTAGAGGAGTAGAGAGGTAGATAGGTAGACAGGTAGAGAGGTAGAGGTACAGGTAGAGGGAGAGGGAGGGGAAGAGGCAGGGGGAGAAGGAGGGGAAGGGGGAGAGGGAGGGAGAGAGGGTGGAGGGCAGGAGGAGACGGGGAAGGGGGAGGGGAAGGGGAGGGAGGGGAGGGGGAGAGGGTGGGGCAGGGGGAGAGGGAGGAGGTGGAGGGGGAAGGGGAGAGGAAGGGGGGAGAGGGAGAGAGAGGGAGAGAGTTTTAGTTTGTCTCAATTACTTCTGCAAATTGGCTCTGTTTTGAAATATTACATAAAGGTGTCTCTCATCTCTCTTTCTACATTTGTTAGTTTAAGTGACAACTTTAAGGCACAATACTGCTGCTAAGTTCGTCTGTTCTGAGTCTGAGAAATTTATGAGTAATTTCCGCTGGATCTTTAAGGCGATATGTAAATTTTTTTGTGTATTCTGTAGACAAATATCTTTTTATTTTCCCAGTATCTTACCGTGATTTTCAGGTACGTGTTTCTTGACCATTAAAGTGAGGGCATCACCAAGACCAAAACACGATTAGTGAAAATCGACTCGACAAAATAAAAATCCAAAGTTGCCTCTTCAATTTTCATTTATTCCCTTTTTTTGTGGAATCTGAGGTGTTTTAAGTAGTCAAATTATGTAAGTATACAGAAAGGTATTTGTAATTGCTAGGGTTTGTCCCACCTAAAATTTTATTTTATTACTTAGTTTTTACAAAAAGTTGATATTTTATATCAGGCGCTTACGTCATTTAGTTTTGGTAACACTCACAGTATATCTGTCGCAATCGAATGCGTTGCGGATTGCGCACTTTATCCCTTTCTTTCAAGCGAAAAGACTGCGCGCTCTGTCAAATATCTATCTTTTCCCATAGCCTCTTAATTGTACTCATTGATTTGCGCAGGGTTAGTCCCGTTTTTCCTTAGTTTAAAATTACCCCGAAATGACGGGAAAATACCTCATTGCTTCGGAAAACCGGTAATAACATAAATACGAAATCCACGCGAGCGAAGCCGCGGGCAACAGCTACATACATAATTTTTATTCTGTTGATGACATGTAAATTATTTTAATTTATACAATAAATCTGAATCTGAAATTGTGTGAATTGTCCAATTCTGCGCAGATGAAGTCGCGGGCACCAGCTAGTAAAGACTAAAGTTGTACGTACACACGACATCTTTCTGTTGGTTGGAACAATGCTGAAACTCAGCATGAGCATTCAGCAGCTAAATGCTCTCGACAGTGTATAAGCGTCCTCTTTTGTATCCCTAACGGCTAAAGCAATAAATAACTCAGTGCAAAGAGCTACTGTCATCCTAGAACACTATCCCTGTTATCGGAGGCTGGTTTAATTCACCAGCTGCAGCTCGCTTGATTTATTACTCTGCGACGCGGTTTCCTTGTGCTTTCCTTGGCTACTCCATGGCAATACTGGTAATATTATGAGTGTGTTTTTATAGCTTAGCTAGCACTTTAATAATTATTAGTGTACCGAAATTTGGGCAATAGGTATTTTTGTATGCTTATCATAGTCACTGGTTTGCCTTTAGTAAAATGTATGAGCTATAAGTTATTTTCGTGAGTCCTGAAATGTATTCTATTGTGTTTAATGTTGTCATGAAATAAATTTTCATCTTATCTTAAAGTGACCCATTGGGGAAAAATATTACTGAAAACGTAATAGAAAACTAATAGGCTGAGTTGATCCTAGCATTAAAACATGCCCTACTTTTCTTTTTCTGTAGGTTTTGTTAAGGTCTTTTACAGACGTTTGTTTCCCGTGGCACAACTGCGTGGCACTACCAGTAGTGTCATGGGGAATTTTCCTTTCCAATGACAGTACGGTAGTGTCATAGGTAAAATAACATACTTCGGAGAGCGTGCTCAAGAGCTCCAAGAGCTTATACCACCATCTCCCTTCTACCATCGGGAGTCTAGCCGCACTGTAGGATATACCTTCTTGGTTGATATTCCGAAAATTCGCACAAAGCGTATTTAAACCTCTTTTATAATGCGCACGGCTAAAGAGTGAAATTCTCTGCCTGCATCTCTGTTCCCGAGTTCATATAACCCGAATCTACTCAAGTCGCGAGTGAATTAGCTTCTTCTAGGCAAGCTCTTTCCATCTTCGACCTAATCTCTGTCCTCAAAACTAGATCGAGGTCAAATGTAAGCCCATCGACAATAAAAAAGGTAAGCCTGAAAATCTGAATAGACTGAAGAAACCTTTAGATCTTCAGCACAAGACATAGATCCTACGTTCAAACTACCGGTGTAACTAAACGACTGCCACCTCTACACTCTTAGAACAGGACTGGCCGAAATAACTACTTACGGCACAAATAGTCTAATAGGATCGTGTAATCTCGTGGCGTTACATATTAGAATTGTGTAACTTCGTACACTTGTTTCTTACTCCTATTAGACTAATATGACTCGAAGCACCGGAAATTCTATTGGTGTATGGGAGAATTATGACGTCATAAATTTTTTGTATGGATTTTTTATTTTATTTTTACAGAAACCTATCATGTGGGACATTAAATGAAAGGGCTTTTTGAGCTCATTCTGAAAATATAGTACATCTTTATATTTCCGTCACTAGTTTCCTAAAAAAATTAAAAATATTTTCAAAACATACGTTTGACCTCTTTCTTGTAGGAAATGGCTGAACAAACTATTAAAAAATATAAATCAAATGAATCGTTATAATATCCTCATTTCAAAGTTCCTAAAAGCATTTTTCAATATGTTAATCAGAACTATGTTTTTTAGGGTTCCGTACCTCAAAAGTAAAAAACGGAACCCTTATAGGATCACTTTGTTGTCCGTCTGTCTGTCTGTCTGTCTGTCTGTCAAGACCCTTTATCTCACGAACGGGTAAAGGTATCAGGTTGAAATAAATACCATATGTTAGGGTCCATGAACCACACAAGATCTGAAAGTTTAATTTTTTTACAACGACGCAATCAAAAGATATGGCTTTTTATGTCCTCATCTCCATACATTTATGCAAAAAAGGAAAACCTACAGGGTACTTCCCGTTGACCTAAAATTATGAAATTTGGCAAGAAGCTAGGTCTCACAGTACAAATAAAGGGAAAAGTCTGAAATCATTAAATATTACAACTTTACTCACAACTAATGGTAACCAATTGTGGTGAGCTCCCGTTTCAAGAACATTCATATAAGAGAGGGGTCAAGTTGGATGGTCGCGGAGGCGATTTTTGTTTTAGTTCTATTTTAAAAACGAGAACACTTACAAACTTGACAATTGGTATGTTTATAGTTCATAAGCTATAAAATAACAACAAATAATAAAATTTGGTCAAGCGCGTGTCAGAATCAAAAAATCTAGCACATTAACTTACTGAAATTTCAATTAATACAATTATGATTATGTGGTGGTACGGAACCCTCAGTGCGCGAGTCTGACTCGCATTTGGCCGGTTTTTTTTAATAAGAAGGAAGAAACCTTTTTGATTTTTTGTACAGAATTTTATGTTATTTTTTACAAAAACCCATCATTATGGGTATCTAATGAAAGGGCTCCTCAAGCTTATTCTAGAAATATAGTTTATCTTACATTTCAGTCACTGGTTTCCTAATTTAAAAAAACAAATGTACTAAAAATTAAATAGCATTCTTATTAAACAAATATAGTTTTTATTAATATTTTCAAAAATTCTTTCATAACGTTGGATACTCGTATGAGGATATGACGAGTCATTTCAGGAATTTAGTACAAAAAATTATTCACCCATTTTTTACCAGGAAAAGCCCAAACTTGGTATGTTTTGAACATATTTTTCAAATTTTTAGGAAACCATTGACTGAAATATTAAGACGTACTTTATTTTTAGAATTAGCTTAAAAAGCCCTTTCATTAGATACCCCACATGATAAAATTCTGTAAAAAAAAATAAAAGCAATAAGGCCGCCTCATTGTACACCTATTTCTAATATTGTACTTTTCACAAAATTTCGTGTGCAATAAAGAATATTGTATTGTATTGTAAAAGTATCCATACAAAAAATTTATGACGTCATAACTCTCCCATACATCAATTTAATTTTCGGTGCTCCGAGTCATATTGGTCTAATAGGATTAGGAAACAAGTGTACGAAGTTACACAATTCTAATATGTAATGCCAAATAATCCCGATTTTTTACACGATCCTTGCCCACTAAAATGGGGATAGAGAGATTCGGCTATATGCAAGTGTGGCGAAGAAGAACATACCATGGAAAACGTTAGTTTACTATTATTTAATCTGTGCCATGGAGCACATAATTTGACGTTGCCCCCGCTTCTCTTATCGAGGATCTCGAGAAGTGTATTTAGATTACCACCTGACGCTGCCGATTGACTAAAACGAGTAAATTTAAGGCGTTACTTAATTATCGCCTATTCGTTATTATGCTAGAGATTGAGGCTAGTCTACCACACACTTAACTTAGAACTTAGAGGCTAGTCTGGAATGGCTTTTCCAAAAACAAATACTTTCTCAAATATTACACACACACAAACCTTCGAAGCAAAGCATTCAGATTCAGATTCAGATAATTTTATTCAATGTAGATTCTTTACAGAATACTTATTGAATGTCATGCAGAATACAATGCAAATAGAGCGAGTCTACGCCTACGTCAAAAGAAGGCATACAGTTTGTGCAACGACTCGCATCGGACGATGGCCTCTCTTTGTCTGGCCTAATGGATCGCCAGTATTCTTTATTTCATCGTTTGCTTTAGTACGGATAATAACAAAATGAACCGCTCCAAGTGCGAATATAATAATTATTAATTCGTAGACTCACCAGTAATCTAAATATATAAAAGAGCATGTCTTGACTGACTGACTGATTCATCAACGCCGGGCCGTAACCGCTATAGATACAGATCTGAAATTTTGTACACAGGTTCTGTGTGCGTCAAAACCACCCACTAAGAAAGGATTTTGGAAAATTCATCTCCCAAGGGGGTGAAATAAGGGATGAAAGTTTGTGTGAAAGTCCTTTGTTTCTTGAGCTAGATTCACACAAATTTGAATTTAAGCTTCTGATAAAAAATAAAGAAACACGTGTTTAAGCATTTCTTAAAAATCATCCTTCAAGGGGGTGAAAAAGGGGATGATTTTTTTCCGTATATTGGTCTATAAGTCTTTCAGTTTTAAAGGTAGAATTATAGAAATTTGTGTTTAAGCTTTTGGTAAAAAATAAAAAAGTACGTGTTTTAGAATTTTACAAAATTCATCCCCGAAGGGGGTGAAATAGGGAATGAAAGTTTGTATGAAAGTCCGTCAGTATGAAGTTAGGATCTTTAAAATTTGTATTTAGGCTGACGACTAAAAACTAAGTTTGACATGTCTCAGGGTTTTTGAAAATCCTACACCCTAAGGGGTGAAAAGGGGGATGAAGTTGAAAATCCTTCATTTTCAAAGTAAAATCCACAAAATTTATTGTTTAGGCATTAGGGTTGTAATTCTGTGGAATGTACATCACTGTTATTGAAATTTCACCCCAAATAAAACCCTAAAAGAGGGAAATGGGGTAAAAAGTCTAAAAACCAATATGGGTATCGTTTGTATGGTTTATCGGGTCGCTGATTACGAAAACTACAACAATTTTGAAATCCAACGTGGTGGACGTGAAATACCATCATCCCCTAGAGATGGGGTTGAAGTGCGAAAGGGTTGAAATGTTTAAAAATCAATATGGGTGTCGTTTGTATGGTTTATCGGGTCGCTGATTACAAAAACTACATCAATTTTGAAATCCATCGTGGTGGACGTGGCATACCATAATCCCTTGGGGATGGGGTTGGGGTGCGATAGGGTTAAAATGTCTAAAAGTCAATATGGGTGTCGTGTATGGGAGGTCAAATTTAGTTTTTCGTATTTCGACCTATGTTCCTTGGGGAAAGTTGTTCAGTATCATGAGTACATTCATACCCTTTTCTATCAAGAACTAATTAAAAGTCACCTTATATAAGGATAGGGATAGCAGTTAAGACGGCGTTAAGGATAGGGATAGGAGTAGGGGTAGGGTTAGGGGCAGGGATAGGAAGAGGGAGAAGGAGAGGGAGTGGTATGTAGTTAGAGAGAGGGAGTGGGAGAGGGTGCGGGAGAGGAAGGGGGAGTGGGAGAGGAAGGGGGAGTGGGAGAGGGTGGGGGAGAGGAAGGGGGAGAGGGAGAGACTGCACATTGTCTGAATATCACGCGGGCGAAGCCGCGGGCACAGCTAGTATTACCAATAAACTAATTTAGAAAAAGAGCTTTTAAATTTTAAGCTACACTAGCTTTTGTCCTGTGTGGTGCCGGCAAAGAATAGTACATAACATACCATACATAAATAACCGTGTGTATCGTAAGAGGCGACTAAGGGTCACAAACAGAAGGAGGCGCAGCAGCATCCTCCTGTGTATCATACCATCTCACTTACAGCGTTCACCTACTACCGCGGTCGATGGTTTCAGCCGTAACGCTGACAAGCGAGGTGACTATGGTACTTCCCCTTCACATTTTTCCAGCAGGGCTGGAATTCTGGAGGGAGCTCCCTGTCATGTGGTGGACATTTCATGGGATGTTATGATGATCATAATGTCTAGATTTTGCCCGCTATTTGCTTAAAATAAAAACGTTTTATTAATTTGGTTCAGTAGGTTTTGCGAGACGCTCGAACAAATAAAGAAACAATGAAACGAACAAACACGAACAATCTGTATCTGCTCCCGGTCCAGTGTAGGAGAGGCTGGTGTCTGTCATACAGGTCTCCTAGTATAGACACCAGTCTTTCACATAGACGAACTTTACTAGTGTGTCTTACTTACCCATACTGTACAAATTATCTATGTGAGAGAATAATAAAGTTTTTTGTATTGTATTGTATTTTAAAAAGTACAAAAAATCTGTGATTTGGATTCAGAGGCATCAAAACAACATAACGTGGAAAGATATTTTTTTATAAATATCTTCAATGTACATACAAAACCAATTTACAATTTTATAAATAGTAGGGAAACTTTCATCATCATCTTAATATTCTGGGTTGCTTACAACCTGAGGTTGACTGTGAGGTTGAATGTGAGGTTGACTGTGAGGTTGACTGTTAGGTTGACTGTGAGGTTGACTGTGAGATCACTCACACTTCCTCCATCTTCTATCGGGAATCCAGATGCAACGCAGGATATCACCCACATTTGGTTGATATTACACACATTCGCACTAAGCGCTTTACAACACTTTATAATACGCACAGCTAAAGAGTGGAATTTTCAGCCTGATTCTGTGTTCCCGAGTTCATATCTTATTTCCATCTCTTCCCATGGGTGTTGTAACTGGCGACTAAGGGTTCTTGACATAGTTAATTGATGGGCAGCAGCGTTGAGAACCTGGAATGTACGCCCACATGGATTCTGCGGTCGTACGCTCAACAGCACGTCGGTAGCAACATTTGCAACTCTATCACCATACCATAAGGTCCAAAGTGTTTTTACCGACGCGCTGTTGGGTGTAGAATCCAAGGTCGTACATTCCGATTATCTGCAGTGTCCTTCTGCATATTGTATACCCAATATACTAATATCCATACCAAATTACAGCCTTCTAATAGTAAGGGTCGCTAAGCTAAGGCACGGACATAGAGGCAGACAGACATATGGACATGACAAAACTTTAATGGTTCCTTGTTCACTTAACCCTAAAAAGGTACATTTAAAAATACAATGCAATACGATCTGTGCTTTGCACTTTACTCAACGCCGAGTCCCGATACTAAATTTTGTCAAAGTGCGTAAATAACCAGCAACTTTCGTACATTTCCAATGAAATTTCGTACGTTTATAAGTCACAACATGAAACTATAAATCTTAAGTGTATGAATTCAGACAAACAAGTTTGCGTCTTCGCTCCCAAACTTTAAATTGAATTGAACTCGGCGCCCATACTAAACACGAGCTTCAACAGTGACTAAACGGAATCTGGTACATAAAACCCGATAATCTTGCAAGAACGGAGAGTCACGATTCTCATTTGTCTTACTACGGACTGGAATAGGGTCACCATCAACCAATTTTTTCCTTGTAAGTAATCGAAAAGGACCAATAGGTTAAGCTGGTCATTCAGACTAAGGCAAGAATTTCAGATAAAGACTTGTGAATTAAACTCAGTAGAAGGGCAATATAGTTCATTATATACAAGTGTGTAATGTTGATCCTTACACAAAAAGCTTGATTTTAAGCCCGAGCCGAAGGAGTGCACATGGAAGAAGTATAATGACATGATAATATTTGAGAGGAACCATAAGCATAGACAAAAACCATAATTAAAACTTTCATTACAGTCTAAACAGGTGCGGGCAGATCAGCGTCGTAGCCCCACGCTACGACATCATGCTGAGTCCGTACCTTTTCTCTAGCACAGTACATTCAGATGGTGACTCACTATTATCATGTTCTAACCTGGTTTATTTTTGTTTTGTGTCTTTTGTGTACTGTGTTGGAAAATAAATGTGTCATCTATCTATCTATCTAAATAATGTACCTTGACAAGCCCGTTGGTGTGGTTGGTAGTGAGCCTGCCTCACACGCCGTGGGCCACGGGTTCGATCCCCGCCCAGGGCAAACATTCGTGTGATGAACACAAGTGTTTGTTCTGTGTCTGGGTGTTATTTATCTATTTATGTATGTATATCAGTCTCTGGCACCCATAGTACAGGCTTTGCCTAGTTTGGGATCAGATGACCTTGTGTAAAATGTCCCCCAATATTTTATTTTATTTATTTTTTATTAGAATGACAGCAGGACAGAGCCATGCGTGAGAGCAGGACGAAACGATACGTGTCTCTGTCGCTCCAATATCATACGCATCGCTCTGTCCTGCTTTCACGCTGCTGTCATTCTAATCAAGCTACATTATTTCGACTGTACTAATTATTTTTTACCGGATTAAATTAACGTAGACACTACTTGATTGAATACGTTTTACCTGATAAAGTTACGCTGAAGTGTACCAACACAATGCTGCGATAGTTATAATCAGTTTTCAGCACGAGTACGGTAACTCAAACATTATCAAACTTGTATAACTAGTTTTTCATGGTCGGCTACTTTGGTACTAAATACCAACTACGCGAATATAATTTAACTAATAATATATCAAATCATTCAGGTCATTAGCACAAGGACTGACGCACTGTTCAATAAGTAGTGTGTAAAGAACCTTCACTGAATAAATGTTCACTGTTCCACAAAGACTCAAAAGCCGGAAAAGTTTTGTTAAATGTACCAAAACACTCAGTACTGACCCCTCTACCGCCCGTTGCAGATTGTGGCGAGACAAATTCGCCCCTCCGGATTATTTCATACCTCCTAAGAACAGTCTCCCACCTGGTCATTAACTGCCATGGCTGACCTCGAAGTCTCTTAACAGACTCCGGACTCATGTCGGCCGGTGCAAGGAAAACCGACATACTCGTAGGTGGGGATTCACTGAAGAGACGAACATTTCATGCGAGTGCAATTATTCCCCGCAGAACACCTTACATCCTGCCTCGCGTGCCCTAACACCTGCACGTGGGATGAACTGATGCAAGCTACACAAAATACCGTTCTCGTAGCTGAGTACTGGGCAAAATTCATTTAATTTTATTGGATTTGCGTCATTTTATGTAACAAGTGGGCAAACGAGCAGGTGGACCCCTGGTGGTAAGTAAAAATAAATTTAAGAAAATCATGTCCATTGACCAGTGCCAGAATTGTATGACATAATCTTGTACTTAATAAAGCATAGCTGTATAGATAAACAGTATGCCAGTCAAACATAACATCTTTCCTTTTGACTCTTCCTTTTTGACTGTAAAACAATAACGTTGATTTTAATCGATCATTATTTTACGGAAAATGGAGGACGTAATGCTGACTGAATTCGAAAAGGCTTTAATTTGTTTCGTTTGTTTCACACATTACCAACTTATTTTGCAGCCAGAAAATCAATTTTGAGTTCGTAGGTAAAAATTATATTCTGAAAAATATTCTGAAAAGCGAGGAAAAATTAATTCAGTCCAGTAGTTTACGAGCTAAACAGTGGTACATCCGATTTTTGATCACATACATAGATTAAACTCAATACAATTTCTTTTGGCTTTGCGCAGTCGTGTAAATTAAGTAATAGAAATATGGTATCATTTATTCTTATTAGGGTACTCTTTTATCACTTAATGTCGTCATTTAAACTAAATCGCGTCACAGAAAACCCACGCGCTCTTTTAAATATGTTTCATTGTATTTAATTAGACTGTATGTAGACTTAGAGAGAAATCCTGTACATACCATTCAATATTTGTATCTAACTTTAACTTATTATTTGTTATCGGACTCTCAAAAACGGCTCTTAACGATTTCGATAAAATTTACAATATAGGACTTTCCGGGGGCGAAAAATGAAATCAATCTAGCCAGGTCAAACATCTGGAAAGTAGTGTTACTTTGTATAAAGAAAAAAGCAAGATTCAGGAAATCCTACAGAGCCATCTATTGTTGGTCTAAGACTATTACAACACGAACATCGCTCTGTCGCCCGGGTGTGCCCGGATACTTTATATTTAGTCATGAAAAATCTCAGGTCACTAGTCTAACTTAACGTTACTGAAGCGTGGAAAGTGAGGTCTTCTATCTAAGTTAGTCTCGTTATAAATCGACTTGAAGAAAAGTGGAAGCTATTTGAATTTTAAAAAGTTCTAAAAAGTTAGTCGTGTGTAAGTGCCTGCATGTCCGGATTTCCGGAATTTCCTTATTAAATTTCATATTTTATTTGACCCACTTATGAGATGAATTTAAAAAAAAAATTGCGCTGACGAATGACTTTGATTTATAAGCAGAAGCAATCAAAATTAACTTAACTGTTCGGCCCTGGTGCTAAAACTTTCATATTTCTAACTTCAAAACTGTTTTATTATAATACCAACAACGCTTTGTATCACAATTAAAAATCTACCTTTTTTTTCTTTCTAGGAGATGGTTATGTATGAGTGTACTCAAAGTTGTTGTTGATTATTTGTTTTAAGCAGAATCAAATACCGCAATATTCCTCAAATTATATCTCAGTCCATTATAATGAACATTTGTGATTATGAAAATTGAACAATATGTGATCAAACGAACTTCTGGAATGAAGTTCGATCAATATTATATGAGTTAGCTTCATTCGAAGATATAAATATATACACAATGTAGTTTCTTTAACTATTCAGGTAACATACGCACGCTTTTAGAGTAATAAGAATCGATTTTTTAATCGATATCAAAAAAACAACACTAATTTTATCGATACTATCCCGCCTTACAGGTTGCCACACTCAGAGCTCTCATTCTTTAGAGACATCATACGAAACTTCCTATGGGTTAAGGGAGGGCGGGTCTTTATATCTTCGAATGAAGCTAACTCATATAATATTGATCGAACTTCATTCCAGAAGTTCGTTTGATCACATATTATATTTCGTAGCTTCATTCTTCAGATATAAATATATACACAATGTAGATGTTTAGAGTAGGAAGTTTCGTGTAGCAAGTAAGTATATTAAGTGTAATTTTAGTTTACTAGATTAAATAAAAGAGTATTTATTTTTTAATCAATTTGAGTTTTATTTATCAACATAAATATTTACTTCTAAGATTATTTATTCATTCTTAGTCATTGTTGCTTTCACTGGAATCACTTTGATAAGCAAATACTGATTTAGCAAAACTTGAATCATTACAGACAGGACGCTGATAAAACCTAGCGAACGTCTCTGAAGATTTAGTCCAGCCAGCAGCTTTACGTATTGCGTCTAGTGAAGCACCAGCAACGCGTGCGGCGGACGTGGACGCATGCCTCGTGCTGTGCGCGCTGTAGACGGACACGTCAACGCCGCTCGCGGATAGCGTCTGCTTAATCCATCTGCTGATGGACTGAGCAGAGGCCACCTTATGAGGCCGTTTGTATGTAAGGAACAAGTTAAAAGTTCCCACTGGTCTCAATGGTTCAGTTACTTCTAAATAGTCCATCAAAATGGTGGCTGGACAAATCTTTTTGTTTTGTTCGAAGTAAGGTAGAAACATAATCGGCTGTTCTCGGCCAGCAGCGCTAGAATTGAAACTCAATCGTTAACGATTTGAATCGGTATCATGATTCCCATTGAGTCGTAATCGTGTTGAACAAAACGGTAGCATGTAACTATCAGTTGGGTTGAATACGATTGATGGGTTTCATGAATGATTAAAGTGAACTAAATATATGCGTTACGTTTCTTCACCATGAAAATATTTCGGAAGCGATTTAAAAATCTTTGATTAGAAAAATGTTACTTTTTATACAGTATTTTGGCTTGAAAGGGATTAATTGAGTGAAATAATTATTTTTTATTTGATTTTTAGCTCAAAAAAATAAAAAGTATTGAACAAAAAGCGAGCAACTAAACTCACGAAAGTCTTTTAGGTTATGTTTTCCACCCTAGGTTATAAAATTTTCTATCTGGCGCTTTTGACGATGTTTCTTTCATATTGTGTGTGAAAAGCCCTTACCTACCCCTAATATTCGCTCAGCAGCAGTCACAAATTATTAAACGACAAAAAGAAAGAAGAAAGTGGAAGTCAAGGTTGGTTACAAATTTTCTGTTTCTCTTGTAATTTCCTCTGCAGATACATAGGCTATGTCTAGTTTGTAGTGATTCTCAAATACAGAAATGTTTTAGTTTAATCATGCACTTTCCTTTCGACTGAAATCCAAATATTTTGTGAATTACTTTTTGTCTGCATTTCGGTAGTCTAGTCTGCCATTCTTGTTTAGTAGATATGCATTTAACATTTTGTACAACATTTCAGGATGCCAGCTCCCCGAGCGGTTTCAAGGGAGCAGCAGATGGATGTAATGCTTATGTATAATATGGAGACATACTAATTTTGTTCGGAGCGGCATAGCTAATAGTGGTGACCCCCATTGCAACCTCTAGTCACCTCCTAGTGGGTGCGAAAAGTAAAATGATTTCGTGCTTCAGAAGGCACGTAAGCCATCTCGGTCCTATTTTCTGAAGAAGTCACAGGCCTTAACGGCTTAACAATTCTGTCAACAGGGTTTGTCAGTCATCAACCTTATAACCTACATAGTGACACGAGCATGACGTCAGGTTGCTAGCTTTCAAAAAGAACTATCAAAATTTCATCGTTAATAGCCCCATGGTCCAGTGGTTAGGGCGTTGGGCTAACAAGCCAATGGTTGCCGGTTCCAATCCCACCCACCCATATGGCTGTTTTATAATTTGTTTTTTGTTCAGAACATTCTAGAAAGAAAAGAAAGAGATAGCTGAAGAAAGACAGCTAATTACTAGAAATATCTAACAAAAACCTAAATAAAAAAATGAGTCCAGAATGTTCGGAAACGAGTAGCATGGGTATATATATAAGCCGGGCCACCAAGCGGCTACGCTGTTGAGGCCCCTCCCCTCCCCCGCCGCACCCTGTGGCCACTAGGCAGCCCATGCCCACTACTCCTCATCGAACAGTTAGGACTGTGGGCGCCTGAGAAGATACCAATGATGATGGCTACTCCAGACTGGCTATTCCAGTACAGAGGGAACACTCTGAAAGAGGTGCCGGAGGTACTAGAGTACGGAGGGAAGACTCCATACAAGAGGTCCTGGAGGGAAGACCCCTTACAAGAGGTCCCGGAGGGAAGACTCCGTTGAAGAGCTCCCAGAGCGAAGACTGCTCGGAGGGAAAACTCTGTGGAAGAGATCCCTGAGGGAAGAGTGCACGGAGGGAAGACCGTACAAAGAGGCTCAGAGGGTGAACTTGGTGAGGTGTGAGAAGCTCGGGTTGTATATAAGTCCTAACTATTAAGCAAGCAATATTTGTATATATATATATTTGTAATCGGTTTCTCGAAAACGGCTCTTATGATTTCGATGAAATTATCATTCGGGGGTTTTTGGGGGCAAAAAATCGATCTAGCTAGGTCTTATGTCTGAGAAAATTCGTTTTCCTCGTGTTTTTACAGAACCTTACAGCGCCATCTGTTGGCGAGTAGCATAACTTGCTCACCCGACGATATTTTCCTTTAGGCCCATAAGGACCACTTTCCAAAACATCCACTTCCCAAAAGGACCACTTCTCAAAAGGACAATTCCCACAAGGACCACTTCCCACAAGGACAATTCCCAAAAGGACCACTTCCTTTAATGTTGAGGCAGCTATTATAGAGCGAAGCTCGGTCGCCCAGGCACTAAGTCCTAATAAACGGAAAAACTTACTTCGGTGTTTCACTCCAATCCCGAACCGCTAGCTCATAACAATATGATATTACCTGACGATGATTGTAAAAGCCAGTAAATACTGTGATTATACATAATCTTAATTTAGGCTACGGTGTTTTATTAACAAGAACCAGCTGTGATTAAAACAAAGTTATAGTAGGTATATGTTTATTTTTCTATTAAAAAAATACAAATTTTAAACATTGTTTTCTTTAAAAAAAATATTATTATACTACTATAAGAATATTTTATAAAATTGTTTAAGGTAAAGTCCACACTTTACCTTAAATAATTTTATAAATATCAATAAATAAACAATAGGCCGCCTTTGCCCACATTAGGTTTAAGTTCTCCATGTACATTTGTTTTTAGGGTTCCGATACCTAAATGGTAAAAAAAGGAACCCTTATGGCGCGACACCGCGCGGCGGGCCTCGGGCGCGGCAGCTCGCTTGGTGTGGACGGGCCTATTGACTTGAAATAGTTTTAGAATATGGTTGCCCAACTAAATTGCACAAGAAAGAATATAAAAAAAAAATATGACTATTGATGTAAAGGGGGCGTATTAGGTTGAGTGGGGTATCGTATGAAAGGGCTTTACTTGCACATTCTAAAATATATTTTTGTACTGTTTTAAGACTTGGTTTTCAAGTTATGATGAAATATGTCAAAAAAATACCATTCCCCTCCCCTTATCTCCGAAGTTTGCGGTAGGAAAAATCTGAAATAGTTACAGTCGATAGAAATTTATTTAAATATTACAGCAAAAATAAAATAATCTTTCTAAGTTGCACAGGTTTTTAGAAATCTGCAAAAAACCTTTACAAACAAATTTAGTTTCGCGGTCCTAAAAATGGACTTTATTGCTTCCAAAAATACTAAAGATATATCGGAACCCTCGGCGCGCGAGTCTGACTCGCACTTGACCGGTTTTTTTTTGTTATTATGTGAGCAATAAAGTGTTATATCTAACTAAATAGTAGGTCAATAAAGATGTAATGGTTTTAAACATAACTTTACCTACTTGAAAAATAGTATGGCAAATAAAAAATTTGTTAAAAATCTAGAACCCGACTACAGCTGGTAAATCTTGCTCTAAATTGTATGAAACAAGAAAATATTGTCACTAAAATTGTTATGTATAAACTATGGTATTTAATAAATATTGATACTGATGTTCATATAATAGCCGTGGTTATATTGTTGTCACTTTTCCCTAAAGCCTTTGCTCGCTTTTAGGGTTGGTGGCATAATATGACCACGGCTATTACATCACTGTGAATATTTATTTAATATAATAGTTTGTACATAATAATTTGAGTTGACAATTTTTCTTGTTTCATACTTTTTAAAGCAACATTTTGCAGTACCTACTTGTTGAGTTTTTGAACTTAAAATATATCTATATATCTGATTTGCGGATGGATTAGGCCCTTGTCAGACCGACAATGGTTTCGATCGATTGTCGAGCTTCTTTGAACGGAGTTACAATTCACCCTTCTTTTTGCCGTAGACGGGTAATGCCATGCCACCTTCCCTCAAAGAAGCTTAAGGGCAAACAGCCAGTTGCACAAAGCGTCTTTAAAGTTAAAGCTGCTTTAAATCTATTACTGTCACTTTCTTTGTCAGCAAAACAGAAAGAGTCTGCAATAGACTTAAAGGCGCTTTAATTGTTGTAAGTTGCTGCTGGGCTATCAAATAATAATAATAATTTTAAAGATGATTTGTGCAACTGGCGGAAAGTGGCATAAACTTAATAACTTCATTTAGTTAGGGAATGTGGCATGGCATATGACCACGGCTATTATCTAAACATCATTATGAATATTTATATGATACAATAGTTGTCGATGAAGTGGAAGCTAGTTTCATCTTCTCCGCACTCCAGGCTGGACAGGCTGGATCTTCCTTCGTCTTCATAATAGTTAGGTGTCTATTCAGGATACAGTGTCCTGTTATTATGCCTACTATCTTAGTTATATCTGCTTTCGGAAGCTGTAATAAATGTCTGGTCTTGTCTTATCATACTCTTTTATAAAGAGTTTGGATTGTCGGTGTCCTTCTATGGTATTCCAATGAGCAATTGCCGCTGTAATAATTATTCTCTTGAAAACCCCTTTAATTATCTTGCTGGGGATGGGTAGGCGGGGTTCTGGGCCTATCAAGACTTCATCCACTCCCATCCTTGCCAATTTATCAGCAGTCTCTTTGCCCATATGTCCAGGCATCCGGGCTATGACTACCTCCTTGCCTGAAGCTAGTTTTAGGCAGGGAGGAGTTTCTATATGGTTAGTCATGAGTTTTGTTTTTATTTCATCTCCAATGCAACTTTTTAACTTTCATGAGCAAATGATAGGAGCATTTGTCTTAAGTTTTTAGCCCAGTACTCGTGGAAACTGAACTTTTCCATGAATCTAAAAAAAATCAACTGTTAAGGGCATTTAGATTGAAAGTGTATATAATATCTAAATTAATTATTCATCATCATAACATCCCATGAAACGTCCACTACAGGACAGGGAGCTCCCTCCAGAATTCTAGCTTTTGCGGTAAAAACGTTGAGGGGAAGTACCAGTAACCTCGCTTGTCAGCATTATGGCTGGCACCATGGACCGCAGTTGTAGGTGACCGCAGTAAGTAACATGGTATGATACACAGGAGGATGCTGCTGCCCATCCTCGAGTTTTTAACCCTTAGTCGCCTCCTACGACACCCACGGGTAAGTTCTAAAGTTCGAGACTATACAAATGCTTGTGTTAGTTATGTTCCTCGCTGTTATTGCTTGTGCAGCTTGTATAACGCCGACACATTCAGCTTAGTATACTGTGTTAAATTGTCCTAGGGCGCTTGATATTTCAATATTAAAGTCTTGTGAATATGTACCTGCACCTGTGCCTAGTTTTGTTTTTGACCAATTAGTGTATATGCACAGTTCATTTATACCTGAGTAGTCATGTGTTTCTTCTTGTAAGTTTATGTTGTATGTTTTGTTATAGATGTTTTGTTTAGGTATCCTGTCACATGGTGCGGCTAATAGCGGCTGGTGACTTAGGGCTTTGTCTTTTATTTTTGTGTGGTGAATTCTAGAGTCTACGCTCAGTGTCCCTGACAGTCCCAGCCTGAGTGATGCAAGAGTTGCCTCCTGTTGTATGTATAAGTCTAGGGGTGGCAGGTCTAGCATCACCTGCAGGGCTGCTGTTGGTGTGGTGCGCATTGCACCCGTTATGCAGATGCATGCTAGTCTCTGTAGCTTTTCTAGGTCCACTCGAGCAGTACTTAGAGTTGTCCTGGGCCACCATACCAGCGCGCCGTATGTGGTGATTGGTCTTACTACTGTTGTGTATAGCCAGTGCACAATTTTGGGAGTGAGACCCCAGTTCTGACCTAGGAGTCTTTACATTGCCACACGGCTATGCTGGCTTTTTTCAGTGTGTTGTCTAGGTGTTTTTGCCAAGTTAATTTGTTGTCATTCATTATTCCAAGGTATTTAACCTCGGTTGATAGAGTTAATTTTGTTTTGAAAAATGTTGGCATTCTCATTGTTGAAAGTTTCCTTTCCTTTGTGAAAAGGACCATTTCGGTTTTGGTAGGGTTAACAGAGAGATTATGTTTATCACACTAGTGCCTGTCCCATGAGGTTGCATAGAGTGTTCTTGTGGTTGCCGTTGATACGGATGGTAATATCATCGCCATATCCTATCATGAAATAACCTTTGTCATTTAGTTGTGTGAGGAGGCTGTCTGTTACAAGATTCCATAGCAGCGGAGACAATACACCTCCTTGTTTTGTCGTTCACTGTTACCTGTATCGCTCTTTGTTCTAGCATATTGCATATCCAGTCTTTGAGGGTCGTTCCCACCCCGTGGGTTTCTAGTGCCGTTCTCATGCTGTGGAACATTGTTTTGTTAAAGGCTCCTTCAATGTCTATGAAAATAATATATATAATAACGCATAATCTTTCTAGTTTTCAGTAAAATTATGTTCAGCTGATTGGTCTAAAAGATTTGGCTTGTGTATAGTCACTTTTACCTGGTTTTGGCAGAAAAATTTACCTTGACATCCCGCCACATCAGTATATATGTTCCTTGGGTACTATTCTTTGCCCGTACCACACGGGAATTTTAAATTAATTATTACCTCTATAGAAGAGCTTCTCTCTCAAGTTGCTGTGGGAATTTTATATATTTTTTCTTAAAATATGTGGCGAGTTTAAATATGAGGCATTGGTGACCTCTGGCAGGCAATTCGGCATTGTCCTTTGACACACATTAATCATCCTGTGATCTCCAACACTATGTTGGTAAGAACCACTCGCAAAACTCCAGAATCTGAAAAGTCAATAAATTAACAAAGTAGAAGTCAATAAATTTGTCTGTTTTGGGAGAGGGTTGATCGAAGCTACATTCTTTTAGTAGATAAATTTCACAGGGTACCAGGACCAAATTCAAGACGTTCTGAATAAAGGCCAGGTTAAAAGTACCCTTAACCGACGAGCATGTATGAAAGGATTGATGAAGGTTCAGGAAGCAAGGGAAGTATGTCAAGATCGTAGCAGGTGGAGAACTGTGGTCTCTGCCTACCCCGACGGGAACAAGGCGTGATGTTCTGTATGTATGTATGTAGTCAAATAACAAACTAACATCATCTTGATTGATGATGCAAAAACACAGGTAAGTACCAAAAATATCTGAGCGCATTGCGCTGCTCCTTTAATCCTGTGCCAAAAATGAGATCAAATCTTTACAAAGATCTGTAAAAGTCCTTTTCGAAAGGCAAAAACTGTCGATGAATGATTTGTCTGGCAGCAGCAGAGATCTGCAAGCAAGAGTCTCTCATTACTCTTCGCTCCAAAAGATCTCTTTTCTTTAATCAACGGTAGTGTTTATATCCTCTTTGTTTAATCATTCTTGCTCTGCCGCTGCTAGGAGGAGTGCGAAAACACAAAAGAAACGATCAAAAGCAACGACAAAAAAAACAATACCTAACAATATGTGGTGAAAACACCGTAAAAATTCAGGAAATCTACCAAATTATGCCAACAAGGTAGCGATGGAGTAACCTTGTTCATTTGACGTTTTGGACTCGGAATCGGAATCAATTTTTGTTTCTTTTTTTTTTTTTTAAATTTCGGTGCTACCGATAATGGCTTTCAAATGTCAAATAGTACCGAATCATTCATTCAATTGATCGAATGACTATCATTGAAGACGGTTCAAATGGTAATCGTCTTGAAGCCGATAACGATTGTGTTCGGTGCTACCGTGAAACCTATGCATTGGCTTCAACTCAATGGATAACGATCACGATTGTGTTCAATTCTAGCGCTGCAGGTGCCGAAGTCTTAATCAGGTCAGAAATAATAATTTTCACCCCACCAGTACTCGATATCACATTATTTATTTTTATGAGTGACAGTGTTTGCACCCTTTGTGCAGTACACAAAGCCAATAGGACAGCTAATTTTTTAGTGATTTGTTCTATCGGAAGACTTTTGTTCGGATACCAATTCGATACGAAATTAATTACAATTTGAGGATCCCACGTAGCCGAATATTTAGGGATAGACGGTCTTAGTCTATAAGCCCCTTTCAAAAGTCTTTTAATCTGACCGTCTTCACTTACTTCGCTTCCTAACAGGAAGGAGAGTGCAGAGCGGTGTGTATTGAGAGAGCCATAAGCAAGTCCCTTATCAAACTGTTCAGTCAAAAAAAGAAGCACTTGTGATATCGGAGCTTCTAAGGGATGAAGATTATTATTTTTACAAAAAATCCACCACGACTTAAAAGTAGCATTGTACTGCAGTAAAGTGTTTTGTGCAAGGGATGCTATCATCAATTCCAAGGCAGCCGATGGAGTTCCTCTTTTAACGAATGCAAGCCGGATAACCTCGCTACAGCCAGGGTATTCTCTTTGAAGAACTGGCGACGCGTCCTGAAAGAGGAGTAAGGAAGAGCGTTAACGGGGTCTAGATATAAGATATCTGATTTAAGCATACTTGTTAAAAGAGGAAACCAAGGCTGGGAAGGCCAGTAGGGGAACACAAATATCCCCTCTGCTTGATCATTTAAAATCTTTTGTAAGCATTTCAAAATTAGCGGGAAAGGTGGAAACGCGTAAAAGTACCACCGATTCCAATTTAGAGTGAACGCGTCAACTACGAACGCGTCTGGGTCTTGTTTCCATGAGACATACGTCTCGCACTTAGCATTGGTGCGAGAAGCGAAGAGATCTATTTCAGGGTGTCCTAGTGTTTCCTGGATACCTTGATACACCTCGTCAGACAACGACCACTCAATATCTGGATTAACCCTTCGTGACTCTTCGTCCGCCTCTACATTATCTTTCGTATTGATATAGGCAGCGAAGAGCCAAATTCTCCGCTTCTCACACCACTGCCATATAGTCTTAGCCAGGTCATTAAGGTGGGGGAATTGAATTCCCCCCATCCTATTAATGTAACTTATCGCTGTTGTATTGTCCACACGCAACAATATAGTACAATTGTACAAATCCTTGGCAAAGCATTTTAGACTAAGATAAATAGCCATAAGTTCCAGGTAATTGATGTGAAAACTTTTTTCACATTCTTTCCAGCTTCCGTTGACTCTATTTTGATTACAGTACGCACCCCACCCGGTCAAGGATGCGTCTGTGAAGACTTCTAGATCAAAATTTAAAGGACCAATCAAATTCTTTGCCGAGTTTATGTTTTTTACCCACCAAGCTAGATCGGGTAAAATTACCTCCGCAGGACGAAATTTAGCCTCATAGTTTTCATATTTTAAGAGCGCTAAATACTTCTGCCTCTCTAGAAGTTTTGTATAGCACCAACCATATCTCACAGCGGGGCAAGCTGCTGTTAATGTTCCAATCAGGTGAGCAAAGTCTCTGATTGTGCATGAAGGTAAAGACTGAAATCTTTGTAACAAACGTGCTATATTGTTGCGTTTGTCTTCTGGTAAAGAAATGGACATATCAAGAGAATTGAAAATGAAACCCAGATATTTGCATGATTGTTTGGGTTCAAGGTTACTCTTTTTATAATTTATTATTTATTTTATTTATTTAATTTTATTATAAAGCCTAGGCATTCAAGCAATTGAATGGTTTCTCGAACATTATTTAAGCATTCATAATAATCTTGACCAATACAGAGAATATCATCAAGATATACTACAGATGTGTAACCACGTGAACGGAGGTAAGTCATAACTTCTTTCATTAACTTAGTAAAGGTACGGGGGGCTACAGAAAGGCCATAGGGCATAGCGGTGAATTCGTAGGTAAAAATTCGACCATTCACATCTTCAAAATTGAACCTTAAGTATTTTCTGTCATCCTTTGAGATCGGAAGAAGTAGGTATGCTTCTTTTAGATCTATAGAAGCCATATAGTTCCCTTTTGCTATTAACTTTGCGGCTGTTCTGTAGTCCTCCATTTTAAAGTGTAACCGGGGAATAAATTTATTTAAAAGTTTTAAATTAAGAATGAATCTTTTACTTCCGTCAGGTTTAGGAGCAAGAAAAGTTCTTGAAATAAATTGATCTTCACGTGGTTCACATTGTACAACGGCACCTAACTCGACCAAATGTTGGATAGCGAATGCCATATCTTTTCTCTCTGTATTAGAGAATGTATTTCGAGGTGGTGCACCTTGATGAACCTCTGTATTAAAGGGTATAGATAAACCGTTCTTTACCCAGTTAAGTATGGTTGAATTATTTGTAACAGCAGGCCAACATTTGTAAAAATGCTGTAATCTACCAGCATGACATACCGAAATTAATTCCGACGAGCACCTCGCTTGCTCTGGCTGCTGTTCCTGGTCGGCGGTGCTGGTGGAGCAGGGGCTGGCTTGTAGGTCGATGACGGGGTCTTCGGCGCTCCTCCCTTCCCCCCCCTGTTCGACGACTGATGGCGGAAGGGGGCTGTCCAGTTTCCCGGATAACGACTTCTAGTCGTCGATTGCGAAGTTGAAGGAGCAGGCTTTTGAGGCGGTGCGGCTTTTTTAATTTGAAGTCCCTGCTTCTCGATTGCCTTTGAGGCCTTAATCTTGTCGGATAATTTCATTCCGAACAGTGATTCATCTCGCTCAACGTCTTCTACGATTTGAACGAATGCCTTATCTAAGGCAGGTGTAATTGCCTTTATCCGAGCTTGAGTCTCTACAAAATGAAGGTCAGTTAAAACCCTGCAGCTGTCTGATAGCATTTTTATGACCTTTATCTTAGATTCCTTATCCTCGCAACCCGTAACAAGGAACGTAAGGGCTCTGTTGATCGCCGATATTCCCAGGCCTAGTTGTTGTTGGGCCTTTTCGAATTTCTTGTCACGTGCTCTTGCACTCTCTGTAATAGCGGCTGAAATTTCAGGGTTGAGGGTAGGTGCCCTAAGTAATTTACAATTGTCGGGTATTGTAAGTTCCTTCAGTAAGGAATCTTTGTTCTGTGTAGAGAGTCCACGGCGCAAAATAGGCAACCAACGATCTTCAAGATTTTGATGGATATTTTCACCATATGTCGGTTTTTCGTCGGCCGGGTCACCTAAGGCCGTCAAAAATTCGAAATCTATTTCGGGCGCGGCGGGTGTTGCATTTTCAGCAGGATCAGCACTTGGAGACTCGTCTGCTGGGGGCGAACCCGTCGCGAGATTTTCCGTATCGGGACTGATAGGATCGGCCAAAGCATCGGTTGGAATTGGAGCCGAATTTCCGTTACCGGAGTTGTCTGAAACAACGTAGGAAAGGAATATTTATTTAATTTAAGTAAGATATATCGAGAAACATACTTTCAGGAATCAGAAAATTATTCCTAAGTCTTTGTGTTAGCTCACGTCTAACCTCCCGACAAAAGTTATTTAATAAATAAGACCAGGTATTGTCTTCGTGTTAGCTCCCGTCTAACCTCCCGACCTGGTGGGTATTCAAGGTGTTTTTGTGTAAAAAATACCAGTATTTGTCTTCGTGTTAGCTCACGTCTAACCTCCGGACCTGGTACTTAAAATATTTTTGTGTAAGAAAAAACCAGTAACTGTCTTCGTGTTAGCTCTCGTCTAACCTCCCGACCTGGTAGCTACTTAGATATTTTTTATTAAATTACCTTAGTGTTGACTTGCATTCAACCTCTAAGAAAAATTTTTTACTCACCATTTTCTTCCTCTGAGTCTGAATATATTATTATTCGATTACGACGAGGAGGTCGAGGAGGTCGAGGTGGTCGAGGTTTATCACTTTCCTTTAATTTTCGAAGCTTTTCTTCGTAATAACTTATTTTTGCACTATTTATTCTTTTAGACATGATAAATGCGGGTAGGCAAAAAAGAAATAAGTTCCGTTGGAGCGAACGTGCTTACATTACCACGCACAGAAAAAGAATGGGAGCTCTGAGTGTGGCAACCTGTAAGGCGGGATAGTATCGATAAAATTAGTGTTGTTTTTTTGATATCGATTAAAAAATCGATTCTTATTACTCTAAAAGCGTGCGTATGTTACCTGAATAGTTAAAGAAACTACATTGTGTATATATTTATATCTGAAGAATGAAGCTACGAAATATAATTATCAGTTTTTCGGATAAAATTGTTTGGGCGTAGTAGTCAAAACTAGTTCCTATTTTGATAGGTTAGATTTCAAGCTAATTCATTACTCAACGATAATACTTAAATGGTTTTTAAATATATTTTCAGTCATACAAACTTTAATTTAATTTCCATGGAATATGACCCTAATAATATAGATCTATGCGCTTGAACTCGAATACTCATCTCGACAGTTTTGGAGATTCTCTATACACAGTTTTTCAAAATATGTCGTGCAAGGATTACAATTATTTTGTTTCCTGCACTCAAAGGTTGCCTGGAAGAAATTGCTTTTTAGCAATATGGCCGCCTATTGTGCTCCGTATTTCATGTTTGTATTTTTTGTATTTCTGTGTGCAATAAAGAGTATTGTATTGTAAGAATTAGTATAAAATTACTAAGATGAAATAGAATACACATAGCTTATAAACATTGCCAGTGCTAATATTATACGGAACGTCAATATTTGCAAAGTTCGAAAGTCAAACGCAGAACACATTATTGAAATTGATGAATGGCAGACTAATGTTTGTATGAGACATAACTACCTACTACATATCTGTATCACGTCTATATGATGATAAAGGAACAGGCAATGAATAGGTTATAGACCTTGACCATCACACTTGAGTTGATATTGTTTTGTTTGCTATTAATACAATAAATAACCTTACTGTTAAGTACTTATAACTTATTGGGTGTGGGACTGAATATTTGAATAATACTACAGAGGAATTCATGAAGAAAAAAAATATTTATAAGGAAACGTTATAATACTAAAAGTATTTTATCGTCTCATTTGTTATTCAAGCAGAATTCTTTCAGGTATCGGGTCCTTATAATCGGGAAGATGGGTACTCGTAATATAGATAATCATCACAAAGTTTAATTGAAAAATTTTGAGTTTGTAGCCTAAAGAGACAGATCGAGTACTTATCTTATTTGATGAAAACCCGCGGTAGCTTATGCAATAGGCTTTTATAAGATGTTTTGATTATTTTTAAATATGTTTCTATAAAAAAAAATTTAAAAAAAAATATTTGGCCCTTATCTTCTTGTTCCAATAATAATATTAGATGCTTTGAAGTATTCTTGATATCAGAGCATAATTTTTCGTGCTGACTCGACATGAAGAAAATATTTAGAATTTCAACTTTGTCCCAATTTATTGTATTAATTATATTAATTTATTAATACAAAATGATAAAATTGAAATTAGTTCCTTATATGCTTTTTTCTAACGTAGAAGAACCAAAAATGTTGGTATTCCTATAATGACTAATACCAATAAAAAAAAATCTTTGGGAAACTAACAGTTAGGTTAGTTTAGTCTAGATTAACAAAAACATAAACATGATATTGATGAATATATTTAATTATTCTATTGCCTCTTGCCTCGAACAAGAGTAATAAAATTTGCACAGTTGTGGATCAATTCTATCAAACAGTTAAACCTGGATCAGTGCGACTCGGACGTCAATCACCTATACAGTCCGTTCATTGCTGGACTTTCACCATTGGACTGAACGCATTGTATAGGCTTTTTACATTTTAGGAAAACAAAAACAGGAAAGTGACCCGGGACATCCACTCTACGGGCTCTCTCCCGCCGCAGGTCGGTTGCGAAGCCGCAAAAGCTTCCTACGATCCACACAGCCTACCGACCAAAACCCATCCGACGTGAGGTTCAGACTTTGGGCAAGCGAGTACCCACATTCACTGTAGCCCCCCAACAAAAACCTGCCTCCTGGCTATAAGGAACCTTGGCCAACCTGGAGAAGTCTAAATAGGCTGTGGACCCAAGTGATGGCCGAAGCAAAAATAACCTATGCCGGTGGGGGTTCCTAAGTAGCGCAGACGCCAGCTGTGAATGTGGAGAACTCCTGCAAACCATGGCACACCTCACTAATTGTCCCGCGTACCCGACTACCTGCTTGCGTGAGGACTTAGCCGCTACCACGGTAGCTGCTTTCTGGGCAAGTAAGATTTAGCCCGTGTTCTTGCCGACACGAAAGAAGAAGATACATTTTACGCACTAATCCAGGATTTAGAAATTAAAGAAAAAACACTTACCGCGCTATCCAGCAGCCAACTCGCAGGAAAGATCAGTGGGATGTAAGACACCATGTACACCATAGAAGTCCACGACACAAGAGTACTTGGCACACCATAGTATTTCACCACTATGTCCGAAATTATTGAATACTGAGTCCACTGTGAAGAGTTTGATGCTGAGTACAATACAAAGAATGCCAGTATCACGTACCTATATTTGTATGCTTTGTATTTGGTGGTTAATTCTTGATCAGGAGGAGCAATAGCTGCATTGTAATTTATGAGGAAAACCTTAGAATTACTATGAACAGGTGGGACGTTAATATCTGTTTGTTTGGCTTCATTTTGCGGAATCATTTTGGTTATCATAAACCGACACAGAATTTGTGCCTAAAAGAAATTAGCATTTGATGTCTTCTCTTATATACGTTGACAATAGCAACATCAGGGAACGTATATGAAAAATCTTTTTCAAATATGTTTTCGACGTTAACTTTATTCTATAACATAATTATACTTTGTGTCACTTTTTCAGGTAAAATTTTTGTTTCTTTAAACACTTTTTGTATATTTTCACTTTACTTATTTACGCACTGGTAACAACTTACATCGATTAAATTTACAACAATTGGTCCCTTGCTTTACGTCGCGACGGCACTGACTAACGTCCGATTAGTCTAATCCAACATTAGATAAATATTATTGTTTTACTACATCGTATGTTGCTACACAATCAGTCTTTTAAAACACTTACAGATTAGATCACTTGTTATAAACGTAACATTTATACCACTACGCGGTAAATACTGACGAATTTCTTATTCAATTATCCTCATCGATATCCTCATCGATAGTAATACATTATATTTCTGTTTTTCCCTTCTCTTTTGCTTTTAAAAATAAGATATCTGTCTCTTTCTTACTTTCGTACAAATACATCACAAAAATCTTAATAACCGTTAAACCCACGTCGTTCCCAATAAAGCATAGCTTGTAAACTGAATGAATTGATAAGAGGCTATTGGAAAAATACCTGCGTGTAATTAGCAAGCAATGAGTTCTGGTATCTTCCTAACTGGTTGGTTAATACAGTTAACCTTAGTGTGATAAGAATGATAAAGAACAGAAAACAATAGACAATGCAGCTGTGAAGATCACACTGTGAATAAATCTTATCTTGGGTGAATGATTAGAAATTATATCTTTAAAGAATGAGAAATAAATTAATAAATTAAATTGTTAGAAAAAAAAACTATTAATAACATTTTGTGTTTTTATCGAATGTATAAATCTATGTTAAGGTCAACGGTCTCAAGAGAGAAATTCGTACTCCTACTTTATGGCGATCCGATTTGAAATTCAAATGACTTGCATTCTTATGTGGGACATAAAATGATGTTGAAAATCGAGTTTATACTGCTATTTTCAGTTAAATTTTTCGCTGATTAATACAAAGATACAGCTACTGCACCGAAAGTACTAGTTTTTGTTAGCAATTTTTGGTTCAATATTGCCTTTGTGGGTGTGCGATCTATTCTGTAGTACTTTCGGTACATTAGCTGTATCTTCGTACCTATTAATCAGCGAAAAATTTACCAAACATAGCAGTATATACTCGTTTTTCAACAACACTTTATGTCCCCATAAGAATGCAAGTAATTTGAATTTAGTATGGAAAACGAATCGCCTTAAAGTCCTACTGAAATAGTGAACATAATTTTAGCATATTACTCAGACCATGAAACTGGGCAACTTTCCTCAATAGGACTGTAGCCCGTGGACATTTGAATTACGAAAAAGGTTACCGTTTGTCTTTGTGAAATTGTCATAGATTTCACCATTTCACATACTAATAGCGAGGTCTTAAACATCGTAACCCGCCGTAACCATATATAGTGACGAGTGATGTAGTCCGGCCATATTGACAATAATTTACATTTAAGAGTTACCGTTTCAAATTTATACATCTGTTAATAGACCCTCTGAACAAACCATATACCTATTTTAAGACTGTTTCTGTGGCCGGTTCAGATTTTAAGACTCATTTGGTCTTAAATTTGTTTTTGGCAAACCATAGTCTTACTGTTACGTATAGTAATTCAACAAAGCTGTACAACTTGACAATAGTTAAACAATGCGGTAACCTACCAATGTATATAACTAACATGTATGGAATTATAGTTTGGTCACTAAGTATATATGGTTACGGCGGGTTACGATCTTTAAGACTTCGCTTTTAGTTTATGAAATGGTAAAATCTATGACAATTTCACAAAGACAAACGGTAACCTTTTTCTATATTTAAATTTCCACGGGCTACAGTACTACAAGGAAAGTAGATGCAGTTTCTATGGGAGTTAATATTTTTTCCGTATTCGACCTATGTTCCTTGAGGAAAGTTGTTCAGTTTTAATGACATGCTAAAATTATGTTCACTACATTTCAAAACGAAAAAGATTTAAGTAAGTACCAAATACAGTTTTTGTCCCTTTGACAAACGAAAATATGACACAGGGAACAGTTTTAACATTATTTTTCTCCCTTTGTTTAAGAATTTGAACAGCATATCGTCGTTGCCAAATCAAAACCTTGTATGTGCACAGATGGTAGTTTTGAGAAAATCGAAAAAAACAACTTTATGAAAAAAAAAACTATAGAAGGGTGTTAAACCAAATACCCACTTTGGTAATATGGGGACTTGGGCATGTGTACACTATGGCATTTTTTTACTTTTGTATTATTTTGACGTCATATTTTATTTTTTATCATTTTTAGGGTTCCGTACCTCAAAAGAAAAAAACGGAACCCTTATAGGATCACTTTGTTGTCCGTCTGTCTGTCTGTCTGTCTGTCTGTCTGTCTGTCTGTCTGTCAAGACCCTTTATCTCACGAACGGGTAAAGGTATCAGGTTGAAATTAATACCATATATTAGGATCCATGAACCACACAAGATCTGAAAATGTCAATTTTTTACAACGACGTAATCAAAAGATATGGCATTTTATGTCCTCATCTCCATACATTTATTCAAAAATGAAAAACCTACAGGGTACTTCCCGTTGACCTAAAATTATGAAATTTGGCAAGAAGCTAGGTCTCACAGTACAAATAATGGGAAAAGTCTGAAGTCATTAAATATTACAACTTTTCTCACAACTAATGGTAACCAATTGTGGTGAGCTCCCGTTTCAAGAACATTCATATAAGAGAAGGGCCAAGTTGGATGGTCGCTGAGGCGATTTTTGTTTTAGTTCTATTAAAAAACGGGAACACTTACAAACTTGAAAATTGGTATGTTTATAGTGCATAAGCTATAAAATAACAACAAATAATAAAATTTGGTCAAGCGCGTGTCGGACTCAAAAAATCTAGCACATTAACTTACTGAAATTTCAACTAATACAATTATGTTTATGTGGTGGTACGGAACCCTCAGTGCGCGAGTCCGACTCGCACTTGGCCGGTTTTTTCTGCACATAAGAGATTTTGATTGCTAGTATTAGACACATAAGAGATTTTGATGTCACATAAGATATTTGAAGTACCAAACTTGGGCACATAAGCGTTTTTTGCAATGAGGTCTTTTATTTTGAATGGTAATTTTAC
This sequence comes from Athrips mouffetella, assembly GCA_947532105.1. NCBI lineage: Eukaryota > Metazoa > Arthropoda > Insecta > Lepidoptera > Gelechiidae > Athrips > Athrips mouffetella. The sequence continues at coordinate 30,199,048 of OX383960.1, read as the reverse complement.
GAGAAAAATATTAAGTTAAATAAAAGACAAGTAGAGTAGTAATTTATGCAATCAACCTTTAATTTTAATTTGTGAAAACCAACGTAAAATTTGACAATTTTAATGAAAGTTATTTGTTTTTGTTTACATAATTAAAGTACTAATTAAATCAAGAGAATGAAAAGCAATCAAAACGTGGGGTTATGAACTCACACACGTTTTTCAAAATTAAACAAAATTTAACAGTTTTAATAAATCAATTTGTATGTTTAAGTACTTATAAAAACAAATTTAAAAAATGAAAGTAATCAAAATGTGGGGTCATCTAAACACCCGGTATATAATTTAGTGAATCGTAGAAAGGGTGATAATCTTCATCAATAACAGACTTTAGCTCTTGCAAATGCTTAAACTTGCTTTCTGTAATCTTTATGCGTTCTGTGTATAGGTTTTTCGGAAGAATTGAACCTCCACGAGGAATCCTTCGTCGCTGAGGAAGAGTCGTCCAGCTATCAGTGTGTCTCAACTTGAATAAAATTGAACCATCTTCTTTATATTTTAAGGCTCTTATGTCGACCACAACCGGATCTCCTTTTTTTTTTCCTGGTCTTATAGATTTAAGAAGATGAGTCCAGTTCTTCATAATTTAGAAAAAAGTCGTAATGAAGCGACTTTATTTCATACGGTTGTTGAGGCCTTGCTTGGCGCATCCTCGTAATATAATCAGTGGGAGCGTAAATTGGAGGTTTAATGTATTGTTCGATCGTGGAATGCACACTATCCACCTCCATCATTGTGTGTCCTTTTTCGAGATAAAGTTGTTGTATTGTGATACCCTTTTCCATAGATAAATCACTTAAAGCACTGGACAAGATTCTGTTGCGGTTCTGGTGGCCACATCCATCTGATATCACTATGACCTTTTTTGTTCCTTCAGGTAACGTTTTTATATAATCAACTAAACAGCTCGTGAACTCATTTGCAGTAACATTTCCATCAGCTTCGTGCCAAAAATATATAGTCACATGTTTGGTTTTTGTATTATACACCGTAAAATTGTGACACTGTAGTTTCTGTTTGTAATATACTGCACTGGCAAGTAACTTTGGTGTCAGTAGGACACTTTGTACGTCTACTGTTATTACAACCACATCATCAGATTCTGAGTTAGAAGCTTTTGTTATAGCTTCTCTTTTTGCCTCTCTGGCTTCGTTTTTCTTTTGAATGTGTTCATCATAGCTTTCTTTACTAATATTTCCGGTTTTATAGCTACAGCACGTGTCGCATTGAACTTTGCGAGGATGGTGAATGCTTACATTTTCCTGAGCTAAGACTTTCTGGAACGTCATTCTTGAGGCAGCTTTTTCATTATTTTCGTCACACCATTCTTTATAAATTGTATACATGTGCAGCAGAGATCGAAATGTAGATTCAATATATAATTTTTTTGAACTTGCTCTGCAATAATGACTCGGAACTTTTGGCAGTAAGTCAAGCCACTCCTTTATTTTCATTCGCATCACAGAACAAACGGTACTTCGTCTTAAATTTACTTGTCCAGTTACAGCATCAACATCATCGTTTTCAAAAACAATGTCAAATTCTTTTGTCCATCGTCGTACGCTGTCTTCGCCTATACAAAGAGTATTCAAATAAAATTTCTTGCAGACTCTTATGTGGCACAACGTAAAATCATGTCCAGATGTTTTTTTAATCGATCTTGCAGAAGTCTTGCGACGACGTCTGATTCCTCTTCGTTTTGCTGAGCCTTTAACAAAGCCTTTCTTCTCCTGCCAGGTTTTTAAATCCCAGAAAGATTTAATTATGTATTAGTTCGCGTTCTTCATCTGTAATTAGAGCGCACAAAAATGTATTCTTTGACTTATAAATCATATTTGAGTGGTGGCACCGTTCTTTTAAAGTTCTTGCAGGTTTGTTTATGCACATTTCAAATTTATTTTCTACCTTTTTGAAGCCAAGATACGGCTGTCCCAAAGTTCTTGCCGTTCTATTGTCTCTTCTTGATTTTGAAAAGCTATCCATGTTCTGTGCTGGCACTTCTTCTGCCAATCTTTCCTCATTATCCGATGGTCTCTCTATGTTCTGTGCTGGTGCTTCTTCTGCCAATCTTTCCTCATTATCCGATGGTCTCTCTATGTTCTGTGCTGGTGCTACTTCTGCCAATCTTTCCTCATTATCCGATGGTCTCTCTATGTTCTGTGCTGGTGCTTCTTCTGCCAATCTTTCCTCATTATCCGATGGTCTCTCTATGTTCTGTGCTGGTGCTTCTTCTGCCAATCTTTGCTCATTATCCGATGGTCTCTCTATGTTCTGTGCTGGTGCTTCTTCTGCCAATCTTTGCTCATTATCCGATGGTCTCTCTATGTTCTGTGCTGGTGCTTCTTCTGCCAATCTTTGCTCATTATCCTATGGTCTCTCTATGTTCTGTGCTGGTGCTTCTTCTGCCAATCTTTGCTCATTATCCGATGGTCTCTCTATGTTCTGTGCTGGTGCTTCTTCTGCCAATCTTTGCTCATTATCCGATGGTCTCTCTATGTTCTGTGCTGTTGCTTCTTCTGCCAATCTTTCCTCATTACTCGGCGGTATCTCTATGTTCTGGGCTGGTGTTTCCTCTGCCGTTTTTTCTTGACTATCCAATGGTCTCTCTATCTTCTGTAATGGTGCTTCTTCTGGCGATCTTTCTTTGATATTCGATGGTCTCTCCATGGTCTCTCCATTGTTCTCACGTATGTTCTGATGTGGTAACTTTTCACAAGGAGTTTCGTCTTCTTCGTAAAAAAGATTTATTTCTTGGCTATCTTGATTTCTAAGGGGTAGTTCTGTGTGATTTTGAAGCTGTAATTTAATATTTTTAAGTTGTTTTAAAGTCGCTAGTGGTTGGTCGTCTTCATCTTCATCATCAGACATAATAATATTAACTTTCTTCTTTCTTTTAATATTTTTATCTGTCTTCTTTCTTTTAATTCTTTTAATTGTGGGATCAGTGAAACGAATCCTCTGAAAATAAAAAATATGCTGTTTTTTTTTTCAACAAATCATCAGGGCCTGAAAACTAATTATGAACTACACATAGTTGCCAGTTTTTAAATAGTTAAGACAATTATAAGTAGGTTAAAATTAACTTCCAAGATAACCTATATAATAAGTATTTATGAAGTTATTTTTAAGATACAAAATAATACTTAGTTGCAATGCGTCTTAAAAAAAGTCAAAAGTTTCATTCCAATTGGACAACCTGTGTTGTTAAATATCATTCAAGTGCGAAACGATTTACTTACCTTCTTTACGTCTGGAATCCAATTAGGATCCTGTTCATCATCATCACTACTGTATGGATCAACAACATCATGATTGCAGTCAGGTTCTTCAATATTGTTTTCTGAAGTTAGTTCCTAAAAACGCCAAAATAATAATAAGTTGTTGTTTTATTATTCTAATCAAAGTATTATCGCAATCGGATGAAAGCTAAAAATTTATAAAACTATTCAAAACAAAAAAGAAACCCTATTTTTTATCACGAAAACGTCGAAGAATAAAGTAGGTAGGTATATAATTGTAATAAAATAACTTACATTCCTAGACTGCCTTATGATATCATCTTCATCATAACATTTTGGGATTTCTAGAAGACCTGGGTCACAGTTTACACCGAAGTCTGGCTTCACACCCAAATCTTGCAACGTTAAAGGTGTAAAACATCGATCCTCCAAAGTATTTGGCAATTCTCCGCACTCATTTTCTATACCCAGTAATTCCTGCTCAATATCTACGTCTTTTAGCACTTTTGAACTCATTTCTAACAGAAAACATCGACATTCACATTTAAATTAACTATTATCTCACTTTTGTTTACTCACAATGAATCATTAACAGGTTGTGACAAGCACGCGAGTCGTTGAGCGGGGTAGGCAATAATGTGCGGCAGGAGAATGTGCAACATTTAATACGCAGCAAATAATGTGCAGCTGATAATTGGCGTCACGTGACGCCAATTATCTGCTGCATATTATTTGTTGCGTACTACTGTGCTGCACATTATTCAAGCGCTTGATAATCGACGTCATGTTATACAACCTCGAAGCATCGACCTTCACTAGAGATGTGTTTTCTCTTATTTTAACTATATCGATACGAAAATATTTTAGCGAAATTATTGGTTCCCGATGAGAAAATTTCAGCTTAGCTACCAAGACTTTAAAGACAATAGTATTGTTTAAATATGATTTCCATAGGTCCGTTAGGTAAAGTAAACACAACCTAACCGATCCCGTGGGATCGGTTAGGTTGTGTTAGGTACTATTGCGACCACAACGTGAAGTGAAATTAAGGCATAAAGTACTTTACCTACATAAAACTCCAAAAAAATATAGAATACAGTTTTATCGACTTAAATAGGCCAAGGTGATACATAGCTCTATAAAGAACTTGACCTTTTCCAAATGTGACGTGAACTATCAGGTGCGCATTTTTCGAGCGCGCTATAACCAGTGACACATACTACGCAGCAAATATTGTGCCACTGGGTAGTTGACGTCACGTCGCCAAATATCAGCTGCACATTATCGAGGTGCGTACTATCTGCTGCACATTATATGTTGCACATTGTATGCCAACGTTGAGCGGCTGCACTGAGTATTCGGTAATTTTCGGAAACAATCGGCAACCGAATCCTATGCATCACGTGACCTTAAAAGGGCCCATACAAAGCCCTGCCTGCAGGGCCCTGCTTGCAGTGCCACTGCCAATCGTACTTTGTGTGGTCATGCAGGGCCGACAAAATGGCCGTTACATCGGCCCTGCAACACCACACACGGTACGATTGGCAGCGCACTGCAAGCAGGGCCCTGCAGGCAGGGCTTTGTATGGGCCGTTTAAACTAGCCAATTATATTCCGATGTGATGTATTTTTGCAACATTATGATAAAATGGATCAAAAAAAATCACATATGTGTTCTTAGATACACATCGGATATTTTGTTGAAAACAAATATATCTCTTATGTGCAACTGGTACACATAAGATTTTTTGAGTAAACAAAAAATATTTTTTTGAGAAAATAAAATATCTCTCATGTGCGGTCACAACACATGAGATATTTTGTATTAGCAACTTAATTAGAGTTGACACATAATAGTTTTTTATATTTGGCTATATCTCTGGAACTAAACATGATACGCACATGAGAGTAATTGCATAACATAGAGGTATCAAATTTCTATCGCTTACTAAGATAAAAAAAAAAACACCAAGTGAACACATACAAGGTTTTGATTTGGCAACGACGATATCTAAAAAACAAATCTTAATGATTTTTAGCTACTCGTCTGATGACAACAAAATGACCTTGACAATAAAATTCTCTCATTATAGTCTACTCAACGGGTGACATGCATTTTTTTAAGGATCACACCATAGACATAGTAGATACCGTTAAAATTGGCACAAAAGGTAGGATAATGATGCCCTGCAGTCCAAACTAATGATAATGTAATAAAAATCATATCCTATCCTATTTAGCCGTTGGGGCAGCAACGACTTAATAGGATACTGCTGGGCAAAAGCCTCCCTCCTTTTCCCCAAATAAAAAATACCTACCATAATAGATTGACAACAAATTACATTTAAAAAAATAGAACTAAGAACAATTTTCTCTCAGCAGATCTAAGGAAGCGACATACGCATGAACTCATCATCTTTTATCACTAGTATGATGCATCATAGTCTGTCTCCGGTTATTAAATTTATTATGAGAGATAAATGAAAGCGTGAAAAGTGTCTGACCGACATTTTGGCTTATACTGATAATAACGTGTTAGCGATATGAATATTTCAGACGTAGGTACTGTTAGGGTTATGCTAGACCATGTATGCTTGCAATCATAATAATAATAATTGATAGCATATAAGTTACATATCGCAAACCACTAGTTATTGAAGATTTTATTTCACATCTAATCTAGCGATAGAGAGATTTTCTTTGTTATATTCTGCGTGTACGGACAAAAATGAGAGGAGAATAATTTAGATCCTAGAAACATGTTAGGTCCTAGCCAGTTCATTGTTATTTTGCGAAGAATGATCCCAACGCCAATATATTTTTAAATACTTACAATAATTGAGTAATGTGAGTCCTCAAACACTTAAATCCATTCATTCTTTTTACATTCAAAGATTGATTGGCTAGCTAAAAATACCTGACAGACTGCCATTTCAAATTTGCTACCTAATAATGAATTATAATTGAGCGAAGTTAAGTAGAGAGGTAAAAGGATATATCATAAACTTGAATTTCTAAAACCAAACACCAGCAGCCTATTTTAAAACTATAAAATATTTTATTTCCAGTTGAGAATACCCTAACTCGAGCACAAATATTGTTTGAAGAGCAAAGCGCCTGAAATGCAGATTATAGCAATGAAGAAGGACGTAATTTCCTGACACTAAGTGATACCATTAGGCATTTTGTCCTATCAACTTAGGGTAGTGAATAGAATAGTGTCGGAAAATAATAAAGTAAATAAAAAAACAAATAAAAAATAAGAAAACTTACGCATTTAAAAGCAAATAAATCAGATGGTTTATGAGTTTACTAGCTGGTGCCCACGACACTTCGTCTGCGCAGGTTTATAAATTGTAGCCTTTGTGTTATTCTGATGTATAAGCTATATTATTGTAAAGTTTCATTAAAATCCATTCATTAGTTTTTACGTGACTAAGTATCCATCCATCCATATTTACAAACTTTCACGTTTATTATATTAGTAGGATTACTTGCCTAGTTTGAATCACTGAAGTATTATAATAGTTATAGCCAACTTTAAATCATGAGATTTTCCTGCAATAACTATTTACTAAGGCTGAATTAAGGCTCGTAAAGTATTTAGCATGTAAGTACAATAAGTGAGTATAGTCCTCAAGCCCTTATTAAATCCATTCGTTTATTAAGGGGCTACCTGCCGGCCACAGCGCCCCAATATTTTCAAAGCTGATGTGGACGCTTAACCTTGTATAATTATTGTTCTGTGCAAATGAAGAATAGTACCTACTTCTCCTCTTTCTACTATCATAATTTTGTCACCATAATCACAGTAATAAAATAAGTAAACTTTCGTTAATGTTTATAACGAAATATTATCTCTTTAGTATACCCTAGCATAGACAAAATGAAGGAAAGCCGATTACGTTGGTATGGCGATATTCAAAGACGCGAGATTACTACGTTAGAAAGAAAACACCTACTCAACATACCAAACCAGCCCAGAGAAAGAGGACACCCGCCACTTTGTGGAACAAAATCAAGAAGGAGATCGACCTCAACAGAGTTCTTACGCGCAAAAGTACGGTCAACCGCTTGTCGGTAGAAACTTTTTCAACTCTTTTACCACGCCATAAAGTCCAAAAGTGTTTCTACTGATGTGCTGTTGAGTGTACATGGAGATTGGAGACCCATCCCCAGATAAACTGAAAGGAAGATAATGCTCTATCTATACTACTATTCTTAATAAAAGATCACCATTATTTTAACAAATGTCAGCGAACCTGATAAATTATACCGATTTCAAACTCTTCCAACTAATTTTAGATTCCAGTAAGGACAGCAAAACATACTGAAATAACTCGCATTACTTATTAACTGTTACGAATTAAGAGATATATTTTAATATACTGCAAATTTTATATAGTAAGGGACAGCCTTCCAAATACTGATAGGGCATGATAGGCAACGTAACTGAACAAGTTTCAGCGAAATAACAGGAAATTAAAAAAAACGGTCAAGTGCAAGTTGGACTCGCGTGCTGAGGGTTCCGAAGATCGTTTTATTTTTGCTGTAATGTTTACACAAACATATGTTAACTGTAATAAATTCAGATTTTTTTTTTCACAAACTTCGGAGATATGGGGCGTATTTTTTTGACATTTTTCATCATAACTGAAAACCAAGAGACATATTTCAGAATGTACAAGTAAAGCCCATTCATATGATACCCCATTCGACTTAGTAGCGACAATTTGAAATTTGGCCCCACCTATTTTGGCCCCCTTTACATTAATAATCATAATTTTTTTCAAAATACTTTTATGTGCAATTAAGTTGGGCAACTATATTCTAAAACTATTCATAATTTCAGGTCGATGGCATGAGTGGTTGCTGAGATATAGAGGTGTGTGTGACAGACAGACAGACAGACAAACCTTTTTTTACCATTTTGGTATCGGAACTCGAAAAATCGGCTTCTCCATACAAACTGTCCAATCAAGTTTGCGATTTTGCATGGAGAGGCTGATTTCTTTTTCATTTCCTGAAAGTTTTATTAGAAAGTTGTGCAGTTATGTTGACTGAACATGCCCTTCCAGTATTTGGAAGGCTATCCCTTACAACCCATATTGTATTTTACAATCGAACTTAAGACAAACTCACAGGTCTATCTAACCCCCTTGCTTGTCGAGTATTTTTTCATAAATCGTTTCTTAGAGCTCCGTGAAATATTTCATGGTTTAGATCTGTCATTTTAGGGTTTCCGTTGTCTATTGGTCAGGAGATAAAATTTTATTGATTAATTTAACATTTTTCTCACACTTTTTTGCCGACCATACAAAGCCTTCAAACGGCTTAAGAAGATATTACCGAAGTTCCCTAAACGTAATGGCGCGGTGCTAAACGAATAATCTTTCCACCCTATTTACCGGCTTATTTTACCGATACCGGTATTTTTACCGGTATTCCGGAATACCGACGCCTCCGGACCCTTTCGGGATCAAAGGCCGAATTTCAAAGAGGCTGTTTGAATTGGGTCCGCGCCCGCATGAATAAAATAAAAAAGTCGATATTGCGGGGTTTGCATTGATTGACGAAGGACATTGAACGAAAAAAGTGTAAACTTTGTTTAGTTACCTAATATTTTTTGTCAAAAAGCTAAGTAAGATCTGTTCTGGTCAAGAATTGGATGGGTGACCGCTTGTGTTGTTACAAATGAGTGCTATCCAAAGAGTACAGCTTTATACCAGTGCTATCCTTGCTTCTAAAGCCTTCAAGTTCAGTGTGTAATTTAGTTACATTTATGAAAAAAAATCCTTACAGGTTTATTTGTTTATTTCAAAGAACATTGCATGGTTACAGGAAGACCCTAAGATTTCATGCAAGGAACAAAATTAACACAATAAGATTAAATTAAGTCTAAATTAGCTAACAATATCTAGATACTACTTATGCACTTATTAAGAATTTCTAAAATATAAACAATAGCAACTTATTTGTAATTTTCACAAAATAAAAAAACATTTTTTACAAATGTTAGACATGTGATCGGCGAAAGTGTCAAGATCCGGGTTTGTATTTATGAGCTGCCTAACTAGACCGAGTCCGCGCAGTACTGGGGATTGAAAGGTAAAGTGGTCTGAACTAACATTTGCGAGGCACTGAAGACTATAACGCGAGCGAAGCCGCGGGTCATCATAACATCCCATGAAATGTCCACAGTCCACTACAGGACAGCCAGGTCAGGGAGCTCCTTCCAGAATTCCAGCTTTTGCTGGGATCATGTGGAGGGGAAGTACCATAGTCACCTCGCTTGTCAGTGTTACGGCTTTACGGCAAGATGGTTTAAAACACAGGAGGATGCTGCTGCCCATCCCCCAATTTATAACTCTTAGTCGCCTCTTACGACACCTACGGGTATGTATGGGATGGTGCTATTCCGGCTGCCAAGCCGCGGGTAAAAGTTACTTTTTTAGCAGAATCGATAGACCGTAATAAAAAAACTTCGCTGATTATTTTTTAACGGCATCTAGTTTTATACATTTTCGGGTTACGATTTATGTAAGGGGTGGTCAGTCCTTTTTATTAGGGTTCCGTACCTCAAAATAAAGAAACGGAACCCTTATAGGATCACTTTGTTGTCCGTCTGTCTGTCTGTCAAGACCCTTTTTCTCACGAACGAGAGGAGGTATCAGGTTGAAATTGATAACGAATATTAAAGTCCATAAACCACACAAGATCTGAAAATTTCAATTTTTTACAACGACGCAATCAAAAGATATGGCTTTTTATGTCCTCATCTCCATACATTTATGCAAAAAAGCAAAACCTACAGGGTACTTCCCGTTGACCTAAAATTATGAAATTTGGCAAGAAGCTAGGTCTCACAGTACAAATAAAGGGAAAGTCTAAAATCATTAAATATTTCAATTTTTCTCCCAAGTAATAGTAACCAACTAAGGTGAGCTCCCGTTTCAAGAGCTTTTCTATAAAAGAGGGGTCAAGTTGGATGGTCGCGAGTTTTTAAAATCAAACAGCAAAAGCTTTTAGTATATCATATGGTAGATAGGTACGGAACCCTTAGGGTGCGAGTCCGACACGCACTTGGCCGGTTTTTATTCGTCCATGCCCGTATCGCGATTAGGGGAAGGGGGAAGGAAGGGAGGTATCAAAATTTGCGGGTAATTTCTTTTGTGCTAAGTAAGTACTATCAAGTACTAAGACCCCTAAAAATGAACCTTTCAATAAAACATTTTTACGATCTTGCGTAAAGTCGTGCGTAAATCTTTCTCAAATAGATTTCAATTTGAATGTAAAGGTATTTCTTAAATAGCCAGTTATGATTGTTGCTGTCTGTACCTTTCTACCCTCAATGCTGGTACTTGTACTACAGTAAGAAAGAGACAGAAAATAACCTTTTCGACAACAGCTGCTTTATATTTTCCGAAAACATTGGATTTTCGTTCTTACCGAAGATTTGTTTTTATCGCACTTGCACTAAAACCACAAGAGAATCACAGTTCACTGCATACACTGTTCACATATACTCGTAAGTCTATTAAACGCGAATCAATTTACAACAATTTCGAAGACATCGTAGCCGATCGGTCAAAAAGCAACTGAACGGTCTTCGATTGAACATTTAACGCAAATGATTTTTATTGGACATGGTCTGATATACACGCGCCAATAAAAACAGAGTCATACCTATAAAATTATAAGAATTATAACGCAAAAATACAAGCTAACTTTTGCGTGTTTTGCTTTGAATAGGTTATGTTTGTCACTTGTTTCTCCCCTAGTTTTGATGGGCAGCGCATGCGTGGACCGGTTTTCGTTCGGAAATTATAAGCAAAAAGGTTGAAAGGTAAGAGGTAACTTAACTTTAATAAGAGCTTCTTTGCATGAAGTTGTGTGCAAATCTCACGGGCTAAAGCCCAAACTGCGGCTAAAAAGCTGGGTATTTACACTCCTTCTAGTTTTATGTAAAGCACAAGTCCGATCCTGCATGGAGAATTGCTGTCACCTTTGGGATGGGGATGGCTCAGCCAAATATCAACTACTTAGCCGCACTTGACTCAATAGATCTTTAAGAAGCTCGTTGGTGATGAGATGCTAGTGAATACCAAGTTTTACAGTCTGGCCCACCGTCGCAAGGTTGCATGTATGTCGGTCTTTTACATATTTTACTTCGGAGTGTGTGACTAATAGCTCCATGAGCTTATTCTACCATCCTCCTTCTACCATCGGGAGTCCAGGTCGCAGGATATCACCCACACTTTGTTGATATTCCACACATTCTTTTTTATTCGCACGGCTAAAGAGTGAAATTCTCTGCCTGCGTCTATGTTCCCTAGTTCATATAACCCGAATCTATTCAAGTCGCGAGTGAATAAGCTTCTTCTGGGTGAGCTCGTCCCATCGTCGAGCTCATCTCTGTCTTCAAGACTAGATCAAGGTAAAGAGTAAACACATTGACAATAAATAACAAAAAAAAGAGGTCCAAGCTGGTTTTCGCAATGTAAGCAGACTGGAAACAAATTCACTTAACTTTTTGAATGACCGAAGAAAAAACCCTATCGATGAATCAAAGAATAAGTCAATAGAATCCATTTTTTTTTTCGGTTATTCGAAGGGTTACTATTTTGCAGCCATGACACTAAAACCAGAGTAGGTATAATTGACGGAAACAATAACATTGTTTTACAAACATGTTTTTTCTGACAGCTTTAGCCCATCGTATTAGAAATACATACATAACATCACGCCTCTTTCCCGTCGGGGTAGGCAGAGACCACAGTCCTCCACCTGCTACGATCTTGACATACTTCCCTTGCTTCCTGTACATTTATCAATCCTTTCATACATACTCGTTGGTTTAGGATACTTTTAACCTGGCCTTTATCAGAACACGTCCTGAATTTGGTCCTGGTACGTTCGCCTAGGCCTTCCCCTTCCAACGTTTCCATTCACTCTCGCCTGGTAGATCTCTTTCGTCAATCTTTGTTCATTCATCCTCTCTACATGACCAAACCATCTCAGCATCCCTTTCTCGATTTTGGTCACTACGTCTTCTTTTACGCCACACCGTTCTCTTATCACACTATTTCTAATCCTGTCACTCAATTTAACACCAATCATACTCCTTAGCTCTCTCATTTCCACTGCATTAATTCTACTTTCTTGCTTCTTCTGCCATACCCAGCTTTCACTGCCATACATCAGTGTTGGTACGCTTTAGACATAGCCGCAAAATATGTTGGTATAAATTAAATTTAAATAAACAAAAAAGTAAAACGGAACATATTCTGGAAAGTCTGTAGCCACAGACGCCGTGTCATATAACGTGCTCTCTTGATAAAAAGAAATCAATATGATTTGAACTTGATAATGAAGTACTTCTTACCAATTGATTGTGATTGATTGCTTTTATATAGCAGTTAATAGTATAGTCAGTTTTGCTATAAATATTGGACTAAGCGGAACTATTTGTGGTTTTTGTTCACGTCAAAGTATTTAAAGACATTATTTAACTGAAAAATCTTTTCAAGCATAGGTATAGGCGCAAAAATTTAAGCAGTTTCATAGAAGTTTTCTTCATCAATGGATTTTATGACTGTAAATAAATAGATAGATTGTTATTTTGTCATAAATCGTGATTATTCTTTGAAATCTCTGATTACTACTTCGACTTTTGCTGTAGCGTATACAGCTAAAGCTCAAGTGATGTGATGTGGTTGAAACAGCTAAAAGTGTGAGTACGGATCTGAGTTCACATTTTTGCAGATCTTTTACCTAAAGTGTTGCTAGAAGATGACGCCTATGCTGGATTTCAAAAACTGAAGGAAGATGATTTACAAGTAAGTAACTACATCCTTCTTCACGTAGTCAATTACTATGAGTTTATATTTTAAGATTTAAGGATAATGCCTTCGGATAATACCATGAATGATATGATTTTTGGTTTTCCTTTCATTCATGCTCGTCGGTTAAGGATACTCCTAGCGCGTTTTTAATCGTCAACATAAATATTTAAAACCCTTTTAAATAAAACGTGAAAATTATTTTTTTCTTTCTTTTTTCCCCTTAGAGCAATGTGCTGAACCGCGCATGGGCTTTGCGCGCGATAATCGTGTTACTCTATTACATTTTTCCCTCTCTTACTATCTGACATTGACCTTGCATGACAGTCAATAAATAGCTCATAAATCGTTTGAACTAAAGGAAGCAATTAATAGATATCATTGCTTTAATAAGCTGGCGCCTGGAAAATGAGTACCTAATTTACTTAAGTAGGTATTGTTCAAGAGAGCAACTCATATCACTACGGCACTTTCCAACTATCCGACCAAATTGAAACTATTTTTCTGGGTACCACACTACTCTTTAGAAAGGCTGAAGTTAGGGAAAGAAAAGAGGGGCCACATTTTATACAAGGTTATTTTTGAAAATCTTGGCAATTTTTTTATGTTATTCAGAACATACCTGTTAATGTGACCCACTTTCCCAAGGAGACAGAAAAAAAATTTTTGTTCTCTCAATACAAATATCACTATTGCCAGTATAAGGTATTCACTTAAGTAATCTTTGAAGCCTTGACAAGGCCTTCGGGACTTGCCTTTTAACATTTGATCCATATTATATAGCAGTTTTCCACAGAGTTTCCGGAAAATAGAAAATTCATGTAAAATGTATAGAAATTTGTGCGAAATTATACCCTATTGCATAAATACATTTCCATAAATACTCCTTCCAATTTGACACGGTGCTACACAGGAATGCAGTAGAATATTGTGGATTCAACCATTTCACATAATTATCTGACTAAATGCTACCTTATTCCCATTAAACTAAGTTTTGAATTAGACTGAGACCATTAAACTCGAGGAGCGCAACGAAAATTACTATGAAATCAATAAATCTGAAACTCTGCATCCATGAAAAAATTGTTTCAGTTCGTAAGCGAATCTTTTTTGTCAAACGCAGGCGGTGCCAATTGATGACCGATTGGAGAGCGCGAACTAGAACGATAAAACAATCAGTTCTATTTTATTCAATAGGCAGAGAGCGGGCAGTTGGCAACACTAACTCATCGGTTACCAAAAAGCGTTCCATAGTAGATTTTACAACAAGTGCACAAAACGAACCAATTTTTCCGAGACTTTTAGCAGCCCGAGCCGATGGCGAATGTCGAGGATAAAATGGTTTTGTGGACGAGTTATAAGCTCTGCTTTTCACTTTGATTGCGAGGAAATAAAACGTAAAAGTACTCTCTAAATGTAACTGAAGAATGAGTTGTTCTGCTTTAGTGAAGAATATGTTGACGCGCGCATGGCGCGGGGGGGGGGAGGGGTGCAGCAGGCCCGCGCGCAGGACGTACACCACCGCGATTACTTTTTTGCCCTAGTACACAAAATTCGATTTACAGCCTATATCTTGCACAAAAAAGCACTTTCAGAGCATGAGAAGTGAAAATGTAGTTTTTTAGTTTATGTCTATTTACTAAGTACTAGAGTTAGGCGAGTTAATTCTATTGGTTTTGGTATTACTTCTTAAATAGTACTTTTGCATGCACTATCTACTTAATTTGTTATTCAATTGGGTAAAAAGAATAAACAGTTTTTGTTGTCTGTACAAAACGTGCCAGGTTGAGTCCAGGCAACCCTATTTATTTAGACTAACCTTTTCATTGCGCACCAGCATAGATAGGTCGCTTTTTGGTAACCGATGAGGTAGGGTTGCCGACCGCCAGCTCTTAGTCTACAAGTAAAACTAGCTATCTATCAGGGATAGTCAAGTCAAGTTCCAATGGCTCGATTTTTGTGTAAGGTACCTCGAAACTTGGCTCATAGACAGGGATAAGGTCAAAAAGTAAAAATAAAAAATATGAATTTTTTTCGGTTGCAAATAATAAAGTTAAAAATTAATTTTATTTTTGTCAAATATCGATTATCCGTATGGCAGAATGAAACGTAGCCATGGCCAGTCCTAAAAAAAAAACTGGCAACTGTTATAAGTAGTCTGTGGTCGGTTTATACAGCTGTTAGTTTTTTTTATCATAGGCAATGACTAATCATCACATTCTGCCATACGACCTATCGATATTTGACGAAAACGATTTTTTTTTAAAACTTCGTCATTTATGGCCGAAAAAAATTGATATTTTTTATTTATCTTGATCCTATTCCTGTTTATGAGCCAAGTTTCAAGAATTCTTAGATCTTCTTCTGCTTTTCTTGTCGACTACACCAGACCAGTCCATTAATTTGCTGAATCGTCAGACTTTTGATTCGGCAAATCAAAGATTAATTTGGCATACATTGCTGGGAGGCTTGGTTCTGTTCAAATATCCTTACTTCAATGAGCAATGTATGCCGATTAGTTTCTGAATTATAACGTGTGATAGGGGGCTGTAGGGACATGAGAGCAAATACTCCGACTGTAAGTCACCGCAGCTGCCCTTATCGTCATCTGAGAAGCTCCATTTGTTCAGTTAAAATTCGATTTTCAAAAAAAGTTAAAATAATTATGAAGTTTTCCCATGCAGGCCGTAGTATCTGCTATAAGAAAAATTCAACTCCTAAAGTTTAAATCTCGTTCGTACTGCGCCTTTTGTATGGAAAGTCAAAAAATCATTTTAATTTCAAAGCAGATTCACGTTCTTCACGGTTGTCATACTCTCACTGGTACACCTTGGTAAGCTTGACACATTGGACTTTGTACCGTTCTTATTTCAATAGACGTACGGGCTAGAGTCGCACTCCGAGTGTTAAGCTTGACCTGTCGTTGACTGTACCTAAACAGGAGATTAGGGTTACCAAAAACTGAAAAGGCATGATCAATCTACTTAAGTGAACAACTATCAGATGATAAAATTTTCAGGAAATGAACAAGAATTGGCCTGTAAATAAAACTGCCCAATCAAGTTCCCAATTTTATATGGAAATGCCGATAGTTTTACTTACTGAAAGTTGTTCAGTTAAGTTGACTGATCACGCCCTTACAACTTTTAGAAACCTGTATAAAAGTACAATATAATGGGTGGAAAATAAAATGGATACGATAAAACGGTACGGTTTTCCGCCGTTATTTTCATTTTAGTATTCAATGAACAGGAAAGGCGACGACAAAATAGTCTTAATTGTGGTGAAGAAAAGAAGCTATTGTTCCTTTATTCCTTCGTATTAGTTTTGGCTACGTTTCTATCTGCAGCCATTGTTTTTGTTTTGTAGTAACTAGTACAGATTAACTTAAGGTCGAAAAACGAGGAAAGTTTTTAGTTGTCCCATAATTATAAGGACCTGTCGAATGGAAATACCCATGTTACCAAAAAATTTTAGTTCTATAACTTGAAATCTCTAAAAATACAAATAAAATTTAAATTTAAAAAATAAATTTAATCAATTAATTAAATAATTAATAAATAAAATTGATCGATTGCTATTAATTTCGTATCATTTCGTTTTTTTTTTTTTCAAAAGCTGTTTAGGTACATTGTACATAACCGGTGGCGGCATAGACCACAAGAGCAGACGAGCGTTCTAGAACGTATCAAAGTAGAGAGATTGCAAGAGGAGGATGTCAGAAAAGAATACTTGAAAGACTTGAGTGAAAGATTTGAGAACCTGGATGAAGTAAATGATATTGAATGTTTGTGGAATGAATTTAAAGATGGAGTAGTAGGTATAGCTGTCAATGTTTGTGGGGTGTCAAAAAGGAAAAAGGGTGGAAAGAAGAAGAATATGTGGATGGATAAAAGTGTACAGGCAGCTGTTTGTGAGAAGAAGAAAGCATGGTCAGATTGGTTAGCAGTAAAAGCTAACCAAAGAATGCAGAGGGCAACAAGTGATGACGTAAGTGTAGCAAGAAAGGTATATAAAAGAGCGAAAGGTATTGTTAAGGAAGTTGTTGAGAGAAAGAAAGAGGAGTGTAAGGATGAGTTTGACAGAAGGCTTACTGAAGATTTCCAGTCCAACCAAAAGTTTTTCTGGAAATCCATACGGACAGCCCGAGGAAAGTTTGGAACATCGGAGCTGAGTAAAATCAGAAGCCAGGATGGAAGTATTATAAAAGGTGAAGAATGTGTTCTGAGGAGGTGGAAGGAATATTTTGAAAGTCTGTTTGAGAGAGAAAAAGCAGAGGCCAGCGAACCTAGGTCTTCTGTGGAAATGAATGAGAATGAAGAGGAGAATTGTGTAAGTGAGATAAGTATGGATGAGATTATGAAAGCGATGAAAAGTATGAAATCAGGTAAAGCAGCTGGGTATGATAGAGTGTCGGTCGAGATGTTGAAGGCTGGGCGAGGCATTGTGGCTAGTCAGTTGTACCGCCTTTTCAACTTGTGTTGGACGAACGGCCAAGTACCAGGTGACTGGTGCAAGGCTGTGATTGTGCCGCTGTACAAGGGAAAAGGGTCACAACAGGACTGCAAAAATTATCGCGGGATAAGCCTTCTCAGTGTCGTCGGCAAACTGTATGCAAAGGTTTTGATTGAAAGAGTGATGAAAGATACTGACGATAAAATATGGGATGTACAAGCGGGATTTAGAAAGGGAATGGGATGTACAGATCAGGTCTTTTCCTTGCGGTGCAAAGCTGAAAAGTTTTTGGCTAAAAACCAAAAAGTCTACTGCGCGTTCGTGGATTTGGAAAAGGCCTATGACCGAGTGGTGAGGAATGAATTGTGGTCAGCATTGTCTATGTATGGGGTAAACGGTCATCTGATTCAAGCACTGAAATCTCTCTATGAGGATTCCAGTGCTTGCGTCAGAATAAACGGGGCGTACACTGAATGGTTTAGCATCGAAAAAGGTGTTAGGCAGGGATGTGTAGCGTCACCTTGGCTGTTTAACCTGTTCATGGATAATTGTTTGATTGATCTGAAAGAGAGTATGTGTGGACTGAGAATGAATGAGTTACTCATCAAATGTCTTCTCTACGCTGATGACCAAGTTGTACTTGCGTCATCTGCTGACGAGTTGCAGGAGATGGTAACAATAATGAATGTGGCTTTGGACAAGAAAGGAATGAAAGTAAATGTAAGCAAGACTAAAGTAATGGTACTTGAAAGAGAAGAATGTATGACAGAGTGTACTATATTAATAGATGGTGAACAAGTCGAACAAGTGAAGGAGTTTGTGTATCTGGGCTCAAAGTTTACGAGAGATGGAAAGTGTGAAAGTGATATTGAAAGAAGAGTGAATGCTGGAAACATGGTGAATGGTGCCCTGCACGCCTTTATGAAGAGTCAGAAGGTGTCTCACAAGGCTCGTTTGGCTGTTCATGGGGGAGTTTTGGTACCAACACTGATGTATGGCAGTGAAAGCTGGGTATGGCAGAAGAAGCATGAAAGTAGAATTAATGCAGTGGAAATGAGAGCGCTAAGGAGTATGATTGGTGTTAAATTGAGTGACAGAATAAGAAATAGTGTGATAAGAGAACGGTGTGGCGTAAAAGAAGACGTAGTGACCAAAATCGAGAAAGGGATGCTGAGATGGTTTGGTCATGTAGAGAGGATGAATGAACGAAGATTGACGAAAGAGATCTACCAGGCGAGAGTGAATGGAAACGTTGGAAGGGGAAGGCCTAGGCGAACGTACCAGGACCAAATTCAGGACGTTCTGAATAAAGGCCAGGTTAAAAGTACCCTAAACCGACGAGCATGTATGAAAGGATTGATGAAAGTACAGGAAGCAAGGGAAGTATGTCAAGATCGTAGCAGGTGGAGGACTGTGGTCTCTGCCTACCCCAACGGGAAAGAGGCGTGATGTTATGTATGTATGTATGTATGTACAATATGATTAGAACTACCCCTTAGAGGTTTTGCCTTAATAGACTTTGTGTTGTGTTTTTAGGGTTCCGTAGTCATCAAGGGACCCTTTTAGTTTCGTCTTGTTCGTCTGTCTTTCCGCGGCTTAGCTCAGAGACCCTTAGTACACACGGCCGCACGTCAGTATAAACACTTTTGGACCTTATGGCGTGGTAACACAGTCGAAAAAGTTTCTACCGACAAGCGGTTGACCGTACAAGAAAGCTGAAACATTTCATTCACGCCAACAAAGTGGTAAAACTAAATCTTTAATAAAAAAAATAACGTATACCACCCCTACAAGTAAAGTAGGGGTGAATTATTTTTTTCTCGTCTACCCCATCACAAATACAAAATAACGTGAGTTAACGAGAATAATTTTTCGCTTTAGGGATCCGTTTGCGAAATATTTAGCTTGAAAGCGCAATTTTTTGTTGGAATCGTGTGCATGCCAGGTAAACGGCTATTATTGAAAATGTTAAAAAAAATCACAGTAGTAGTATAAATGAAATTAAAAGAGGATTAAAAGAGGGTGCGCATCACTTTGTATAAATATTTTTCGTATATCAACGTTTCAATAACATTCAATTGATATAATAAACGTTTCATATAACAACTATTAGCATAATTTTGTGTGACATAACGTAACATTTACTATAATGAACGTTTTCTATACTACCATTTGGCATAACTATCATTTCACCTAAATATCTTTCATATAAAATTCATTTGATATATTATTTTTTAAGTTGTTCAGTTTCGTTGACTGAACACGCCTATTAAATTTTCGGTACACCATTCTTTACACCCAGTATAACGTCCGTAACTAAACGAGTGGTGACGTGTGCGTTTTATTGTTTTCACGTACTATAACGGCCAACGTATTTTTACGCAAAAATGTACGTGTTTGGGTTGTAAAGCAGTTTTCACTCTACGACACATTTTCTGAAATTCTTTGAATTCATTTGTGTAAATCCGTTATACATAATTATGAGAAATATGTAGCTACTCGGTGTTCCGTATGGTACCGGCAAGGAATAGTACCATCCCATACATTCCCGTGGGTGTAGTAAGAGGCGACTAAGGGTTATAAAATGGAGGATGGGCAGCAGCATCCCCCTGTATATCATACCATCTTATTTACTGCGGTCACCTACAACCGCGGTCCATGGTGCCAGCCGTAACGCTGACAAGCGAGGTGACTATGGTACTTCCCCTCCACATTTTTCCAGCAAAAGCTAGAATTCTGGCTGGAGGGAGCTCCCTGTCCTGTAGTGGACATTTCATGGGATGTTTTGTGGTCGGTCTAACATCTCCTGGGGATGTCTTGTAAATAGGCAAAACACGTGTAGAGTGGTTTGGATGGTTGTTGTATAGCTGTTGCATGCGCAAGAGCACTTATTTGTTACACAAGAAATGACAGTATACTGCGTACAAAATAACTCTGTCTGTGACCGTTAATGCGCAGAAGTCAAATAAAAAAAACGGTCAAGTGCGAGTCGGACTCGCGCCTGAGCTTAAACAAAAATCGCCTAAAAAACAGATCTTTAGTATGGGAGCCCCCCTTAATTTGTAACTATTTTAAATTTTTTATATTTGTTGTATGGAAGCCCCCCTTAATTTATAACTTTTAATTTTTTTTAATATTTGTTGTTATAGCGACAACAAAAATGCATAATCTGTGAAAATTTTAACTGTCTACCTATCATTGTTCATGAGATACAGCTCAAACAAAATTTTGTAAAAACAGCTGATTTTGGTGGCATCTTATTCCTTTGTTTTAAAATATGTTTTTAAACAAAAAATACAGTATTTATCTACTCAACGAGGTCTATACAACGATACGCCACTCGATGGGGCAGGTCAAACTTTTTTTAACGTTTAGCTTAACCTTTAGCTGTTTGGGAGCCCCCCTTAATTTTTTCCTGTTTTATTTTTAGTATTTGTTGTTGTACCGGCAACAGATATACACAATTTGTGAAAATTTCAATTTTTGTTTGCAATAAAGTTGGGCAAAAATATTTTACACACGCTATAGCAGCCTCCGTGGTGTAGTGGTTAGAGCGCTCGGCTCTCGATCCGGAGGTACTGGGTTCGATTCCCGGTGGGGACACTGTCAAACAAAAATCTCTTTGTGCGACCTCCCCAGTTTGGTAAGGACATTGCTGGCTGAATCACCTGATTGTCCGAAAAGTTAGATGATTCCGTGCTTCGGAAGGCACGTTAAGCCGTTGGTCCCGACTACCATTTACGGATGTAGTCGTTAATGAGCCATGTCAGAGGCCTTTGGCGGCTTAACAACTCTGACGCCAGGGTTTGTGAGGTCGGTCATCGAACTTTCAACCCACACGATATGATGATGATCATCATCGTGACATCAGCCGAAAGACGTCCACTGCTGGACATAGGCCTCCCCTAAAGATCTCCATGTCGACCGGTCCTATGCGCTGCTTGCATCCAGCGGTTTCCCGCGACCTTGACCAGATCGTCGGTCCACCTTGTGGGGGGCTGCCAACGATTCGTCTTCCGGTACGTGGTCGCCACTCTAGAACACTTACGCCCATCGACCATCGGTTCTTCTTGCGATGTGGCCTGCCCACTGCCACTTACTGCATAGGTACGGTCAACCGCTTGTCGGTAGAAACTTTTTCAACTCTATTACCACGCCATAAGGTCCAAAAGTGTTTCTACTGATGTGCGGCCGTGTGTACTTGCATTTACTGTGATATGTGGTAAATCACAATATCATGTAACGGTAATTATACACTGTTTGCTAACTGGAACCGCCTATATACAAAAGCCACGATCACACCTAGCTAGGTGTGGTCATGGCTTTAAAGTAGCAAGGTGTGGTCGTGGCTTAAAGTAACTGTGCATTCAAGGTTTCTTATCCCAGCAAGGGTTTAAGCAAGGGCTCAATTCTTTAATATCATTATGTGATAAAATATGACTTTTGAGCGAAGTGCCAAATCATTTTTTTATGTGACAAGTGAGCAAACGAGCAAGTGGGCCACCTGATGGAAAGTGGTCACCACCGCCCATGGAGCCCGCTGTCTTGATAGTGGCATACCTTGACACTAATAAGACAGCAAAGCACGTTACCCACCCTGAGAACTAAGATGGTGTGTCTCTTTTGCCAGTAATTTCGCTGGCTTCCTTACCCTTCAAACCGAAACACAGCAGTGCAAACACTGCTATTTAACGGCAGAAATAGGCAAAGGGGTGGTACTTCCCCAGACGGATTTTGCACGAAAGCCCTACCACCTTCAATAAAAGCCCTACCACCTTCAACATGCAGATTTTTTCAACACATGCTCATAAAAAAAACACTCGTGTTTAATAATCTGGATTTTGGACATTAGTCCAGTTCAAATAGAGCTGTTATATTAGCAAATGTGTTGAAAAAAAAATATATTACTTTATAACACAATAATTTTTAATTACAAAAGATTTGCATTTAAAAACACCGTATAGAAACACATTTCTCATAGAGATAATATCTAGAAATGTTATTCAATACATGCTGCTAAGATGTCGCTAACAGTTTCCAGATATAGATACAGGATGATAGAAAAAAGAGACGAAATAACTAACTGTGAAAAGTAATGTAATCTTGTAGAAAAACACAATTAGTCAAGGCTAGGAAAGAACTGTGGTCAAAAAGGTACCCCCCTGAAAGCCCATATATCCCCATTGCCGAAAAACTTCCACCAGGACATGATCTTCCCTGGCCCATATGGAAGTCACTTAATAGACTGCGATCGGGCGCTGGCAGGTGCGGAGAACTGAAGAAGAGGGGGGGCTTCTCTGACAACGACAAGTGTGAATGCGGCATTTTGCAATCCATGACACACTTGCTTTCGTGCCCTACCTCCTCAGTTTCTTGCACCAAGGAGGACCTTTTTGAAGGCAACCAAAGAGCTATTGCTGTAGCCACATTTTGGGCTAAGTTACTATAAAATCATTTGCCATTGATACGAAAAGAAGAAGTCAATAAAACATCTTTCATAAACATAAATTATGATGGTACGATACACTGAAAGATACTGCTGCCCATCTTTTTATTCATAAGCCCTTAGTCGTCTCTTCCGATACCCAGGGGTAAAGATCGGTTGGTACTATTTTTTGCTGACACCACACGGGCGATATTATTAATAATTACCGGTAATTATTTATGACTAGCTGTGCCCACGACTTCGTTCGCGTGGCGTTTGGACTTTTACAGTGTACACAAACAACTCAACCGATTCAAATGGAGATTTTTACTTTCGTTCAAAATATTAGCTTTGTTTCATTGCAATCGGCTCAGTCAAACAGAAGCTACACAAATGAATAGTGTGACTTATTGGTGCACAGGCCGCTTGATAGTTTTCGTTCGTGTAGTTTCTGTTTGAGTGAACCGATTGTCATGATCTAATGCTTATATGTTACACTAAAGTAAGCCAAATACGATATTGAAAACCCCATTTGAATCGGTTCAGAAGTTTGTAAGTTATTGGCACCGCTGATTTAAACTTGGCATATCTTTTGTTTGAGTGGACCGATTGCAATGATCTAAAGCTAATGTTTTGCACAAAAGTAAGCCGATAAGTAAAATACGTTGTTGATAACTTTTTTGAATTGGTTTAGGTAGTTTGTGAGTTATTGGCAACACCTATTTAAACTTCGCAAATCTTCTGTTTGAGTGAACAATTTGCAATGAAACAAAGCTTTCATGCAAGTCAGAAACATTGCAACTTTTGTTTGATTAATGGAATAAACTTTTATTGGCGCCACCACTTGAAATATCGCACATCTTCTGCTTAAGTGAACCGGTTCAACAAAACGTTGTTGAAAACTTTCTTTGAATCGGTTTAGCAGTTTGTGAGTTATTGGCAACACCTATTTTAACTTCGCATATCTCCTGTTTGAGTAAACCATTTGCAATGAAACAAAGCTTTCATGTTGCATAAAAGTAAGTCAGATACATTATTGCAACTTTTGCTTGAATCGGTTTCGTGGTTTATCAGTTATTGGCGCCACGGCTTGTCATATCGCACATCTTCTGTTTGAGTGAATCGGTTGCAACGAAACATAGCTTGTATGTTGCACGAAAATAAGCTTTAGTAGTTTGTGGGTTATTGGTGCACACAGTCCGCTTGATGATTTCATTCGTGTAGCTTCTGTTTGAGTGAACCGATTGCAATTATCTAAAGCTTATATGTTACACAAAAGTAAGCCAAATACGTAATTGAAAACTTTGTTTGAATCGGTTCAGTAGTTTGTAAGTTATTGGAGCCGCCAATTTAAACTTCGCATATATTCTGGTTAAGTGAATTGATTGCAATTAAACAAAACTTATATGTTGCACGAAAGTAAGCCAAATTTATTATTGGAAACCCCGTTTGAGTCAGTTCAGTACTCAGTTCAGTGGACAGCAGTTTGAAACAGCTTTAAAATATTTTGTGTTTTGAGTGAACCGGTTGCAATGAAACAACGCCTGTGTGTTACAGCTAATTAAGACCAATCCATCATTGAAAACCCTGTTTAAATCGGCTTCTCGCTGCTTGAAGTTTTGTACTCGAATAATAATATCTTATTTTTGAGTGAACCGATTGCAATGAATCAAAGCTTATATGTTCCACAAAAGTAAGCCAAGAACAATATTGAAAACCCCGTTTGAGTCTGTTCAGTGGTTTTTGAGTGAATCGCGGACAGCAGTTTTAAACTTTGATTTAAAATATCTTTTTTTTTGCGTGAACCGATTGCAACGAAACGTCCCCATATAATACAGCAAAATAAGATGAACCCATCATTGAAAACCCCGCTTAAATTGGCTTCTTGCTGCTTGAAACTTTGTTCTCGCTCGCATATCTTCTGTTTGAGTGAACCGATCGCAATAAATCAAAGCTTATATGTTGCACGAAAGTAAGCCAAATATATTTTTGAAAATTTCGTTGAGTCTGTTCAACTATTTGTAAGTGAATCGTGGACAGCAGTTTTAAATTTTGATTTAAAATATCCTGTGTTTGAGTGAACCGATTGCAATGAAACATAGCCTATATGTTACAGTAAAGTAAGATCAATCCTTCATTGAAAACCCCGTTTAAATCGGTTCAGTGGTTTTTGCGTGAATCGCGGACAAAGAAACAGACAAACGGACAAACAGACAAAAATTCCAAAAATGGTCTGAATGGGTTCTATTACTGATAAAGGGTTCCCTAAAGTTATATTTTTGCAAATATTTTCAATGTACAGATTCGCCGAGTTTACGATTTTACTATATGTATAGATAACCAAAATGGTAAGTGATTAATTTTCTATTTTCAACATAACATAACCTAACTTAACCGTTCCTAATATGATAAATTTCACAGATTAATCACATTTAAGTACCAAATCTTGGTTATTAATAATAGTTTCCGGTAATTAATAATAATTTTAAATTAATCACTTTTACCGTTCTGCAATACCTGTCTGAACACCCTGTAGAGTGTCATCGGTTTCCCATCATCACCGCAAGTGCCACAATTCACAAGTTATAATTTCATTCATCTCTCTTTGACGCTGCGGTGACCATGAGGTTCGAAAATATGAAGACATTTATTAGAAAATTAAAACATTTTATTTGACGATTTTTAAAATATCGTAATTATATGAAACGTTATTTTATTTTTGTTAAGGGAGAGTTAAAGGATTTCGGATTGATAAGTACTTCACTATTTTGGTATTGATGATATTATTATGACTTGAAAACAAACTGCTATATTCATTGAATTAAAGATCTTACAATTTACATAAACATACATGAGTAATATACCTTTATCTTGCTTTTTACGCACGTACAGTCCAGGGCACGTCAAAGGACGACACAATCGAATTTAGGTCATTCAAATTATCAGTCGCGGAAGAAGCTGAAATTTGAAGTTATTTCAACTCCCTCAAAAAGTTACAGAAAATATGTATGACCCATTTTTTTCATTTATTCCAACGCTTGCCAACACATTTTGCAGCTACATCAAAAGCTGTCAAAAAAAATAGTTTATAAAACAATGTTTTTCTTTCCGTCGAATACACTCTGGTTTTAGTGTCATGGCTGCAAAATAGATTGGTAAACTAAAAATTCATAAATACATAGGTACACACGGCCGCACATCAGTAGAAACACTTTTGGCCCTTATGGCGTAGTAATAGAGTTGAAAAAGTTTCTACCGACAAGCGGTTGACCGTACATAATAATTTTACTTTTTTTGTATGACGTCTTCAGTCGCAATTTCTATAAGCAATGTACTGACAATATGGACTGTGTGAAATAAATGGATTTTATTTTATTTTATTTATTTATAAAAGCAACCGACGGGCGACACCTATATTTAATTTTACTTCAACTTTTTAAAGAGTACCTCGTATTCTTGTTTGTTTTTATTCTTTAAGTTCTGAATTCAATGAAAAGTTAGTATTCATTTAGCTGTTTTAATTTAGAAGACTACTCTGCTCGACAAAACTGTTTTGTGCCTATAAGGAACCATTAAAGTCAATATAACCCACCGATGTCCTCCTAGATTGCCATCTAGATGGCCTAGATATGACCATGCAGCAAACAAAATTTTTCCTCACGTAACATTACACTTTATGGTCACCTTAACGTCTTGTGATAACAGCCTGCGTCTGCGCATGGCCTTGCGTCGCTCCATCTCACTCAGTCTGAACCGGCATCTCGGTGACGCGGCTTTCCGAGCTGGCTGTGCGGATTAATCTTTTGTAGAATAATTTTTAAAAAATCGATTTAGCGGCAAAACAATAAATAAAGATAAAAAATGTGATAAAAAAATTTTTACATTGACTCTGGCTGTAAGGACATAAAAAGAAGAAACTGCATTGGTTCGCAATATTATAACAGTGATTTTGTTTTTTACGAGTTTTTACCATTATAGCATTATTTGAGTGAGAGTGCGTATTTCCGTAAGTTAGCAATATTTCTAGAATTCATTCACTATATACGTTTCAGTATTTTAAATAACAACATCGTCCTTACCAATTAAAGAGCACTACAAATTAGGGCGTTTCCGTGCTTCGAATAAAACCTTTATTTTTTTAGGGAAGGATAGTATTTGGCTGGCCTGTTTGTGTTGTTAGTACTGATGTTTTCTACGCCGTGGGTCACGGGTTCTATCTACCTCCGCCCACCCAGGGCAAACATTTGTGAGATGAACACGAGTGTTTGTTCTGTCAAACTGGTTCTGCTGATATTTATCTATTTATGTATGTATATCTGTCTCTGGTACCCATAGTACAGGTACAGGCGTTGCCTAGTATGGGATCAGATGACTTTGTGTGAATTGTCTTCCAATATTTATTTATTTAGTATTTACTATACACGGTTATTTTAAGACCCCTTTAACTGTGTAACTCACCTCCAGTTGCAAAAAGCTTCTTTAAAGTTAAAGCTCCTTTAAGTCTATTGCCATCTCTTTCTGTTTTGTTGACAGAGAAAGTGACAGCAATAGATTTAAAGATTCAGATTCAGATAATTTTATTCAATGTAGATTCTTTACAGAATACTTATTGAATGTCATGCAGAATACGATGCAAATAGAGCGAGTCTACGGATCGTGCTACAGCGTCTTTAAAGTTAAAGGAGCTTTAACTTTAAAGACGCTTTGTGCAACTGGCTGTTAGAAGAATATACTGAATAAATACAAAGAAACATGGATCGAAAACAAGAAAAAATTGTGGTCGTCTCATACAAGGCGCACTCTCAATTTTCTGTGACGTTTGTTAAATAGATTTCTTTAGGTGCCGTTGGGTGATACGCTGATCGATCACTGTTGGTAATTTCTATTTTTAAAGCTTGGTTAAATAAATGAAATCTTTTTGGAAGAAAATATATGACACAGCGCCATGCAGTTGGACTTTCAAAAAGTGCTAGAAAACACCTTAGTATCGGCGCAAGGTTTGTGGGGGAGGCAAAATAAATATATTTTTTTCGATCTAACCTGTGGGAAATTAGTGCAGATTTGTGGGACATACTGGAATTTAGCTATAGGTTCAAAGAATAACCTAATTTTTTGTGGCTGGATAACTGATGTAACCTTCAGTTTGTATGTAGGTATATAATGTTAGGTAGATATAACATCATGGTCACAATAATTTCTGGAAAATGCATTTTCCTTTAACCTTGCTATAACCTCTAAAGAAAAATTTTAGACGTCATTTCTAATACAGCACCACGCACTAAAGAAGTTCTTGTATTCATTCACACATAATTATTTAAGTTATTATTACAACACTTATTGTAAATAAAAACATATTACTTCAAGCACAGTCAAGAGCAGGTCAACCTTGACACTTGCATTGCGGCTCTTGCAAGTAAAGAGTTTACAATAAGAACGGTACAAAGTCCACTGTGTCAAACTTGACGTGCTGTTGACTGTAGATACGTCTCAGTATTGTAACAGTAGGAAATGTTTTTGCATTATTTACCTACCTATTTTCCACTGAAACACTTAGCATTGAATATGTTTGCAGTGCATGTTTGCATACATTTTATGAAGGCTTATTCTATAAATTTTCTTGTTTAGTGGACACCATTACCATACCTCGGATGTGAATTTGAAATTGGAAGGTCGCGTTATAGGCCTGCATATTCAGTACAAAAGAATTTCAGAAGGACCACGAGAAGCGCGCGGGCGGGCAGCGGTTGCGCGCGGGGGTGCGGGGTTGATTGCAAGGGGGGCGGAGAGTGTCCGTTCTGTATGATAGTACCACAGATAGTACTATTACTTTATTCTGTGCCATTACCGTATAAAATAGATCAATGACATCTAAGCGCACGGCAGTGCGCAGGCCAAGTTCCCGCAACAGGCCACGCGCATACAGTGCACTATTTACACGAACCGTTTCGACCCACTTTTGAACCCCCTGTAGCTCAGTGCCTATTGCAAGTACAGAGATAAAACTGTACCTTCATAATCATATACCAATACTGAAGCAATTTGCCAAATTTCATAGATATAGCTACTGTAGATCCTGAAATATGACCCCGTGAAAATAGCTAATTTTGGCACTTAATGACTGACTGACTCACTGACCGGTAATCAAAACCTCCAGGCCACTTCCAATTGTCCTAGCGTTATGAAATTTGGCATTTAGGTAGTCGTTAGGATAAAAGTAATGGAAAAATTCAAAAATTAGAAATTGGTCAAGTGCGAGTCGGGTTTTAGTCAAAATTATGTATAAAATGTTGGTAATTCTTCTCTAAGACCTGAAAATCTGAAATTTGGCATGGGGATAGTCGCTAGCATTAAAAAAAGTATAGCTGAAATTTGAAAATTGGAAATTGGTCAAGTGCGAGTCAGGATATAGTCATGACTATGCATAAAATTGTTGGTCATACTTCTGTGAGACCTACAAATCTGAAATTTGGCATCGGGGTAGTGGTATGTATTCGCCGCCTCACCGACCGACATTGTACGACAGTAATAAACTAGCTACACAGTAGTACAGTCGTTTTACTTCATTGGCGCGAGAGTTTTCGATTCACCCACTGCGTAAATAATAAATCATGTCTTACTTAGGAAAATTACCAATTTTCGACTATAAAACGTGTGAGTGGGCTATTTTCAAAGGAAGATTGACCCAATTCCTTAAAATTAATGAGGTCGTTGAAGAAAATAAGGCCGGTATCCTTATAACTCATCTTTCGGATGACTCCTACCGTCTGATTCGGAACCTGGCTTATCCCGACGATTGTGACTCGAAAACGTATAAGGAGATAGTGCAGTTACTCGACACCCATTTCAAGCCTAGGAAGTGCTCTTTTGCGAACAGGGCGAAGTTCTACGAGGCGGTGAGAGGATCGGGCGAGACCTTGGGAGAATGGGCGGCACGACTACGTGGACTCGCGAGTTATTGCGATTTCGGTACCGCTCTAGACACGATACTGACGGATCGTTTCATCCTCGGTTTAGGACCCGGACCAGAACGCGAAAAATTGTTTGAACAATCACCCAGCACCTTGAAAATTGACCGAGCGCTAGAGATAGCAGAGCAAGCAGCGTGCGCCAGGGAAGTCAGGATGGCTTCCGAGATCAAAGTCGAACCTATGTACCGGGCATCGCTGGGACGCGAAGCAGGAGGTGGACGCGGCGCAGGCGCATGCAGCGGCATCGGCAGCGGATGGCGCGCGGGTGCGGCTGGGCCGAGCGCGCCAGCAGGCCGGGCCGGGCCGGCTCGCGACTATTCGTCTACCGGCGTTTCCTCGCGCTGTTCAGTGTGCGGCTTAAAAGGGCATTTTAGTGACAAGTGTCGTTACAAGGGCTATAAATGCCAACGTTGCGGTCAAAAGGGGCATTTAAAAAAAGTGTGCGATCACAATCGTAAAAATTCGCGTGTGAATAATATAACGCAGGAAGAGGATAGCTCCGATGAAGCGGCTTGCTGTGAAGAGTGTCAAAATTTTAATTTGAGGTATGTGTGCGATAAACCTATTACTGTTGACGTACTTTTGGGGAGGCGGCCTTTGACTATGGAACTGGATTCAGGCTCGGGAACGTCGGTTATTTCAGAACAGTTATACAGTAACCTATTTTCCGATTTTAAATTAAGTAGTTCTAATATTAAAATGTGTTTTTACGACGGGCATAAGATCTCGCCGATGGGATTTTTCGATATAAACATTACCTATAGCGGTCGGACGGAAACGATAAAATTATTTGTCGTTAAAAATGGCGGTCCGCCACTTCTCGGTCGAGATTTTATGACTGCATTTGATGTGAGTTTGTCTGTACAGGTGAACAATGTAGTACATTCTGTTCCCGATGTAAATAAATTGTTAGAACAGTTTCCTGAGTTATGGCGAGACGAGTTAGGGGCTTTTAATAAATTTAAAGTCAAATTACATATAAAAGACGGTTCTACGCCAAAATTTTTTAAAGCTCGCTCTGTTCCATTTGCGCTTAAGAAAAAGGTCGAAGACGAGTTAGATAGGCTTGTGAATTCAGGAATTTTGATTCCGGTTAACCACTCAGAATATGCAACTCCCATAGTACCGGTTTTAAAGGAAAATGGGAAAGTTAAGATCGCTGGTGACTACTCTATTACCTTGAATAAGGACCTTGTCATTGATAAATACCCATTGCCTAGGATTGAAGAGGTTTTCGCCAAGCTAGGTGGGGGGAAATCATATAGTAAAATCGATCTTAAGAACGCATACAACCAATTTATTCTAGATGAAGCTTCACAGGACTTGACGACGATTAATACTTCAAAAGGTTTATTTAAATATACCCGATTGGTATACGGTTTGGCAAACGCCCCTGCCATATTTCAAAAGTCGATGGAAATTCTCTTAGCCGGGATAGATGGGGTAAGTTGTTGGTTAGACGATATATGTCTCACGGGCCCCGATGACGTCACACATTTAAACAGGTTGCGGGAGGTGTTAAGTAGGTTAAGAGACGCAGGGCTTAGATTGCAACATGAAAAATGTGAATTTTTCAAAAGGAGCGTAACATATTTGGGCTACGTGATCGACCAAGGCGGGTTACATACATGTCCGGAGAAGGTCAGGGCTATCGTAGAAGCACCAGAACCTCAAAATGTAACCGAAGTGAAAAGATTTATCGGTATCGTAAATTACTACAGGAATTTTATTCCTAACGCGTCAGCGGTAATGAGTCCGTTGCACAAATTACTCCGCGCCGAGGCCCCGTGGGAGTGGGGCGAGCCTCAGCGGCGCGCGGTGCAGGCGGTGAAGAGCGAGCTGTCGTCGGGCCGCGTGCTGGCGCACTTCGAGCCGGGCGCGCGGCTGTCGCTGAGTGTAGACGCGGGGCCCGCTGGCCTCGGCTGTGTGCTATGCCAGCTCTCCGCGGACGGAACGGAACGTCCCGTAGCTTTCGCCTCTAGGTCGCTGTCGGCTAGCGAACACAACTATAGCCAAATTCATAAGGAGGCTACCGCTATTATTTTTGGTGTTAAAAAATTCCACCAATATTTATTCGGTGTCCAAACGCCCTTCATATTGAAAACGGATCACAGGCCGTTGTTGTCTATTTTCGGCAAGAAAAACGGCATATCTATCACGGCCGCCTTACGACTTCAAAGATATGCAGTAATATTGTCCGCATACAATTACCAAGTACAATACATAAGTAGTAAAGATAATGTTATTGCAGATTTTTTTTCGCGCGCTCCCTTGCCGGAAACAGACAACGAGAGTGAAGAAGACAGCTATAGTCGTGCAGTATTCTTCTTAGATGCGAACACAAAACCGGTTTCCTTCGATGAAGTAAGGAATGCAACCTCCACTGATAAGGTTTTGTGTACTGTTATGAAATATATGCAGCGCGGCTGGCCACGAAAAATTAATTGTGCTTTGGTCAAACCATATCACTTGTGTAAATTAGATTTAGAGGTAAATAATGGTGTTTTATTTCGGGGTCATAGGATAGTCGTACCAGAAGTTTTACGGGAGAGATTATTGCGGGAACTACACTCAGCGCACTTTGGTGTAGTAAAAACGAAAAGTGCAGCGCGTAGCAGGATGTGGTGGCCCAGGATCGACGACGACATCGAGCGCTGGGTGGGCGCGTGCGACGCGTGCGCAGCAACGCGCGCCTCCCCCCCGCGCAGCTCGCCCGCACCCTGGCCGCACCCGCCACACGCTTGGTACCGACTACACATTGACTATCTGTCAATAGCACAAGCTGATTATTTGGTAGTTATTGATGCATACAGTAAATGGTTGGAATGTCTGAAAATGGAACAGGGAACGAGCACGCGAGCGCTTATTGCAAAATTAAAGCAAGTTTTTTCGCGTTTTGGTTTACCGAACACTATAGTCTCAGACAATGACGTGAAAATTTGTTCCAAAGAATTTCAGGAATTCTGTTCTAACAATGGCATACATTATATAAATTCTCCCATTTATCAACCGTCTAGTAACGGACAGGCGGAAAACTCAGTAAAAACCTGTAAGAAAATGATCAAATGTATTTTGTATGATACTACAATTCAAACTCAACAGGAAAGAGAAGAAAACTTACTAGGATTCTTGTTCGAATATAGAAATACGGTCCATTGTTCCACTGGCATAACTCCGGCCGAGGCAATGTTTGGTAGGAAATTGAGATCTCGTCTTGATTTGGTATTGCCGCCAAATAAAATACAAAATAATAATGATGCTAATTCAGTGGAACAACGGAAAAGAAGTAGATGTTTTAAAGTAGGTGATGCTGTATTCGCTAAGTGGTTCATTGCAAGAAAAAGTATTTGGTCGAAGGGAAAAATAACAAAAATTATCGGAAACAGAATGTTTATGATATATTTTATTGATTATAAGGTAGAATGTAAAAGACATCTAGATCAGATTTTTAAAAATATTCATGAAAAGGCATTCGATGGCAATCCGGTAGTAGCCCCTCCTGAAATTGTAACACCGCGGCCATGCCCGGTGATATCGGAGCCTAGCCAGCAGGAAACACCGCCTCCACGGGCACCATCACCAGTAGCTTGCTCAGCCGGTGATAATTTATCTGGGACATCAGAGCCTCAGCCGGTGTCGCAGCAAAGTAACGATTGTGTGCAAAATAATGAGAGGGAGGTGGAA
The DNA here is from genome assembly GCA_947532105.1 of Athrips mouffetella. Lineage (NCBI taxonomy): Eukaryota > Metazoa > Arthropoda > Insecta > Lepidoptera > Gelechiidae > Athrips > Athrips mouffetella. The sequence continues at coordinate 30,165,397 of OX383960.1, read as the reverse complement.
CGGGGCTGCGCTGCTGCGCCCGCGCAACCCCAGGCTCGACCCGTTAGATCTACTAGACGCAAGGTAGACTATAGGCAGTTTTACTAGTACACACGGCCGCACGTTGGTGGAAACACTTAGACCTTAAGCGGGTCTCTGGATCCGGGGTTTTTTTTAGAGTAGCGCTGGCTCAGCTTGCGCTGGTTTTATTTCTGCGTGCTTGCTGCCGTGCGTACGTACCTAATTATAACAAGTTGTATTTATTGTAATTTATATATTGTTTGTCACCAGGTTTTGTAAATAATGCGGGAGGAATGGTATGTATTCGCCGCCTCACCGACCGACATTGTACGACAGTAATAAACTAGCTACACAGTAGTACAGTCGTTTTACTTCAGGTAGTCGTTACCATTAAAGTAAAGGAAAAATTTGGAAAATGGTCAAGTGTGAGTCAGACAAAAATAAATGTACCAAATATTAAAAAGGTAGTATTTCTAGAAGGTCAGACTTAGTCATGCATGAAAACAAGTACCTATGTTTTAACGAAACTATGAAAATACAAGCAACGTTGCGATAGTTACTATAAATATAATATAGCAAACTGATCAAAAATCCCACCAAAAACATTACTGTTAAAAAGGGGGCCAAGTTCCTATCGGCTAATTGTTTACCTAAAAAAGGGTTGAAATCCGATCCAATGCCAAGTTTAGATGCACTTTAATATCGATCATAATCGTCTTCATCAGCAGCCTGATCCACTAGTAAACATTTGCCATTCCCAAGACTCGCCACCACATCCAGTCGTCCGCCTTCCGCATCCAGCCAGTATCCGCCACCTTATTCACGTCAACGGTTCATCTGGCCGAAATTCACTTTACCATACACCCAACTTAAAATATGGTATAGCTGTGAAAATACGCAGGTACGTTGAAAATACTATCTAAAATAAAATACTTCTAAATTTGAACTTGGCAGGTTTCTGTACTGTAAGTAACACTTGATTAATTGTGTTATTAGATTTATTATTTATATAATTAAATTAACCTGCCAAGTTCAAATTCAAAAGTATTTCATTTTAGATATTCGTCGATAGTCGGGATTAATGAATAGTCCCACGGAATGAATGAATTAATAATTAATTAATGAATGAAAGGAGCTTTGCTCTTTATAATCTTAACAAAAAACCAATAACAGGTGGCCCTGTAGGGTTTCTGAAACAAGCTTTTTCAAGGAATGCTCAATAAAAAGGAAAAACAAATTTTCACAGACATTAATGAGACCTAGCTAGATCGATTTTTCGCCCCCGAAAGCCCCCGTATGGTAAATTTCATCGAAAACGGCTCTATGTATTTACGAGTATATACAAATATTGCTCGTTTCATAGTATAGGATTAAAAACATGATTTATATGAAAAATATGAAAGCAATATTAAAATTGGAAATCAAAAAGATGGTAATATTACAATATGAATCGAAAGAAGGTGATAATTGAACTTATTCCGGTCAATCGATCTAGCTAGCTAGGTCAATCGATCTAGCTAGGTTTCATGTCAGGAAAAAATATTTTCCCTGTGGTTTTGGATTTTTTTTTAAATAGGTACTGAGTTGTAGACAAAAACCTACAGCACCATCTGTTGGCGAATAGCATAGCTTGCACAGCCGATGATATTTTAATGTTGAGGCAGCTGTTATAGAGCGAAGCTCGATCGCCCAGGTACTCTTAACACTATATGCTTTCATCAATTGAAATACAGGAACCAGATTTTTTATTAAACTTTTATTCGAATCGCATAAAACTTCTTAAGACGGCAAACATCCCAAATGCAAATCATGCTCGAACTTTGCTGTGTTTGGTCTATTGAGTACTTCAAACACAACTTTCTTTTGCATAGTTTTCACTATTAGGCCATATTAGGCCTACCGTTACTCGGAACATAAAAAAAACCGGCCAAGTGCGAGTCGGACTCGCTCAAAGAGGGTTCCGTACCACCACATAATCATAATTGTATTAGTTGAAATTTCAGAAAGTTAATGTGCTAGATTTTTTTAGTCCGACACGCGCTTGTCTATATTTTATTATTTGTTGTTATTTTATAGCGCACTATAAACATACCAATTTTCAAGTTTGCATGTGTTCCCGTTTTTAAAATAGAACTAAAACAAAAATCGCCTCAGCGACCATCCAACTTGACCCCTCTCTTATATGAATGTTCTTGAAACGGGAGCTCACCACAATTGGTTTTCATTAGTTGTGAGAAAAGTTGTAATATTTAATGATTTCAGACTTTTCTCATTATTTGTACTGTGAGACCTAGCTTCTTGCCGAATTTCATAATTTTAGGTCAACGGGAAGTACCCTGTAGGTTTTGCATTTTTGCATAAATGTATGGAGATGAGGACATAAAATGCCATATCTTTTGATTGCGTCGTTGTAAAAAATTTAAATTTTCAGATCTTGTGTGGTTCATGGATCCTAATATATATTCTTAATTTCAACCTGATACCTTTACCCGTTCGTGAGATAAAGGGTCTTGACAGACAGACAGACAGACAGACAGACAGACAGACAGACAGACAGACGGACAACAAAGTGATCCTATAAGGGTTCCGTTTTTTTCTTTTGAGGTACGGAACCCTAAAAATTAACAAAATTAACCCGAAAAACATGGTTCTTATGGCTTTCCTGTTCGACGGGAAGTGGATGTCCTATTGTGATACTTTTGTTACTATTTTTATTTACTAAAATGAATTTACTATTATTACTATTATTAATTTACTATTATTACTATTTTTGAAAAAAATATTTATACTTTTCAACACTTAGGACAATTTTTACTTTCGAGCGGAGCGAGAAAGGTATTGTATTCGTGAAAAAAAAAGTTTTTCTGATTTTCTCAAAAATGTGTCTATATCCTACTTCCTACTAATATTATAAACGCGAAAGTTTGTAAGTATGGATGGATGGATGTTTGTTACTCTTTCACGTAAAAACTACAAAATGGTTTTAAATGAAACTTGGCACACATATAGGTTAGGTCCTGGAATAACACATAGGCTACTTTTACCGCGGGAAAACACTTAATTCGCACGGGAAAACGCATTTAATGTTAATGAAGAAGGTGACTGACATATCAACGCACAGCCCAAACCGCTGGGTCTAGAAATTCCAAATTTGGCATGTAGGTTCCTTAGGGTGCACTAAGAAAAAGTTTTACAAAATTCTATCCCGAAGGGGGTAAAATAGAGGATGACAATTTGTATGAAAGTCCGTCAGTTTTGAAGTTAGGATCTTCAAAATTTGCATTTAGGCTGACGACTAAAAATTAAGTTTTATGTGTCTCAGGGTTTTTGAAAATTCTATACCCTAAACTTTAGGGCCGAACGGGTGAAAAGGGGAATGAAGTTGAATCCTTTATTTTTAAAGTAAAATCCACATAATTTATTATTTAGGCATTAAGGTTGTAATTCTATGCAACGTTCATTACTGTTATTGAAATTCCACCCCAAGTTCAACCCCTAAAAAAGGGAAATGGGGTAAAAATGTCTAAAAACCAACATGGGTATCGTTTGTATGGTTTATTGGGTCGCTGATTACGAAAACTACAACAATTTTGAAATCCAACGTGGTGGACGTGAAGTACCATCATCCCCTGGGGATGGGGTTGGGGTGCGATACGGATAAAAGTTAAAGAAGCGATTGAGCGGAACAAGGGCTCCAAAGTGTTCGCAAGAGATCTGTCTATTGGGCAGAGCCAGTTGACGAAGCTGAAGACCGAGGATGGCAGAACCGTATCGTCCAAGCCTGAGCTACTGAGGGACGTCGAGAAGTTCTATGGACAGTTATACACGTCAACCGACCCACCCGTTAGCAGTGTGGCCAACGATCCAAGAGATAGACTTACCCGACACCATGCCGAAGATATCCCGGACGTCAGCGTGTACGAGATTAGAATGGCTCTCAGACAGCTTAGAAACAACAAGGCACCCGGGCACGATGGAATTACGGCTGAGCTTCTGAAAGCAGGCGGAAGGCCAGTGCTAAAAACTCTTCAGAAGCTGTTTAATTCTGTCATACTCGAAGGGAAAACGCCACAGGCATGGCACAGAAGTGTGGTGGTGCTCTTCTTTAAAAAGAGTGATAAGACCCTGCTGAATAATTACAGACCCATCTCACTTCTGAGTCATGTCTATAAGCTGTTCTTGAGAGTCATTACGAACCGTCTCCCACGCAGGCTCGACGACTTCCAGCCTCCCGAACAAGCCGGTTTCCCACATACATACGCTACGGCAAGTTGTACAGAAAACCGAAGAGTATAACCAGCCACTTTGCCTAGCGTTTGTGGACTATGAGAAGGCCTTTGATTTGATCGAGACGTGGGCTGTGCTACGATCTCTCCAGAGGTGCCAAGTCGACTATCGGTACATTGAAGTGTTAAAGGATCTGTACAAAAACGCCACTATGTCAGTCCGTCTTCAGGACCAGGACTCGAAACCTATCCAATTGCATCGAGGAGTGAGACAGGGAGATGTCATATCTCCTAAACTGTTCACCGCTGCATTGGAAGACGTCTTCAAACTCCTGGACTGGAAAGGACTTGGCATCAACATCAATGGCGAGTACATGATCCACCTTCGATTTTCCAACGATATTGTCGTAATGGCTGAGACCCTGGAAGATCTCGGCGCGATGCTCAATAACCTCAGTAGAGTTTCACAACAAGTGGGTCTTAAAATGAACATGGATAAGACGAAAATTATGTCTAACGCCCTTGTTGTACCCACTCCACTCAAAGTTGGAGACTCTACGCTCGAAGTTGTCGATGAATACGTATACCTGGGACAAACAGTCCAGCTGGGTAAATCCAACTTAGAGAAAGAGGTTACTCGTCGAATCCGACTCGGATGGGCAGCGTTCGGGAAGCTCCGCAACATCTTCACGTCCAAAATACAGCAGTGTCTCAAGACGAAAGTCTTTGACCAGTGTGTTGCCAGTGATGACATATGGAACCGAGACGTGGCCGCTCACGATGGGCCTTATCAGGAAGCTCAAGGTCACCTAAAGAGCTATGGAAAGGGCTATGCTCGGAGTCTCTCTGCGAGATCAAATCATAAATGAGGAGATCCGCAGAAGAACAAAAGTAACTGACATAGCTATGAGAGTCGCTAAACTAAAGTGGCAGTGGGCAGGGCACATCGCAAGAAGAACCGATGGCCGATGGGGCGTAAGGGTTCTAGAGTGGCGACCACGTACCGGAAGACGAAGCGTTGGCAGGCCCCCCACAAGGTGGACCGACGATCTGGTCAAGGACGCGGGAAGCCGCTGGATGCGAGCAGCGCAGGACCGGTCGTCATGGGGATCTTTAGGGGAGGCCTATGTCCAGCAGTGGACGTCTTTCGGCTGATATGATGATGATGATGATGACGGTTAAAATGTCTAAAAATCAATATGGGTGTCGTTTTTATGTTTATATGAAGATAGGGATAGTGGTTAAATGGCGTTAGGGGTAGGGATAGGGGAAGGGATAGGAATAGGGGTAGGGAGAGGGAGAGGGACAGGGATGGTTTGACGGACGGTTGGACAGATGGTTGGACGGACAGACGGATGACAGATAGACGGAAGGGTTGATGGATGGATGGTCAGATAGATAGAATCCCTCGCCGACGAAGTCGAGGGCAACAGCTAGTCACTTATACATCATAAAAAAAGAGTCTCCCAAAAATGTCCGTCCGTCGGTCGGTCGGTCGGTCGGTCGGTCGGTCCGTCGGTCCGTCAGTCGGTCTGTCCGTCACGCTTTGGCCTAGCGGCTAAACGAATGGTCCGATTGACACCATAGTTGGAATTTAAGAGTTTTATGCAAATCCATCGAAGGGTTTTGAGTGGTTTCCTGCTGGCTCTCATTTTGAGGGTAGCTGTCATACAACGAAAATGAAAAATTTTAATTTTCGCAAAAACGGCTCATAAAATCTTGATGAAACTTTGCATGACCAAGCATCGCCATTTAAGGTATTTGCGGCAGTATCAATTGGTCTCTAGAAAGTCATATGAGGGGTGTTCCCTTACTACTAAAATTTAAAAATGTGATTTACTCAAAATCGGTTTCGTCGAGCTTATTTTGATGTTTTACAATTTGGATTCTAAATTGGTTTTCTACCTAACTGCATATTTCATTAAACTATTTTTACATAAATCTAGTTCGTATAGGTAAGTTTGTATTTTCATATTATATGCATGGAATTACAAACTTAAGTTTGTAGTTGGTACTTATTTACTCATTACTATCCACAGCCTTTATAATATAGTAGTTAAAGCATTCGGCTCTTGATCCGGAGGATCTGGGTTCGACTCCCGGCGGGGACACTGTTGAATGATGACTCTCGTATATTGCGAGAAAGTAAGTGCAGTGCTGCTGTACCATTTATTTATTGAACATGTTTTGTTTATATTTTGTAACTCTTTTAATTGGCACAAGGTTGTGGTCATCGTAATTTTTAGGGTTCCGTACCTCAAAAGAAAAAAACGGAACCCTTATAGGATCACTTTGTTGTCCGTCTGTCTGTCTGTCTGTCTGTCTGTCAAGACCCTTTATCTCACGAACGGGTAAAGGTATCAGGTTGAAATTAATACCATATATTAGGATCCATGAACCACACAAGATCTGAAAATTTAAATTTTTTACAACGACGCAATCAAAACATATGGCATTTTATGTTCTCATCTCCATACATTTATTCAAAAAAAAACCGGTCAAGTGCGAGTCGGACTCGCGCGCCGAGGGTTCCGATATACCTATAGTATTTTTGGAAGCAATAAAGTCCATTTTCAGGACCGCAAAACTAAATTTGTTTGTAAAGGTTTTTTGCAGATTTCTGAAAAACTGTGCAACTTAGAAAGATCGTTTTATTTTTGCTGTAAAGTTTACATAAACCTCTGTCAACTGTAATTAATTCAGATTTTCCCTTACTGAAACTTCGGAGATAAGGGGGGGGGAATGGTATTTTTTTTGACATTTTTCATCATAACTTGAAAACTAAGAAACTTAAAAAAATACAAAAATATATTTTAAAATGTACAAGTAAAGCCCTTTCATATGATACCCCACTCGACCTAGTCGCGACAATTTGAAATTTGGCCCCCCCTATTTTGGCCCCCTTTACATTAATAATCATACTTTTTTCAAAAAATTTTCATGTGCAATTAAGTTGGGCAACTATATTCTAAAACTATTCCAAATTTCAGCTCGATAGCGTAAGTGGTTGCTGAGATATAGAGGTGTGACAGACAGACGGACAGACAGAGCGGCACCATAAGGGTTCCTTTTTTTTACCATTTTGGTATCGGAACCCTAAAAATGAAAAACCTACAGGGTACTTCCCGTTGACCTAAAATTTTGAAATTTGGCAAGAAGCTAGGTCTCACAGTACAAATAATGGGAAAGGTCTGAAATCATTAAATATTACAACTTTTCTCACAACTAATGGTAACCAATTGTGGTGAGCTCCCGTTTCAAGAACATTCATATAAGAGAGGGGTCAAGTTGGATGGTTGCTGAGGCGATTTTTGTTTTAGTTCTATTTAAAATCGGGAACACTTACAAACTTGAAAATTGGTATGTTTATAGGGCATAGGCTATAAAATAACAACAAATAATAAAATTTGGTCAAGCTCGTGTCGGACTCAAAAAATCTAGCACATTAACTTACTGAAATTTCAACTAATACAATTATGTTTATGTGGTGGTACGGAACCCTCAGTGCGCGAGTCCGACTCGCACTTGGCCGGTTTTTTTTTCTTTAAAGGAGCTTTGTAGATATGCCAATTAGGTTGAAAGCTCTTTGGCCAGAAAAAAAAAACCTGTATAAATAAAGGTCTATATAATATGCAAAATTGTGAAGAAGAAAGCGTTGCAAAAATAATCTCAGTCTTTACATTTTCCCGTGACACAGGTACACTAGCTTTATTCCTATAACCTAGTGGTAAATTTATAGTTATTTTACTACCCATTGTGTGATATGAGTACACTGTAATACGTACGCCATCTTATAGCTTGTGTATTTTATAAACAGGGTGTTTTTTTGAAAAAATGGACAATGTTAAATTATTTAACCATGGAAAATTAATAATAAAACATTGTTTTTAGGGTTCCGATACCAAAATGGTAAAAAAAAGGAACCCTTATGGTGCCGCTCTGTCTGTCTGTCTGTCTGTCTGTCCGTCTGTCTGTCACACCTCTATATCTCAGCAACCACTTACGCTATCGAGCTGAAATTTGGAATAGTTTTAGAATATAGTTGCCCAACTTAATTGCACATGAAATTTTTTTGAAAAAAGTATGATTATTAATGTAAAGGGGGCCAAAATAGGGGGGGCCAAATTTCAAATTGTCGCTACTAGGTCGAGTGTGGTATCATATGAAAGGGCTTTACTTTTACATTTTAAAATATATTTTTGTATTTTTTTAAGTTTCTTAGTTTTCAAGTTATGATGAAAAATGTCAAAAAAAATACAGTTCCCCCCCCTTATCTCCGAAGTTTGAGTAAGGGAAAATCTGAATTAATTACAGTTGACAGAGGTTTATGTAAACTTTACAGCAAAAATAAAACGATCTTTCTAAGTTGCACAGTTTTTCAGAAATCTGCAAAAAACCTTTACAAACAAATTTAGTTTTGCGGTCCTGAAAATGGACTTTATTGCTTCCAAAAATACTATAGGTATATCGGAACCCTCGGCGCGCGAGTCCGACTCGCACTTGACCGGTTTTTTTTTTATTAGGACTATAAAGATTAAAAATAATTTTAGATAAATGGTACGTAACATAAAATATTATTTTTAGATAAAGAATCTTCCTCTCTCCTACTTTTGCTGTGCCCGACAGGGTCCATGATGTACCTATTTATTCTATGAACACCTTGTAAATCTCATGGGATGCAATAAATGTATTGAGTATTGAGTATACAATTATTAGTCCGTATACTACAAGGGGACTTTGAGGACATTTGACGAACTTTAAGGGTAACCTCTTTTCGATATAGATCAATAAAAAAAAAAAGAAATAAAATTCATCTAAGTATTATAAAGAAGTTGGTACGTACCTACATACAATCACGCATCTTTTCCTGTGGGGTAGGCAGAGATCACATCCCTCCACCTGTTAACGATCTTGACATACTTCCGTCGCTTCCTCTACTTTCATCAACTCTTTCATACGCGTCTGTGTTCCCGAGTTCATATAACCCGAATCTATTCAAGTTGCGAGTGAATAGGCTTCTTCTGGGTAAGCTCGTTCCATCGTCGACCTCATCTCTGTCTTCAAGACTAGATCGAGGTCAAGAGTAAGACCATTTACAATAAAAAAAATACGCTCTCGTCGGTGTAGGGTACTTTTAAGCTAACCTTATGCTGTAATAATAATACATTAAGATGCAATGCTATTTTCAACACATTTATGAATTTAAAAAAAATGTTTGTTTACATGACTCGTTTTATAAGCTGTTGTTGAATAAATAATACTTTACAGGGTGTAAAAAAGTACGATGATCCTTCTAAAGGGTGATTCTGCATCACGAATAGATTATAAAAATATATAATAAAAATAAATACTTTTTTGTTCATTTTTTTTAATGATTCGATCAAGAAAATAGATTTTTCTTTAAATCACATTACACTAATTTATTGAAATAGATAGGTACTTGCTAGTGACTGAACATTGTAACAAAAATATCTTTGTTCGCATAACCAGCTAATCATAGAGGTCATTGAACTCTCCGGGCGCTTCAATTCTGCTTGAGCTAAACTACTTTTTAAAAAACCGGCCAAGTGCGAGTCGGACTCGCGCACTGAGGGTTCCGTACCACCTCATAAACATAATTGTATTAGTTGAAATTTCAGTAAGTTAATGTGCTAGATTTTTTGAGTCCGACACGCGCTTGACCAAATTTTATTATTTGTTGTTATTTTATAGCTTATGCACTATAAACAAACCAATTTTCAAGTTTGTAAGTGTTCCCGTTTTTAAATAGAACTAAAACAAAAATCGCCTCAGCGACCATCCAACTTGACCCCTCTCTTATATGAATGTTCTTGAAACGGGAGCTCACCACAATTGGTTACCATTAGTTGTGAGAAAAGTTGTAATATTTAATGATTTCAGACTTTTCCCATTATTTGTACTGTGAGACCTAGCTTCTTGCCAAATTTCATAATTTTAGGTCAACGGGAAGTACCCTGTAGGTTTTTCATTTTTGAATAAATGTATGGAGATGAGGACATAAAATGCCATATCTTTTGATTGCGTCGTTGTATAAAATTGAAATTTTCAGATCTTGTGTGGTTCATGGATCCTAATATATGGTATTAATTTCAACCTGATACCTTTACCCGTTCGTGAGATAAAGGGTCTTGACAGACAGACAGACAGACAGACAGACAGACAGACAGACAGACAGACGGACAACAAAGTGATCCTATAAGGGTTCCGTTTTTTTCTTTTGAGGTACGGAACCCTAAAAACAGTATTTTTTTATTTTTATGCAATATATTAGTGATGTAGAATCACCCCTTAGAAGGATCGTCGTACTTTTTTTTACACTCTGTATAGTAACCAAACGAGACTGAACTTCAATGTGCCCCATTTTTTTTTGTAGCAACATGATAAAGTAATGTCTTGTATAATAATAATAATATAATAATATATTCATTTATTCCAGACATAGTCCATATCATTTGTCACATTATAATAAAATTAAAAAGAAAAATACGTTCGTATAACCTACGTAAATATACGTATATATAAAATACGTAAATAAATACGTACGTATAAAATCATCTCTAGAGTATGGCACATAGTTATGTATGACGCATGTTGACGAACTACGTTTAGACCAACCGCTACTAAATTGTCATTTAAAAAGAAAACAGCCTGTATTTATATTAAAAAAAAACGAATACTACGTTATGTAATTACGTTGAGACAAAGAGTTATTTATATCTATGTTGATGGATATTCAGTACGTAAATATATTGCATCACCTGTTATTTTCGATATTATATTCGCGAAGAGTCGGATAAATAAATCATTACTGATCCGATTCAAACGTAGTTTTTATCATTAAAATTATTATTAATTAAAATGCTTTGTCGCTTCAAACTTTGTGCTCCCGTATCCTCTGAGCATAACGAATGGAGCAAAGTTCGCGAAAAATTTAGAGATGGCGTTAGGATTTTTTTTAAAGAAAAAAATGCCTCAAAGTGCGACTCTTTTCCCCCCTTTGTTATTATATACTCTTTGCCCCAGGCGGTCTCGCAGGTTTACGATTGATGATATTTTCAGGCTGAAGCTCGGTCGCCCAGGTACTGCTTACATAAATGGGTTACATTTTAATGAGGGTTTTTTTTTGTAATTCGGGAAATTTTCTAAGATTTAACCGCCTAAGAATTATGGGCCTTATCAGGAAGCTCCAAGTCACCCAAAGGGCTATGGAAAGGGTTATGCTTGGAGTCTCTCTGCGCGATCGAATCAGAAATGAGGAGATCCGCAGAAGAACTAAAGTAACTGACATAGCCTTGAGAATCGCTAAACTGAAGTGGCAAAGGGCAGGGCACATCGCAAGAAGAACCGATGGCCGATGGGGGGTAAGGGTCCTAGAGTGGCGACCACGTACCGGGAGACGAAGCGTTGGCAGGCCCCCACAAGGTGGACCGACGATCTGATCAAGGTCGCGGGAAGCCGCTGGATGCGAGCAGCGCAGGACCGGCCGTCATGGAGATTTTTAGGGGAGGCCTATGTCCAGCAGTGGACGTCTTTGAGCTGATATGGTGAACCGCGCATCATATCATTCCATAAAACGTCTATTGCAGGACAGGGACTTCCTTCCAGAATTCCAGCTTTTACTGGAACAATGTTTAGGGGAAGTACAATGACAGGCTCGTTGGTGTGCTTGGTAGTGAGTGTGCCTTTCACGCCGTGGGCCGCGGGTTCGATCCCCGCCCAGGGCAAACATTTGTGTGATGAACACAAGTGTTTGTTCTGTGTCTGGGTGTTATTTATCTATTTATATACGTATATCAGTCTCTGATACTCATAGTACAGGCTTTGCCTAGTCTGGGATCAGATGACCTTGTTTAAAAAAAAAGGTAACACTACGCTTGCCAACGATGCGGCTAGCATTATGAATGAACCGCTGTTGTTGGTGAGCACATCTAAGATGGTATGGTTGACAGAAACACGCTGCCGCCCTTCCTCCAATTCATAATCCCTTAATCGCCTCTTACAACACCCATGAGTAGAGATGGGTTGGCACAATTCTTTGCCGGCAATTTATTTATTAAATAGACATTAATTTTAGATGAATAAATCACTGTTTTGTACTGAATATATTGGGATTTCCCTTTAGGTATAGGAGTTGACTTCTAATAGGATGTTATGATGATAATAAATTACCACTTATTCATGAGTTATCTTCTTCAACTCATTATAAAATTACTGACTTGATCAGGCAGTTTGTGGGTGCCCAAGTTTTGCTCTGACTAATCATAACGAAAGCGAACTAACAGATGGCGCTGTAGGATTTCTGAAACGCGCTATTTTCAATAAATCTTAAAATAACGGAGAAAATGAATTTTCCTAGATATGAGACCTAGCTGGATTGAAGATTGATTTTTCGTCCCCAAAAACGCCCATGTACTAAATTTATTCGGAATCGTTAGAGTTTTCGAAAAACCGAACACAAAGGGCACGAACAGTCAACGTAACTAAACAACTTTTAAACTCGTCATAGACATTTTATCATTGTTGGATATTAAAATCTCTTACTGACAACAACTTAACTAAACTGAGTAAATAAAACTTTCAGGAAATGAAAAAAAATATATGCCTCTATCCATAGAAACTGAAAAGTTTTTTTCACTGTAAGTGTTCAGTTACGTTGACTTATCATGCCCTTTCAGTATTTTCTAACCTGTCTCTTACACCATATAAATAACTAGCGACCCGCCCCGGCTTCGCACGGGTGCAATGCTGGTACTAAATATATATTAGGCCGATACCGTCACAAACGCTATGTCCCTGCATTTTAAATCTGTAATATCTTCGAAAATATTCATTTACATTACATGCTTAAAGGGCCATATTGATCTATAATAAATGCACAATGTATTTAAGGTACTTAATTGGATAAGGATTTAGCTGTTTTGTTCAGCTGTTTTGTTTTGTTTTCCTCTTGAATCAATCCATCTATTTAAAAAACCGAATCAAAATCTGTTGCTTAGTTTTGAAGATCTAAGCATACATAGGGACAGACAGCGGAAAGCGACTTTGTTTTATGCTATGTAGTGATGCTGGTTTAATAGTATCGTATTATTTCAGTTCTCAATTCTAAGCAAGCCCTTTCAGTTTTCGGTACACCCTCTCTTCATCATCATATCAGCCGAAAGACGTCCACTGCTGGACATAGGCCTCCCCTAAAGATCTCCATGACGTCCGGTCCTGCGCTGCTCGCATCCAGCGGCTTCCCGCGACCTTGACCAGATTGTCGGTCCACCTTGTGGGGGCGGTCGCACCTGCCAACGCTTCGTCTTCCGGTACGTGGTCGCCACTCTAGAACCCTTACGCCCCATCGGCCATCGGTTCTTCTTGCGATGTGCCCTGCCCACTGCCACTTTAGTTTAAGTCACGATCACACCTAGCTGAATTCAAAGACTAACTCGTCTTACATTGCTCGTTGAAGTAAGGATATTGCAATTAACATTACCAAGCCTCCTAGCAATGAATGACTATGTGGCTTTAGCGTCTCTTACACCCTGTATAACTTTATCTCTATTATCTTCTAGTTAAACGCACCAAGTACTATATGGCTATGGTTATTACACCAAGGTACACAATATCTAAAGTATGCGACGGCTCAGAAGTACGGGCGATATACGGAGTGAATTTTTATTCGTTTTAATCCCGAAGCCCAGATTACTCAATGTAAAACAAGCAAATTTATCGAAGAAAAAAAAAATTTACTGGAATAAAATTTGTCACCTTCCCATACAAAATAAGTCGATCACATGATCACTTTGCTATGGGGAGGCGAAAAAATTTTTCAAGTAAAACATTTTTTTTTCGGGAAAGTAGCTTGTTTTAATGAGTTGAATCACTGGGCTTCGGGATTAAAACGAATAAAAATTCACGCTTTATAAGGTGCGTCATACACTTCGTCCGCACTTCTGCGCTGTCTCGTCTACAAACAAACGTCAAGGCGTCTCTCTTCAGGTGATAAGGTGTAACACACGAGGGCCTCATTATCGCTATCTGTGACGAGATCTTACACTGAAATATTTAAAATAGAATATTAGACTCAAGGTTTGTCAAAAAGCAATAGAACGAAGCATTCTAGAATGATGAACGCAGCATTCTAGGGGTGACTTTGAAGTCATTCGACAAATTTTGAGGGTAAGTTCTTTTATCAATATAGATCAATTTTGTATAGGTCTAGGGATATTTGGAGCTGATTTTTTTTTTATTTAATAAGTTCAACATACTTAAGATCGATACACAAACGTACTTGCATAAAAATAATAATGATTCAATAAGCATAATTTATGCTAAAAAATAATAATGCATCATTTTTGCTTACTTTATATTTTTTAGGTAAGTAAGTTTGTGTATCATTTTCAAGATTATTGAACTCAATATATAAAAAAAATTTCGACATCTCCAAATTTCCTTAGACTGATCTGTATTGAACCTTAAAATTTGTCGATTGACTTCAAAATCACCCTGTAGATATGATGAAAGCATCGACCGAAAACTACGTTGGTTCTAATGTAAGACAAGATTAGGTGGCATGGGGCGGAAAACAGCTAATCATTGATTGACTGATTCTACAAAGTAGAAAATCGCAAAATTCCCAACCTCAGGGTTAGATCGAGGTCAAGAGTAAGCCAATACACAGTAAAAAAAAACGGCGAGGTGCGTGTCGGGCCACGTGCAGTTTAGGGTTCCGTAGTTTTTTTTTTCTTTTTTTTATCGCAATGCGGGTTTTGAGTAAGTATTTCATAACGTTTATAACATAAACTTTTTACCTCCTAATGCTCAGCGAGATCTTAGCGCCTGATTGCTATTTTTATTATTTTTAGTTTATAGCTCAATAACCTGTGAATCCTTCTTAACTGTGATAGTTTTCCTTTTAATTTCATTATATGTGCTACAACTGTGAATTTTTTCACATTCCCAATAACAACCCTTTAGCCGGCAGGGGGGCGGGACACTCCAACAAAAACTTACTAAATTCCTGCTATTACGATTTCTTTTTGCAGAAAACACTATAATAACTATTTTGCAGAAAAGGCTGCGAATATCTTATCTTTGTACTAAATTTTATTACAGCACGGCAATTAACACATAACACAAAAAATATATTGTTTGAAAATAACACTTTATTCTTGTTCTAACATTTTGTAACTGTTACAACAAAACTATACTAAAGGAGTGTTTTAGCTGAATTCAATCAAAGACTAATTCGGCATACATTGCTCGTTGAAGTAAGGATATTGCAATTTACATAACCAAGCCTCCCAGCAATGTATGCCGAATAAGCTAGGTGTGATCACTACCTATTTGGTTACAACACATTGTTGCTTTGCTAGTTTAAAAGCTTAGAGGTTTAGATCATTCCGCGATTATCAGATCTGCTTACACGCCACGGTGGGAAACTTGACACCGGGGCGAGGTAAAGATAATCCACAATAGCTTGGTTGGCACATAGTTGAGAATTTAATTCTTTAAAGGTAGAATTCGTGATAAGAAATTGTTAAAATGGCTCATCATCATTGAACCATCCCATGAAACGTCCACTGCAGGGTCTGCAGGACAGGGAGGGAGCACCCTCCAGAATTCCAGATTTTGCTGGAATGAACTGAAGAAGAAGTAACCATAGTCACCACGCTTGTTAGCGTTGCCGCTGGCACAACAGACCATTTGTTAGCGACCGCAGTATGTAAGATGGTACACTCATCAGCACGTCAGTAGATACACTTTTGGATCTTATGGCGTGGTAATAGAGTTGAAAAAGTGTCTACCGACGTGCGCTTGACCGTACGATACACAGAAAGACACTGCTCCCCTTTCTCCGGTTCATAATCCCTTAGTCGCCTCTTAAGACAGCCACGGGTAGAAATGGTTTGGTACAGCCGACGACAGGTCAAGCTTGACACTCTTTGTGTGACTTTAGCTCTTGCGGCGATTAAAATTGAAATGGTACAAAGTTCAATGTGTCAAGCTCGACGCGCTCTTTACAATTCTTGGGGGGGTGAGAAGAGGAGCGGGGCGGGTGATAGGGGGAAAGTAGACGTTGGTTGGAACTTGACGTTCTTTTGACTGTACCAACCTATACACAGACGTAAGAGCCCGTCCAGAACCTTTATTTTACGCGCGAGTTGACTCGCGCGTATTACGCGCGTTCCCTGATTTACTCACGATTTCAATCGCGCGTAACACGCCTCATCTGGACGCAATGTATGTAGCTCTAGTATCTCGGCAACGCGCGAGTGATTACCGAGTGAATCGCGCGTAAAAGGTAACCACGTAAAACTTACGGCCGTATCAAGAATAGAGTCCGTCAGGGAATTTTTGAAAATGAAGGCGTTGCAAGCTTAGGACTCTTTACTCTTTTCTTCGTGGTGGTCACCATAGATAACCACACTGCAATATTATAAGCAAACTCAAGCATCAAAAATGCAACTAAAGAAAACTAGCGCCACGGCCGTTTACTGTACTAAAATTGAAAAAAAAAGAAAACAAAAAAAATAGGATTACCTTGTTTTTGTCCAAGAAACGTTATGTTATTATGTAAACATTAAGCTATCTGCTCGCGATTTGCTTTGCGTGGAGTTAAGGCTACAAATAACACAAATGATTTGCTACTTACTTTTTACTTTCGAGCGGAGCGAGAAAGGTATTGTATTCGTGAAAAAAAAAAGTTTTTTAATTTTCTCAAAAATTTGTTCTATATCACTTATACATCATAAAAAACAAGTCTCCCAAAAATGTCCGTCCGTCGGTTGGTCGGTCGGTCGGTCGCGGTCGGTCCGTCGCCCGACCGACACGTCGGTCGGTCGGTCTGTCCGTCACGCTTTGGCCTAGCGGCTAAACGAATGGTCCGATTGACACCATATTTGGAATTTAAGAGTTTTCTGCAAATCCATCGAAAGGTTTTGAGTGGTTTCCTGATGGCTCTCATTTTGAGGGTAGCTGTCATACAACGAAAATGATAAATTGTAATTTTCTCAAAAACGGCTCATAGAATCTTGATGAAACTTTGCATGACCAAGCATCACCATGTAGGATATCTTGCGCCAGTATCAAATGATCTGTGTAATTTCATATAAGGGGTGTTCCTGTACCACCAAATCGTAAATATTTACCCAAAATTGGTTCCAATGAGTTTATAAAAGTTTTCTATAATATTACTCCTGGTTTGGTTGTCTACCTGACTGGATATTCTTTATGATTTCTTTGAATAAAATTTAGTACACAGGGTGTACCAAAAACTGAAAAGGCTTGCTCATTAGACTAAACTGCCTGGTTCCATAAGGAACCTGTGTTGGGAAATTAAAAAAATCTCCATGCAAGTATCCTACGGCAGTATCTATTGATCTTTGAAAATTCATATAAAGGGTGTTCCAGTACTACCAAAAGTTAAACATGTGATTTACTCGAAATCGTTTGATGTTTGTTTGTTTTAATGTTTGACAATTTGAATTCTGAATTGATCTGTATATTTCATTCGAACATTTTTTTGGAAAAACGTAAATAAAAGTTTGTATTTCCATACTATGTGTATGGCATTACAAATTTAAGTTTGCGGTTGATAGTTTTTCCTTGAGTATTGCGAGAAAGTAAGTGCAGTGCTGCTGTACCATTTATTACTTTTGCATTCATACTCATTATCATTCGTGTTTCTTGAAAGTTCGACGACCGACCTCACAAACCCTGGTGTCAGAGTTGTTGAGCCGCGAAAGGCCTCTGATATGGCTCATTGACGACTACATCCGTAAATAGTAGTTGGGACCAACGGCTTAACGTGCCTTCCGAAGCACGGAATCATCTAACTTTTCGGACAATCAGGTGATTCATCCTGCAATGTCTAAACTGGGGAGGTCGCACAAAGAGATTTTTGTTTGACAGTGTCCCCACCGGGAACCGAACGCAGTACCTCCGGATCGAGAGCCGAGCCCTCTAACCACTAGTTTGACCACGGAGGCTGTTCATCATACTATGTCTTCAGTATACCTGCCCACGCTAGGTCTTCGTTCAGGTTCCTGGTAGCCACTCTAGAACCTTCCAGCCTTGTAGGCTATCGACTCTTCAAGCGATGTGCTCTACCCACTAAAACTTGAGATTGGCATGTCCTATAGCTTCTTCACTATCACTACATAGTATAAAACAAAGTCGCTTCCCGCTGTCTGTCCCTATGTATGCTTAGATCTTTAAAACTGCGCAACAAATTTTGATGCGGTTTTTTTTAATAGATAGAGTAATTTATGAGGAAGGTTTATGTATAATATAATGTCTTATTTCCGGGGCGGGTTGCTAGTATTATTTTTAAATACAGCCTTGTAATATTTGTTTAATCATAACATCCCATGAAACGTCCTCAGCAGGTCAGAGAGCTCGCTCCAAAACTCCAGCAAAAATACGTGGTACTTAGGAGGGGATTAACTATAGTCACCACGCTTGTAAGCGTTGCGGCTGGCGACCGCTGTTGTTGGTGACCGCAGTATGTAAGATGGTACAATACCCAAAAAGATGCTGCTGCCTATTCTCCGGTACATAATCCCCTCTTACGACACCCACGGATAGAGATGGGTTGGATGAGACTATTCTTTGCCAGCACCACACGGACGCCATAATCTCTTAGTCGCCTCTTAAGACACCCACAGCTAGAGATCGGTATTTGTTTAGTACGAGTCAATTCTGAAAAAAAAATACTAACAAGATTGACTGTTTTACTACCATTGTTTTACCTAGCTTATTAAAGATCTTCACAACAAGGCAAGAAAATATTTGAAATGAAAACTGAATACAATGCTTCTGCACAATACATATTGTGATTACGTCAAACAGTAACTGTAGCTATTTGTTGAGAAAAAAAATAGTTTAAAAAACGGCTCAAAAACCGCCCAAGTGCGTGTCGGGCCACGCGCCGAGGGTTCCGATATAGGTACCTAAACTATTATTGAAAGCAATAAAGTCCATTTTTAGGACCGCAAAACTAAATTTGTTTGTAAAGGTTTTTTGCAGATTTCTAAAGAACTGTGCAATTTTGAAAGATCGTCATATTTTTGCTGTAATGTTTACAAAAACTTCTATCGACTGTAATGAATTCAGATTTTTCCTCTCACAAACTTCGGAGATAAGGGAATGGTATTTTTTTGTCATTTTTCATCATAACTTCAAAACTAAGAGTCGTAAAAAAATACAAAAATATATTTTAGAATGTGCAAGTAAAGCCTTTTCATATGGTACCCCATTCAACCTAATAACTACACTTTGAAATTTTTCCCCCCCGATTTGAGCCCCCTTTACATTAGTAATCATATTGTTTTTCTAGTTTTTTCATGTGCAATTAAGTTGGGCAACCTTATTCTTAAACAATTCCAAATTTTAAGTCGATAGCATGAGTGGTTGCTGAGATATACAGATGTGACAGACAGACAGACGGACAGACAAAGTCGCACCATAAGGGTTCCTTTTTAGGGTTCCGATACCAAAATGGTAAAAAAAAGGAACCCTTATGGTGCCGCTCTGTCTGTCCGTCTGTCTGTCACACCTCTATATCTCAGCAACCACTTACGCTATCGAGCTGAAATTTGGAATAGTTTTAGAATATAGTTGCCCAACTTAATTGCACATGAAAGTTTTTTGAAAAAAGTATGATTATTAATGTAAAGGGGGCCAAAATAGGGGGGGCCAAATTTCAAATTGTCGCTACTAGGTCGAGTGGGGTATCATATGAAAGGGCTTTACTTGTACATTTTAAAATATATTTTTGTATTTTTTTAAGTTTCTTAGTTTTCAAGTTATGATGAAAAATGTCAAAAAAAATACCATTCCCCCCCCCTTATCTCCGAAGTTTGAGTAAGGGAAAATCTGAATTAATTACAGTTGACAGAGGTTTATGTAAACTTTACAGCAAAAATAAAACGATCTTTCTAAGTAGCACAGTTTTTCAGAAATCTGCAAAAAACCTTTACAAACAAATTTAGTTTTGCGGTCCTGAAAATGGACTTTATTGCTTCCAAAAATACTATAGGTATATCGGAACCCTCGGCGCGCGAGTCCGACTCGCACTTGACCGGTTTTTTTTATCTTTTTGTTATCGGAACCCTAAAAATACAAAATAATGTACGAGTATTCTTCTAATTTTGGTTGTTTTTATACGTAAGAAGCTCGTGTGCTTTGGTCATTACAGTCTCGGCTCCATTACGCCCTTGCCTGCGGCTTGGGCTGCAACTCGAGCCTCGGCTGTAATCACCAAAATAACGCACTTGTTGCTCTAAGATAGTTAAAACCTATTGAAATTACAACACACGTAATAGTTATTTCAGATTTACTAAAAAATATTGAAAAATGTAACTAAAAAACTAAAAATCATTACAAGAACAAAGAAGACTAAAAAAAACTACAAAATAAAAATAAAGTTACAAGTTACTTTGGAGGGCATTTTGGAGGGGGAGGATTCTGTTCAATCACTGGATCTGGGGGTTTCAGCTCAAGTCCTGGAGAAGCTACTACCCTGGGAGCGTAGACTATGGGTAGTGAGGTGATACCATGCTCTGAAACTACTTTAACTTGAAAGTTAGGCATGTTCAAGGCATATCTATGATGAATCTCCTTCACGCACATTTGCATAACTTCGTATGCTTGTGATTCTGTCATATCTAAAACAAGACAAACCATACTTTAAACAATAACAAAAAAACCGGTCAAGTGCGAGTCGGACTCACGCGCCGAGGGTTCCGATATACTTTTTGTATTTGTGAAAGCAACCGCAAAACTAAGTTTGTTTGTAGAGGTTATTTGCAGATTTCTAAAAAACCGTGCAAAAAAGAAATATGGTTTTTTTTTTTGACATTTTTCATCATAACTTGAAAACTAAGAGTCGTAAAAAAATACAAAAATATATTTTAGAATGTACAAGTAAAGCCCTTACATATGATACCCCACTCGACCTAGTAGCGACAATTTGAAATTTGGCCCCCCCTATTTTGGGCCCCTTTACATTAATAATCAAAATTGTTTCATGTGCAATTAAGTTGAACATCCATATTCTAAAACTATTCCAAATATCAAGTCGATAGCATGAGTGGTTTCTTAGATATAGAGGTGTGACAGACAGACAGACGGACGGACAAAGTCGCACCATAAGGGTTCCTTTTAAATTTTGGTATCTGAACTCTAAAAACAAGTGCGAGTCGGCCTCGCACGCCGAGGGATCTGTTATACGTAAAGTATTTTTGAAAGCAATAATCAGGGGTCACGGAAGACCAGCGCTACAGCAGCGCAAGGTGCTGTAGCATACGCTGAGTGGCTACCTTTTTTAGTACTGTATTACTAAAATAAAATGTTTTCTTTCTTTCTTCTTTCTTTCCTTATATTTTAAAGACCATAAAACTAAGTTTGTTTGTTAAGGTATTTTGCAGATTTCTGAAAACCCATGCTACTTAGAGAGATCGTTTTTATTTTTCCTGTAACAAAATATAAACTTCTATTCACTATAATTAATTCAGATTTTTCGCATTGCAAACTTCGTAAATAATGGGATTTTTCATATTTTTTTATGTTCAAAATAAAAACCTTTCATGTGATACCCATTGCTTGACTCTCTCTCGCCAATCCCTTTCCCCCATTTCCAATAATAATAAAAATTGCAATATATAGTAGGGCAAGCATATCCAAAAACTATTCCAAATTTCAAGTCGATAGCGAGAGTAGTTGCTGATATAAACAGGTATGTATCACAGACAGACAGCCAGACAAACAGACTGACGAAGTCGCACCATAAGGGTTCTTTTTTACCATTTTTGTTCGGAATCCTAAAAATAACTTTCAGGTTGACAAAGAACGCTATACGGAAAATTGAAGCCTTTGTCAACGAACAACCATCCCTTATAATGCAGAAAAGACAGTGTCAGAGGAGCATACATAACATACCTTTTCTATAATGGTGTGCAAGAATACCCAAACAGGTCAGTCCCGCATAACCGTTTGCCGCAATTGGAACACGCATACATGACGCTAGGAAGTCTATCACATAAAGTTGACCACGGTTCGTTTCATCCCAACCACCGATCAGTAAACTTACGCTGTTCTTGGCCTAAAAAAAACAAAATTCTTTAGTCATCGGAGGATCTCTTAATGACGTCATAGCGCCACTTCGCACATTTAGGCCGGTATTTCACTGGGACACCATGGCAGCGCAACCAGCCGCCGCCGCTACCAACAAAATGTATACAGCTCTATAGAGAGTTACTCACCTGGTGTCCGTTTGGTTGCGCAACCAATTTGGCGACGCAACCAGTTCGGAAAGAATAATCACATTAATCACCATGCAGAGTCGAAGATCAAGTCGCTTGAAAAGTATTTATTAGGCGCTTAAAGTTTTTCACAATAATGCACTTTTCACAGGGGGGGGCGAAACAACAATAAGGCCCGCACAATATTTTAACAATATCTAACAAAATTTATCAATTATATTATTAATAAAAAAAAAACCTCCACGGATGACTTTCAGGTAAGTTATTGACAGCTAGGATACCAGCCCAAAAAATATACTACTAATTCGATCAATTCGTACAATAGATATGTGCTAAATCGAACACATTAACACTCATTTCAAATTATCTTTTCCCAACCTCCAGGATCCCACCATACAAAAAAATCGCAATAATCTATGTTATTAAGTAGACAGATGCGAATTTACAAGGTCGTATTACATTGGCCTTGAACCCTGACAGCCTGGCCTACTCAAATTGCTAGGGTAATACCACGTGACCCGGATTTCTGAACTTGTTCGTGTTATACCTCCGAATTTCGCTAACTTTTGTCTATGTTTTGTACTCGTACGTCATTCGAATGGTAATTTGTGGTCACCACCGCCCATAACACCCAATGTCTTATTAGTGAAATAATTTGACACTAATAAGACAGCAAAGCGCGTTACCAACCCTGAGAACTAAGATGGTACATCGCTTGTGCCACCTACATTGATATCAGCACGATGACGACGAAAAGAGACAAAGCAAGAGTCGCTTTAGTAGACTCGCTTTATTTGCATTGTATTCTGCATGACATTCAATAAGTATACTGTAAAGAATCTACATCAAAAACACAGATACAAATCAGTCAAATACTCGTAATACATAAATTAAATTATACGTCAAACCTATTGATCGAATAAGCCGCCTCGGATCGATCCCGGTGCAAAGGTGCCCATGACACTTGTGGCGTTTCCGCGTTGGATGGCGATGGACACTCTTTGCACTAGGAACGACCCGGAACAGCAGTCACCGCCTTGTGCCCTAAGTCAACATCCGATCTCCCTGACAAATTCAAGGGCCTCCGCACTCCAGCAACCTGAAGTCTCGACCGCGAACGGCACGAAAAGGTACCGGTCCAGAAGTGCCGCATACTTGCCTCGCTTGGTTGCCGCCGCCAACTCAGCTGCTGCACCTGCTGTCTGCGTAGTGCGGCTAAGGTGACTAGGGGCAAAAGTGCTGACGCACGTGGCGTCCCACAAGAGGCACTTCCCCTTTTGCCATTGCACCAGAGTCAAGCCATCTAGTAGTAGTAGTCAAGAACCTACATTAAATAAAATTATCTGAATCTGAGTGGATAAAACTTACGTAATTTTTGTAAGTGTCAGCCAATGTCTTCCTAGTGAAGTGTACCGTAGCCGCCGTGTCAAGTTTATATCCATTCCTCAGTTGGTATAGAGATAAGTTGTTGCCAATGAACTGTGAGAATTGAAGGATCTCTCCATTCTCACCATTTATCCCCATCAGGATACGGTCAGAGATGGGAAGTAGCTTGTCTTCATCTGGAAGTAACAGTTTTATACAGGTTGTAAAAAAAAAGTACGATGATCCTTCTAAGGGTTGATACCACATCACTAATTGATTGTAAAAAAAAATATAAATAAACAATTTTTTGAAATTGTGGGTGATCACGAAATTTGAACAGTAATTTGATTTGTACTTGCTAGTGACTAGATATTTGAACAAAAAACCGGCCCAAGTGCGAGTCGGACTCGCGCACTGAGGGTTCCGCACAAACCTGTACGTATATAAGTAAAAGTTATGGTATTTTTATTTCTAAAAAACTTTATTATGTGATGGAAGTAACTAAAATTTATATTTCAGTTGATTGAATGAAAGGCAAATTGCGATTTACGATTTATGACGTATAACAAAAACTACTTATTAGATCTCGTTCAAAGTTTGCATAGTAATGACATCATATATTTTTTTTAGTTTTATTATTCTCTTATTTTAGAAGTTACAGGGGGGGGGGACACATTTAACCAGTTTGGAAGTGGAAAACACAATATCATTTTTGAAGATCTATCCAAAGATACCCCACACATATGGGTTTGATGAAAAAAAAATTTTTGAGTGTCAGTTCTAATTTTTTCTAAATTTTATATTTTTCTATTTTTGTGAAAAAAATCTTAATGAGTTCACAGAATACATCTACTTACCAAGTTTCAACAGTAAAGCTCTTATAGTTTCGGAAAAAAGTGGCTGTGACATACGGACGGACAGACAGACATGACGAGTCTATAAGGGTTCCGTTTTGTGCCATTTGGCTACGGAACCGTAAAATATCTTTGTCTGCATCACCAGCTAATCATAGAGGTCTTTTAATCCTCCAGGCGCTACACTTCTTCTATGATCGAAACTTACCAGCGTTCATAATGAAGGCACTCTTGATATAAGTTAGGTCTGCAGCAAGTATAACAAAGTCGTTGCATTCCATGCCCATCAAACATTGAGTTAGTGCAACGCTATCATTAGTAGACATTTTGAATGAAATGCGTTTGAAGTGAAATATAATTGTTTCATACAAAAAAGAAAATTATTACAAAATCATACATAAAACTTGGTCAGGTCACTGTCAGTCACTGTCAAAAGTCAAAAGTAAAAGCGCCGCGAAGTTGCCGCGAAGCTTAGAACAAAAACCTCCTTGCTTCGCTCGGAGAAGAAACCATGCTATTTTTTTTCAGTATGGGATGACAACTGCTAGCATGTCTCATGCCATGTCAAATCGTCAATGATCACATCCTACCAAATTAGATGAACGACGCGTTCATTGCATTTACAAAGTTTATAGGATTATTGTAACTTGTTGGGATTTTAACGGTTGAAAATATTTCCTAAATCATATGTTGTAAACATTGTGTAAATTATAAAAAACATGTAGTGAACAAGATAAAAATATCGTGAATTTATTCGTCAGTTGCTCTCCATATTAGTGATTGTTCTTTTTAATAATATCGTGTGTAGTTGATGGCTGTACATCTTCCAAACAACAAAACGAAAACTGCAAAGAAATTTTATGTTTTCATCTGTAAGTTTTATTCAGTATTTTTCATGTTTGTGGATTATTATCACAAATATTGCTTTAAAAATGTCAACTTATCATTCTTACAGTCAGAAATATGGAAATTGTAACGTATTTTATTGTAATTTATCGTTTTTTGTGAGATCATGTTGAAGGTCATGAGTGATGTATTTTCTATCGATAGTGGTGCTTTTACTTTCGAGCGGAGCGAGAAAGGTATTGTAATCGTGAAAAAAGTTGCACAAATTTTCTCAAGAATGTGCTCTATATCACTTATATACCAAAAAAGCAAGTCCCCTAAAAATGTCCGTCCGTCGTCGGTCGGTCGGTCGGTCTGTCCGTCACGCTTTGGCCTAGCGGCTAAGCGAATGGTCCCATTAACACCAAATTTTAAATTTAAGACTTTTATGCAAATTGGTCGAAGGGTTCCAAATGGTTTTTTGCTGGCTCTCATTTTGAGGGTAGCTGTCATACAACAAAAATTAAGAATTGAATTTTTTTTAAAACGGCTAAAATGAAACTTTGCTTGACTAAGGATCTCCATGCAAGGTATCTTGCGCCATCATCAGTTTGTCTGTGTGATTTCATATAAGGGGTGTTCCTGTACTACCAAAACGTAAACTTGTGATTTACTCATAATTGGTTCCATTAAGTTTATATTATTTTCTATGATATTAATTCTGTTTTGGTTATTTACTTGAATGGATATTCAATTTGATTGGTTTTTGCGAAAATTTAGTACACAGGATGTACGAAAAACTGAAAGGGCTTTTTCAGTAGACAAAACTGAACAACTATCCCTAAGAAACGTGTTTTGAAATAAAAAAAATCGGTAATTAATCATATACAGGGTATTCTAGTACTACCGAAAATTTAACATGTGATTTGTTCGAAATCGTTTACGGTTAGTTGGTTTTAATATTTAACAATTCGAATTCTGAATTCATCTGCTTATTTCATTAGAACATTTTCTAGAAAAACCGAAATATAAATTTGTATTTCCATACTATGTGTATGGTATAACAAATATAAGTTTGCGGCTGATAGTTTTACTTGCATATCGCGAGAAAGAAAGTGCAGTGCTGCTGTATCATTTACTATATTTTACAATATTCAACGCAAGTTTTGTTTTTAGGGTTCAGTACCTCAAAAAAAAACGGAACCCTTATAGGATCACTTTGTTGTTCGTCTGTCTGTCTGTCTGTCAAGACCCTTTATCTCACGAACGGGTAAATGTATCAGGTTAAAATTAATATCATATATTAGGATCCATGAACCACACAAGATCTGAAAAATTCAATTATTTACAGCGACGCAATCAAAAGATGTGGCTTATTATGTCCTCATCTCCATACATTTATGCAAAAAAGCAAAACCTACAGGGTACTTGCCGTTGACCTAAAATTATGAAATTTGGCAAGAAGCTAGGTATCACAGTACAAATAATGGGAAAAGTCTGAAATCATTAAATATTACAACTTTTCTCACAACTTATGAAAACCAATTGTGGTGAGCTCCAAGAACAGTTTCAAGAACATTCATATAAGAGAGTTGTCAAGTTGGATGGTCGCTGAGGCGATTTTTGTTTTAGTTCTATTTAAAAACGGGAACACTTACAAACTTGAAAATTGGTATGTTTATAGTGCATAAGCTATAAAATAACAACAAATAATAAAATTTGGTCAAGCGCGTGTCGGACTCAAAAAATCTAGCACATTAACTTACTGAAATTTCAACTAATACAATTATAATTATGTGGTGGTACGGAACCCTCGGTGCGCGAGTCCGACTCGCACTTGGCTGGTTTTTTATTCTGAGTTCGAATCCCGACACTGTCAAACAAATATCACTTTGTGTGTCTTCGCCAGATTTAAATATCTTAAACAGCATGAATCATCCTGAATCAACAAATCGTAAGAAATATGATAAAAAAATAATTAAATTAATCTACATAAAATTCTACACAAAAAAGGTTTCGAAAGTTTTTCGCTAAAAACAATACTTTAAAAGATTTAAAAGCATGTGGTGAGGAAAGCGAAAACATGGAGCAACTGTTGTGCACATGCAACGCTTTGATTTTGATTTGAGCTACTTAGGAGAAAACCACAAACCCGTATTTCAGCATGTTTGCAAAACCATCGCAAATGCACCCCCTGCATTGAGGGATAAAAGTTTGTGTTAAAATCCTACATAATTTGTATGTAAGCTAGAGATATTCATGAAAATTTTTAAAAAAAAACCTTTACACCTCCTACCCCTCTTGCCTCCACCGCAACCGTACTTTTAGTAAGTAAGTAAGTAAGAAGTTTGGTATTAAACAGCTACGTAAGAAGTAACCGTTAGTAAAAAATACTTAAAGTATTATTTTCCTGAATGAATTTAATAACTGCTTTTAACAGATTTGCCTTTTATTTAAGTTTAGTACTTCAACATTTTGGTGAAAGTTTCGACATCGATTTTTCCTTGTGTGACTTATCGACTATCGATAGATGAAAGCATGCAAACATCCCTACTTGTGACGAATTATTTCTTATATATTACTTCTATATGAGGTCAAATTTCTTTGCCGCGAAGTAATAAATCTCTCTGGTCAAAACATACCACAAAGAGATTTTAACCTTGCTGCGCGAGCGTAGCAAGGTTCAAATCTCTTTGACATACCAGCACCTCCTTCATAGGTCTATGCATCTCCTTGTCAGCAACCTTTAGATAGATAGATCAAGGAGGTTTTAATCCACGCTAAGGAGGTTTTAATCCACGCTACGCTCTAGGATGGAGAGAGGAATGGCCAAAAAAAGCGTGACGACGAGTATATCCAATAGTCGCGGTGGCATCTCTTTCACACAGTAGGGTGACCTTACTATTTTACGCTGGGGGATGTAATGTTATTAAAGCCCTCTGGAACAGCAGCTTCATTTTAAATATTTTATTTGTCAGGATATTATCCTTTAGTTTCTACCTGATAAGTTGTGCTTCTCTCGGCAACGAAGTGTTTCGTGTCTTAAAATCCTCGCAACGCTGAGGATTCTTCTTTAGAACCACTCGCTTGGCTCGTGGCTCAATTATAGAGTCATAGAGGTAAATGAAGTCAAGTCCGTTTGGTGCCGGCAAAGTATAGTACCAAGTACCAACCCATCTCCACCCGTGGGTATCGTAATGTACGTACAGATTACGTTTCATGGGATGTCATGTACAACATGAAAATATTATTCAAGCATGGTATGTGCATGTCATGAATATTATTCAAGCATGTCATGAGTACCTTGGGCTCAATTCTTGAATAACACCGGATGATAAATAATTATCACCCGAAAAATTAAAAATGTTTCTTTACAAAAGTGCAGAATGATATTCGTTAAATATAAAGTAGTGATTGATTGTTACTTTTCATGTATTATGGTTTACATTTTTATCTGTTAAAAATCTAAACCAATCAGGGTACATTTGATATTTTTTATGTTAAAAGTGAGCAAACGAGCAGGTGGGCCACCTGATGGTAAGTGGTCACTACCACCGCCCATAGCACCCACTGTCTTATTTGATGTCTCAAAAATTATATTTTATCACTCGGTAATATTCAACAATTGGGTCAGAGTTTTTTCAGCAGCAGCATTCTTTTTGTTTGTTTCCAAAATAAACCTTTTTTTATTTCTTTTTTCTTGCTTTCCAGAAAAGCCCAGGGAATTCTTGAAATTCACCGGGTGATAAAATATCACTTTTGAGACTTTAAAAATTCACATTTGCGCTGATAAACTGTTGAAAGGTAGATCAGAATACATGAAAATTAACAATCAAGGACTGCTTTATATTTTAAGAAGATAAATCTAAACTTTTGAAAACAAAAATCTATGATTTTTAATTTTTTGAGTGATATTTTATCACCCGGTGATATTCAAGAATTGTTCCCCAGGTACGTTGCATGCCTCATCATCAAGAAGCAAAGCAATTAATAAAATTTGACGTGTATTTTTTTTGTTATTTTCAGGAAACAAACAGTTTTTTTTTTTACAAACAGTAATTACTCAAATCAATTTCTAATAAACCTAAAGTTCCCTAAATGTTTATAACAGTATAATGGTTTCGTCTTTAAGAACTAGATAAGATTTTAAAATTAACAACCTTAAACAATTTCATTTTCATTCAGGTTTTGCTCTAAACTTATCATAGCAGAAAAGTATAAACCTAAACACAACTAATCAGATGATTTATTGTTTATTGATAAACAAAATTCATTATAGGTACGACATGTAACAAAATAATCGAACAAATATTAGATTTTATTTCTTATTTAATCGATTCAGTTCTGACTTTACATTTATTTAGAAATAATTGTTTTTAAATAGTAGACGTGCCTAGTTACTGTAAAAATGGACGAATACAGTGTCGTTTACATAAAAAAATGTGAAAAAGACTATACAAATACGACTTGAACTCAATGAGAAGGGGCCGCTACGACCTGGAACCGCGATAGTTCAAAAATGTAGTACAACAAATAAAACTTTTAATCGTGTGATCAAACCAGAACAATATTTAAAAACACCTTGGATGTGCAGTTGTAAATAAATTGTTTTGTTTCCCATGTCTGGTATTTGGAGCTGGCGCTGGCTCGCATAATATGTAACAATAAAGCCATAAAAAATATTGCATGGCCCAAGTTTTCTACTGAAATCTTTTTACTGAAATAAACTATAAATACTCACAAACATTAAAAGCCTTAAAACCAATATGTTGTTCATTCTCACTACTTATTGAACAGCCCTCGTAACATTAGCTGTCTCTTCGTCCATCTATATTTGCGATCCGTCTGGCTGTCCGGGAACAACAGGTCGATACAGGTTTTTGTTGGTTTTCTTCTAAAAACTCATCATCAACCAACTTCATTTGGGCCTAATTGCGAGCCACCTACTGTTTAACCGACTTCAAAAAGGCGGAGGTTCTCTATTCGATCGTATTTTTTTTATTTATTTTTTAAATGAATGAATCATTCTTACCTACCAAGTGACATCTGTCCACATCTGAAACTTTTTTAAACAAATTCCAACCCAAGGGCATCACATAAAATCTCTCAATAACGCCCGGCACAAAACTTTGATGCTGACCGTAAATGGCTCGAAATATCTATCGCGCAGGGCAGGCGTGTGAAATTGGCTTCCCGCATGTCGTCAATAAGAACGCAGCAAATAACCGGCAGCATCAGATGTACTATTTTCCTATTATTGTACAACAGTACAGGTTCCGTTGTTTTGTTTGATTGTCTTTTAAAACTAATTCAAGCTGTTTTTCTCTTTCATGTTTAGATTCAGATATCTTCATCATAATGTTATTTCATCATAATATTCTTTGGGACAAGTTGTTCAGTTTTATGGGCAGATTCTGCAGATTCCCATCCCACAATACTGATGTGGTTGTACCTTTTTAGTTTCCTTTGTGTTCAAATATCGTACATTACAGCCACCCTACTTCATACGTAAAACAGTTCGGCTTTTTCATAGAAAAATTAAAGGAATAATGCATACCCATAGAAGAATATTCCGCAAATAGCATAACTATCAATTTTGCAGCCATTTACTCTACAATATTTCACTGCTTTTGCAGAAAAAATACGCGATTTTAAACAACATTTAGCATGACATAAAAATGTGTCAAAGACGGGGATACCAGTAATGTATTAAAAAATATTACCAAAAAGGTTGATGACCAATGAAGAAGTACATAACCTGCTTGACCTTAAACAACACAATTAGATCAAAAATATTTTTGAGAGTTTCCTAGATAAATCACAGAACCAAAAGCACCCGAAAAGTATTAAATTTTTAAGATTTAGCTCTAAAAAGGTTTTCTATATGAAAACCAAGCATAATGTCAAAATATGTTTTCCTACCAACCCGCAATTTCGTTTTGCTATGGCAACTGTGTGAGCGTGACACAACCGCGACTAATTGACCTCTCGCTCGGCACAATTTCTCTTCTTCGCGAATCACAGGAATTCATTCCGTATTACAATATACGATTGACTAAATTTGTGTAGCAATATTTTTGCATTAAACACTCCTTCCTAGAGCGTAGCGTGGATTAAAACCTCCTTAAAACCTCCTTGAGCGTAGCGTGGATTAAAACCTCCTTGAGATAGATATTTATTTAATGGCGTCACATCTCAGATGTATTTTGCACAATGTCAAGT
The DNA here is from genome assembly GCA_947532105.1 of Athrips mouffetella. Taxonomy (NCBI): domain Eukaryota; kingdom Metazoa; phylum Arthropoda; class Insecta; order Lepidoptera; family Gelechiidae; genus Athrips; species Athrips mouffetella. The sequence continues at coordinate 30,133,633 of OX383960.1, read as the reverse complement.
TAACAAATTATTATAAAATTATGGCGAGTTCGCCAATGTCAAGTGAAAGATTTACACAGGAATCCACATCACGAAGACGAGGGCCTGTGTACTATGATGACTCCGATAAGTTGATGGGGAAAATTATTGAAGTCTCGATGGGCCGCTTCTCTCCATCCAAAAATCTTGATAAATGTATGTATTCCAATCTTCTAATAGATGTTCATTTTCAAAGACGTTTACTGCATAACACCCAATCAAATTATTCATTAAACTCTTCAATAAACAAATAAAACTAAAATTGAAATATAAACACGACCGCCATCTTCAAATGTTGAAAAACGAACCCTCAGCAACCTTTGTCAGAAAAAATCTACATTTCACACATTGACGTAAGAAAAACGCTGCGCTCCCCCTGGCGTAGTTTCCAAAATCTTTGATTTCACACAAAGATTTTGGAAACTACGCCATGGGGCGCAGCGTTTTTCTTACGTCAATGATTTCACAGCTCGAAGTTTGGAAGTTTTTTAATCTTTGATGATGAAACTCACACGGTACAAAAAAAAAAAAAATTTTGATGCGATACACGCCTCTGACAGCTTTCAACTGAATGACACTAGCATGCTCATAAGCAAACCTGTTCACACGTGCTCAAAACACACCCCCTTCCACCCGCGCCGCAGGTAGCATGATAGAAAATTGAACGACGGTAAATTTTTGACAGTGACATAAGCATGCTAGAAATGATCATGCTTATGTCAAGCAAAGCGTGTACACACATGCTACTAGGTAGCATTTGCTACGTAATAGCATGCTTTACTAGCATGTCTATCTGTGCTCTCACCCTCTTCCTCTCACCATCCCCCTCCCTTTCCTTCTCCCTCTCCCTATCCCTGCCCCTAACCCTACCCCTATCCCTATCCCTAATGCCATCTTAACCGCTATCCCTATCCTTATATAAACATAGAAACAACACCCATATTGATTTTTAGACATTTTAACCCTATCGCACCTCAACGCCATCCCCAGGGGATGAAGTTATTTCACGTCCACCACGTTGGATTTCAAAATTCTTGTAGTTTTCGTAATCAGCGACCCGATAAACCATTCAAACGATACCCATATTAATTTTTAGTCATTTCAACCCTATCGCACCCCAACCCCATCCCCAGGGGATTATGGTATTTCACGTCCAACACATTGGATTTCAAATTGTTTTAGTTTTCGTATTCAGCGACCCGATAAACCATACAAACGATACCCATATTGGTTTTTAGACTTTTTCACCCCATTTCCTTCTTTTAGGGGTTGAATTTGGGGTGGAATTTCAATAACAATGATGTACGTTCTACAGAACTACAACATTAGGGTACCTAAATAATAAATTTAGTGGATTTTACTTTGAAAATGAAGGATTTTCAACTTCATCCCCCTTTTCAACCCTTAGGGTGTAGAATTTTTAAAAACCCTGAATCACGTAAAACTGAATTTTTAGTCGTCAGTCTAAATACAAATTTTGAGGATTCTAACTTCAAAACTGACGAACTTTTTTACAAACTATCATCCCTTATTTCACCCACTTGGGGGATGAATTTTCAAAAATTCTAAAGCACTCACCTTTTTATTTTTTACCAAGAGCTCAAAACTATTTTTTTTATATTTCTACCTTTAAAAATGAAAGACTTATAGACCAACATACGGAAAAAAAATCATCCCTTTTTTCACTCCCTTAAAGGGTGATTTTTAGGGTTCCGTAGCCAAATGGCAAAAAACGGATCCCTTATGGACTCTTCATGTCTGTCTGTCTGTCTGTCAGTCCGTCCGTATGTCACAGCCACTTTTTTCCGAAACTATTAGAGCTATACTGTTGAAATGAAACTTGGTAAGCAGATTTATTCTGTGAACCGCATTAAGATTTTCACAAAAAAATTGAAAAAAAAAAAACAATAAATTTCAGGGTTCCCCATACATAGAAATGAAACTCAATTTTTTTTTCACCAAACCCATACGTTTTTCTAAAATGTAACTTCTAAAATAAGAGAATGATAAAACTAAAAAAAATATATGATGTACATTACTATGCAAACCTCCACCGAAAATTGGTTTGAACGAGATCTAGTAAGTAGTTATTTTTTAATACGTCATAAATCGTAAACCGCAATTTACCTTTGGCAAATATTTAACGCGGCAACTGAAATCCTTTTTAGGCGACTTTCTATTAAGTCACAAAAAAACTAACTTTGCAGTGATTAAATATCTTAGCAACTATGAAACTATACAAGCAACAAAAGGCTAGGATCAAAAAAACTAAAAAACGGCTGCTACTGTAAGGTATCAAATATATCAAGCGGGATCAGTGTAAAACTGGTTAAGGTATTATAAAACTTAATGTGGCGACAAATTTTTCCGAGGGGATATCAAACATTCTTCACTGGCAACTATTGGCTTTCATTATAAAAATACACATTTGGCAGCGATTGTTAGGTAGCTTTAAAACTGAAAATGGGTATTATAATATCGTATTTGGATATTAGAATATTGTTTGCAGATTCGTAAATTCTTGAAAAGGCGGCAAATGCGCTCGTTAGGTTAGGTTAGATATATAAAATAGATATTAAATCAAAACTAATTAAATTAATCGATTTTGATTGACTTAGATTAGTTTTCCGTTCGATACATAATTTTTTCACTCCTTTTTGTTACACTTAAGATATTCAAGAAAAAATTAAATAGACCAATAATAGTTTTTTAGCATGTCACAATTTGGTTTATTTAGATCCCTAAAAATGTAGCCAAAAGTATTTTTTTAAGATCTTGTTTGTATTTATTTCAGACCTTGTTCAAGTTTATAGACAACCCCATTTTAGAATTTATGAAAGCCTATTTTAACTTTTTTATCCGCCAATAATTTGTCGCCTTAGAAGAAATTCAATTGCCACAAAAGAAAATCACTGCCAGATAAAATTTAAATAAAAACTCAAAACTCATTAAAAAGCCGCCGCTTTCTAGTTAAGATGCTACCTCAAATTTGTTTATTTACTATCAATTTTAAGTTTTTTTATACTGGAATGGTATCAATTTGTCGCCGCGTCAAATACATGCCCAACAACTCAAATATAAATTTTAGTTCCTTACATCACATTATAAAGTTTTTTAGCAATAAAAATACCATAACTTTTACTTATATACGTACAGGTTTGTACGGAACCCTGAGTGCGCGAGTCCGACTCGCACTTGGCTGGTTTTTAAGAAATGCTCTTTATTTTTTACCAAAACCTCAAAGTCAAATTTGTGTGAATCGAACTCAAGAAACAAAGGCCTTTCATACAAACTTTTCATCCCTTATTTCACCCCCTTAGGGGATGAATTTTGAAAAATTCTAAAACACGTACTTTTTTATTTTTTACGAAGAGCTCAAACACAAATTTCTATAATTATACCTTTAAAAATGAAAGACTTATAGACCAACATACGGAAAAAAAATCATCCCCTTTTTCACCCCCTTGAAGGGTGATTTTTAAGAAATGCTTATACACGTGTTTCTTTATTTATTACCAAAAGCTTAAATTCAAATTTGTGTGAATCTGGCTCAAGAAACAAAGGACTTTCATACAAACTTTCATCCCTTATTCCACCCCCTTAGGGGATGAGTTTTGAAAAATTCTAAAACACGTGCTTTTTTATTTTTTACGAAGAGCTCAAATACAAATTTCTATAATTAGGTATACCTTTAAAAATGAAAGACTTATATACCAACATACGGAAAAAAAACATCCCCTTTTTCACCCCCTTGAAGGGTGATTTTTAAGAAATGCTTATACACGTGTTTATTTATTACCAAAAGCTTAAATGCAAATTTGTGTGAATCTAGCTCAAGAAACGAAGGACTTTCATACAAACTTTCATCCCTTATTCCACCCCCTTAGGGGATGAGTTTTAGAAAATCTGACTTCAGTGGATGGTTTTGAAGTGCAGAAAAAAGGAGGATGAAGTTGAAAATTCTTCATTTTCAAAGTTAAATCCAATAAATTTATTACTTAGGCTTAGGGTTTTAATATAAAAAATACTTTTTCCTAAAAAGGTAGTTTTAGCTTAAAAAGAAGTGAAGCGCTTGGATGGTTCAATGACCTCTATGATCAGCTGGTGATGCAGACAAAAATGTTTTTTGTTATATATAATATCCAGTCAAGCATGTCCAGCAAGTACCAGTTCATTTCATAAAATTTCAGAATATAAATAAAAAACAAAAAAAAGTAAACAAAAAAAATTTTTTTTTTTTCAATATTTTTTTACAATCCATTGGTGATATAGAATCACCCCTTACAAGGATCGCCGTATTTTTTTTACACCCTGTATACGCCAATGATAATAATAAATATTCGTAACATGTTGAGGGTCATACGCAATTAGGTAGGTATCTATTATGCAGTTGATCTTTAAACAAACGGAAGCGTTAAGACAGTACAGTGCTAAAAATAACACAAACATACAAGACGTAATCTCTACAAATATTACTCCATTGTGAACTTTTACTTAGAATGTATGCCACCTACACTCATCCCACTAATATTCGTGATGGTAATATTTTCTTAGTTGATAGGAACAGCCAAGATGTAAAGCTCGACACACCATACCGTTTGTATCGCGCTTATTTCTGAGAAACGCTGCCTATGGATTGAACCAGATGCAGTCGTAACTTACTCTGTATAAAATATGCGGATCGTTAAAAAAAATCCAAAGAATTTATATGAACTGACTTCGTTGTTATACTTAATATTTCGATGCAAAATTCACTGCGTATCTTGGGGTCGAACCACACACGCATATTTTGCGCCGCGTTACGCGCCATCATTGCATGACATAGAATTTTGACACATCACCATTTACAACAACGCACTTAGTTTCATACTAAGAGTATATAATTCATAGAACAAAGTTGTACTCGAAGCCGCATTTGCAACACTCGAGCTCGGCGTATTTAGAGCGTCTAGGACCATATAGAGTGTAAGTTGAGCGGCGTATTTTACGATAACACGCCGTACGCGGCGCAACACATGCAGCGTAGTTTGTGCAATGCATTTTGCAGCGCGTTAAGGGAGTGATAGACGTGCGAGTAAGTTTGCGAACTTGTGGCTCAACGCTTGTAAGGTTTGAGGTTTTTGTAATTTTTGTTAATTTTGAATCAGAAATGATTACACAAACAACAATATGAGGTTTTAAGCATACAATAATTTATTAGAAATTATACGTAAGGTGGAAAGAGAAAATACTATTGATTACATCAAGAACAAATTCATTCAATGACTGGGTATTAACGTCTTCTGTCGACGACATTAAAGTGATTTACCTCCTCTCTGGACGACATCGCATTACAGAGTGAGTAATCTTTACGTGTGTCACCGACGTCGAGCCAAGTAAGTTCGCGATCTTAAAAACTACGTACTTTAAATTCGTATGTCTATCACCCCCTTTACGGGCCTGAGCCAATGAACGATTGGCTCGCCTCCCCTCACCTGCCGCGATCACCCTGGCCATTCAATTTTGAGTTCTGCGCATTAACGGCCGTCGGTCATAGCCAGAGTTATTTTGTACGATGTATAGCACCTATCCTCACAGAAGTTTTTATCAAGCAGATGTTAGATTTCAACCTATTTGCCTATAACATTGCGATAAGCGAAAGCGATCATTAACATAATAATTTACAGATGCTTAATTCTCTAGCCGTCGTCGATAACACAAAGTATACATGGAAAGTTGTTTACTAGGTCTATGCCCTTAGTTTAATTTCTCATCTTTCTCTTTTCTACCTGTAGAAATAAATGTAGGTATGTTGTTGCTGAGTTTTTGCTCAAGTTCCACCAACTATTTGAATATTTCTTGTTTTTTAAAAATAATGCAAAAAAGATTATCAAAAGTACATTTCTACTATAACAATTTTTAATCATCTCGGAAGACACCGCACAAGGAGCTCGAAGGGAAACTCCGTTCAAGAAGTTTCTGAGGGAAAACTTCAAGAGGGCATTGCGGGAAGACTCTGTAATGGGTGAATCATGTAACTTCGTCTGTCCGTCTGTCTGTCAAACCTGTATATCTCATCTCAGCAACCAGACTTAATGAAAAATATACACTTATTTGAGAGTGACAAAGACAGGCAAGATAGAGAGAGTACTCGAAGAATGAACCTACCAAATGTCATAGCCCCGGCCCTGGACATTGTAAAGCACTGTCCACGGTACCAAGCGGTAGTTCTCTTTAACAAGATGCCTAAAGAATTAAAATTGATTAGAAATTTAAGTGTTTTTAAGGAAAATTTGAAATCGTTGCTTTTAGGGAAATGCATGTATTCAATTGACGAATCCTAATGAAATTTTATATGTTTTATTGATGTTGACAATTTTATTGCAAATGCATTATACTTTTTAGTTTATTTTTATTTTTTTAAGTTACGTTTAAGTATTAATTTCGAATACAATGTAATGAAGTACTAATTTCGAATACAATGTATATTGTTTACGAATAAATGATGATGATGATGATGACTCATGCTGTCGACTTTAAGAATAATACTCATGCTGTCGACTTTAACTTTAATAATATTATAATGAAAAATTACAATAAATATTATTATTATTGTAAATGGGGCCCGAACGCGGGGTCAAAGTTTTAAATTGTCGTTACTAGGTCGAATGGGAAATCATATGAAAGGGCTTCACTTGTACATAAGAAATAAGATTTTTGTATTTTTTACGACTTTTAATTTTCAAGTTATGATGAAAAATGTCTAAAAAGTACCATTCCCCTCCCCTTTATCTCCGAAGTTTGCCAAAATGAAAATCTGAATTAATTATAGTCGATAGACGTTTAAATGTAAATATTACAGGAAAATAAAACAAACTCTCTAAGTAGCACCGTTTTCTTAAAATCTGTAAAAAACCTTTACAAACAAATTTAGTTTTACGGTCCCAAAACTGGACTTTATTGCTTCTAAAAATATTATAGGTATATCGGAAAAAATACTATAGGATATATACAAAGGTGGAGCCATAACCATTGGTAAAACCGGAATATAATAAGTCTATGCAGATGCAAACCCTAATCAAATTGGTGCTTGCTTTTTACCATACCAGTCATAACAGGTAACAGTATGTATGTGAACCATTCTAGATCAAGACCGCAAGTTTACTGGAGTCTGGGAATATCAGTAACTGTAGGTATAGTTACCGTTGTCTGTGGGAACATCATCATTGTGACTTTGAAATGTGAAATACATAGAGCATTAGGTCTTTGGTTCAAATACTTGGAAAGACAGGTAACCCTTTCTGAGGCTGTTTAACCAGTGTGGATACGTCAATGTAGATTGAAACATTTACTTATTTGAAAAGAAAGATTATGCTTTAGAAGACTCTTCAAGCCAATAACAGTTTATCAAAGAAATATCTAGACACTTGTTGCGCGTCTAGCACGTAGAGCAAGGAACATAATACTCTCTTACTGCGAGAAGTAGAGTGTAAGTGCTCTTCACGGTACATGATTTTCTTTTTACTTTAATACTTCGTGTTTGTGTGTACGTGTTTGGGTAATTCATAAAAAAAATATCGCATTTCGACTGTTACGTCATTTTAAATATTTATTATCCAAACCGTGTATAAACCTAACTTTGTTAACACTAACTTAGGTAGGTACGCTACTTTCACTCAAATTATTTTTTTTTCTATTGCCTGTTTAGATCTTGGGTTTAGATCATCATGTTCCTGATTAAGAATACCTAATCACTTTAGGTATACTATGGATTTATAAGTGTTTTTTCTTAATAAACAGTGGTGATACAGAAAATAAAATTGAGTCTCAACGAAAGCGATATTTTATTGAACTTTACACATCTAAAGTGCAAGCAAACAAAGAAAAACTTGAAGTACTTCCAAATTATTCCAAGAATTTGAAGACAAAAGAAGCTAGTGACATTCCTTTCTCTCGAAGAAAAGGAAGCAATTGAGGAAAAAGGATAGAAGAAACCAACAACATCAGCATGCCTGATACATTTTTGACTACTGGAGTGAGCTTAGGGCTCTTGGCTGGGATTGTTTCAGGCGTCTGCTATGTGATGGCAAATGGAATGACTTGGCCTAGGTAAGTGATTTTTTCTTCTAAGTCGTATATTCACCGGTTGATTGAACTGTCCACCGATAATTTCGCGTTTTTTTTCATCATCATCATCATATCAGCTGCATGTAAGACGTCCAATGCTGGACATAGACTTACCCTTAAAATCTCTACGATGAGCGGATCTTCGCTTATTGGATCCAGCGGCTTCCCTCTCTAATCTTACGTCTTCTTGTTCGTGGACGTATTTGTGTGTGTTACTTTCTTTTTATTTATTTCTTCTTAATTCGAACTTACTGCGTAACCGCTAAAGCGTTGAGCCCCCAAGAGAGTGTCTCGAAAGCAGTCAAAGCCACGATCACTCCTAGCTGCATTCAAAGACTAATTCGGCATACATTGCTCGTTGTAGTAAGGATATTGCTACAACGAGCAATATCCTTACTACAACGAGCACATAACCAAGCCTCCCAGCAATGTATGCCGAATTAGTCTTTGAATTCAGCTAGGTGTGATCGTGGCTTAAAGCTCAAGTCACACAGAGGCGGTATGATTGCGAAAGCGGTCCGGGGCGGTTTGGCGGGAACAAAATACCGCGCCGCGACCGCATTTCAATGTGACAGGGTGCATATGAACTCATACTTTACAAAAAATACCGGCCCCGGAACGCTTCCGCTACCGCCTCTGTGTGACGCGGGCTTAAAGGTCGAAGAATATCAAATAAATTTGGCGAGTAAGACAGGACACAGCAAGTACTACTTTGGGAGAGTTCATTCTTCTTTTTTTACATCAATACTGAATTTTATTAGAATTAAGTAGACGACTTAGGATGCTTATTAGGGTTCCGTAACCAAATGGTGTAAAACGGGAGCCTACTCATGACAGTTTCCGTGACAGTCCGCCTTGTGGCCAGTACTGCAATTTTTTTTCTGTATTCTTCAAGGAGGTTTTACTACGCTTCACTAGCCTTCCAAGGAGGTTTTACTACGCTTCACTACGCTTCGCGTAGCGTGGGTTAAAACCTCCTTGGTATTCTTATAATGCGCGCCACGAAGGATGAGGGATCCCGCACACGACCGAGAATCGGTGACCGATTTTTTGTCGGCATCCCGCTCTGACGTGTTATCACCTGGATCTTCCGTCCTTGTCCTGGCCGATAATCGCCCACCGATTCTCGGTCGTGTGCGGGAGCCCTGAGACTTGACGGATCACGTGGTTAACCTGCGCAGTAGACAGTTCGCAGGCCATTTTGAGGGACGCTAGGCTGTACCTGCGCAAAATCCCCTCTACTTTCATCTGACAGGTCTCATCTTTCGTGGAGCGCATTATACGTTGTTTGTAAGGAAAACAGCTTGAATAGTTCTTCAGAGCTATGAGTTATTTAGTCCAAAAGCTTGATCAGATTGATTCTTATTTAGTTAACAACGAAGAACAATAAAGAAATGGTTAGTTTGAATTTTATTAACATCAATACCGGCCACACTGGCGGCGGACTGTCACCGCTCTGCCGTCTGAGGCGTCTGACGCTAATAGGTACACAGTCGAAATTTTCACAGATCATGTATTTTTGATGCCACTGTAAAAAAAATATAAAAAATATAAAAAATAGGGAGGCTTCCCTACTAAGAACGTGTTTTTAAGGCGATTTTTACTGGATTTTTGTTTTAGATCTATTGTAAAAACGGAAATACTTAGTGAAAATTGGTACTGTAAGCTATAGAATAACATTAAATAAAAAAGCTGGTCATGTTCGTGTTGGACTCGCGCGCATTTAATACACTTCTTAGTGACTGTGCGTCCGTATACGGAACACTCAGTGCGCGAGTTGGACTCGCCCTTGGCCGTTTCTTTTTTATTTACGATATTAAAATTTCTGATTATGTACTTATCCAAAGAAACATGAGATATAAAAAAAATATTATTTCCGTACAAAATTACCACTTTTTTTGTTGAGACATTTTGTAATGTGTCGCCCACGTATCGTCTGTGTCGGATTGGCTAAGTCAAAGACAGAATAGTTGACTGAGAAAGAGGAGGTTGACTCAGGAAGAGTGTATAAAAAAAAAATGTTTTCGCTCATACGAACCTGGATGTAAAACCCAGAAGTAACTCAGTAAATTTTTTTTAACTTCTAAATATGACAAGGTAGTGCCATCTAGGTTCATTTTAAAAAAACAAAGCAACTCAACGTGAGGTAACCGTTTAGAAGAGGTATAGAGCTTTTTGTGTGACGTGGTTCATGATTTAAACATTCTAGATGGTTCTAGTCAAAATCCAAAGATGGCGGATGGAGCTGTAAAATATCGTCCAATGCCAAATACATTTTTTTTTAGGAAACGATGGTTTGACGACCTAGACGATGGGCTAAATTATTAGACAATTTCTGAACCCGTAACCGAATTAAGGTTGCTATGTAACAAATCATGTATGAAAGCATGCAAGTACAAGGGAAAATTAGGTGTACTCCATTTTATTGGTTTATTTATTCAAACGCTTACCAATCTATTTTGCAGCCATGCCAAAATTCCAGCTTTTGCTGTAGCAATGTCGAGTGGAAGTACCATAGTCACCACGCTTGTTGGCGTTACGGCTGGCACCATGGACCGCGGTTGTTGGAGACCGCAGAATTTAAGGTGATACGATACACAGAAGGATGCTGCTGCCCATCCTCTGGTTCATTAACTCTTAGTCGCCTCTTACGACATCCACGGGTAGAGATGGGTTGGTACTATTCTTTGCCAGCACCACACGGAGCAATCATTTTGCCTTTCTGAGAGAATATGTAGAACAACTTTAAAATTTATAAAAGCATTTAATTAGTACATAGACCATCGAAGCCGAAGTATTATTTCCTGAAATGGGCCTCGTTTTGATGCACTGGCTTTTACTCAGACCGACTTCCATCCGACTTCTATTGTTCCAGTTTTCAAACCAATACTAAATTAACGTAAAATAAGTCTAAATTCAGCACCAAACATAAACCACATTAGTTAGAAATATTTCGTCTGATCTGCAGTTCTGTTTTACAAAGCCCATACAATCATCAACACCTCATTATAGACTTGTCGTAAGGTCAGGGTGTGTGTGCGGGTACTTACTTATTTCGTGTCAATGTAGTGAAGCTGTGTGTGTTAGTACGTCCATTAGTGACAGCTTACAGAGCGTGACGTGATTTCGCATAATTTTAAAGAGTTCGCCTATATTGCGTTTTCATTGTCAGTATATTTTTTGCGTTTTTAAATAAAATTGGGCACATGAATCATCCCTGTTCTACCCACCCTATTAAAATGGCGCAGCCATAGAATACATGAAACAGAGTATATATTCTATGGGCGCAGCAAATGTTCATGAAGTAACATAACAATTATTCAGGATGGTATTGGAGGCATGATAAAGTCGATAAAAAGTAATGATGGTGATGATGAGCATGACAATACACCTAATGTTCAGTAAACGACTAGTCTACTGAAACCCATCTGCTTACTCATTGTCAAAAAATATTTTGCGACGCACGTACCTCAACATCATCTGTTCTTATTAGTTGTTTTTATCTAATGCTGCAAAAACTTAACAAAATCATGTCACGTAATACGAGTAGTTGTACCGTTATTATTGAACTGACTGTCGTGACAGTTATTGACTAGATCGAAACAAATCTATAGCGGAACATAGAATTACCTGCCAATAGAACACTATTTCATGCTATACCAGATCTTATAATTTTTAAACTTATAGCCTAGTAACCGAAAGTAGAACCCAAATATAATGAGCGAGTATAAACAAAACTATTTTTTTATTAACAGCAATATATGTAACTTAAATATGACATTGAAACCACCTGAAAAAAAGAATTAAAAATCAGGTATTAGGTATCTGAATGGCAGAAAAACAACGCGGGGTCAGTGTGCAGATGAAATGGAAACCTCGATTTATAGAATGCCAAACAAATATTTTACAATAAAAGGCAACTGGTGACTTTAAGAGTATCAATATATTTAAGAAAACCATTTATCAAAGCATTCAAGCATGGTAAAAAATCATTAAAAGGGATGGAAAAAGATAACCGGCCTGAAATAAATGATTCTAACGCGCAAGGAAATGGAAAACTAGAAACAGATAAGCACAAATAAAGAAGAATTTGAAATAATAATAATATGATGATATAAAGTCAAAGAAAAATATTTAGTCAGTCAAAAGAACCTAATATAGCACAGAGAGATATAGCCACAGCTACTCCAATAGGAGAAAAAGATATTTGTCTTCAAAATACCCAAAACAATTACACATTTATTGGTTAAGTTGCCTAATGTCCAAATTACGAAAGCCAACTACGAAAGACTCAGCATCTACAGAGTATAGATAACAGTGGAATGTATGAATGAGTGTGGAAGCTCTATTGAACATTGAAACATATGTTACGGTGCAATGAGCACCTGTGACTAATTGTAACGGAAATGGGGCGACGTAGCCAAAAAGGGGATAAAACTTAAACAACATTACAGTCTACTCATAATATTATTTTGGATCTTTATATTCAAAGTATACTTAAAGTAGAACTTAGACTAATTCAAAACACGCAAAGATAAACAGATATGTCGTAAATTTTCTCATAATTCGACCAAATTTTATGATTCACTGGATATTTTTTGCGATGTCAGAGTGACTCATAAAAAATGTAGTGTATAGGTTATCAACCGTGAGTAGATGAATCTGAACTTTGAACACCAGAACCTTCCAAAAAACCTTATAACATTATACAAACTTTTAACGAAGACAGGTACCGATTTGGAACAGATTGCCGCAAAACGACAAGGGGGGTGATCGTGGTAAATTCAACGACATTACCAAAACAAAAACGTTTGCCTCAAAAGTTATTTTAAGTCTTAACTAAATGTTTTAGGCAAACGTTTTTGTTTTGGTAATATCGTTGAAATTACCACGATCGCCCCCAAGATCGAAAAATTAAAACACATCGCCTCACCTTAACACGCTACCCTGTCGTCGTTAACTTTTCTCAAACGTTAAAAATATCTAAATCGATTATCATAATATCTTTGATAGGATGTCGATGTCACTTCAAAGGCATCCCGAAAGTAAGTACGAAACAATTCAAACTAATAATGCTAAAATATAAACCTCGGTTTGTTTCCCTTCAACACATTAACTGTACCACCCAAGGGGCGGATTCCGAACGCATTTTGAATTTGAATTAAAAACGAACGAGGCATATCGGCAGCCGCCGGCGCCCGCGCAAGCCCACAGTCAGTTCGCGCCAAACCAAACGAAACGGTGTTCGAATCGGTGCTGTGGTGTTCCAAATAATTGTGATTCTTCTGCTTGTGATATTTTTTTTGTTTAATCAAAAGTGTTAGTGAAGTGAGCCTTGAAGTTTTGTCTTTGGAGGATATCAAAATCAAGACTTTTAAACAGGTATTTGTAATTTTTTATCTCTTCAGTTCTTAAAATGTAATTAGGATGCCCTGTTTTTTAGATGTCCAACCAAACTAAGAGTTTTTAACATCATCAATTTAAGTTCCTCTTTCTCGAAAGAAAAGTTTTCTATATATTTCTCTCTGAAAGATAAAGTGATTATTACTTAAATTATTACCAACTTCCTAACGTTTCCTAGTATTTCTTTTACTCTAAGATTCGGTCTGGTTTATCCTCGGCCCTGTAGTGCAGAGCAGATTCCGAAAAGACATGATAAGGCTAATGATTACGCACTACAGAGTAGATAATCCTAAAATATTTGTCAACAATATAGATCCACACTCATCACTTTGCAGAAAACGAAAATTGTTAAATAAAGGCCTATACTTGATATGCGATTTGCAACACAACATTCAGACTGTTTCAATAAAACTAACCTGTGTTGTAGCACCTTTAAACAAAAGGCATGAAGACTAAATTAAATAGCCTTACACGTCCGGCTTATTAATTACTACCACAAAGATATTGCAATAGAGCCTCTAAGTACCTATTAAATAAAATATAATAATGTGCACATACTCGTACGGCAAGGTTAAAGTAACGAACTAAAAAATATGGCAGGAAGTTGCTACATCCAGCATAGTTCAAAAAATTCGGTTGTTAATAGCAATTGAAGGGTTTGTAGTCGGCCATAGTTTATTTATACAGGGTATAACAAAATACGAAGATCCTTCTAAAGGGTGATTCTAAATCACATATACATTGTAAAAAAAAATCCATAATGATTTTTTAATTTTGGGTGATCATGAAAGATTTTCCTTTTAGTTATATCAAAGATGCATTACGAGTACGGTAATTTATTGAAACGCTTAGGTACTTGCTAGTGACTTGGATATTATAACAAAACATCTTTGTCTGCATCACCAGCTGATCCTAGAGGTCATTTAACACTTTAGGCGCTTCACTTCTTCTTGAGCTAATACTACTTTTTTTTAAGAAAAACTATTTTCTTTAAACAATCTTTAAATTCCCCTTCGAAGGACTTTTTTTACATCCTGTATGATAAGTACCTACTTACTGGCACACTGCCCTGCGGCTTCGTAATCATAGAGTTTATTTTCCCGTAGGAATAAATGTTTATGTATTTCCTTTACAAAACTTACTTACTACTTACTCCTCTGGCGCAACGACCCAAAGTGAATCTTGGCCTCCGATACGAGAATTCGCCACTGGTCTCGATCCTGTGCTGCAGCCTGCCAGTTGTCAGCCTGTAGCTCGCGCAAGTCTGCACCAACTACAGCGGCCCACCGGTATCTCGGTCGACCCTCAAAGGCTTTCTTGACGAACCGGTCCTCCCCCATTCTGTCTACGTGGCCGAGCCAACGGAGTCTGTGCGCTTTCGTCTCTCCGATTATGTTCGGGATCGCCACGAGCTCTTCAATCTCTGCGTTTTTTAGGATTCTCAAGCTTCCTTCCTTCTTTTACAAAACACTGATTTTTATTATTTATTGCACTAATTTACATACTTACAGAAAGTTACATACAAAAGGACATTAACAAAGGCGGAAGAGATTACTTCCAGCCAACCCACGGTAGGCACACCTGCCTACACTAAAACTAAAAACCTTAGGTACACTAAATCCTACACTCTACCACTCACTGCACTAACACTTGCTAAAATTTAATTCCTCATTTCACCCCCTTGAAAAATGTCATTTCAAAAATTCTGAGAAACGCATTCCTTTTTTTTATTTTTCTTATTTTCAAGCAGGAACTGTAACTGTAGGAACAGAAACTGTAGGATGTTTATACAAAATTTCATCCCTCATTACAAAAAGATTTCATTCAGACATTTTCAAGATGTATCTTTTTGATGATTTTCTGAAAATGCTGATACAGGTTTCCAAATTTTAATGCATCTTACAATACTTTTCGCCCCCTTAGGGGATGATTTCACGAAAATGTGTTTTTTTTTCAGTATTTTAGAAACAAACTTTTGAGCAGTTTTTGTTAAAATTGTAATATTTTCAAACAAAATTTCATCCCCAGTTATACCCCCTTGGGAGTTGTTTTCACGAAAATAAATGATAGAAGAAATACTGAAACACGTGTTTCTTTTTTTTCGAGTGGCACAAATCAAAATGTTTATCAACTTATGTCAAAACTGGAGGATTCATACAACCTTTTATCCCTCAATTCACACCATTTAGGGCTGATTTTGCAGAAATGAAATTCTTTCCACTACCTCAAATCCAAATATTTTGCATCTGGTCAAAACTGGGAGATTTTCATACAATCTTTCATCCCTTATTTCACCCCCACACTACTACTACGACTACGACTAGTTATGTGAAACGTCGCCCATATTTATTTATTTTACTAATTTATCTTCGAATAAAAATGAAAGTGTAACGAAGCCAAGTATTGCATGTTGGTCAACAGCGTTAAAGCCACGATCACACCTGACTGAATTAAAAGACTAATTCGGCATACATTGCTGGGAGGCTTGGTTATGGTAATTGCAATATCCTTACTTCAACGAGCAATTTATGCCGAATTAGTCTTTGAATTCAGCTAGGTGTGGTCGTGGCTTAAACTACAGTTGCGAAAATAGTGCTGTGACATCGATTACGCGCTAATTACAACATTTTGACACCCTCATTGTTAAATATCGCTTTTCGTTGTAATGATTTGTCTGACTGCTTTGCAATTTCCCGTCTCTTTTTAGGGTTCCGCACCCAAAGTGTGAAAAACGGGACCCTATTAATATGCCTCCGATATGTCTGTCTGTCTGTCAGCGGGCTGTATCTCGTGAACCGTAATAGGTAGACAGTTGAAAATTTCACAGATTATGTACAGTTTCTTGGTCTGAGTAACATACTAAAATTATGTTCACTATTTCATTAGGACCTTATATATCAGATTTTCACGCTTATCTGTTTGGATAAAATTGTGATATTCAGGGCGAACAAAAGTTAAAGCATATAGAGAAGCTTATGGCGATACTAAAAATCATTTGCTAGACAAGAAAGACTCTAGCTTTATCAATAATCTAAAAAAAATCCCCCTGAACACCGGGCTCCGGTCTAGAAGTCTCCACGCAATTTTTCTTGATCCTCTTGTTGTTTCCCATCTACTGAGATATCTCGTCTACGCCTTGAATATCACGTAAAAATCCAAGGAAAATTATTTTCTTGAAATTTCTTTTGAAACCTATCACCGGCTGTAGAGCGCGACAAAGAAATCGTCATACATACATACACTCGAAAAACATAACCCTCCCGTTTTGGGGCAGTAGGTAAAAACTTAGATTATGAATAACGGCAGCTTACTGCCTATGTCTATGGGTAAAAATATAGGGCTGTCAACTATCTGTCAACATTGTCAATAGTTTGGTAGAGCTTGATGTAAACAGCTTTGCGATGTACATTTTATTTAAATATATTGCAAGGTATAAAATTAAATTATGATTCCTCCCTTTTTCTGTGATCATTTATTTATATGCTTTTTTTATCCAGATTATGTTGTATTTTCCTGTTTGCTAATTGACCGTCCATTTGTCTGTTCATTTTAGTGATATTCTCCAACTTCGACACTGGCAGAATTGTCCTTGTTGACAGAAGCCATATTACAAATTTTTTATTTGATCTTACAGCAGACGACAGACCTTAGACTATATAATACTAACGCGACAGACTTTTTGTTCTGACAGTCCGCCAGTGTGGCCGGTACTGCAATTATTTTCGTATTACTATAGTCATTGACATGAAAAAAACGCTCCTTTTCTATGCGCGTATTTTCTAAAATCTTTAGTTTGGAAAGAAAAACAGCTTGAATTAAAAAAAATAATCACTCGGAAAGGTTGTTCAGATTGATTTTCATTTAGTTTGAAACATAGAGCAACTTTTAAACTTGTTATATTTGAATTTTATTCTGATAAAAACTATAATTTTCACAATACCGGCCACACAGCGCCTTAGACGCTCAGCAGATGAAGGGGCGGACGGACATACGCGGGCAGTCACGGACATTGTCGCCAGTGTGGCCGGTATTGCGAAAATTATAGTTTTTATCAGAATAAAATTCAAATATAACAAGTTTAAAAGTTGCTCAATGTTTCAAACTAAATGAAAATCAATCTGAACAACCTTTTCGAGTGATTAATTCTTTGAATTCAAGCTGTTTTTATTTCCAAACTAAAGATTTTGGAAAATACGCGCATAGAAACGGAGCGTTTTTTTCATGTCAATGACTATAGTAATACGAAAATAATAGCAGTACCGGCCACACTGGCGGACTGTCAGAACAAAAAGTCTGTCGTCTGCTGTGCCACTTAAAGTTGTAGGGGAGAGCGGGGCTGGTTGTGCCGGGGGGTAAGTTGTTCCGACGTAAATATCTCAAAAATAAAAAGCGATAGCTATAATTTCTTAATGCATCGCGAAATGCCTAGCGGCCACGCCCATACGGATGCCACTTTAGATGCTCAAACGACGCGGACCTGGCGGGTGTGTGGGTAGCGGTCGTCCAGCACCACGTTAGTAAATTTTTCGTGTTTATACTTTTTGGGCTTTAGTTGGCATTTATGGTGCTACGTACTTGGGAATTTTATTGAAGTGATCGTAATTTATCCATTCGTGTTAATCCATGCAGTTTTAATGCTTTGTATCAGTGATTTTTTGAAAATGTGAAAGTTTTTCAATGTCTTCGAAACGGGGTAAATAGTGCCCTTCATTTGGGGCTTGTTGTGCCGCGAATCCCATACTAACCTCTACTATTTTTGATGATTTTATTTAACAGAATGAGAACCTATAAGCGTAAGGGGAGTACTTCCTAAGAATTTCTACAAAAGCTTGCTAATGCTGAGATTAAGGATGAATAAAAATTATCGATACAAATTACGCATTCCATTTTATTACTATTGTCGTAGGTTATAAAAGCAGATTTTTAATTATGATCTCTTTATAACAAGTATGTACAAACGATTTTTTTATTTTGAGTAGAAACCTACTTAGAAGTTAGAATATTTTTGTTGAGTTTTGATTACGAACATTAGTTGATTTGACCAAAAGTTCTGTCATAAAAAGTTTAAATATGTTTTAAGGAATAAGAAGGCTAGGTTGCTGTCTTTTTAAATAATTCAATTATTGGTTAGTATAATGTCGATATGTTTGATAGTTTCTGATTTCTAAATCCATTTCAAACCATTAAAATGATCAAATATAACGACCGGCACAACCAACCTCAGCCCCGGCACAACTTGCCTCCGAGAGGGGTCGGTTGTGCCTAGCCACCACTGCTTCTAAAAATCACTATTTCTAGAAAACTATTAGGAATGTCCAAAAACTCGATTCAAGTATAAAAAATAGATTGAATTTAACGTCGGATAGTCTACAACTACCATTCTAAGCATTCATATTACTTGATTTATTTAAGGATTTGTCAAAATCGGCACTTTCAGCCCCGCTCTCCCCTACGTATAGCGTATAGTACTTATCTAGTCCCTGGATTTAAACAGCTTTCGCGGTCGCTTATCCAAGTTCTGTCCACGGTTGGCGATGCTCAACTTTCGTGATCGGAAAGAAAAATCAACTACCACTCGGCCGTGTCACGCTTCCTGTCCCTCACACCCTCTATCTCATCTGCGACCCTGTATAGATAATGGCCACGCTCTGATAGGTACACTCGCCATCTGTGGGTCGTGGTCATACCAAGTGCGTTTGTCCGTTGTAGTTTCACCATACGGTGTCACGTTGTATTATCATCATGACACGTCTAATTTAACGCCAGTTGCAGAAATTGTCTTTAAATTTTTTTTATTATTATCATTTATTAGATCAGACCACAAAATCCATTTATGTTAGTAAATACTTAGCCTATGTTAGTGAACAATGTCATAAATTTATTTGATTATAAGTCCCACCCAGTGTTTGAGAATGGGACAGTCGATTTTATCAGCAATGACCGACAGGACACTGTTGGGGCTAGCCCGCACCCTGCTTAGCAGTGATGATATCCTTTTACGCCTGATGGCGTAAAAGTCATCAGTTCGCTCTTGTGCAAACATTTGCGATGCGCTACAAAATCGGGGCAGCCCCAACAGCATCCTGAAGGCATTGTTATACTGAAGTCTTTTGAGTATAGTTGACCCACAAGCTGCTGGTGTAGAAAACCTGACAAAATGCCTTGAAAAGGGTTATTTTACCTTGTTCAGTACACCGAGCAAACCTGCGAGCCAGCATATTACTTCTCACGGCCAATGCTCTCCGTTCTCTTTCGATGTCCAAGTCATCTTTCAGTTCACTAATAAGTATGTGACCTAGATATTTGAACTGACTTACAGTTTTTAATATATTGCCAGCTAGTAGTACAGGAGGCACATTATTTGGTTTCTTACTACCAGACACGAACACCATAACTTCACTTTTATTGGCGTTGTATATCAGCCCATGTTCTGCCGCGTAGGATTCACATACCGCAACCATTTTTCTAAGTGCGCTTATCGAGGGGCTCAGCAGCACCATATCATCGGCATAACTGATGTTATTGACACTTACACCGTCAATATAGCACCCAGCATGCATGCTGCTAAGCCTCTCGATTAATCCGTTCACGTACAGACTGAATAAGTTTGGTGAAGTCAAACCCCCCTGCCTCACACCACATTCCAATCTGTACGCGTCTGAAAGCACATTATTCCACCTTACATGGTTAATTTGGTTGTTGTACCAATACCTAAGAATTTTTGTAAATTCCGCTGGAAGGGTTGTGCTTTCAAGTTTACTCCACAGAAGGTCGTAAGACACCATATCAAAGGCCTTGCTAAGATCTAAAAAACATGCGTATATAGGTGTAGATCTATCTGTATAATATTTGACGGTGTGCTTAAGACACAGTATGGTAGACTCAGTAGACACTCCCTGTCTGAAGCCAAACTGTAGATTGTGCAGGTCTAAGTGTTTCCTGAGCTGTGTTTCAAGCAGACCGTCAAGCACCTTAGCTGTTATTGTAGCCAATGATATGGGCCTGTAGTTCCCCTTGTCAGCAACATCCCCTGTTTTATTCTTAGCTATTGGTACAACGACCGTTTTCATCATATCTGGAGGCAAATATGTATAACGAATACAAAAAGTGTAAAACATCGCAAGCACTCTGGGCAGATGTACTCCTGCTGCTTGAAAGTGCTCAATACTGAGACTGTCGTGGCCGGGCGATTTACCTCTGGTCATATTTTTAATAATAGCAGTCACATCTTTGGCTGTAAATCGATCCACCGGACTATTGACAGACTCAGCATGAGCAAAAGGTGTTGTCAGAGATGGGCCTAATGGTGAGGACACTCTAAAATGGCTACTAAACAAGTCAGCAATGTGAAAGTGTGAGCTCTTTTAAACCTGGTACTAGTGTAATTACTACTTACTACTATTAACAGCCTCCGTAGTCTAGTGGTTAGAGCGCTCGGCTCTCGATCCGGAGGTTCTGGGTTCAATTCCCATTGGGACACTGTCAAACAAAAATCTCTTTGTGCGACCTCCCCAGTTTGGTTAGGACATTGCAGGATGAATCACCTGATTGTCCGAAAAGTTAGATCTGAAGACACGTTAACCCGCGTTGTTCCCAACTACTAGGTACCTGTTTACGGATGCAGATGTTAATGGGCCATGTCAGAGGCCTTTGGCGGCTCAACAACTCTGACACCAGGGTTTGTGAGGTCGGTCATTGACCTTGCAACCCACACGATATGATGATGATGATTACTTAATATGATGGCTCAGCGACCCAAAGACGTTCTTGGCGTTCGACTAAGAAGTTTCTGTAATCTGTGGTGCTAGCTATAAATGTTGTCTCGATTTAGTGCTGATTGGAGCCTAACAGCTTGAAGCTCGCGCAGGTCTTTCTTAGCTACTACGTCCAGCCAGTGATATCTGGGCCAACCGTTCGGTTTCCCTAAGTAATTAAAAATTATTGCTGTAATATTAAATTATGAGGAACTAGTCGGAGCAAATATACGACTGGATGTGATTTCATATATGGCTATATAAGTTGGACTCAGCGGGTTACCAATGAGGAAGTTCTACGGTGGGTTGACCGAAAACGGGAACTTTTGCAAACCGTCTAAACAAGAAAAGTTGCATGCTTAGGCATGGAAGATACGAGCTGCTGCAACTCATAATAATGGGCAAAGTTGCAGGAAAAAGAAGAGTTGGTCGGAGAAAGAAGTCAAGTCAAGTCAAGTCACGGCAGAAAAAAGCAAGGGGGTGGTACTTCCCTAGACGGACTTTCCACAACAGCCCTTAAAATTCTTGTGATACTTTTCAAGAAATACTATTTGTTTGGATTCCCCTGACAATATATGTCTCATCAGGAAGGAACCCGGTTCGAAGCCCCAGTTCGACTCATTTGTACTCTCATCACGATCACACTGCTGCGCACGCGCCTGTCGAAGTCACATCCGGCCTACCGGTCATACCGGTCATATTATTTTTTTACCATTGCCATCTTTATTGCCACTCAAAAAATGGCCTCCGATTCATCGGAAAAAAAAAAAGTTCATGTTTTCATTTAGTGAAACATTTTAATTCGGAAACCACGAAAAATAAATAAAACGAGCTGACTGGCTGGTTGCACAGAATATTTAAATTAAAAATTTTGAAAAAGTCCACCATTTCGGGTTCCTGACAAAACGCACTATCATGTGATGCAGTTTCTAAAGGAATCTCTTTTTTAGGGTTCCGTACCTCAAAAGAAAAAAACGGAACCCTTATAGGATCACTTTGTTGTCCGTCTGTCTGTCTGTCTGTCTGTCTGTCTGTCTGTCTGTCAAGACCCTTCATCTCACGAACGGGTAGAGGTAGAGGTATCAGGTTGAAATTAATACCATATATTAGGATCCATGAACCACACAAGATCTGAAAATTTCAATTTTTTACAATGACGCAATCAAAAGATATGGCATTTTATGTCCTCATCTCCATACATTTATTCAAAAATGGAAAACCTACAGGGTACTTCCCGTTGACCTAAAATTATGAAATTTGGCAAGAAGCTAGGTCTCACAGTACAAATAATGGGAAAAGTCTGAAATCATTAAATATTACAACTTTTCTCACAACTAATGGTAACCAATTGTGGTGAGCTCCCGTTTCAAGAACATTCATATAAGAGAGGGGTCAAGTTGGATGGTTGCTGAGGTGATTTTTGTTTTAGTTCTATTTAAAAACGGGAACACTTACAAACTTGAAAATTGGTATGTTTGTAGGGCATAGGCTATAAAATAACAACAAATAATAAAATTTGGTCAAGCGCGTGTCGGACTCAAAAAATCTAGCACATTAACTTACTGAAATTTCAACTAATACAATTATGATTATGTGGTGGTACGGAACCCTCTTTGCGCGAGTCCGACTCGCACTTGGCCGGTTTTTTTCGTATTTCCACCTGCTATAGCGGGAGATGCGTTCCAGTTTTTGGGAGATGTCTTTTAAACCCTGTATAGCGTGCGACAGCTCAGACCGAGAAACTGAACCACTTTTCTAAAGAAACATGGACTTTTTTTTTGGCTTCTCCATACAAAATGCGCTGTTGACTGACAAAGGATTATATGGAGACGCCAAAAAATATTTCCCATTTTGACCCATGTTTCTTTGGAAAGGTTAAGTTGTTCAGTTTCGTGGTCTGAGCGCTTTGCATTTAAACCCTTTACTTATTTAAAAAAATCGTTTTAGGAAGTCCTACGTTTGATCACGTTGCGACAGTGGTTGTGGAGGAAAGTCCGTTTTGACGTTTCTTTATCACCAACACACATGGTTCATTTTTGTTTGCAGGTCGTTAATTTTCACATGTTTGACAGCTGTCACAACGAACCTATTACGATGGCTTTACTCATAAATTAATATATACAGGGTTATTTTTGGACCCCTAGCCTTAGTATGTTACTCACAACACGAATATGAACAACTTTCCCAAAGGAACATGGGTCGAAAAACGAGAAAAAGAATTTGTTCTTCCCATACAAATCTTGTGCCGGCGATAATAGGATTTGTATGGGATGAGCAAAAATTATCTCGTTTTTCGACCCATGTTCCTTTGGGAAAGTTGTTCAAACTAAAATTTGGACAAGGGTCCAAAAATAACCCTGTATAGGGGGGAGGAGCCTTACTTTAGTTTGTTAGTATGCGTCACCCACCCTGCTTTTACCGAAAGGCGGTTGAACTCATGTTATTATTATAGACTCAAGCTCGACTAAATTACAGTCAAGGGCACATAAAGTTTGACACATTTGATTGTGTACGGTCAACCGCTTGTCGGTAGAAACTTTTTCAACTCTATTACCACGGCATAAGGTCCAAAAGTGTTTCTACCGATGTGCGGCCGTGTGTACAAATTGTACTAGGTACTTTCTCTTATCTGTTTAATCTATATATATAAAAGAAGAAGGTGACTGACTGACTGACTGACTGACTGACTGACTGACTGACTGACTGACTGACTGACATATCAACTCACAGCCCAAACCACTGGGTCTAGAGATTCCAAATTTGGCATGTAAGTTCCTTATGAGGCCTAGGGGTGCACTAAGAAAGGGTTTTACAAAATTCCACCCCTAAGGGGGTAAAATAGGGGATGAAAGTTTGTATGAAAGTCCGTCAGTTTTAAAGTTAGGATCTTCAAAATTGATATTTAGGCTGACGAATAAAAATTAATAATTACGTCTCTCAGGGTTTTTGAAAATTCGACACCCTTAAGGGTGAAAAGGGGGATGAAGTTGAAAATTCTTTATTCTTAAAGTAAAATCCACATAATTTATTATTTAGGCATTAATGATGTAATTCTATGCAACGTTCATCACTGTTATTAAAATTCCACCCCAAATTCAACCCCTAAAAAAGGGAAATGGGGTGAAAAAGTCTAAAAACCAATATGGGTATCGTTTGTATGGTTTTTCGGGTCACTGATTACGAAAACTACAACAATTTTGAAATCAAACGTGGTTGACGGGAAATACCATCCCCCTGGGGATGGAGTTGGGGTGCGATAGGTTTGAAATGTCTAAAAATCAATATGGGTGTCGTTTGTATGGTTTATCGGGTTGCTGATTACGAAAACTACAACAATTTTGAAATCCAACGTGGTGGACGTGAAATACCATCATCCCCCTGGGGATGGAGTTGGGGTGCGATAGGTTCGAAATGTCTAAAAATCAATATGGGTGTCGTTTGTATGGTTTATCGGGTCACTGATTACGAAAACTACAACAATTTTGAAATCCAACGTGGTGGACGTGAAATACCATCATCCCCCTGGGGATGGAGTTGGGATGCGATAGGTTTGAAATGTCTAAAAATCAATATGGGTGTCATTTCTATGTTAGGGATAGCGGTTAAATTGGCGTAAGGGGTAGGGATAGGGACAGGTAGAGGTAGAGGTAGAGGTAGAGGTAGAGAGGTAGAGAGGTAGAGTGGTAGAGAGGTAGAGAGGTAGAGAGGTAGAGAGGTAGAGAGGTAGAGAGGTAGAGAGGTAGAGAGGTAGAGAGGTAGAGAGGTAGAGAGATAGAGAGGTAGAGAGGTAGAGAGGTAGAGAGGTAGGGAGGTAGAGAGGTAGAGAGGTAGAGAGGTAGAGAGGTAGAGAGGTAGAGAGGTAGAGAGGTAGAGAGGTAGAGAGGTAGAGAGGTAGAGAGGTAGAGAGGTAGAGAGGTAGAGAGGTAGAGAGGTAGAGAGGTAGAGAGGTAGAGAGGTAGAGAGGTAGAGAGGTAGAGAGGTAGAGATGTAGAGAGGTAGAGACGTAGAGACGTAGAGAGGTCGAGAGGAAGAGAGGTAGAGGGGTACAGGTACAGGTAGAGGTATAGGGAGAGGGAGAAGGAGGGGAAGGGAGAGAGGGAGGGAGTGAGGGAGGGGGAGGGGGTGATGAAAAGGGAGAGGGAGGGACAGGGGGAGAGGGAGGAGGTGGAGGGGGAGGGGGAGAGACAGAGGGAGGGGGAGAGGAAGGGGGGAAAGAGAGGGAGAGGGTTTTAGTTTTTCTCAATTACTTCTGCGAATTGGCTCTGTTTTGAAATATTACATAAAAGTGTCTCTCATCTCTCTCTTTACATTTGTTAGGATACTACTGCTAAGTTCTTCGTTCTGAGAAATTTATGAGTAACGTCTGTATATTATTATTACTTGCTATTCATTCGAATGCCGAAGGCATTGATTGCATAAGCCGCAGAATGATTGTTCTTGGACTTGAATTTTTGTTACCTGTTCTCTGTCACATTTTCAACTTCTCGCTTAGTACCAGTACTTTCCCCAGCTGTTGGCGTCAGGCAGCAGTTATCCCCATTCCAAAAATTTCAAATCCTTCGATACCCTCACACTTTAGGCCTATTTCCATCCTCCCCTTCCTTTCAAAAGTCCTCGAACGCCTCGTCCAACACCAACTTAGTGTGTTTGTTAATACAAATAATGTCCTTAGCCCTTTCCAGTCTGGTTTCCGCCCTGGCCATAGCACTGTTACTGCTCTAACTAAAGTGTCCGATGACATACGCTTTGGAATGTCGAATCAACAGGTCACAACCCTAGTGCTGCTAGACTTTAGTAATGCCTTCAACAGCGTTGATTTTGACATTCTATTAGCAATGTTAAAATCTCTCTCTGTCTCGGACTCTGCAGTAGAGTGGTTCCGCAGTTACCTCGTTGGACGCCGACAGCGTATCCGCGTAGACAACAAATTATCTTCCTACTGCGATGTAGTTGCCGGTGTTCCCCAGGGCGGTGTCCTCTCCCCTCTCCTATTTTCTATTTTCATTAATTTCCTGACTCCCTTCCTATCCTGTCATTACCACCTGTATGCTGACGACCTGCAAATCTATTCTCGAGCCTCCACTGATGATATCGACATCTTGATTTCCAAACTTAACGATGACCTAGCTACTGTATATAGATGGAGTCAATCGCATGGCCTTATCGTCAATCCTGATAAGTCACAAGTTATCATCATTGGAGGCTCGAAACAGATTTCACGGCTCAACTTCGATCTGATTCGACCTGTTACTTTCAGTGGTGTCACTTTGCCTTTTAGCAAAGTGGTTAAAAATCTTGGGGTTCTTTTCGATAGCACTCTCTCTTGGGCTCCGCACATTACCCAAACCAGCAGAAAAGCCTTTGCTGCTGCTGGATCGCTAAAAAGGTGGAAAAACTTGCTCCCCGTAAAGACTAAAATCGAACTTGTGCAATCCCTACTTTTTCCGATTCTGGACTACGCAGATGTATGCCTCATTGACCTCAATGAGGACCTGCTCAATAAGCTACAACGCTTGCAAAATATATGCATCAGATTTATATATGGGTTGCGTAAGTTCGATCATGTGTCTGAATACAGGAGCAAGTTAAAATGGCTTCCTATTAGGTTGCGCCGTGAAGAACACGTCCTGACGCTTCTGTACAATGTTCTGTATGACCCACGCACTCCTTCCTACCTTAAGGAGAGTTTCCAGTACCTAGGTGCTGACCGCTCCCGTGTCTTTCGATCGAAGTCTGACAACATTTTGCGGGCTACATTAACACGGTCGGGCTACTACAAGGAGTCTTTTGCTTTAAAATCTGCTCAACTGTGGAATAATTTGCCCTCTGAAGTTCGTCACTCCGAGTCGCTTGCTATTTTCAAAACAAAACTGCATAATTATCTCCTAAGTCGTTCCTCTTCTGTTTGCAACTGAGTATACATGTATTCGTAACACTATAGTTATATATATGTATATTTATATTTATTTGTTTATATTTTTGTATTTATTTTATTTATATATATATATATATATATATATGTGTTTTTTGTATGCAATTTTTTATTGGTACACTACCTGCTGTGATTATTTATGTATGTCTTTTCCTCTATACAAAGGTTGTCTGGTAGAGATCGCTCTCAGCGATAAGGCCGCCTTTGCCCACTACAACCTTAAGTGTTATTCTTTGTGTGTTCTTATGTTTATGTGTGCAATAAAGAATTTATTCATTCATTCATTCATTATATAAAATTCAGCTGGATCTTGAATTATACTCATTTATTTGTGCAGGGTTAGTCCTGTGTTTCCTTAGTTTAAAATTACCCCGAAATGACGGGAAAATATCTCATTGCTTCGGAAAACCGGTAACAACATAAATACGAAATCCACGCGAGCGAAGCCGCGGGCAACAGCTAGTATAATATAATAATTTAATACTATATTAATGCACAGCCAGGAAAATATTGCAAAAATTCTACGGTAACCCCGCTAAAAGCTCCTGGCCCATGTGTGGCCATTAAGGTGGTTGCTGAGCAGAAGTGCTGCCACTTTGAGAAATAAATTTATTGCGTCATAAATACAAAACATTTAACAAGGATTGTTTGATTGGCGGCAATTTGGGGTAGTTCTATATTTTTTTATCCATCACATCACACCTTAGCTTATCGTGAATAGCATTGTATTGTAAAACTGCCAAAAACGGCCACTTTTAGCACTATACCAATACAAAGCTATAAATGATAAGCTAAGCTATGATGTCATGGGTTATAACATATATAACTACCCTATAATGCCGCCAAACGAACAATACTACTGAAAAGTTTTGTATTTGCGACGCAATAAATCTATATATATAAAAGAAGAAGGTGACTGACTGACTGACTGACTGACATATCAACGCACAGCCCAAACCACTGGGTCTAGAGATTCCAAATTTGGCATGTAGGTTCCTTATGAGGCCGAGGGGTGCACTAAGAAAGGGTTTTACAAAATTCTACCCCTAAGGGGGTAAAATAGGGGATGAAAGTTTGTACGAAAGTCCGTCAGTTTTGAAGTTAGGATCTTAAAAATTTGTATTTAGGCTGACGACTAAAAATTAATAATTACGTGTTTCAGGGTTTTTGAAAATTCGACACCCTTAAGGGTGAAAAGGGGGATGAAGTTGAAAATTCTTTATTCTTAAAGTAAAATCCACATAATTTATTATTTAGGCATTAATGATGTAATTCTATGCAACGTTCATCACTGTTATTGAAATTCCACCCCAAATTCAACCCCTAAAAAAGGGAAATGGGGTGAAAAAGTCTAAAACCCAATATGGGTATCGTTTGTATGGTTTATCGGGTCGCTGATTACGAAAACTACAACAATTTTGAAATCAAACGTGGTGGACGTGAAATACCATCACCCCCCTGGGGATGGAGTTGGGCTGCGATAGGTTTGAAATGTCTAAAAATCAATATGGGTGTCGTTTGTATGGTTTATCGGGTCGCTGATTACGAAAACTACAACAATTTTGAAATCCAACGTGGTGGACGTGAAATACAATCATCCCCCTGGGGATGGAGTTGGGGTGCGATAGGTTTGAATTGTCTAAAAATCAATATGGGTGTCGTTTGTCTGGTTTATCGGGTCGCTGATTACGAAAACTACAACAATTTTAAAATCCAACGTAGTGGACGTGAAATACCATCATCCCCCTGGGGATGGAGTTGGGGTGCGATAGGTTTGAAATGTCTAAAAATCAATATGGGTGTCGTTTGTCTGGTTTATCGGGTCGCTGATTACGAAAACTACAACAATTTTGAAATCCAACGTGGTGGACGTGAAATACCATCATCCCCCTGGGGATGGAGTTGGGGTGCGATAGGTTTGAAATGTCTAAAAATCAATATGGGTGTCGTTTGTATGGTTTATCGGGTCGCTGATTACGAAAGCTACAACAACTTTGAAATCCAACGTGGTGAACGTGAAATACCATCGTCCCCTGGGGATGGGGTTGGGGTGCGATAGGTTTGAAATGTCTAAAAATAAATATGGGTGTCATTTCTATGTTAGGGATAGCGGTTAAATTGGCGTAAGGGGCAGGGATAGGGACAGGTAGAGGTAGAGAGGTAGAGAGGTAGAGAGGTAGAGTGGTAGAGAGGTAGAGAGGTAGAGAGGTATAGAGGTAGACAGGTAGAGAGGTAGAGAGGTAGAGAGGTAGAGAGGTAGAGAGGTAGAGAGGTAGAGAGATAGAGAGGTAGAGAGGTAGAGAGGTAGAGAGGTAGAGAGGTAGAGAGGTAGAGAGGTAGAGATGTAGAGAGGTAGAGAGGTAGAGATGTAGAGAGGTAGAGATGTAGAGAGGTAGAGACGTAGAGAAGTAGAGACGTAGTGAGGTCGAGAGGAAGAGAGGTAGAGGGTTACAGGTAGAGGTAGAGGGAGAGGGAGAAGGAGGGGAAGGGGGAGAGGGAGGGAGTGAGGGAGGGGGAGGGGGTGATGAAAAGGGAGAGGGGGGGGGAGAGGGAGGGGCAGGGGGAGAGGAGGAGGGGGAGGGGGAGAGACAGGGGGAGGGGGAGGCGGTGATGAAAAGGGAGAGGGAGGGGGAGAGGGAGGGTCAGGGGGAGAGGGAGGAGGGGGAGGGGGAGAGACAGAGGGAGGGGGAGAGACAGAGGGAGGGGGAGAGGAAGGAGGGAGAGAGAGGGAGAGGGTTTTAGTTTTTCTCAATTACTTCTGCGAATTGGCTCTGTTTTGAAATATTACATAAAGGTGTCTCTCATCTCTACATTTGTTAGGATACTGCTGCTAAGTTATTCTGTTCTGAGTAATTTATGAGTAACGTCTTTATATTATATAAAATTCAGCTGGATCTTGAATTATACTCATTGATTTGCGCAGGGTTAGTCCTGTTTTTCCTTAGTTTAAAATTACCCCGAAATGACGGGAAAATATCTCATTGCTTCGGAAAACCGGTAACAACATAAATACGAAATCCACGCGAGCGAAGCCGCGGGCAACAGCCAGTTTATTTCTAAAAGTAAGGTGCTGCCACCCAGCAACCGCCTTAAATGAGGGTGAGGCACTGCTGCAGATCTCGTGCGAAGTATTTTGATTAAACTTTTTCTGCTGTTGGTATTTCTAATCAAGATTAACTTTTAATCGACTACAAAAAAAATCGGTTGCCAGCGTAGGTGTCTCCGGCATCGGAGTCCTGAGGATTG
Source organism: Athrips mouffetella (assembly GCA_947532105.1). Lineage (NCBI taxonomy): Eukaryota > Metazoa > Arthropoda > Insecta > Lepidoptera > Gelechiidae > Athrips > Athrips mouffetella. Next base: position 30,103,174 of record OX383960.1, on the reverse strand, counting down.
CCGTGGAGGAGCTGCCGTGGAGCTACTGCGAATGTCAAGTACCTACTCATTGTCCTTTCTACTAATCGTGGACTTTATACAAAATCATTTACGAAAAAACTTTTTAGGGTTCCCTCAAAAGAAATAAATGGCACAGCAGCACTGCACTTACTTTCTCACGATACACACGAGAGTCATCATTCGACAATGTACCCACCGGGAATCGAACCTAACCTAGAACCTCTGGATCAAGAGCCGAATACTCTAACTACTAGATTATAAAGGGCTGCGGATAGTAAAGAGTAAATAAGGACCAAGTGCAAACTTAAGTTTGTAATTCCATACAAATAATATGAAAATACAAAATTAACCTATTACTAGACTTATGTAAAATTTTTTAAATGAAATATGCAGTCAGGTACATAACCAATTTAGAGTACCAATTTGAAACGATTTTAAATAAATCAAATTTTAAAATTTTAGTTGTAAGGAAACACCCCTTATATGAACTTCCACATACCAATAGCTACTGCCGAAAGATACCTTGCATGGAGATTCTTGGTCATGCAAAGTTTCATAAAGATCGTTTGAGCCGTTTTTGAGCAAATCGTGATTTTTCATTTCCATTGTATGACAGCTACCCTCAAAAAGAGTGCCAGCAAGAAACCACTCAATATCCTTCGATGAATTTACAAGGAAATCTTAAATTTAAAATATGGTGTCAATCGAACTATTCGTTTAGCCGCTAGGCCAAAGCGTGACGGACAGACCCTCAGAACAAAGACCTCCTTGCTTCGCTCGGAGAGACCGACCGACGGACCGACCGACCGACCGACCGACCGACCGACCGACGGACGGACATTTTTGGGAGACTTGCTTTTTATGATGTATAAGTGATATAGAACACATTTTTGAGAAAATTAGAAAAACTTTTTTTTTTTCACGAATACAATACTTTTCTCGCTCCGCTCGAAAGTAAAAAACGGAACCCTTATAAGATCACTTTGTTGTCCGTCTGTCTGTCAAGACCCTTTATCTCACGAACGGGTAGAGGTAGAGGTATCAGGTTGAAATTAATAACATATATTAGGGTCTATGAACCACACAAGATCTGAAAATTTCGATTTTTTACAATGACGCAATTCAAAGATACGGCATTTTATGTCCTCATCTCCATACATTTATGCACTAAAGTAAAACCTATAGGGTACTTTCCGTTGACCTAAAATTATGAAATTTGGCAAGAAGCTTGGTCTCACAATACAAATAAAGGGAAAAATCTAAAATCATTAAATATTACAACTTTTCTCACAACTAATGATAACCAATTGAGGTGAGCTCCCGTTTCAAGGATATTCATATAAGAGAGGGGTCCAGTTGGATGGTCGCGGAGGCGATTTTTGTTTTAGTTCTATCTTAAAAACGGAAACACTCATAAACTTGAAAATAGGTATGTTTATAGTGCATAACCTATAAAATAATAACAAATAATAACATTTAGTCAAGCGCGTGTCGGACTCAAAAAATCTAGCACATTAACTTACTGAAATTTCAACTAATACAATTATGAATATGTGGTGGTACGGAACACTCGGTGCGCGAGTCCAACTCGCACTTGGCCGGTTTTTTTTTAAACTAAATTCCAGTCAAAGAGCTTATTTCACTATTCCCCTTCTACCATCGGGAGTCCAAACGCACCGCAGCATATCACGCACACTTTGTTAACTATTATCTAATCTGTGCCTTTGTGAGAAATCTCCTTTTCAATCATCTTTTTGAGAAATCCCCATTTCGCTTCTAAATTATAATAAACATACAGGAGACTCTTAGAACTAGGGTGGACAAAGGCGAACGATCTCTTCCGATATGTAATTTTGGGTATTTTGAAGACAAATATCTTTTTATTTACTCAGTATCTTTCCCTGATTTTCAGGTATGTGTTTCTTGACCAATAAAGTGAGAGAATCACCGAGACCAAAACATGATTAGTGAAAATCAACTCGACAAAATAAAAATCCGAAGCAGCCTCTTCAATTTTCATTTATTCCTCTTTTTGTGAAATCTGAGGTGTTTTAAGTAGTGAAATTAAGTATACAGAAAGGTATTTGTAGTTGCTAGGGTTTTCCCAACCTAAAATTTAATTTTATTACTTGGTTTTTACAAAAGTCAAAATTGTATAGTAGGCGTTTACGTCATTTAGTTTTGGTAACACGCACAGTATATCTATCGCAATCTAATGCTTTGCGGATTGCGCACTTTATCTCTTTCTTTCAAGCGAAAAGACTGCGCCCGCTGTCAAATAATTATCTTTTCACTAATCCTCTTAAGTAATTCAAATTGTTTTTAAGATATTCAACATATTGACTAAAAACAAACTAAAACGCCTGATACAATCATAATAGCATTTATTGAAACAAACAATGGAATAGCTAACAAGCTACCTACTAACTTAAAAGTAAAAACACAAACTACCTCCGCCTGCCTTATCAAAAGCTTAGTACATTCAAGAGCACGTCAAGCTTGACACATTGGACTTTGTACCGCGCTTATCTTAGTCGGCGTAAGGACGGTAATCGCGCTGTGTGTGACAAGCTTGACATCCGATGCCGACGGAAAAATAATTATAATATTGAAAATAATTATATTATACTTCTACCTAAATCATATTCTAGAGTATTATTTCCGTGATTTCCGAGTACCTAATTCATGAATCCATTTTCACCTGCTCTTGACTTAACTGCTCTCATCATGACATCCCATGCAACGTCCACCACAGGACAGGGAATTCCCTCCAAAATTCCAGCTTTTGCTGAAACAATGTGAAGGGTAAGTACCATAGTCACCACGCTTGTTAGCGTTACGGCTGGCACCATGGACCGCGGTTGTTGGTGACCGCAGAATGTAAGATGACACGATACACAGAAGGATCCTCTGGTTCATTAACCTTTAGTCACCTCTTACGACACCCACGGGTAGAGATGGGTTGGTACCTGCTCTACCTTTAGTAAAAGATGATAAAATTATCTCCTGTAAGGGCTTTTTGTAAGGGCCTGAGGGTGTTGGATAAAATACATGTTTTACTCGTGAAACAGAACAACTTTTACCGAGGAACAAGTCAAAATAAGAAAAAAAATCTACTCTCCATACAAAATGTAGGTGCCAGGGTCAACTCAGCCCACAACTACTCAGCCTACGGGCTCAGAGACCACTTTCGTTTTTTTTTCCACGGATGACTCCACCCACTATTCAGCCGACTCAGCCTGCGGGTTCAATCGACCACAAAATTTTAGTTAGGGTCTACTCATCCCGAGGGATCAATCGACCTCTAACAAACTACGATTACTACCGAAGCAGTAGGGGGGATCAAAAATTTTGCCTCCATTAGATATTACGTTATAAAAATGTACCAGTGTTCCCGTACAATTTTTCTCATATTTCGACCTTTGTTCGTTGGGCAAAGTTGATCAGTTTCAATGGTAAAACATGGTAATATACTACATATATATGGCTTCATGTATAGCAGTACCTTTATCAAACAGCATATCAGTAGAAACACTTTTCTACTTCGACTTTCTACTACACTTACTTTTTCCTTCTTACTTCTTCTTTCTTTCTTCTACTTTTCTTTTTTCAACATTTCTTTTCTCTCGACTTTGAGTTAAAAATGTTTCCACTGATGTGCTGTTGACCGTACATTTTTCTAAGATCTAATGTTGTCGAACAAAATGTTTTAAAATATTTTAAGGGATAAACCTGGCCATGAAACTAAACAATTTTCCTAAAGAAAAATGCGTCAAAACACGACGAAAAATCTTGAAATTCCCAGTCGAAATATATAGCAGCAGCGTGAGAGCAGGACAGAACGATGCATAAGATATTGGAGTGACAGTGACAGGTATTGCTCCTTAATGGTGTCATTGTAAACAAATTACATTATTTCGACTGTACGTTACTTCAGTATGGGAAGTCCAAAACTTTGAAGCTTTTCTTTGGAAAATATGTTCAGTTTGATAGGCAGGTTCATCCGAACGTTTCTATTTAGGTACAATTTTATTTACATTTCTATTTTGCAGGACACTATTACTTATACTAATATTGACGAGCACGTAACAGGTGATTTTTATTTTAAGAACTTGTTAGATTGGCATAGTCGTGAATAGATAATTTGGATTCAGTATTTACTTGGAGCTTGGTGGTGCCAGAAAAGAATAGTGCCTACCCATCTCTACTCGTAAGAGGCGACTAAGGGTTTATGAACTGGAAAATGGGCAGAACCGTCCTTCTGTGTATAACATCTTATCTTGGAGTCCTAAAATACAGGCTTCGGCTTAGTTTAGGCTCCAGTCTCCCACAAATACTGTGACATTTTTTTATTGTTGTTTTTATATTATTTTGTGGTGAGAAAATAAACTAAATTTTGATATTTTTTTTTTTTGATCTTACATTATGCGGTCACCAACAACCGCGGTCCATGGTGCCAGCCGTAACGCTAACAAGCGTGGTGAATATGGTACTTCCCCTCCACATTGTTTCATCATGTAATGATGATTTACTTTATGAAATGGTGGGCAGTAGCGTTCTTTTGTGTATCGGGTCATACATACTGTCACCAGCAATAGCGGTCTTGGTGCCAGCCGTAACGCTAGCAACCGTGGTAACTATGGTATATACTTCCTTTAGAAAGTATACAACTTATTTTTTGGGTGTGAAATTCTGGAGGCCGCTTCCTGTCCAGCAGTAGAATTTGAATGGGGTTTTATTGTGATAATGATTTGCTCTATTTGGGTTTGGTGAGTTGGAACTTCAGCACTTTGGACATGAGGTCATTGTAGATTTTGTTATCACGGTTTAATTGTATGATAAATCCTATATCCTGAACCTGAAACTAAAAAATACATTCTGAAATACTATGCGAGTATACTATGCTACGCTATGTATGCTATACTATGAGTATATGAGTATACTACACTATGTGAGTCCTATTTAACAGGGTGTAAAAAAGTACAATGATAATGTTAAAGGGTGATCCTGCTAAAAAGTTTATTTAGTTTTATATAAAAAGAAAACCGGCCAAGTGCGAATCGGACTCGCGCAACGAGGGTTCCTTACCACTAAGGTAAAAATACCGTCTTATTTATGGACGCGCAGTCACGCAGAAGTTTATTAAATTCGCACGAGTCCTACACGCACTTGACCAATTTTTATTATATTTTGTAAGTGTTCTCTTTACGATAGAGCTACAAAAATCGAGCAAAAAATCGCCTAAAAACACGTTTTAAGCATGGAAGTAGCCCCCCCACCATTTTATGATTTTATTTTTATTATTTGTTGTTATAGCGGCAACAGAAATACATAATCTGTGAAAATTTCAACTGTCTACCTATTACGGTTCATTAGATACAGCCCGGTTTTCACCCTTTCAGTACGGAACCTTAAAAATCAAAAAAGTAGGTCGACATACGAAAAAATAATTTCAACTTCTTAACAGCCCATTTTGTATGGAAGGTCAAAAATTACTTTTCGTATTTCGATCCAAATTTTTTGGGAAAAGTTGTTCAGTTTCATGGTCTAAGTAAAATGCTAAATTATTAGGCCTTTATATTTGACCCTGTACCTACCACAGATGAAATGATAGTACAGTCAACGACAGGTCAAGCTTGACACTCGCAGTGCGACTCTAGGCCGTACGTCTATTGAAGAACGGTACAAAGTTCAATGTGTCAGGCATGATGTGCTCTTGACTGTACCTTAGTACACACGGCCGCACATCAGTAGAAACACTTTTGGACCTTATGGAGTGGTATTAGAGTTGAAAAAGTTTCTACCGACAAGCGGTTGACCGTAATTACTTTATTAGTTGCATGTTGGTACTGTGGGAATACGACCAGGTAATAAACCCTCTTATGCTCGAAGAGGTTATCGCAATACGTGTACGTCGGTAGGTTGAAGAGGCCCCTGAGCGTACCACTTTCATCGCACAGATCAAATTGCGTTGTACCGGGCAATCTGCATTGTCTGCAAGCAATTAATAATAATATTAATAAATAAATATTGGGGGACTTTCACACAAGGTCATCTGATCCCAAACTAGGCAAAGCCTGTACTATGACAATCAGACACTGATATCAACTTCTTCTCCTTCTTCTTTTCGAGTCAATGGCAAAACTGACTATAAACGCTTAGCCCAAAAAGTAGCCACATCAATAGCCTTTTGGTTGCCTTCAAAAAGGTCCCTCCGAGTGCAGGAAACTGGAGAAGTAGGGCATTCACACTTGTCGTTATCAGAGAAGCCCCACCTCTTCATGAGTTCCCCGCACCTGCCAACGCCCGACCGCAGTCTGTTTAGTGACTTCCATATGGACCAAGGAATATCAACTGATATACATACATAAATAGATAAGTAACACCCAGACACAGAACAAACACTTGTGTTCATCACGCAAATGTTTGCCCTGGGCGGGGATCGAACCCGCGGCCCACGGCGTGAAAGGCAGACTCACTACCGACCACACCAACGGGCTTGTCTATACGAATAACTACAATACTTAAAATTATACTGGGATATTTTTGGACCCCTAGCCAAATTTTAGAATGTTACTCAGAACGCAAATCTGAACAACTTTCCCAAAAAAACACGGGTCGAAAAATTTATTCTGTTTTTGGGTCTCCCATACAAACCTTGCACCAGCAACAGTGGAATTTGCATAGGACGATCAAAATTTTTTCTCGTTTTTCGACCCATGTTTCTTTGGGAAAGTTGTTCAGTTTAATTTTCTGAGCAACATACTAAAATATGGCTAGGGGTCCACAAATAACCTTGTATAGGGTTCTACTGAAATAGTGAACATAATTTTAGTACGTTATTCAGACCACGAAACTGAACAACTTTCCACAAGGATCATAAGTCGAAATATGAAAATCATTTTTTGACCTCCCATAGAAACTGCATCAGCTGATAGCACATTTTGTACGAGTACTCGTATGGATGGTCAAATTTGGTTTTTCATATTTCGACCTAGGTTCCTTGGGAAAAGTTGTTAAGTTACTGAAACTCATCCCGCCCCTGAGCTATGGCACGCAATCAAATTAACACCCTGTATTGCTTGGATTTGGCTCTTTTGATTTTTTCGAATCAACAGTAGACGACAAATAGCTAGCGGTTTTTTTATGTAGTGAAAATATGGTTCATCGTGTAAATGTGTGCAAACTGGCGACACCGGGACTCGTGCAAGATTGTCAGCACTACCTACCAGCCCCTGAACTATGGCACGCAATCAAATTTTACACTCTTCTGTAAGTTTCTAATTATCGTCATTTTGTTTTGAATTTAAACGAACAAGAACATAAAATACATCAAAACTGCGCGATGCCGCTCTGTTCTCAATTTGCCGTTTGTTAGAAAGGGACAATTGCCACAGCTCAGGGTTGGGTTCAGTATCATTAACTGAACAACTGCTTTTCCAAGGAACATAGGTTGCAAAACGAAAAATAATAACCTCCCATACAAAATGCACTATCAGCTGATGCAGTTTCTATGGGAAGTTGAGATTATGTTTTCGTTGACCGACCTATGTTCCTTGGGAAAAGTTGTTCAGTTACTAATTATACTCATACTGAACCCGTCCCTGAATTGAATTAACACCTCGTATAATAAAAGGAAAAGTAAGCTGGTTCCGTGCTTCGGAAGGCACGTTAAGCCCTTGGTCCCGGCTACTATCTAAAGAAGTAGTTGTTAATAAGCCATGTCAGTCAGAGGCCTTTAGCGGCTCAAAAACTCTGACACCAGGGTTTGTGAGACGATATGATGATAATGTTAAAACTGTAAAGTCGACGAACCTGTGCACTAAAAATTTCAGGGGTCCCGAAAAAGTTCATTCAGGCAAAGACTACCGGGTTTATTTGGGTCCCCTAGCCAAATTTTAGTACGTTACTCAGAACATGAGTGTAAACAGCTTTTCCAAAAGAGCGTGGGTCCCATACAAGTCCCACTATTGCCGGCACAAGATTTGTATGGGAGGAATAAAAAAATTTTCTCGTCATTCAACCTATGTTCCTTTGGAAAAGTTGTTCACATTTGATAGAGGAGATATAGAATTTGGGGTCGTAATAATTTCCACAAAGACAGAGTTTGAATTTGGGGTCGTAATAATTTCCACAGAGTTTGTTTTTTTTAGCTCTTTGTTTGTATCTTTTTGACATATTAAAAATCTAGAAAAATCTAAGCGCACACAATACGTTTTATTGAAAAATATTAAAAAAAAAAACATATAAAATCATAATAGTTACTATTATGATTTTTCATGTTTTTTTTTTAATTTTATTCGAATTCGAATGAATTTATTCGAATGAAAAAGGTTATAGCGTTTACTTAAAGGACATATAAAATTAAACTGGAAGGGGTGAAATAGGAGATGAAATTTTGTATGGCAAATCAATTAAATAATGTAGACTATGCTTTCACGGCTAATTCGCTGAACCGATTTTGATAAAATTTAGTATACATATAGAAGTAGTAAACCATGAGAAAGGACACAGGCTACTTTTAATTCCAAAAATAAAACTGAAATAGGGGATGAAAGTTTGTATGAGAACTCAATAATGTATTATGCTTTCATGGCTAGCCCACTGAACTGTTTTAGATAGTTTTAATTAACCAGAGGAAAGGATATACATATATATTCTTTATTGCACAATTAACAAATAGAAATTTACACACAACAGGACATTTACAAAGGCGGGCTTATCTCTACAAGAGATTTCTTCCAGCCAACCCATGGAAGTGAAAGAGAGTGTTCATAAGCGGGACACCAAAATGCAGTGAGATATATATATTAATAAAGTAAGCTATACAAATATCTAATATAATATATAATACATTTAATAACTATAATTTAGAACACCTAAAAAACCTGTATTATGGGTATAACAGAGACTGATATCAATACATAAATAGATAAATAACACCCACACACAGAACCAACACTCACCATAATGAACTGAAGGAGGGGCAGCAACATCCTGCACTGTATTGAACACATCTTACTTACTGCGGTCACCTACAACCGCGGTCCATGGTGCCAGCCGCAACGCTAACATGCGTGGTGACTATGTTACTTCTTTTCCAAGTTATACGACGCGATTTTGCTGAAATTCTGGAGTGAGCTCACTGTCCTGCAGTGTAAGTTTCATGGGCTGTTTGTGCGCATTTGTTTTCAATTCAATTCAATTCAATTCAAATAGTTTATTGACATATAAGTTTACAGTAGAACCAAATCACTTACATGCTATCCTTAAATTAAATTAAAATACAATACTGCTTTTTACTTTTATAAAAACTATTAAAAATAGAGCAGCGTATTTGTAGAATTTGTCTACACTGTCATTAAATATGTCAGCATGTGACTGTCGTGTGAGCATTTAATTTATTATAATGATGGCTCGAGCAGTGGGGGCGTTGGCCGCGCTGCAGGTGCGCGCGCACACCGCCGCGAACAGCGGGCGCACCCGCCTCTGCAGCGCCGCGCCACCGACACGCGGGCCCGGGACTGACATCCCCATTCGAGATACCACAGTACTATTGTCAACTCTGCCGTTAAGAACAGCGTAATAATGCATAATTAATGCTAATATGCGTCTTAGCAACAAACTGTCTAAGCCAACCATTCCATACACAAAGATTGAGGGATACAGGTATGGATAGACACCAAACATTTTCTTGTATATAAATCTGGCGAATTTTTTCTGCACCTTCTCGATCATGTGAATGTATTTGGCTTCCCGAGGATCCCAAACGATCGCGCCGAACTCCAATCTACTTCGAACATAAGCATTATATAATGTTAACGCTACCTTCACGTTTTGAAATGGGTACACTGTCCTAATAATGAAACCAAGCATTTTGTTTGCTTTCTTACAAGCCGATATAATGTGATCTTTGTAATTAAAATTTGAATTTAAGTTGAGACCTAAGTCCTTAATCTCTTGAACCCGATCTATTGGGGTTTGATCCAAATAGTAGGTAGTATGTATCGGCGTTCCTCTCGTAAATGTCACAACCTTACACTTAGATTTATTAAACTCAAGGTTGTTCGCTTCGGCCCACTCTTTTACAGCGTTGATATCATTTTGCAATGTTACACAGTCCTCCTGATCTTTAATACTTATAAAAAGTTTAAGATCATCTGCGAACAATGTACATTTTGAATTTTGAACAACACTTGGCAAATCATTTATCATAATAAGAAATGATGTAGGACCTAAAGTACTTCCCTGGCTTACGCCAGATCTTGTATAGTAGTTTGGCGAACGATAACCATTAAGTTGGACATACTGGCTTCTATTTCTCAGATAGCTAGCAAAAAAGGTTAGTAATTTTGGGTTAAAACCTAGTGGTGCAAACTTTGACAGTAAAATATCATTATCTACTAGGTCGAACGCCTTTTTAAAGTCAAAGTAGATCGTATCTACTTGGCCCTTTGAATCTAATTCGGCCAAGTTATAGTCAGCAAAGTTAATATGGCTCGTGTTCGTTGATCTAGAAGCTCTAAACCCATGTTGACAGTCAACAAGCGCTGATTCTATTTGGCGCCTTAGTCGAAAGTCAATGATTGCCTCAAACACTTTACCAAAGACTGATAAAATAGCTATCGGTCTGTATGACGTCACATCAGTGTTTGAGGCTTCTTTGGGAATTGGCAAGACTCTTGAAACCTTCCAAACATTTGGATACTGTGAAAGCTGTAACGAGAGATTATATATGTATAGCAGCGGTTCTTCAAAAACTGAAATACAATCTTTGACCAAATAGGGTGGAACGGTATCTGGACCAGCAGCAGAACGAGCCTTTAGTTTTCCAACTGCACGACGAAAATCCGAGGCAGTAATATTATCTATAGTGACGGACGGCATTGATGAATAGCCATCTTTGGTGGCTTTTTGTACGTCTAACTCGGGCAGATTTTGTAAAAACACTGAACTGAAGTATTCCGCAAAGATGTCTACTGCTTCTTGCCCAGAGACAATACTATCGTTGACTGTAAAGGTAGTCGTTTTGCATCGGTCTCTTTTCCTATCGCTCACATATTGCCAAAACTTCGTTGGATCATTGACAATGTCTGTCTGTATATTGTACGTGTAATTTTCATAAGCTGCGTCAATTAAACTTTTTACGCGTTCCCTATAAAACTTGAACAACTCTTGGTTAAATTGTTTTCCTTCTGCCTTGAATCGTTTTAAGTTAAAATATTTCAATTTTATATTCCTAATAATTTCCGGTGTATACCATTTCGGGTAAACATAACGACAGTTTTAGGTGACAGTGGCTTACATTTGACCTCGATCTAATCTTAAAGACAGAGATAAGGTTGATGATAGGACGAGTTTGCCCTGAAGAAGCCTATAACTTAAATAGATCGGGTTTATAATACGATTTATATGATGTCGGAAAAACAGACAAAGGCAGAGAATTCCACTTCTTATCCGCGCATTTAAGATTTCCGCCTGCGGTTTCACCCGCATTAAATGCGTTTTCCCGTGGGAATTTAATGTTTTCCGGCGGTAAAAAGTAGCATATGTGCTATTCCAGGACCTATCCTATATGAGTCCCAAGTTTCATTAAAATCTATACCGTAGTTTTTGCGTGAAAGAGTAACAAATATCCATCCACACTTACAAACTTTCGCGTTTATAATATTACTAGTTTGGAAGTGAGGCTCTACGCTGGTATTTAGACTAAATCTGACTCGAATAACTAAGGATACTAAAAGAAACACTGGATGATGTTTACGACTCTATATTGTGCAATAATCGAAATACAAAGGCACGTGTTCCCTGATGCCCCGTTACGTAGAGACTAGCGAGGGGCTGCCTCTGCTAGCCTTGCGTGAGCGCTGTGTCAGCACCTACAATAGGATAGGAGGATAGGAAGTAGGATGTTGCGAAGTGCCAAGACTTACTTGCGAATGTACTGGTGGTTTTCCCGTGGGAATGAAGTGTTTTCCAGCGGTAAAAGTAGCATTTGTGCTATTCCAGGACCTAACCTATATGTGCGCCAAGTTTCATTGAAATCCATTCTGTAGTTTTTGCGTGAAAGAGTAGCAAACATCCATCTATCCATCCATACTTACAAACTTTCGCGTTTACGATATTAGTAGGATAGGATAGGAAGTAGGATGTTGCGAAGCGCCAAGACTTACTTGCGGATATACTCTAGCATAACTCTAACATGACAAACAGGGTTGACCAGCAAAGTCTTTTCTGAGGCCAGCTCTTCTTCAGTGTTGGCCCTAGTGGATAACGTTAGCTCCGGAGGATCCTTGTACATGATATAAATGAACATTTTCAATTCCAAACTTTTGAGTCGGAAGATGAATATCGATTGTACACTGCAAAGGCGAATAAAAATTTGATCAAAATCTTGAAAAACACAATATCACCAAACCTAAATTATTACCATCTAAACTAACTTTACCTCATCATAGCATCCCATGATACGTCCACTGCAGGACTGGAAACTCCCCCCAGAACTCCAGCAAAAAAGTGTGGTACTTTGGACACAGATTAGATAATAATTACTACGTCTTTGGGGGGGATCTACCATAGTCACCACGCTTGTAAACGTCGCGGCTGGTGACATCTGTTGTTGGTGATCGCAACCTTACCTACCTAACTCATACATATACAAACGTAACCTGATATAACCTAACCAACCTAACCGTTGTCCACCCAGGTGAAAAATGTAGTTATACCAAGGGGAGGACTCTCATAACATCTCATATTACGACCACTATAGGTCAGGGAGCTCCCTCCAAAATTCCAGCTCTTGATAGAAGAATGTGGAGGGTAGTACCTTAGTCACTGTTGGCTACACCAACACGAGTTCGGGGTTCACCGGGTGCTTTGTGACTTAAACACGAGATCAAGTTTACAAATCGTCTTTATTAAACACACAAGTTCAAACAACGATAACAACAGGTAATAACAAGAGTCAAACAGAAAACTTAACAAGTGACGAGCACGCAGGCTCAGACGAGTTCGCGGGCACTGGCACTGACACTGACTAGTCACTAACTAGTTTTCACTGTCTTGTCAACTCCTTGAGTGGACTGTATAACATTCACTTGTTCACTGCACTGTACAACTGACTGTTTCCAACTGTGTTCGGATCGTAGACAGAACTGGAACTGTATCTTCGACTGTGCACTTGTATTCTTGAGCTGTAGACTGTAACTCTTCTTCAAGTGGACTGTATAGGGTTTGTTCACTACAGGAGAGTTCTCGACTGTAGACTGGAAGTTCACAGTAGACTGGACGATTCACTCAGTTGACTGGAACGGTTGATTACTGGACGATCACTCAGCTTCGAACTGTGTCGAATGATGAATGGTTGTCTTCTCGATGTCCGCAACAGCGGACGTCGGGGAGGCGCCGTCGAGGTGTCCCTCCTTGGTGCAGTGTCAGTCGCCGCCCGTTGAGACGAGCGGGGCGTTGGGGTGTGGCCCACGGTGGGCAGGGGTTGCCCCTCCGTGAGGCGCAGGTGGGGTCAGGTCCGCCGGCGAGTCAGCCCACCGAGTGAGACCCTGTTCAGGGAGGCCCAGTGAGTGACATCAGCCTGGCGAAATGGAGTCTTTGTCCGGTATAACGGCGAGCTAGGCCCTCTGGGGCGGCTCAGCCGATGGATGTCGTGTTAGGTTTGGAGTCTGGGTGTGTTTGGCCGTCGGCAAGGTCGTATCCACTAGAGTGGTGGATGCCCTCAAAGAGACGGTCTTAATGGGTCCCATGACTCACGTTTCCTCATCGAGCTCTTCCACAGTAGCAAGCTCGCGAGGAAACGGTTTCCAGTCCGGTGGGCGCGCGTGGTATGGGGCCACATCCCGGAGATGCTGGAAGTCTGACCGATCAGCGCGCGCGAACATCCTGGTCGAGAGTCTGGAAATAAAATCGTCTAGAGTCTCGATACGCAGGTCCCTCCGAATGACTTCGTTGCGGACAAATCTCGGCGCGTCTGCAATGGTACGTAGCGCCTTAGACTGCTGAGCCCGCAGTCTTCGACGGTTGGTCTCAGGGACCAAAGCGTACCATGCAGGGGCGGCGTAGGTAAGCCGAGGTCTTACGTACGCCTTATATACGCCGAGCTTCATGCGCAACGGGAGTTTTGAGCGAAGAACGGGTCGCAATAATGCAGTGGCAGCTCCTGCATGCGCTATCACGTTCTTCACGTGCTGTGCCATGGAGAGTCGACGGTCTATGGTCACCCCCAGGTATTTTGCCTGGAAGGACCACCCGATCTCTTCTCCATGCAGCGTCAATTTCGGGGGATCGATCCGACCACGCCCCACAATAATCGCTTGGGTCTTCCCCACATTCACTGATAGTCTCCATTTTGTCAGCCAGGCTGGGAGGGCGTCTAAGGTTCTCTGCATCTTCTTCGCAGCGTGCTTCGAGTTCAGAGACGTGGAGAAGTATGCGGCGTCATCGGCGTAGAGCGCCAGCTTTGCCCCTCCCTCTACGGGGATGTCATCCGTGTACCTAGCGTAGCAAACCGGAGACAAACAGCTGCCTTGGGGAACCCCAGCATCAATTCTTCGGACTTGGGAGAGGACGCCTTCCACTGCCACTTGGAAGCGTCTATTCTCAAGAAAGGTGGCCACAGTCTTAACGATTCGACGAGGAATCGTAGACGTGGACAGCTTATATACCAAGCCCGGGTATATAAGCTGTCCACGTCTACCGCCGCGCTTATATCCTGCTAGCGCCGGCCGTAACTAGCGTGCGTCACGCCGAGCGCACGCTGTCTATCTCGCTCGCACGCGCTGGCCGTCTCGCTCGCTTTGTGCTCTCGCGGCGTCGGTGCGGGGCGCGGGGGCGGGTGATGTTCGTGCGTAGCTTGCTCTGGTACTTGAGAGTTGCGTTCCGTGTCGCCGTCCGCAACAGTCACCACGCTTGTTAGCGTTACGGCAGGCACCATGGACCGCGGTAGTTGGTGACCGCATTATGTAATATGGTACGATACACGGAAGGACGCTGCTGCCCATCTTCTGGTTTATAAACCTTTAGTCGCCTCTTACGACACCCAAAGGTAAAGATGGGTCAGTACTATTCTGCAGGGGAGGACTGACCTAGCGGGTTCAGGTTTTTGATCTAAAAAATAAAGGTTTTTGATAAAACTTGCGAAACATACAGACTATAGACTAAATTATAACCATTTATTTCTACAAACATAGAACATTTCGTACCTTTCGTGTCACATAGTTATAAGTAGCAGATCAAAGAACGAAGGTATCTAGTACAACCTAAGTATAGATTTCTTGTTTAGTTGACAAAAATGTTATTCAAAAATTGTGATTTACTGAAATTCCAAGCTGTATATCACTGTATAATATAAAAATGTACTCAGTACTGTTTGCTGTTTACATTTACAATGTGTTTCCAATGATTTCGGACCTCCTCGCTCGAATTTTGTGTCATAATCAAGGAGGTTTTACTACGCTTCGCTAGCGTGGGTTAAAACCTCCTTGGTCATAATCTATAACATTAAATTAGAGCAAAGAGTGTGGTTACTTGAAGGTTTTTACTATTTAGTCTTGTACATTATACTGCGAAGCATGCGGTGCTTTTTAGCGTTCCGTACCCAAAGGGTGAAAAACGGGACCCTATTGATATGCCTCCAAAGTCTGCTTGTCTGCCTGTCAGCGGCCTGTATCTCATGAACCTTAATAGATAGAAATTTGAAATTTTCACAAATTGTGTATATCTGTTGCCGCTACAACAACAAATAATTAAAACAAAATAAAAATAAGGGAGGCTCCCAAACAGCGCTAAAGGGGGGCGCGAAAAACAAACGTTGACCTATCCCATCGAGTGGGGTATTTTTAACCCCCGACGCAAAAACAGAGGGGTGTTATAAGTTTAACGTGTCTGTCTGTGTATTTGTGTATCGGTGTATCTGTGTAGCTCCCAAACGGATGAACCTATTTTCGTTTAGTTTTTTTTGTGTAATAGATAATTTTATCCCGAGTGTTCTTAGCCATGTTTTATGGAAATCTGTTGAGCGGTTCGAGGATCATCAGCTCATTTCTAGTTGATGAGGGGATCTAACTAACTTTCTAATATCCGATCGATCAGAAATTTGGTACCATGTTACTTCAATAATATTGAAAGTATATGGTAAGGTAACCATGACCTGATCAGCCGTTTGAAGATCATCAGCTCATTTCTAGTTGATGAGGGGATCTGACTAACTTTCTTATATCCGATCGATTAGAAATTTGGTACCATGTTACTTCAATAATATTGAAAGTATATGGTAAGGTTACCATGACCTGATCAGCCGTTTGAGGATCATCAGCTCATTAATAGTTGATGAGAGGATCTAACTACCTTCCATATGTCCTATCGATACGAAATTTGGTACCGTATTACTTCAATTATATTGAAAGTATATGGTAAGGTAACCATGACCTGATCGACCGTTTGAAGATCATCAGCTCTTTAATAGTTGATGAGGGGATCTGACTACCTTCCATATGTCCTATCGATTCGAAATTTGGTACCGTATTACTTACATGATATTCTAAGAACATGGTAAGGTAACCATGACTTTAAATATGACATGTTAGGGTAAGGTTTAGATTTCGAAGATGGGTAATTAAATGGGATCAGTTAGGCTCAATTACCACTGCGACAGAGTCGAAGCGACGCAACGCGTCAATTTTTGAAGTGAAAATTTCTTAAGCAGCGCTTGGCATTTTTTTAGGTGGGGAAAAAATGTTAAATTCGCATCAGATGTCGCGTCAGATCTCGGATGAAGTATAGAAATGGATTTGCAAATAATCATACCAAGTTAGAGCAGGCTCAATATATACAAAAGTTCTCAATAGTTTGAAAGTGTGATAAAGACCAAAACATCTTTTTTGTCTCTGTCATATGTGCAGAACAGACTTGACGTACTGGTTTTTGATCATTATTTAATAGCGAATCCTAAATGTATGAGATCTACATTTCGGATTACAGCTGTCAAAGTAAAAATCGCTATAACTTGAAAACTACTGACCCTAGACTATTCTTGTGCTGAGACAAATGATCTCGATGTGATCTACATTTCGGATGACAGCTGTCAAACTAAATATCGCTATAACTCGAAAACTCCTGACCCTAGACTATTCGTGTGCTGAGACAAATGATAGTTCTCGATGGGATCTATATTTCGGATGACAGCTGTCAAACTAAATATCGCTATAAATCGAAAACTACTGACCCTCAACTATTCGTGTGCTGAGACAAATGATAGGTCTCGATGTGATCTACATTTCGGATGACAGCTGTCAAACTAAATATCGCTATAACTCGAAAACTACTGGCCCTAGACTATTCGTGTGCTGAGACAAATGATAGGTCTAGATGTGATCTATATTTAGGATGACAGCTGTTAAACTAAATATCGCTATAACTCGAACACTACTGACCCTAGACTATTCGTGTGCTGAGACAAATGATAGGTCCCGATGTGATCTACATTTCGGATGACAGCTGTCAAACTAAATATCGCTATAACTCGAAAACTACAGACCCTAGACTACTCGTGTACTGAGACAAATGATAGGTCTCGATGAGATCTACATTTCGGATGACAGACTGTCAAACCAAAAACCCCATAACTTGGAAACTACTGACCCTAAACTACTCGTGTGCTGAGTCAAATGATAGGTCTCGATGAGATCTACATTTCGGATGATAGCTGTCAAACTAAAAATCGCTATAACTCGAAAACTCTGACCCTAGACTACTCATGTGCTGAGACAAATTATAGGTCTCGATGAGATCTACATTTCGGATGACAGCTGTCAAACTAAAAATTAAATAAGCTGTAGGAGCTAAAGTAGTGCTACGAATGAAAAGCTTGATCTGCTCTTGACTGTACAAGCAAGCCTTCAAAAGATGCACTCATTCTTGTCCGCTTAAACTTAATAGCGTAAGAAGTGGACACAAAAATAATATGTATGCTCAATAAAAATTTGAACGTTACAATATGGAAGTTGAGTCTACACCACCTCCAATGTGCAAAATTATGCGTCGCACCGCTTCGACTCTGCCGCAGTGGGAATTGAGCCTTAAGTTTGTGTATTATTACTTCTTAGTCTTCTATCTGCTAAAGCTGATCTGTCATGCGGATTATTGAGGAGCTTTCTCTGGTCCAGTTCAATAATAGCCACACCTTGCAGGCTCTTTACGCGACTTAAGGCTACGTACGCTTGACCTTTCGCGAAAGTTCTTTTAATAAGTTTTATCCACAGTGGTCCCTTGCAGCTTATGTCCTGTTACGGCCCAGCTTAAAATTATGGAAAAACATTATATTTTTTATGTTGCCATAAAAACAAAAGCTGATCGAATTTTGAATTAACTTTTTACTAGCAGCCAGTACCTTAAGCACCAGGCATACACTCTATAATATTCTTTCATACATTCGTTCACTACAAAATAATAATACATCACGATCAAACAAAAATCTTTTCAAAATCGCTTTTAGCCGCAGAATTTAACCGACAAACCAAATATTTCCGAGCTTTTTAGGTAAAAATAAAATTGTAGTTCAAAGTAACTAAATAAAAAGTTTAAAAAGCTACAAATAAAATTAAATTAAAAATATAAAAAAAACCCCGACAAAAAACGAACCCCTAAAAAGTAAAAAAATAATAAATTGCCTACACACACTTGCGCTAAAGATGATACTTGTTATATTTTGTTGTATTGTTGTTGTGCAATAAACAGTTTTTACTTATTTTTACTATTGTTGACCCTTAAATGCGTTGGGGGACCGGTAAGTAAACATTTAAATACACAATATACGTAAATTGTTTTGTTGCAGTTACCTTCTTTGTTTTCTTAGCGGTCCCCCAACGCATGTAAGGGTCAACAATAGTAAAAATAAGTAAAAACTGTTTATTGCACAACAACAATACAACAAAATATAACAAGTATCATCTTTAGCGCAAGTGTGTGTAGGCAATTTATTATTTTTTACTTTTTAGTGGATCGTTTTTTGTCGGGGGTTTTTTTAAATTTTGTAATTGTTTACAACTCGTGAAGAAGATCAATACTGTATTTTTTGTTTTGAAAAATATTGAAAAACGAAGGAATAAGATGCCACCAAAGTCAGATTTTTTTGAAAAATTTTGTTTGTGCTGTATCTCATGAACAGTAAACGGTTGATATTATACGGCAGCCGCTATAACAACAAATACTAAAAATAAAAATTGAGGGAGGCTACTACAAAAGTACTTTTTGGCGATTTTTGCTCGATTTTTTGTTTAAGCTCTATTGTAAAAGCGGGAACATTTACAAGCGTGAAAATTATTTGTATATTTATAGTGCATAAGCTATAAAATAACAACAAATAATAAAAACCGGTCAAGTGTGAGTCGAACTTAAAAATTCTAGCAGTATAAATATTGCATTTTCAAATAACACAATGGGAGGTTTTCTGACAGCTTTAGGAAAGTAGTTCAAAAATCACAAATAGCGCTGACAAAACATGGTTCTTTTTTTTTTATTTATTCAATAAAAATCGAAGAGAACGCAGCCTATACAGCCAAACACGGTTTGTTTTTAAAGAAGGATTTTTTTGACTCCCTCTCGTTACTTTAATAATCTGATATGGACGTATGAACTGTCTTTATTTTTATAGTATCTATGAGAAAAGTTCTGTTTAGTACACTTTTATTACTTTTAGGTCACTCTCATAATTTTATGCCTTTTTATCCACACGCACAACAAGTTCTTCTTCATAGCCATGTATCGTCAACGCCATCTATCTAACTTTCAGGAACTATTAATTTTTCTAAATTTCCTTACAGAAAACGTCCCATTAATATTATGTGGTGGTACAGAACCCTCGGTGCGCGAGCCCGACTCGCACTTGGCCAGTTTTTTAATACACCAAAAAAACCAACTATAGTGTTGTCCAAACATGCAGCTTTATCGATAAGCTGACCCATTTTGATAACCAAGGCTTGTTATCTTCGAGCTTATCTACTTACAATGTTGACAACACTTTATATTAAACATAATACAGATGTAAATATAAACCTCGCAGGCATTTACGTTTGCTTATAGGCTTAAAATAAGTAGGCAAGTATTATAATGACCTTCATAGGTCATACAAAATATTTATTATTGGTTGAAAAAGTCGTGCCCAAGTGGTGGTTCTTTCTCTGCGATGCATGTCAGTATTGTCAGTGCTTCGGAAAGCACGTTAAACGTTAAAACGTTTTTGTACGAAATATTGTACGAAATACGGACGATTTTGTTAAAAATCTACTGAAATAATATGGAACTGATAGCATTTTAGTGATATCTTAATCACGCAATGAATCATGGAAATCAATCTAGATTATTCTATGTTTATAAACATAAAAACAAGTTTGCAGAGACATTTAAAAAAGTTTCAAAATCGGCCCGGTCCCGAGACTACCTTGAATCAACTGCAAGTTTTACGAAATAAATATTGAATGCACATACTACGTGTAAATGCAAAAGCGTGTAACAGCTCAAGAGTGTGCTTAAGTGTGCTAAGAGCAGGAGACTGAACAACTATTCTATTGGAATATGGGATTTATAATGGGTGTAAATGTAATATTTATACTGGGTGTAAATGTAATATTTATACTGGGTGTAAATCAGCGAACTACAATAATATAGAGCGATAACTACGCTTCAAACTTGACCCCACGAAATAGTTACCTAAGTAGGCGGAGCTCAAATAGTTACCTCTCAACTACCACTAGCTGACATTGCAGCATACGCGCGAACCAATCCCGGCTTTCGTTCTGAATTTGAACTAATTGATTCGTATTTTGAATATACGTCCTTTTGGTTTCACATAGGGCCACTTTTTGTGTGGAATTTGTTCTGAGTTAGAGTTCCATAGTATTGTAGTTCGCTGGTGTAAATTAAATAATTATACTGGGTGATAATGTAATATTTATGCTGGGTGTAAATTCAAAAGCGTGCAACAACTCAAGGGTGTGATCAACCGAAATATCGTACACGTACAGGGTTAATTTCTATCACCCCGGATATTTTAAGAGGTGGTTGTGCCAATATTCAATGTTATTTTGAATATTTTCTGGCCACTTGTGATTTTCGTCAGTGCAATGGTATAACAAACTGTAATAACCGTATGTTAGACGTGGTATTATCGAATATGATCGGGTGCGAAACATCGGTTGAACAAGAGAGCAATAATCTGGTTTCTTCGGACCCACACCATCCACCATTAAATATACAGTGTGTTTTCCAAGGAAAGAGTACTGCACACGTTAATCAGACACGTGAACGTGAAACACCAGCAGGTAACACAAATCGAAATTGCAAATGGAACTTTAATAAGTGTGACTTCTATGCCTTGTACTCGGCGCTAAGTTCAATTGATTGGAGCCATCTATATAAAATTAAAAATGTTCAAGAAGCCGTAACTCTTTTCTATGGGCAGATAAATAAAATAATTGATTCGTGCACTCCCAAAAAAACAATAAAAACTAGTTTCGAGCGTTCTTATCCCGAGTGGTACACAAAAGAAATTATTAGTGATATAAAACTTAAAACAGAGTGGCATAACGCTTATAAAAACGCGTACAAAAACTCTTATAAACCCTCTGATTATCTAGAAGAATATAATATGTTCTCCTACTATCGAAAACTAGTTAAACACAAAATAAATACTGCGTACAATGATTATAAGAAACGAATAGGTATTGAATTCATAGCAAATCCTAGATATTTTTGGAATTGGGCAAATAATAAGAGATCAAAGAGAAGCAAGCCTCATATCACCAAAGATGGCAATCTCGTATCAGAATCTGAGTGCGCGAACGAATTAGCTAAATACTTTAGCTCAGTATACGACTCCGAATCTCCCCGATTAAATGCGGAATCAGCAGCAGCTACTGCTGGGACATCCGCTGATTATATCCATGTACCTAGCCTAACTTTCGACGAGGTACTCAGGGCTCTTAAGAATTTGAAACCTAAAAAGTCCGCTGGTCCAGACGAAATACCATCTTACGTCGTCAAAGATTGCGCATCGGCTTTAGTCGGTCCATTGACACATTTGTTCAATCTTTGTTTAATTATGGGCACGTATCCGGAAGAGTGGAAGATAACTCGAGTTACACCGATACCAAAGAGTAGCGCTAGCGCGGATGTTTCGAATTTTAGACCAGTCGCTGTACCTTCAACGTTTTCAAAGGTATTCGAATCAGCTTTGTATAAAAAGATCTTCTTACAAGTGAGCCCTCGTCTCTCTGACTGTCAACATGGGTTCCGACCAGGTAGAGGCACGCATACAAATTTGATGAACTTTATGCAATATACCTCCCAGGCACTAGACGCCCGTGTTGGCGGCCAGGTGGATGTTGCCTATTTCGATTTTAGAAAAGCGTTTGATACTGTTAATAACGATATACTTTTGGAAAAGCTCGCTAAGTTTGGTTTTACGAGGTCACTACTCAATTTTTTTGCCAGTTATCTTAAAGATCGCAAGCAATACGTAGAGTATGGAGGTTATATTTCAAATAATTACGTGACAAAATCGGGGGTAAGTCAGGGTAGTAACCTTGGGCCCCTAGAATTTTTGTTAATGATAAACGACTTACCAGATACTATACAGGAATCAAGCTGTTTATTATTTGCGGACGACCTAAAGCTTTACTTATCAGTAAACAATATAGAAGACTGCCAACGCTTACAGAATGACATAGATAGAGTGGTTCAGTGGTGCAAAATTAATAAACTAGACTTCAATACATCGAAATGCAATGTGATGTTATACACTCGAGCGCAACAACCGTGTAATTACACATACAAGATTGAGGGAACGGAAATAGAAAAGACTACAACGGTGCGAGATTTGGGAGTTCAAATGAAGGATGACTTGACGTTTAGAGACCACATCACAAAAATATGTAAAAAAGCTTACAGAAATTTAGGTTTTGTTCTTCGACAGACTAAGGACCTCCAAAACATTCTAGCCATAAAATCCTTGTATAATGGGCTAGTTAGGAGTCAAGTAGAGAGCTGCTCAATCATATGGAATCCTTTTGAAATAAAATATGTATCTATGACGGAAAAGATTCAAAATACATTTTTGAGATGCATATATAAAAAGCAGTTCGGTGTTTACCCATCTTACCCTATAATATACCCCACGAAATTTCTGTTAGGAATGATAGGGTACTACAGCATCGAAGTAAGAAGAAAGTTGGCTCTATCCACTTATGTATTTAAGGTTATTCGTGGGCAATTACATAACCCTCTGATACTAGAGGCAATAGGAATTCGTGTGCCCAATAATAGATTGCGACATGGACCACGGCATGAAGTCTTAGCCACGCCTCATTGTAGGACAAATGTATTAAAATACGCTCCAGTATCTGTGGCTATTCACTTACTTAACCAGATATGTAGAGATGGCATTGACTTATTCCATAGTACTCTGGCGGAGTTCATGAGGGCCATGTTGTATTATTTAAGTAAATAACTAGGGTCTTTTTAATACTTGTTGTATATTTAATAAATACATTTATGGTTCCTATAGTAAATGGATTATTTGATTATTTTGTTTTGGCCTTATTATATAAATATTGTTTTTGTTTTAATGGAAGCAGAATGACATGAATTGATGAAAGAATACATCGTAATTAGGTAGTTATTTTATTATTTTTATATTCTATTATGAAATTGACATGTCCGATTGAATATTGATGTAATCTTTCTATAATTATTATTATTATTATTTTTTTTAAGACTAAGATTTTATATCTATGTAAAACAAGGTTTTATAATAAGTTCATGTTATTTATACGATGTCGCCTTGGGACTTCTGCCTGTAGACATCTTTTGTAAATTTTAATGAATAAATTGAATTGAATTGAATTGAATTGAATAAAACTGAACAACTTTTCCTGAGAAACATGGGTCGAAATAGGAGAATTTTTTGTGGCTTCACCATACAAACTTTCAATAGTCACAGAGCATTTTGTATGGAGAAACCAAAAAAAAATCTCCGATTTCCACCGACGTTTCTCAGGCAAAGTTGTTCAGTTTAATTGGCACAACCACCGGGGTGATAAAAATTACCCTGTACATGTGTGTATAGGTGACTTTTAATTAGTTCTTGATAGCAAAAGACATACATGTACTCATGATACTGAACAACTTTTCCCAACATAGGTCGAAATACAAAAAACCAAATTTGACTTCTCATACAAAATGCGGTATCAGCTGATGCAGTTTCAATGGGAGGTCAAAACGTGATTTTCATATTTCGACCTAGGTTCAGTATCAAAAAGTTGTCCAGTATAAATATCATAGTACTTGGTCGACCGAGCTTCGCTCTTTAATAGCCACCACAACATTAAAATATTATCGGGTTAGCAAGCTATGATACCCGCCAACAGATGGCGCTGTAGGTGACATGAGACCTACCCAGATCGTTTTTTTGCTCTCTAAAAACCCCGTTTGGTAAATGTCGTCGAAATTGTTAGAGCACTTTTCGAGAAACTGATTACAAATATACAAATATTGCTCGTTTAATAGTATAAGATTTACACCCAGTATAAATATTACATTTACACCCAGTGTGAATAATACATTTACAACTAAGTAGTGAAAAGGAAATCTATGAGCTATAGCCAATAAACTGGAAATAATAAAAATAGCAATAGCAATCAGGCGCTAGGATCTCGCTGAGCATTAGGAGGTAAAAAGTGTACGGCGTTATAAATGTTATAAAATACTAAATAAAAAGCTGTTTTGCGATAAAATAATCCTAAAAAACTATGGAACTCTACATGCGCATGGCCCCACACGCACTTATATATATTTTAAAATTGATTAGTTTCATAGGTAGGTTCACATCATTAAGGGTTGTGATACACTAAATGCAAATGCACCGATCAACTTATTATTTTGTAAAGTTAAAGGATTATTTATTTATTTATTGTTCGGTAAGCCAACAGCTATTAAAAAAAACAATAGAAACAATAATAACATCAGAGTGCCAATAACAGGCTTACACTACTAACAATTGAGTAAAAAAATCACAAAAGCAAACAAAGCTGCACAGAGTTGTTTGTGCGCATACTGACACAAATTAAAAAATTATTTGATTTGTGAATTCCTAATTAAAAAATTAAAACACTGTAAGGAAACGCAAACACTTTCCATATTGTAAGGGATAGTGATTATACAGGATGAGGTGACCCAGTCATAGTGGTCTAAAGAAAAAAAAATTAGAGAAACCAGAAGTAATAACAACATAAATTGTAAATAAAATAAAAATACATAGTTTGACTTATAACAAAAAATACTTATACCCATTGTATCCCACATGACTTCTATATTTCCATACTTTTCACGTGAAGAGTGATTGATTATGTTATGTGCATAAGCAAAAAAAAAAAAGATTCTTAAATGAGATATCCTTTTTAAAAAAATCCTTTGTACCACCATTAAGTCCCGGATAACCACCCAACCTTATCTGGATATTGTCTAATTTCTAGTAGAGATTTTATGTAAAGGTCAACACACACTGACCACGCGCTCGCAGCGGTCGACGGCCTTGACCGCATAACAGTTGCGTTCACCAGTTCGTTTCCCAACGGAGGAATCTAACTAATACGATTCATATTTCATAAGAGCTCCTTGGAACAGCACGGGTGCAGGCGCATTGGCGCGCCGACGCCGCAGCACGCCGCGCGCCTTGATAACAAAACAATAAAAATAATAATCTGTATTTCGGTTCGAGCGCCGGCTGAAAACGTGCGCTGAATCGATGTTCTTAATTCGAATTTCGATCTGACAATTCGAAACGAACTTCCGACTATCGAGTCTCGGATATTATCGCAGATTTCCGTTTCATAAAGTGAATTTTAGTCGAAACTTCCAAAGTTGTATCGATAAAGAAAGGCAGTGCCTAGTGATGTGACAACCAAAGCTTTTTTAAAGCTACCAAAGAGTATGTAAACAATGTTTTCTAGAGTGTCTAGTTTGGTCACCTTCGGAATAGCAGCATTCCCTCCTCCAGGACCTGTGCCAAATTCGTTCCAGTTCCACCATCAAGGATCCAACTTTGCCATATTCGTCATCCTTTTCGCTCTTTGCATGATGGAGGTGGTGGTCCTAAGGATCATTACGGAGGAGCAAGCGAGAGGAGAACAGGGAGCCAGGAGTGTTACCTCCATGTGGATGGATGATGAGTGATATAGTGATAGTGTATAGTGAAGTGATACTAGCTAAGTGATAGGAACTGTTTTTATTGATACCAGCGAAGTGATAAAGACTGTTCTTATTAGATTTACTAAGATGAAATAAGATTTGTGTACCTACATAGAACTAATTCGGGCAACTTTGAACCGCTGTAAAAATGATGGGCCTTATCCCATAACATACTTTTTCTTAACCACAATTCGTATTAATAGAGAATGTAAAAGGCCACCTTCTGAAAACTGAATCCACAGATTCAGACCATGAGGTGTATTCCTCTTAGAGCACCCGCCCGAATAGCACCTGCGCGAATAGCACCTGAACTATTCCTCTTAGAGCACCTATCAATATTTCACTACTAGTGTTGGGGTATGAGTCGATTTTTAGGATGTTTTGTATAAAAGATATCGATCAAAATTTAGCGTTAAAAAATAAATAAAAGATAGATTTTTGTCTGTTTTCGGATTAATTTTGTAATAAATGCTGTTTACAACATATTCTGTCTATGGGATGGCACAAAATAAACCGAAAGTAGCACAAAACGTCGTTTACTTTTTCAGGCCAAAGATTTATTTTTTCTCGTCGATTCATGTGTTTATCACGAGCGTGCCCCTCCACCTGCTTGCGCGAGGATCTCTACAACGTCTCTATAGTGCTGTCTCTGTGGCGGAGTACTGGTCCAATAAAATATACACATATCACGCCAGAATCGACTCGAGAGAAGAAGACAAGCAAACCGAAAAAAAATCAATACCAATTTATTATTTTTAAGGTATGAGGTGATTAATTTGCATTTTATTCGATATCTCTTTTAATCAAAATTTCGACTCTCACCACAACACTAGCAGCTACTTATCCGTAGGTGATCTAAGTGGAATAGTTCAGGTGCTATTCGCACAGGTGCTATTCAGGCAGGTGCTCTAAGAGGAATTATACACCACCATGAAACAGAACAACTTTTTGAACAGAATATAGGTTTAAATATAAAAATATATTGTGATTTCTTATAATTTTACATGGGAAGAAAAAGATGGTATTTCGACCTATGTTCCTTCGAGAAAACATACATACATAACATCACGCCTCTTTCCCATCGGGGTAGGCAGAGTACACAGTTCTCCATCTGCTACGATCTTGACATACTTCCCTTGCTTCCTGTACTTTCATCAATCCTTTTATACATACTCGTCGGTTTAGGGTACTTTTAACCTGGCCTTTATTCAGAACGTCCTGAATTTGGTGCTGGTAGAAAAAAGATATATTTTAACACTCTGTATAATTGTCCATCTTTCATCCAATTATACTAGGCCCACTAAAAAGTTCGTATAGTGGCCCAAAGTTACCTGAATTGATACATGATGTAGCTATTATTAAAGAAAGTAACACAAAGATAGAGGCTTCTCTTTATTATAATGTTACTAAATCAGAAACTAGATGTTCTAGAACTAAATGTTTAAGTTTCTTATAAAAGGATGGATAACATGGTGGACAAATCCAAAACAATACAAAATCTCAGCTACTGCAAGACATCTTTTTAGGGTTCCGATACCAAAATGGTAAAAAAAAGGAGGTGCCGCTCTGTCTGTCTGTCTGTCCGTCTGTCTGTCACACTTCCATATCTCAGTAACCACTTATGCTGTCGACCTGAAATTTGGAATAGTTTTAAAAAATAGTTGCCCAACTTAATTGCACATGAAAAAATTTTGAAAAAAGTATTATTCTTCATGTAAAGGGGGCCAAAATAGGGGGGGCCAAATTTCAAATTGTCGCAACTAGGTCGAGTGGGGTATCATATGAAAGGGCTTTACTTGTACATTTTAAAATATATTTTTGTATTTTTTTAGTTTCTTAGTTTTCAAGTTATGGTGAAAAATGTCAAAAAAATACCATTCCCCCCCCTTATCTCCGAAGTTTGAGTAAGGAAAAATCTGAATTAATTACAGTTGACAGAGGTATATGTAAACTTTACAGCAAAAATAAAACGATCTTTCTAAGTTGCACAGTTTTTCATAAATCTGCAGAAATACCTTTACAAACAAATTTAGTTTTGCGGTCCTGAAAATAGACTTTATTGTTCCAAAAATACTATAGGTATATCGGAACCCTCGGCGCGAAAGTCCGACTCGCACTTGACCGGTTTTTTTAATGTTTAAAATGCATACCATAGTAATTTTGCAAGATAGCAATTTGAGAGATAATCAAGTTATTGGTAGTGTTATTGACAATCGTTTGACCTTCAACTGCAATGTAAACATAGCCTTATCGGGTCACTTATCGACTCATCGTGCACCGTCGACAGTCAAGTGGTCGGTCACACTAACCCAAATAGATGCCGGGACATATGCCTTTTGAATCACTTGATAATAAGGGGTTTTAAAACTTGACTTGGCAGCCAACGAATAGAATCTCACCACAATGTTTTAATACCTAATTATACGAGTATGCAGGTGCAATCAGGTGCATGCATACACAACTTTACCTACAATAATGTCTGAAACCAAAGTAAATGAATTAGTCCTAATAAATTTCCTTATCGTTTTTCGACTTTTCTGGCTCTAACTGATTATAAACATTCGGCACTGCAATTTTCAGCTACTGAAGGTATTAACAAAGAAAATTAATAAAAATTTATTTCATACATAATTCTTTGAAATTCAGTACAACGTACATATAAAAAGTGACTTATGATTTTTCTGCAAAAGGTCTCTTGAAAGTCAATCCATAATAATACTTAATGGCTCAAAAATAAAAATTAAGAGAAGTTACTGTGCTTTTCTAACGATAACTCTTCTTATGCTATATACATACAGGATGTAAAGGACAGCCTTCCGAAAACTGAAAGGGTTTGATCAGTCAACGTAACTGAAAAACTTTCACTGTCCAATCAAGTTTGCAATCTTGTATGGAGGCCGATTTTTTTTTCATTCCATGAAAGTTTTCCCTGATGATTGAAAATTTTGACAGATGAATTCTATAAAAAAATTCCATAGAGTTCTCGGAAAATGGAAAATTTAAGAAAATTGTTTTGAAGTTTATTCAAAAATATACCACATTATCTTTTTGATTCCTTCAAATTTTGACATGGTGCTTTAGAGGTTCACTCGAGGGTTCACTGAAATATGTTCAGTTACGTCGACTCATCGAGTGTGCCTTTTTAGTTTTCAGAAGGCTATCTCACCTTTATAGCATGGACGACTGTACCTTACAACCTTTGGAAGACTGACGGGTGCGGGCGAAATATATGCAGCATTAGTACTCTACAAATAAAAATACTTATTTAGGCACAGCTTGACATAATTTTAGTGATAACATACGATTTTTGAACACATTATAGAGGATTTACGATATGAGTGTAGATTTATTTGTTTATTGTTACATTTTAATAACGTATGTGAACGAAGCTTAACCAACCAAAGGTGAATATTTAACCTGTCCGATAATTAATCACGGCTTATCTTTTGATGTGATTTAGGTAATAAGTTACAATGTTACCATTTTAGATAGCAACAAGATTGTTGTTGTGCAACTTCTGTAAAGATAATAAGGATGTGGGCTGCCTAAGCCCAAGATATATGGTCTAAAGGTCTAAAGTATAAGATCTTACTTAATGTAGTGATCAAATTCATTAAAAGTCGCCAGTAACAATTTTTATTAAATTTTGTCAACGCATGTTTCTTTAATAAAATTATCCAGTTTTATTGTCCAAGTAACATACTTAAATATTCGCCGTAGAAGCACCCTATATTTTAAGCTTTAAGTTTCAGGGGCTGATAAGAGCTAAATACGCTTCACTTGAGCAGCTTTTTAACGAAAAGTGATAAATATATTGACCGTGAAAAAAAAATGTGATAATTAAGCATCTTTCCAAGAATATGGCCGACTCCGAAACACGATTAAATATACGCTTAATATTTTGTACGCCATAAGAAAAATACAAAGCTACCTCTGCTTTTTGCTTTTAAACCGTTTTTCTTAAGTATCCATTAATCTGTAATGCCAAAACTTTTACACATTATTCTATACATTATGCATAATAATTTAGCTATTTGATAATTAATATTATGGGTACAGATTTTGAGAAAAATCCAAAAATGAGCGAAAAACGTAAAACAGCGCGAATCCGCTCCGTTCTAGCACGCGTCCTTTGTTAGAAAGGGAGGTAATTCAGCTCTTATCAGCCCCTTAATCTAAGGTTTCCAAGTTAAATTGTCCTCGGACTTTCCACTTTTTAGTCAATGATCTAATTATTTAGTTACATAGTAGACTCCGCCGGCCAGTGTCATTCATTATATTGTGTTGTATTCAAATTGCGATTGCTCAACTAATTATACAGATTTGACCAATTGTTCTTGTTTGATTTCAATGAAAACGTTTCAAAAGTGCGGTCACAATGCTTTGGTTTACCTTTACACATTGGGGTCATTGGCTTTGAACAACTTTATTGTCATTTCAGATATCTACTTACTACATTAATTTAAAGTACTTACCTAAATTTTTTGTGTAATATATTTTTTATTTATTATACAGGGTGACCTTAAAAATGTATGGGTATCATCGACATTATATCGTGTGCAGCAGAGAGCCGCCAAAGTCGTCTGCCAGCTTTAAGAGGCTACCTCCCGTCCACTAGCGCCCCCATCAGTTTAAAAAATATTATTCACTAAATACAAAACTTATCGAAAATCCGGAAAGACAGATTGAAGTAAAGGTATCCTAGTTTATTCAGAACCTATCAATTCTGAAAAATATAATACACTGTAGTTACAGACACAACAAGTGCGAAAAACGGCCACTTTTAGCAGTTTTTGTATCTGAACTACAGTGAACTTTATTTTACAGAGTAAATAGTTCCTAAATACTCGTAAACAAATGTACCTGTATTTAAATCCGTCTTTCCGGATTTTTGATAAGTTTCGTATTTAGCGAGTATAATATTTTTTTTAACTGATGGGGGCGCTAGTGGACCGGAGGTAGCCCTTTAATGAGTACGATAGTAGCCGGTACCAACGCCTAAACGTACCTCGCAAAGCACGGAAAATCTGGTGACTCATCCTCATTATGTCGACTCGGTGGTCGGCCTTGGTTAGTATAGAGCAATAGAGTGTGATTGACCATGAGACATTCTTTTATAAATATGTGTTTTTCTTTGAACATATTTTTTTTGAACATAGATTTTAAGTGGTCATTTCTGCCTATCCGTACAGTTACGGAGTTTAATTTGAAACCCATAAGTATAGATTGACTTATAATTATGAAAGATGAACTCATTCGTTCTGTAATCTGTGGGTTGGCCGATTTATGGTTCAGGCGATAAATGCAGTTCCGAGTGGGCGTCCTGACTTGTCAATGCAATGCACAAATCTTCATATTTTTATGTCATATCAGAGGTTATTTCTTTGAGGTCCTAAAACTTATTTGTATCGTTTTTAAAGCCATCTGCTCTTTGTTTCCGCTCTGTGCATCTGCTAGTGTTATTTGTTTTTTTAAGTAAATTAATCAAACACTGACACAACACAAGAATAGCTTGTCAAAACTTATTATTAACCGTGTTATTATTTGCAACTGTTAACCTTACTGCAAATTATTACTTATATATTTATTTAATTAAATAAATGAGTCCCGAATTTCAGGCTGTGACTGTACAAATAAATATTAGGCTTACATTCTGTAAAAATCAAAAAAATGCACTACGACAGCGCCAGAAACGATTTCTGTGTGTCGTCGTGCTCTTACAAAGATGTTCAAATCAAATATAGTTTATTAATTGTTAGACATAAAAATCTCTTAATGACATCAGTTAAACTACATCGCTTCATAAACAACCGTATGGTGGGAAAAAAAGTAGCGACAATAAAAACCCACGCGCTCTTATAAATATGTTTGAATGTACAGGGTTGTAGAACCGTAGCCTAATCCCATGGATTTTTCTCTTCTAGATAATCTGATATTTTATAATAACCTTTCTTATAAAATTTTTGCTTGATAATAGTTTTGAATTTGTCTAACGGTAAACTTTCAATGTCAGTGGGTACGTTATAAGTTTTACCATAGAGGTTTTACTAATTTTGTGAGCACGGCTGAACGGAGGTATTATTTTTGTTAAGATCCCATAGGGTCGAAGTGCTCTGAGGTCCATTAAGGAACTCAGCCCCACGTAATAAGATAAGATAAACTGTAACATGCACTTTTATCCACTCTTTCCACACCTCCGGCTGTTGAGAAGGAATAGGAAACTTGTCAGATAGTTGTCGGCCTTGTGCTGCGCAGTTGGGATGTTGAGCAACGAGCGCTGGTCTGGGATAGATTGTAACGGGTGTACAGGCTCTTAGTATAGCAACACTCTTGCGAAAATTCTGAAGTTCCGCAACCACAAAGATGTATGATCTATTTTTTTGTTAATTCCAACGCTTACTAACACATTTTGCAGCTATGTCAGAAGCAATCGGCTAAAGCTAACAGAAAAAACAAGTTTGTAAAACAATGTTATTCTTTCCGTCAACTGGTTTTAATGGCATGGCTGCAAAATGTGTAAATGTGTAAAAAAGTTGCAAGCGTATTATGAGCGGAACTCTCCTCGTCGGAAAGAGCCGTTAATTTTTTTTAATTAAAAAAATTGCTGAGCACATATTTTAGATTATTATAATACTGCACTTATAGAAATATTTTTTTACGAATGTTGTTTAAAAGGAAAGCGCTTACAAGCAATCAGATGTACAACGTGAATAATCATTAGTTTCATTTTCTGAACCAAGAGATTATTTTACATACATACATACATACATAACATCACGCCTCTTTCCCGTCGGGGTAGGCAGAGACCACAGTCCTCCACCTGCTACGATCTTGACATACTTCCCTTGCTTCCTGTACTTTCATCAATCCTTTCATAGATTATTTTAATGCAAAGTAAAGATTTGTTCAAAGTAGGATAGTTTTAGTTTGTCAAATAAACTAAATCGTTTCACAAACAAAGTGCCGTGATGATGATGTGAAAAGACATAGAGCTACAAGAAAAATATACAATATCACAAAAAAAATTAATTCCACTGATACTTCAATACCACTAAATACTAAAGTGACTACGGGACCGACTGTTTCACGGTGGGATAATGGCGAATTGACATACATACACACATACAAACACGAGTCATATTGAGAACCTTTTTTTTTTTAAATTGGTTTAATAACACAATCCAAGACCAAACGAATCAAATCATTATTTTCATGAATATTCGACATCCACAGATATTGCAGGAAACAAGACGGAAGCGTCGGAAGTGACGCATGCGCATGCGCAGGTGCGCAGTTTATGTAATAAAATAACACAAGGTCATGGTCCGTGAACAGGTTTATATGTAGATGACATGAAAACGGTATAAACTACACATAGTGATGTATCCGGTTTTAAAGAAGTAGTACTGAAATCGCTGCGACTGTAGTAATCCACTGAATAGAGAATAAAAGTAACCTTACAAACGGTCCGATAACACAAAATTATTGATATGTTGTGAAGGATAGTAAGTGTATAAAATGCAAAAAGCAAAATTCCCCCCTTCGCGCCAATCAATCTCATTTTCCGGTATTTTCTCAAATTCTCTACAAATTTTATTCTGATACTTGTTTTCCTAGAACAGGCCATAACTAAATTACAGCGTTCTAAAGTTATGTTAGAGAAATTTACGGAAAATGTAATTTTTTTTTTAAGTGCATATCTCCATAGCTATCAGTCATAGAAACAAAATTTAAAACGTTAATTATACTAACTTTAATTCTCTACATAATTGTGCAGAACATTTTTCTAGCTAAAATGCACCTGAACGAAGATTTCTGAGTTTTCATTAATACATAAATAAAGATTTCTGAGTTTTCATTAATAAATAATTAAATAAATATAAGCGAAAAATACGTTATGTTCGACAATTGAATTCCAGTATCGCAATTTGTTTAATAAATCCGTACATTCACGATTAGATAATAGTAAAGTGACGTTTAGAAGAAGAAGAACATTTCACAACGATAATGACTTCTTGAATTAAATCAAAAACACTCGGGAACTTTTCTTTGAAACGTTGAGAAACGATAACATTATCGACTAAACTGTTTAAAACATTATTTCCGCCTTATCTCACAAACTAGAAACGGCGTTATTAGTTATTAACTATCATCTTCTTGGGTGATCAAGATGTTGTTAAACTTACGTAGGTTTTTTATTTCGAATGCAATCGAGCGATTAAGAAACGTTTCTGCAATAACATGTTATGGACAAACAACTGATGGACTCCAACATGGACTGCCATCAGAGACTGCTGTCAATACTTCGTCAAATAAATTACAGTTAGCAAAATTGCCATTTTACACAAAAAAGATCTTTGATGCCTATCGATCCTGTTTTAGTGTAGGCAACGAAGCAGTTGACCACCGCATTAAATCCTCAGTCGATGAAACTTTGCTGGGGTATCACACTACATGAGACAAACATTCTATAAAAAAATCCAAAAAAAAAATCGGTACTTTTAATTTTTTCATACATTTTTTGTAATTTTTGTATGGAAAAATTAAAAGTACCGATTTTTTTTTATGGAAGGTTTGTCTCATATAGTGTAATACCCCTGCAAAGTTTCATCGACTGAGGATTTAATGCGGAGGTCTTCATACAACGATCCGCTTCGTTGCATATAGATGGTATTTCTAATACTGATCAAAAACTTCTATGGGACCAACCCGGGTTTGAGCAAGGTTGGAGTACTAACACAATTTGACACAATTTTCTCGATTATCTTGATTATTTTTCTAAAACTCATCAAAAATTAAATTAACTTCCCTGAGACCAACTCAAAAACTTTGACAAAAAAGTCAAAAATTGCAAAAATGTATGGGAAAAGTCATTATTTCATTGAACTTATTGATCGGTATAAGAAAGAGGAAATAGAAGGTGTCAAATTTTCATAAAAAAGGTATGCGATTTTTTTTTTTTTCTGACTTTTATTACTCTAACCTGGGTTGGTCCCATGTAAGTTTTTATCTGTATTAGAAACAAGATCGATTTGGCAAAACTTTTATGTGTAAAGACATTTTCTATCTAAGTGTACATTTTTTTGAAATTCTGTGAATGGAGATCTATTAATACGAGCGGCGACCTTCATTTGATTAGAAATATTTGAAAAAAAAATATTGAATTGGCCGAAAGTTAGAAATAAAGTACCACTTCCGGTGAAAAAAAATAAATGGCACTTACGTCATTTGATACCGAGATAGAAATTGTGGCATCAAGTAACAATTTATTTGTAGTGACAGAAACACCAGCCAGTGCCAGTTCCTGTATGGCCGTAAGTGCTCGACAGACGGTTTCAAAGACAACGATCCGGACCCCTCTACCTACGTCATCTGATACAAAAATGAATTACATATCAGATGTTAGGTAGTAATCTTATATTCAAGTATATACTAGTCTGCCGAAGCTATTCTGGGCGAAACCCTCCGTGACAGACCTAATATGATACCTAGGAACCCGTGTGGCATTGTGTGTATGTGTCCTCAAATTGCTTCCTTGGCAGCTTAAATCGCTAGACTGCCATTGGCGTGACACACACATGTTCTATTCAGCATGTTCGGTTCGGCATGTTCGGTTCGGTATGTTCGGTTCGGCTTTTTTTTGAGTAGTCCGTTGTATGAAAAAAGCCGAACCGAACATGCTGGCCCGCTTATTTACGTACTAACCGTTCAACATTTTAGTTATTTTCAAATGGGATTATCGGCTTTCACCTGAGGCGGTCATATAACAATAGTCAATAACAAAAGAACTATTAAAGATAAGAAATACCTACAGACCAGATAAAGTTCTCAACCTAGAATGCTCCAGTGATGCCGATTACAGAGGTTGTATGGAAACTGGAAGATCAACCTCAGGTATTTTATGCATGTATGCTGGAGGTCCCATTTCCTGAAGTAGCAAACGACAAAGCACCGTTGCCATTTCCTCCACTGAAGCTGAAATAGTAGCAGCTAGTGAAACTGCCCGAGAAATCATTTGGCGTCGAAAAATCGTAAAAAACATCACTGGCGAAGAATGCTCAGCAACTTTATGTGTGGATAATGAGTCTGCAATCAAGTTGGCTAAAATCCGCCAGAGTTTCACCAAAGAACTAAACACATCTGGATCCGATCATTCTTCGTAAGAGAATGCAATCATGATGGAAGCATTAGAATATGTCATATGCCTGCAGCCAGGCAGATAGCTGATATATTTACTTCTTTCTTTTCATTGGTCTAAATCCTATTTTTAGTAGGATTTTCAAACGAAATTTTATCCCCTATTTCACCCCCTTGGGGGATGATATCTCAATATTGCTGAAAGACTTGTTTCTTTACTTTTAATTATAATAAAAAATCCAAATTAGTACCTCATGTAAAACCTGTTGGATTTTTAAAAACTTTCATCCCTTATTTTACCCCCTTGGATGATATCTCAAAATTGCTGAAACACGTGTTTCTTAATTTCTTTTTCTTCGTAAGAGAATGCAATCATGATGGAAGCATTAGAATATGTCATATGCCTGCAGCCAGGCAGATAGCTGATATATTTACTTCTTTCTTTTCATTGGTCTAAATCCTATTTTTAGTAGGATTTTCAAACGAAATTTTATCCCCTATTTCACCCCCTTGGGGGATGATATCTCAATATTGCTGAAAGACTTGTTTCTTTACTTTTAATTATAATAAAAAATCCAAATTAGTACCTCATGTAAAACCTGTTGGATTTTTAAAAACTTTCATCCCTTATTTTACCCCCTTGGATGATATCTCAAAATTGCTGAAACACGTGTTTCTTAATTTCTTTTTATTAGCTTAAACCTAAATTTTCAAGTAACTCATGACAAAACTGTAGGATTTCCATATAAACTTGCATCCCTCATTTCATCGCGTTAGGAGATTAAGTTCTAAAAATGCTAAAACACATACTTTTTTACTTTTTACGGAGAGTTCAAAACCAAATTTGTATAATTCTACCTTTAGAAATGAAAGTCTTATAGACCAGCATACGGAAAAAATCATCCCCTTTTTCACCATTTTGAAGGATAAATTTTAGAAAATGCTTAATCATCTGTTTCTTTACTTTTTACTAAAAGCTCAAATTCAAATTTGTGTGATTCTAACTTAAGAAACAAAGGACTTTCATACAAACTTCCATCCCCTATTTCACCCCTTAGGGAATTACTTTTAGAAAATCCGTCCTTAGTTAGTGGTTTTCAAGTACAAGAAACCTGTGTACAAAATTTTAGATCTGCAACCATAGCAGTTACCGCTCGGCGTTGATGAATCAGTCAGTCAGGACAAGCAATTTTACATAATAGGTCTTTACCTATGAAATTGCCGAAATTTTCTTATAGATTAATGAGATCATAATTCCTATAATTCTAATGCATTTTTTTTTTCATTTGTCTTATATTTCAAAGTTGACTTCAAGGTTATCAATTTACGCATAAAATAAAGTTTTTATTTTTAGTTTGATATATAAAATTAAAGGTTCGAAAATTGTTCGTCTTAAATGTCGTCCGATTTCATCATTAGATTTGTTATATTTTTTTACAGATAATATTTTTTAAGAATTTAGTTTAAGCTTCTGTTAGCTTAATGTCTTCCCAATAATGCTTAAAAAAATAAAATAAATTGGATTTATAATTCCTAAGAAAAATGCAAAAATGTTAGTACTGAAAATTGAGTTTTTTTAAATTCGCCAATTTCATAGGTAAAGACCTATTATTTAGATTACCTAACATCTAAAATTTAAATCATCTTTGTATCAGATGACGTAGGTAGAGGGGTCCGGATTGCTACGCAGTTAAGCGGGCCGGCATGTTTGGTTCGGCTTTTCTCATACAATGGACTACTCAAGTTCTAAGAAAAAGCCGAACCGAACATGCCGAACCGAACATGCCGAACCGAACATGCTGAATCGAACATGTGTGTGTCACGCTAATGGCAGTCTAGCGATTTAAGCTGCCAAGGAAGCAATTTGAGGACACATACACACAATGCCACAAGGGTTCCTAGGTATCATATTAAGTCTGTCACGGAGGGTTTCGGCCAGAATAGCTTCGGCAGACTAGTATATACTTGAATGTAGGATTACTACCTAACATCTGATATGTAATTCATCTTTGTATCAGATGACGTAGGTAGAGGGGTCCGGATCATTGTCTTTGAAACCGTCTGTCGAGCACTTACGGCCATACAGGAACTGGCAGACTTGGTGTTTCCGTCACTACAAATAAATTGTTACTTGATGCCACAATTTCTATCTCGGTATTAAATGACGTAAGTGCCATTTATTTTTTTTCACCGGAAGTGGTACTTTATTTTGAACTTTCGGCCAATTAATTTTTTTCCTCAAATATTACTAATCTTAGCATCACTTTTATGAACATTTAACATGGGGCTTATCTTTGTATCAAATAACGTAGGTCAAATGACGGTCGCCGCTCGTATTATATATTTCACGTAAAGTTGTGGTAAGTCTTGTAACACCATTTCCGCGTAGCTGTAACGGTTAAGGTACCTGCCCTTGCTGTCCCATCTCAAAAATCCACCCTCGTATAAGATTTCCCTTTAAAAACCACCGGCTTTAGAGTAACCATTAAAATACTTGAATTAAGTAAAATGATTTGTTCATGTTCTATCTAAATACATAATTATACCTACTACTTGTACCGTTACAATTGACGATAGGTAGAAAAAATTGTCTTCGTAATCATAACGAATTTGTTGAAGACAACTTGTACATTAGCTTGTACAATGCAATAGGCGGTACTTAATGATGATGATGATCGTTACATAAGGTAAGGTACATAGAAATATACATAACCGTAATATGTACGTATTTTTAGGTAAATTTATTATCCGTAAGACAGAGTAGCAAGGTCTAATACAGCAGTTACCAAGAGCGATTTTATGGCATTTCACGATTTTTCATTGTTCTTCGATCCATGTAAAGGCTAGGAGTACCCTAAAGGAGTGATCACACCTAGCTGAATTCAAAGACTGATTCGGCATACATTGCTGGGAGGCTTGGTTATGTTAATTGCAACATCCTTACTTCACCGAGCAATGTATGCCGAATTAGTCTTTGAATTCAGTTAGGTGTGATCAGTCCTACCCTCGCTTACGAGACCACTAAAAAGTTTGTAAAATGGACTTAATTGTTAATTTCACAATGTACGGACTCACCACTACTGAGCTTTTATAATAAAAAAATTATTAAAAAAAAAATCGAATTTAACAAACAAATAAGAGCGTGTCTTTCCGAATAAAATACTGAACCTGCGACAAGATTGCTAAGTTACCGACAACAGAAGTTTTTTTCGCGCCTCAAGTAGGGTATTAATTTTTAGGATTATAGGTCCGTTAGGTAAGGCAACAACACAACTTAGGTTGTGTTAGGTACTCTTGCGACCACAAGCGAATTTGGTAATTGCCGAAATTTTGCCAAGTGGACCGGTTTTCAGTAGAACGTAATTAAAGCTGGTAAAATTGTATTACAGCATTAAAAAGTCATGTTTATTTTTCGAATATTTCAGTATTTCAGTATCGTCGTTTCGTCATTTTTATTCGGACAAAAGTAGTCGGAAATTTAGTATTTTAGGCAGTAGATTTTAGATTTTGAGTAAGGGCAATTCTTAATTTCTTGTCGGAGCATTAATAACTAGCCCTTTTTAACTGATTGGTTTGATGATAATATTCTCTCTACGGCAAATAAATACTCTTACTTTAAATATGATTTTTATTTCCTTTCAGGAACGAACAGAGATCAAAGCGATGTTCCAGTATATCCTCAGTGAAAGACAACGGGGTCTGCCGTAGATGCGGCGGAGATACAAAAGGAGGCATCGTGCCGTGCATCTGCGTAAATAGAGAGTAAGTTACATTTAGGTACTTGTTTTAGCAATTTTTTGAATGGTACCTCTAAGACCCTACCATATAAAAATTCGCAATAATCTATGCAATAGCATATGCATGGTGTTTCTTTATTTAAAGAAAATATCCTCATTCAGGTAATAAACAATTTAGTAAAACTATTTTTCGAATAAATATGAAACTAAAAAAGATATAAGCCAACGAAGATTTGTTTCTATCTCTTTCTAGCGAAACGAAATCTATGGTTTATATGGCCGTAGTGGCATGTGATGTCACATGCCATGTCGGATCTCTCTGTCTAATCGGCGCGTAATTAGATAGTTTTAAATGCTTATATCAGCCGTATTTCTTAGCTGATTTGAATTTTAATTTAACTTCTTGTCATCTTTACTACGGTTTTTCATATTTGTTAATAAATGCGACTTAAAAAAATTTATGCATATTCCCTATTAAGTAAACAGTTGCGAAGTTACAAGTTCGCATTATATTGGCCTTGAACCCTGACAGCCAATGGCCTACTCAAATCGGTGACCCGGGTTTCGAACTTGGTCGGGTTATACCTCCTATTCCCACAAACTTTTGTTTATGATTTATACGTCATTCGAAAGGTAATTTCAATTGGTCGTAAGTCACTATATACCTATACAAAACCAAAGTAAACCGTAGTTTCTACGCAACTAGGCATAATCTCGAGCTCTACCCGGGTTGCAATTTCCGTATCCAATCGGACTCACACTCACCGGTGCTTTAGAGGTAGCTTCAATCTCTTTTAAAAACATAGGTATATTTGGTCTTGCAGACAGCTCTCCGTATGAGTTCATAAACTTCGATTTTACTTCTATGTCTGTTTCTCCTTCGATGTTATTTCGATTGCGGGAACTGCTAGCAGGTAATAACACTAGGGCACTGTTAGTCAAATCTGGTATGTATGGAGACTGGTCAACTAGTAACTTCAGTTTTTTTTTTTCAATTTTCAAGTTGTTTTCTGGATGTTTTTATGTTTCATAATATGAAAGCCTAGGTTTTTTCACCTTCTTTTTACTGAAATAAACTTACAATACCGTTCGTGTGGTGCCACCAAGTAATAGTACCATCCCATCTCTACCCGTGGGTGTCGTGAAAGGCGAGTTAGGGCTTATGAACCGGAGGATGGGCAGCAGCATTTTTCTGTGTCTCGTGACATCTTACAGACTGCGGTCACCAGCAACAGCGGTCGCCAGCCGCAACGCTTACAAGCGTGGTGACTATGGTAAATCCCCCTCCAAAGTAGCACGCGCTTTTGCTGGAGTTCTGGAGAGAGTTCCCTATCCTGCAGTGGACGTTTCATTGGATGTTATGATCACTCATAAACATCAAAAGACTTTACATTCAAAATGTTGTTCATTCTCACTACTTTTTGATCACCCCTATTACCTAAGCATCTAGCGTGGCGTGGCTAGACTACCTTAGAATAGGTTAAAACAACTATAAACTATAAAGTATTTTGGTAAGTAAGTTTATTGTTTGATTTTATGAACCTATTCAAATTTATTGTCTAACTTAGTTAAGCAAACATGCTGGAAACATGGTGAATGGTGCCCTGCACGCCTTTATGAGGAGTCAGAAGGTGTCTCACAAGGCTCGTTTGGCTGTTCATAGGGGTGTTTTAGTACCAACACTGATGTATGGCAGTGAAAGCTGGATATGGCAGAAGAAGCATGAAAGTAGAATTAATGCAGTGGAAATGAGAGCGCTAAGGAGTATGATTGGTGTTAAATTGAGTGACAGGATTAGAAATAGTGTGATAAGAGAACGGTGTGGCGTAAAAGAAGACGTAGTGACCAAAATCGAGAAAGGGATGCTGAGATGGTTTGGTCATGTAGAGAGGATGAATGAACGAAGACTGACGAAAGAGATCTACCAGGCGAGAGTGAATGGAAACGTTGGAAGGGGAAGGCCTAGGCGAACGTACCAGGACCAAATTCAGGACGTTCTGAATAAAGGCCAGGTTAAAAGTACCCTAAACCGACGAGCATATTGTATGAAAGGACTGATGAATATACAGGAAGCAAGGGAAGTATGTCAAGATCGTAGCAGGTGGAGGACTGTGGTCTCTGCCTTCCCCGACGGGAAAGAGGCGTGATGTTATGTATGTATATGCACTACTCGTGTTCATCTCAGCGATTCCCAGTCCTAAGGTTGCCTGGAAGAGATTGCTGTAAGCAATAAGGCCGCCTTTGCGCGCAATTAGATATAAGGTTTCTTACGCAATTACTCTTAATTTGTGTGCAATAAAGAGTTTCTATCAATCTAAGTATCTATCTATAAAGCAACAGCCACGCGGTTCGCTCGTGATCTGCTAACAACCGTCACAGATACTCGTAGCTACAATGATTACGGTTACAAAATGTATGTAACTTTTGTAATGCAACGACTGTTAACATAATTAGGCCTACATTTAACAAGTAAGAAAATAATAAACGCACACGCAATTTGACGAAACACGATGATATCATAAGTGCTGACGACCGAAATGGTGTGGTTGGTAGAGACCTTGTCTGCCAACCGAAGGTACGGGTTTGAATCCTGGTACAAACATTTGTAATATGAACATGGAATTTTAGTCTTCGTGATGCTGGCTAAGACAAGTTTTATTATTCACGGAAGAAAAATATGTCACCGGAAAATAATACGGAATCGTAAATTGAACAGTTTCCTAGTAAGCTGATCAACTTTCAAAAAATAATATACTGTACCCAGACTGTTCCAAATTCGCTTCTGGAACTCGCCAGAAGAATATTATAAGAATACTAGCTTTTGCCCGCGGCTTCGCTCGCGTGGAATTCATATTTATTTTATTACCGGTTTTCCGAAGCAATGAGATATTTTCCCGTCATTTCGGGGTAATTTTAAATAAAGGAAAAACAGGACTAATCCTGCGCAAATCAATGAGTATAATTCAAGATCCAGCTGAATTTAATATATAGGTACACACATATATACGTTACTCATAAATTACTAAGAACAGAGGAACTTAGCAGCAGTATCCTAACAAAAGTAAAGAGAGAGATGAGAGACACCTTTATGTAATATTTCAAAACAGAGCCAATTCGCAGAAGTAATTGAGAAAAACTAAAACCCTCTCCCTCTCTCTCCCTCTCCCCCTCCTCCCTCTCCCCCTGCCCCTCCCTCTCGCTCTCCCTCACCCCCCTCCCTCTCTCCCTCCCTCTCCCCCTTCCCCTCCTTCTCCCTCTCCCTCTACCTCTACCTCTCTACCTCTCTACCTCTACGTCTCTACCTCTCTACCTCTCTACCTATCCCTATCCCTGCCCCTATCCCT
Source organism: Athrips mouffetella (assembly GCA_947532105.1). Taxonomy (NCBI): domain Eukaryota; kingdom Metazoa; phylum Arthropoda; class Insecta; order Lepidoptera; family Gelechiidae; genus Athrips; species Athrips mouffetella. Next base: position 30,059,706 of record OX383960.1, on the reverse strand, counting down.
ACCCCTAACGCCAATTTAACCGCTGTCCCTAACATAGAAACGACACCATAATATTTATTTTTAGATAAAGATAAAGATAGTTTATTCGTTGGAAACAGGTTAAAAAAAGGTCACATTTTTTTATCAAGCACAGCCATTTCCTATCACAATACATGATATTATTATTATTATATATTTTTATTCAAGTAACCAAGACTCATGAGGTTAGTAAGCTTACAACTATGTTAGTAAAACAAAACATGACAAAAACAAAAGGAAGTCAATAACAAAGTTGAAAAACGTAAATCATCGCTGCCCCATCCCATTTGAAATGGCGCAGCAATGATTTACGTAGCAACAGTCTAGCCGGCCCGCGATCATGTTCAGAATGGTATTGGAGCTGCCCCGCACGCGGCGCACCAGGGATCCACTTCTCTTGCGCATTATTGCATAGAAGCAATCTACTTTCGCATCCGCGAACATCCCTGATGCGCTACAGTAACGGGGCAACCCCAATAGCACCCTGAATGCGTTATTATACTGAACTCGAAGGGCGTTGTAGGATTTTTGAGTATATCTAGCCCACAGGCTGCACGTATAGAATGAAGAACAATATGCTCTGAAAAGAGTTATTTTAACTTCGGTTGAGCAACGTGCAAACCTGCGAGCTAGCATGTTCGCTCTCACCGACAACGCCCTTCGCTCTCTTTCGATATCCTCATCGTCTTTGAGGTCTGGAGTCAATACATGACCAAGATACTTGAAGTCAAAAACTCTTTCCACTTTGCATTTATTTAGTTCAAGAGTAGGTATCGTACCTGGTCGATTTCTCCCAGCCTCAAAGACCATGAGTTTACTCTTTTTCACGTTGTAAACTAATCCATGTCTCAAAGCATATGCCTCACATATAGTTACAAGCTTTCTAAGTCCACATACAGACGCGCTCAGCAGCACCATGTCATCCGCATAACTAATGTTGTTAACACATACTCCGTCTATGTGACAGCCGACCCTAGTGCTGCTGAGCTCGGCTATTAGTTCATTGACATACAGGTTGAAAAGCGTAGGTGAGCTCAACCCCCCCTGCCTCACCCCGCATTCCAACCTGTATGGTCTCGACAACGCTCCTTCCCATCTTACGTTGTTGACCTGGTTTCCGTACCAATATTTGAAGGTATTAATTAGCTCAGCTGGTAGTTTCACTGCTTTTAGCTTTTCCCAGAGAATATCGTAGGAAACCAGGTCAAATGCCTTCGAAAGATCCAAAAAGCTGGCATATACTGGTGTATCACGTGTAGTGTAGTATGTGATAGCATGCTTAAGACACAGAACAGCACTCTCCGTCGACAACCCCGGTCGGAAACCAAACTGGTTATCATGCGGTGAGAAGACCTTATTTAACTGTGTGTTAAGCAGGCTATCAAACACTTTTGATATTGCAGTTGCTAGTGAAATAGGCCTATAGTTATTCTATATACAAATAATTTAATTTATTAATATTAAACATAAAAGAAAAAAAAATTGACATTTCAGACCTATCGCACCCCAACCCCATCCCCAGGGGATGATGGTATTTCACGTACACCACGTTGGATTTCAAAGTTGTTGTAGCTTACGTAATCAGCGACCCGATAAACCATACAAACGACACCCATATTGATTTTTAGACATTTCAAACCTATCGCACCCCAACTCCATCCCCAGGGGGATGATGGTATTTCACGTCCACCACGTTGGATTTCAAAATTGTTGTAGTTTTCGTAATCAGCGACCCGATAAACCATACAAACGATACCCATATTGGTTTTTAGACTTTCTCACCCCACTTCCCTTTTTTAGGGGTTGAATTTGGGGTGAAATTTCAGTAACAGTGATGAACGTTGCATAGAATTACATCATTAATGCCTAAATAATAAATTATGTGGATTTTACTTTAAAAATAAAGAATTTTCAACTTCATCCCCCTTTTCACCCTTAAGGATGTTGAATTTTCAAAAACCCTGAGACACATAAATATTAATTTTTAGTCGTCAGCCTAAATACAAATTTTGAAGATCCTAACTTCAAAACTGACGGACTTTCATACAAACTTTCATCCCCTATTTTACCCCCTTAGGGGTGGAATTTTGTAAAAATCTTTCTTAGTGCACCCCTAGGCCTCATAAGGAACCTACATGCCAAATTTGGAATCTCTAGACCCAGCGGTTTGGGCTGTGCGTTGATATGTCAGTCAGTCAGTCAGTCACCTTCTTCTTTTATATATATAGATTTATTAACAACTGGAGAACCACCTCACTTATGTAATATTATTCATTGCCTCACTTTATTTCAAATTCTGTATTTTACGAAGCATATGCTGAAAAGAAAAAAATAACTGTAACATTTTTTATGAATAAATATTCTATTCTACTCTACTCCACTCCACTCCACTCCACTCCACTCCACTCCACTCCACTCCACTCCACTCCACTCCACTCCACTCCACTCCACTCCACTCCACTCCACTCCACTCCACTCTACTCTACTCTACTCTACTCTACTCTACTCTACTCTACACTACTCTTAGAGCAGAGTAGCGCAACAGACTATAACTAAGAATATCTTATTTTTCCAGGCCGGTGAAGTTCGAGTCGGGAGCGTGGTTCCTTCGGCAAATTCAGCGTGCGTTCTCCCTGATGCCCTGGTCAATCAGTAGCGACAAATTGGAGCAGATCGGTTAGTACAATGTACCTATTTGAATAAAAAAGAATCTTTTTGGATTTAAGCTAAAGGAGATTTTTCATCTCCGGCCATATAATAACAATAATAATCCTTAATCATATCTATGAAGTAGTAAGTCCCGTGTGGTGCCGCCAAAGAATAGTACCATCGCATACATACCCGTGGGTGTCGTAAGAGGTGACTAAGGGTTATAAACTGGAGGATCCTACTCGGCATCTCCATCTATATCTATCAGCAGCAGCATCCTCCTGTGTATCATACCATCTTACTTACTGCGGTCACCTACAACTGCGGTCCATGGTGCCACCCGTAACGCTGACAAGCGAGGTGACTATGTTACTTTCCCTCCACCTTTTGACCACCTGATACAAACGGTGGGCATTATTGTAAAACGGTGTCGGCAGATTCTAAATGGGTTTAGATCACTTGTGCTTTCTAGGTTCTTTAGTCAAGATAAACCCAATTTAATAAATCTCGAGTAGGGATCCGGCAGCATCCGGCCAGCGCCAGGAACAACTTAGGCGCCGTTTTATAAAATGCCGAGGCGTTATGTAGAATGACTAATTTATACAATTTGCATGCGACATATTATGTATACCTGCTAGAAAAGTAGAGAAACATCGTTTCATTTCTTGACAGCGAGAAATCGTTACCATATCGTATCATATTACATTCTGCCGCTCAGGACCACTAGTACCACTGGATTCGTACCTCTAGTGGTACAATAGACAAAAGTGTCCCACTAGTACCACTACATTGAGAGATTTGTTTGTCCCCCGGAATTGCCTGCCGTTTCTACTGTTTTGGGATTAATTGCGGTCACCAACAACAACGGTCGCCAGCCGCAACGCTTACAAGCGCAGTATAGTAAATGTCATCATCATAACATCCCATTAAACGTCCACTACAGGACAGGGAGCTCCCTCTAGAATTCTAGCTTTTGCTGGAAAAATGTAGAGGGGAAGTACCATAGTCACCTCGCTTGTTAGCGTTACGGCTGGCACCATGGACCGCGGTTGTAGGTGACCGCAGTAAGTAAGATGTTAGATACAAATGAGGATGCTGCTGCCCATTCTCCAGTTTATCACCCTTAGTCGCCTCTTGCGACACCCACGGGTATGGAAGGGTTGGTACTATTCTTTGCCGGCACCACACGGAACATAGTAAATGTAGTATAGGGTAATTCCTCTTCAAAGTAACACGCGTTTTTTTGGAGGGAGCACCCTGTTCTATAGTGAATGTTTCCTGGGATGTTATGTAAGCTTGCTTTATGTTTTTTTTTACAGAAGAGGAATGTGAAAGTGACAGCCCTGGCTCCAGTGATGGCCACAGAGAGCTGCGCAGTGTCAGAGAGTTTCTCGAGGCTCTTTCCGCTAAGCTGGCAGGGGGGACCCTGGAAGGGACCCGTGTAGCCCCGCTGTATGACCATCCGGCTTGTAAGTACTAGTTTTACTATTACTTAGATATTCGTAAGCGCTATTAATAGTAGATTAGTAGCCAAGGGCTGTAAGGCATCAATTGCAGCCCGAGATATTTAGGCGCACGAGCGCAGCGAGGGCGCTTATATTTCGAGGGTGCAATTGATGCTTACACCCGAGCTAACTACTCTGCTTTACATCTCGATTGTGAGGTAAGTAGGTCCTTATTACCACCAAATTGTAGGTGACCAATTAGCGCTCTAGGGTAATAATGTAGCTAGAAAAGCCCTAGGGCGGTAAGTAATTAAAAAAAACACTTCACTCTTTCAAAACTCAATTACTTACCGCCCTAGGGCTTTTCTAGCTACATTATTACCCTGGAGCGCTAATTGGTTACCTACAAGCCCCATTTGGGGGTAATAAGGACCTAGTTACCGAATATGAGAGATGTAAAAGGTTTTAAATATCCATCCAATTATCATTAAACAAACTAAGGGACCAATTTGCCCGTGAAACCGAACCTCTTTTCCCACGGAACTTGGGCAGAATCTTAAAATTCGCTTTCTGCTGGTTTTTTCCTATTTAGCCCTACTTTCTACGGGAAATTGTTTGAAATCTACCCTCTTATAAAAACTACCTCTGGGAAAATTTGTTTTAATAAACCATAGGCTCACGGCTTAGGTACCGTCGCTAACTAGCGCTTTAAAGAGCGCAATTAGGAATTTACATTTAGCTTAAAACTTTTTTTAACTTTTGGTTATATTTCATACTATTTGTGATAAATTCTAGTGAGGGAAAAGTAACAAAATTTTTATTGTTTATTTTTATTGTTTATTGAATAAAAGTATAAAAATTCGGAATTCGTTATCAAATTATCACATGATCGATGAAAAGTTGATACTTTTTGGTAGAGTTGTAGAACTAAGGATGCTGCGTTTTGCCCCCACCATAAGCATAGCCAGATGCGTATCGTAAAGTAAATACATGCAAAGTAAATTTAGAATATTTTTGTTATGGAGAACTGCTCGTATGAATATGTTTGATATCAAATCAAATTTGTAGTGCATGTTCTAGAATATTTAATGTAGATTTAGTAGCTCCTTATGTGTAGATGTGAGCATATTCGGGAGATACCATGCGGCGATCAGCGACTCAATAGCAGCATTAGGCACCGCGCTTCGAGACGCGCTTACACGTAAGATTGGCAATGCATGAGTGTGAACTACGCTTTATCAGCATACACTGAGCGATTTTAAAATCTGGGTTGTTGTGCAAATTTAATTGGCATGTGCATGTACTGTTTTTAACTTGTCTTGGTTCTTTCTTGATTTTTACAAGCGCCTGATGGTTTAGTGTGTATGCACTTTGGGATTTTGCTCACACACTTTTGGCAGGCGCTTTTACTGATTGTGTTTTTTTGATCGGTTTCTTTATTTTGAACACGACTGCAACTTGTTTGACGATTAATAACCTAGCACTGTTCGAACTGCTAAAATGATATATATGCAATAAGTGTTGTCATCCGTAAATTACTTTTGATTAAATCTAAGTACACACGGCCGCACTTTAGTAGTGGTAACATTGATCTTGATTTGATTGTAGTGCTGGTTCAGCTTTTACTGGTTCTGTTGTCAGTTGGTTGCTGCCGTGCGTAGCTACTCGTACGTACCACAAAAAAAAGCATTTTGCAGCTGTTTCTACTTCTTTTCATCTACTTTTTTCAGATTTTTTTTTAATAAAAATTCTATAATTACCTACAAAGAGTGTGAGTGACTTTCGAAAATTGAAACTATAGATTCAGACAAGGATTCAGACACAGAATATATGTATAATAGAAAACAAGTTTATTCATGGTTTATTCAGACCATAAAACTTCACTCCCTAAACAAATGTAGCTAATCGATTCACGTGGTGCACAGGTTGTAGGGGACGCTGCACCGAAAACTGAAAAGGCGTGTTCATTCAACGAAACTGAACAACTTTCCCAAATATTTTTAAAGGAAAATGAAAAATAAATTGAATATTGTCTTTATACAAATCATATTTTTTATCGATTGTTTATCTGCAAGTTTTGGTTGAGGGATTTATGATAAATGTATTAATGTCTGTGTTGTGTGCATGCGATGTGTTTCCGTATGGATGCACTGGGGTAACCCGTGCGCAGGTCAGACTCACCTTCTCTTAGCAGGGTTGTCAGAGCCTTGCTCCAGCTCTCTTAGTAGAAGGAAGTAACGTGGTAAGGTTTTCCCCAAAATAAACCTAAGTTAAATCTTCTTTCCCACCCCGAACACTACACAGCGAGCGCGAATTAGGGTTGCTACACTCATGTTTGATTCGGCTTTTTCTTAGAATTTGAGTTATCTTATCTGTTGTATGAAATAGGCCGAACCGAACATGTGTGCAGCAACCCTTAGAAATTTAAAATTGGAAGCATGCGTAGGCATACAACTGACCCTCAGGAGCACTACGCGAATCGCACGGGCGGGCGTGCGCGGGGGTGCGGGGTGGATTACAAGGGCGGCGGAGAGTGTCCGTTTTGTATGATAGTATACTATTACTTTATTCTGTGCTTTTGTCTTTGAGCCACATACTAGAGGATGTCCTATTTAAACAACTATCCTTAGAATAAAATTTCAACTTATTTTTAACTCTGTTCTTTATAATCAGCTGATCGGGCCTGTCGGTATGTAGGTATTCAAACTCCTCTTTAGCATCACCCTAATGGTATCTCTTTTGCAATAAAATTTTATTTAAAACCTGCACGGACAGGTCGTTGATCGTTAAAATTTGCTTTAAATCTCAAAAGGGAAAATTTATACAAATAAGTTTTTTCTTGATAACCCTACACATACGAGGGTCTGCGTCCGCGCATCCGCCACGGTCCATTCGCCGCGATTAGCATACTATTGAATTGCGCATGTTAATTTATAATTGCTGGCCGTTGGCACCACACCACACCACGTAACTTATGCTACTCCATAGATGTTACAATATAAAAATCTAGCGTTTATGAGTTAGACATAAGCGGGATGGTTGCTCTTGCGAATGCTGTAGATGTGTCTATTTAGAGTTACCCTAGTTTCTCGCTCTCGGTTCTATCAATAGCACACCTCTTTTTACCCTCCGAGTTCAAAAGAGGACCTTTGTGACGCTATCGGAAATGCAGTCCGTGTAGTGGAGTTATGTTCCAAAAAACTATGCCTCAAATAACCGCCGGTTATTTGCGAAAATTCAATTGTCGTTTTTTGAGGTATTCTTCTAGTAAACAGGGGTGAATTATTTTTCACTCCAGTCTTCGTTAAGAATTTAATGAAGCTAAAACCATGCCATCAGTACTCACAAATCAAAAGTAGATACATGAAGATGTTTATTTTGCTTTCTAAAAGGGCTCCCAAACTCAGTGAGCCCAGGGGGAGAGAGTGGTTGAAGATAGGGCTTGTTTACTTCGCTTAACTTTTGCAACCACTTTTAATGGAGCATGCAATCTCATCATATGAAATCTGCACTCAAACGTTAAATTCAGTAGGTACAAATAAAAATTACTCTCATCCGTGTATCGATAGTTACAGGCACTTAGTAGTGAAACTTATGGATTATATGAAATCCAAGCAACCTGCCGGATGGGACGGGTCAAGATCGAAATCATTTTGATGTGAAATGTAGTCAGTGAAAACATTTTCAACTCTATTGCTATGCTTCTTAAGTCCAAAGTGTTATTACTTGCAACTCATCCCGTGTGGTGTCGGCAAAGAATGGTACCAACCCATCTCTACCTGTGGATGTCGTAAGAGGCGACTAAGAGTCTGTAAACCGGTTAATGGGCAGCAGCGTCCTTCCGTGTATAGTTCCAACTTACATACTGCGGTCACCAACAACTGCGGCCCGTTATGCCAGCCGTGGCGCTGACAAGCGTGGTGACTGAGGTACTTCCCCTCCACATTCTTCTAGCAAGAGCTGGAATTCTGGAGGGAGCTCCCTGTGGATGTTATGATGACTTCCAACTAAAGTACAAAATCTTTCTACTGACATGCTGTTGTTCTTGTTTTACACATGAAGTCAGAGAAATAATCATAGACATGATAGATTTTTAGGGTTCCTTACCCAAAGGGTGCAAAACGGGACACTATTAATATGCGTCCAATACCTGTCTGTCTTTCTGTCAGCTGGCTGTATGTCATGAACCGTAATAGGTAGACAGTTGAAATTTCGAGGTAAAGCTTACTTTTCATCAAACCCACAATATAAATAACTTTTAGAAACATGGGTTGAAACATTAGAAATAAATTAGTAGTATCACAAGGACTTTATGGGAGAAGCAAAAATCTGGTTTTGGATCTATGATTTTGAGAAAAGTAAAACCTATTTTTAGTTTAATAAAAATTACATTTCCGTCCTATGATCAGTTGCTACGTTTCAATATTTTTAGTGGAAAATGGACAAGATTAGCAAAAACATTTGAGCAGCCACTTTAAAATTTTCATGTCTTCTGACTTCTGAGTGAGCCCATTTCGATAAAATAAAGCTTATTACGTTACACGAAACTTTAACAAATTATCAAAAACTTCGTTGGAATGGGTTCAGTTGTGTGCGTTTTCTGTAAAAGCGTAAACTTCACGCGAACGAATAGAATGGGCACAACTATCCAGCTTAAAACTTAAGACGTAATAAATAATCATAAATAATATCATCGAAGAAAAAAAGAATTCATGGCCAACTGTTAGTACATTCGGAGACTAAATATGTAGAACAGAAGCTCGTAAAATTATACTTAAGGAGGTATCCCGAGAAATAGGTATTTGTACACAAACTATTGCGTTCGCGCTGCGCCCCAACATAGACAACCTTCTACGTCTACACCTTAGACCTTCAGAACAAAGACCTCCTTGCTTCGCTAGGAATTTCCTTGACCGATTTCACCTACAAAACAAAGTTCCCCTGTTTTCATCTCCAAAATTGGGCTGATTCAATTAATGTTTATATCAAAATTAATCTTGAAAACTTTTAAATTCTTCTGCTAGTCGTCTAAATATGGCAAAAATGGGGCTTTTTTCAGGTTTTTGAATAGTCGTAATATTTCTTTTTGTATTTTATTTAAAAAAACGTAATTGACACATATTGACTTTGATTTAAAAACGAAGTACCATCGCTCTACAGGGATTATTAAGGGAGGAAATATGGGAATAGGTACATTAAAATGCAGGATACCCTCTTAAGTTTTTTAACTACAATAAAATAAAGGCAACGACCGCACATCATTTTCTCACATGAGTTCGGTTGAACCAAGACTTGGTTTCTACGCATTTTTTAGACAACGACGCAAATACATCATAAAGAATAAAGTAAGTTCAAACCTGTTTAGTTTTTGTAACAAACACAGGTAAATCTTTTTATGTGAGGTTAGTCACTCTTTAATAAATATTTTTGTGGTCAAGTAATTGCAGAATTTTTCCATCACCAATATTATTTGTCCGCGAATGTAGCTCCAAAGTCATAAAATGGCCAATATTCCCTTTGCTCAGGGTCACTCGGTTATTGCGTACCTTAAGGACCCTGACCGTGGGAACGGGTGCAAAATGACCAAAAAAAGGTAGCCCTTTTTGCATTGCGACTCAAGGGCCTGTGCACACCGCGATTTTTTATCGCACCGTACGCATGCAAAACGCAGGCGAGTCATACGCAACTTGTAGACCTTTGCACACCTGCACGCAATGCTTGCTATACATACGATACTCTGGCACGTCTAACGTAAAAAACGCGCCGTAGACGCGCCGAAAACGCACGTCGACGACGGGTTTGTATTTAGCTTGGCACCATTCGTGGGTCATACATAATAACGCCCTGAGAATCGCTAAACTGAAGTGGCAGTGGGCAGGGCACATCGCAAGAAGAACCGTGGGCCGATGGGGCGTGAGGGTTCTAGAGTGGCGACCACGCAGCGGAAGACGAAACGTTGGCCCCCCACAAGGTGGACCGACGATCTGGTCAAGGTCGCGGGAAGCCGCTGGATGCGACCGGCCGTCATGGAGATCTTTAGGGGAGGCCTTTGTCCAGCAGTGGACGTCTTTCGGCTGATATGATGATGATGACATAATAACATTCCATCAAAAGTTGCTGGAAAGGATACTCCCCCGGAATGTCACAGCAAAAATGTATGGTAAAAGAATATTCACCACGCTTCTTTGCGGCTGTCACCGTGGACCGCGGTTGGTGGTGACTGCACTACAAAAGACGGTCCGATACGCCGAAGGAGCTTTCGTCGCGTTTTACGACACCCACGTGTAGAGATGGTGTAGTACTATTTATAGCCAGCATCATAAGAGTCCTGAGGGTCACAAAAACTACAGTTAACGGCAAAAAAACTGAATATACCTATTAGGTTTCCAACCATACATTTTTAAGAAATGTAGGATCAACAAAAACAGGATCACTATAATTCCTAAACCGAATAAAATGTAACGTAACTGAATAGTAAGATCGTTAGATAAAATCCTTAACTACAATTTTGTCGAAGACAACGAAACCTAATGCAACATCTACTAAGTAACTTAAGGGGCTGATAAGACTAGCTAAATACGCTTCACTTGAGCAAGTTTTTAACTAAAAGTGATGAATGGCCGTGAAAAAAAATTATGTGATAATTAAGCATCTGTAAAATAATATGGCTGACTCAGATACAAATATATAATATGATATAAATATATTTTGTACGCCATAAAAAAAATCCAAAGTTACCTCTGCTTTTTGCTTTTAAACCGTTTTTCTTAAGTACCCATTAATCTATGATACCAAAACCTTTACACATTATTCAATATATTATGCATAGTAATATAGCTGTTTCTTGTTTTGAGAAAAATGCAATAATAAGTGAAAAACGTAAAACAGCGCGAATCCGCTCCGTTCTAGCACGCACATTTTGCCCTTGGTTAGAAAGGGAGGTAATTCAGCTCTTATCAGCCCCTTAAAAGCAAATAGTCTAAGTATAGTTTCAACAATATTATGTACCGCATTACTTAAAACAATCGTCATTGAACACAAAAATCGATTGTCCAATAAAATCGATAACTAAATCGATTTTCCATTAAACAATGAGATCTCGATCCCACATCTCGATCACTAATATTACAATGGCTAATTTCATTTTCCCATTATTCTAGAGCTTGTAATCTTGGCTTTCATCGTAGACGGAAATACCACCTTTAATTGGTTCGATCAATTTGTTTCTGTGATTATAATTAACAGATATAATATGGGTGGAGGTAGGCATTGTCGACGTTATTTAATTGCTTTAATTTTTTTTAGGGTTTCGTACCCAAAGGGTGAAAAACGGGACACTATGCCTCCGATCTCATGAACTGTATGTAATAGGTAGACAGTTGAAAATTTCACAGATTATGTCTTTCTGTTGCTTCTGTAATAGATTCAGATTCTGTAATAGATTCAGATTCAGATAATTTTATTCAATGTAGATTCTTTACAGAATACTTATTGAATGTCATGCAGAATACAATGCAAATAGAGCGAGTCTACGCCGTTTCGGATCGTGCTATGGCAGCGTAAAAGAAACGGCAAGAAACCACTGCAGCACGGCCTACTTTAAGAGTCGGCTTTTTACAATGTGTTTCTTGTGTTTCGCTGGAATATCAGAGCACCATACTAATAAAAAAAATTAAAATAATAATAAAAAAAATTAGGCGTATTTTGCTCGATTTTTGTTTTAGCTTATACAAGCGTCAAAATTGGTATGTTTATAGTGCATCGGGTGCGAATCCAATACAAATTCACGCTAACATCATCAGTGCAAAAACAGATTGCTTGAAGATGCTCTGAGCATTCACAGGTGTGCCAATGTAATTTCATCATCGAAACAGCTCCATTTGATACAATAGTAGGCCTAAGGCACAAGTGAAGGCGATTTATACTCATAACTAATTTCGCATTAAGAGAATCATTATATTTTTCTCTCTTTCTTTTCTCCAACTCGAGTTGGTCAACCAAAGTGTATGAAAAAACATTTTTTTTTGTAATTATAGGTGTGTATAGGTAGAGCTTCTGTAATGTCTAGTTAATCTTACCTTTTATTTGATTTCGATATTGTATCTGTGAAGAGTCAAACCCGAGTAAGTATATAAGTGCTCGCTCGGATTCCTCAGAGAAAGTTGCCTTACCTCACTACTGCTATAAGTACCTTGTAGGCTAGGCTGCCTGGCTTGGCAAGGAATAGTGGCAAACAAGGATGGCTTGTATGAATTAGTCGTTATACAGGCCGTCCTCGACTACGAACTTGCCGCTACATTAAATTTCCTTTGCCGAGAGCCGAACGGTATTTCATGATTCCCAACAATCACGCGCGCTAGCAGTGTTGTCTAAACAGTTTATAATATATAGTTGCTCGCCATAATAATAGCGTGCCTTTCCACTGGAGCTGGGCCTGGTAGCTAACCTGTGAGCTGCTACCAACTTAGGTATAGGATTGCCCCAATTACTAGAGAAACTCTAAGCTAGTAAAATGTAACAATCTTATTGGTCGGAATTATATGAGTAAAGCCACGATCACACCTTCCCTAATTCAGAAACTAATTCGGCTTACAATGCTCGTTGAAGTAAGGATATTGCAATTAACATAACCAAGCCTCCCAGCAATGTATGCCGAATCAGTCCTTGAATTCAGTTAGGTGTGATCGTGGCTTTAGCTAGTAGCACGATTCTGGTGGAAAGGCACTCTAAGGCGCTTAGCAATATTTTTTAGTACTGTAATGTAAAAAATAGTTTAATTATTATTTAATTTAAGTACCTGCGTGCACGTATCGGCTCTCGCCCGAAGCGTATCACTTGCACCGTATAAATCGCCCGAAGTTTCAATATTATGACCGCAATTTTAGGGTCATGTCATTACACCTCCCAGATAATGCTCTCAGATGTTATATAAACTACTAATGGAATGTCTTATTAGCTTAGTGTAGAAAAAATGCATGGAATAGTATTAGATTAAGAGCGCGGGCAGTCGCTAACACCTCATCGCGTAAGTACTGCCCCAGTCTTTAAAGTACTATCGTGATAGTAAAAACCTTTATAAGTTTGTGGTAAAACATTCTAATAGGGTAGGCGGGTAACGTCCCGTGTGGTGCCGGCAAAGAATAGTACCAACCCATTTCTACCCGTGGGTGTCGTAAGAGGCGACTAAGGGTTGACTGGAGGATGGGCAGCAGTATCCTCCCTTGTATATTACATCTTACTTACTGCGGTCACCTACAACCGCGGTCCATGGTGCCAGCCGTAACGCTAACAAGCGAGGTGACTATGGTACTTCCCCTCCACATTTTTGCAGCAAAAGCTATAATTCTGGAGGGAGTTCCCTGTCCTGTAGTGGACGCTTCATAGGATGTTATGATGAGGCGGGTAACGGACTACCCAATCAGAATTTTTTCGTCTGAACTGAATCCTGCAAAGGCGCTTAACGTCTTTTTCTCAAACATACTTGGAAATTCAATCATTATGTTGACAACCTTCTTAGAGCAAAATCGAAGTATCAGTACTGGTAAAAAACATGCGAGCAGCGGCCGGGAAAGTTAGTATGAAAATCCATTTCAGAAAAGCACTATACAAGCCTTGGCCGAAACCAGGTATTGATGGACTCACGTATGTGGGCCTCGGCTTACGCCTCTGCCCACATTATCACGTTCGTCCCTCAATACCCGTTTTTTCGGCCGCTGCAGTAATGTACTATAACTTATAATTTCCGTGTAGAAAGAAAAAATGCAATTGGTTTTCTTCTATTACTTTCTAAGACTATTCTTCTATTGTTTGTACTTCCGATACTTTTGCTATTGTCTGTCTACCTCTAGGTATTTCCAAGGAAACCAGGATGGGGCTAGAGAGCCCTTTTATTTTCAATTTCTATCTAAAATTTGTTATGAGCTACGATAGCGCCTTACCTGGAGTGCAGCAAATTAAACTGACTGATCTGACTGTAAGAAATTTAAGCACTAATAAGTACTGCATGTTACTCAGAGCTAGAAATTTCAGTGCTATGAGAAATGGTTGCCAACTGCCCGCTCTTCATGCAGCTAATATTATTTGGCTCTACTTTGATATAATCTTGAAACAAAGAATTTACTTAGAAGTTTCAAATATTATCAATGAAAATCTAGCAGTTCTACACATTTGTTCCGCTACGAATGTGTGAACCAACATTTTGTTTGCAAACAGACTAAAATTATAGCACTATGTGCGATTTTAACTTAACTGTGTATTTTAATGTTAATTAATGATATACCGTTGTAAGTATTTGGATGGTAAAATTGTTGTGCACTGTAGGTAATTTTTGTTTTAAAATTTGAGTTGAATTTGTCAGATATTTTTATTATTCTAACAAAGAGGTTAAGTCTGTATGTAATGTACGAAACTGTACAAATAATAGGACAGTATTTAAGTATTTTCCTATAACCTATCACCACTGAGCTAATTCGGTTTTTGACCTATCTTATTACGTTTCTCAATAGGAAACATGCACGATTATGTCTTAGTTAAAAAAAATAATCTCATTCATGTAACAAACAGTCTAGCTAGTAAAATAGTTTTTCGAATAACTCTAATATTAAAAAAGATATAAGCCATCAAAGATTTGTTTCTGTCTGGTTTATATGGCCGTAGTGCATTGTGACGTCACTGTTCATGTCTGATCTATCTGTCTAATCGGCGCGTAATTAGTAGTAGTAATTAGTAGTAGTTTAAATGCTTATATCGGCCTTATTTCTTAGCCAATTTTAATTTTAATTTCACTTATTGTGATCTCTACTACGGTATTTTCATATTTTGTTAATAAATGCGACTAAAAAAGTTTATGCATGTTCCCTATTGTAAAGCTGTGCTTCACTATTCTTGTGTATTTATGTAAAATGAAAATTAATTTGCATACTGCATTTATAACCTTTTCTCTGACCACATTTATTCTAAAACCACACCTAAATAACAGTTTTATTGTATACAATTTGGAATTTGTTGACCATGACCTAGAGATTACCGTGAGTAACACTTTATACACAGACATGTGTATTTTTGACAGCATAATTTAAATATTCATAGGCAATTTTTAACTTTCTTTGTAATGCCCTTAATCGGTTAAACATAAGAAGTGAAAGTTACGCGATAAATCATAGATGATATGATACACTGGGTGGCGATGAGAATGGATAAAAAGGCTTTAAAAACTGTTTATACCTTCTAGCCTACCGTTCTGCCTAGATTATTGGCGCCAACATTTTGTCGTCGTCTAAACCAGCCTAGTAGGCACGCCAAAAACATTGTCATGCCTAGAAGGAGGCGCCTAAGATTTGCCTCCGTGTAAATCTGGCATTACGCCGGTTTGTAATTTGAAAGTTGATTTCAATGTTTTTTTATTTTATTTTTATTTGATATCTTAAATTAAAGGTTCGAAAATTGTTCGTCATAAATGTCATCTACTTTCATCATTAGATTTGTATATTTTATCACAGGTGATATTTTTCTAAAATTAAATTAAAGCTGCTGAAAGCTTAATGTCTTCCTATTCATACTAATTAGATTCGTGATTCCTAAAAAACTGCATAAGTGAGTTCACCTAAAATGTTCCATACAAAACGCCAATTTCGTAGTTAAGGACCTAAGAGAGTTCAGTCAAAAACAGGTTAAGCTTGACACTCGCAGCGCCACTTCCGCTTCTGTGGCTACTGAGATAAGAGCGGTACAAAATCTATTGTGTCAATCCTAATATGCTCTGGACTGTATAATCGTTTAAATTAATCAACAACAGTTTTAAAACGGTCAATAAACTACAAGTCTTCTATACCCCTATGACACGAAAACTATAATTAATTATAGTTTTCGAAAGTGTGCTAAAATTATTTTTGGACCCCTGGCCAAACTTTAGTATGTTACTCAGAACTCAAATCTGAACAACTTTCCCAAAGAAACATGGGTCGGAAAACGAATTTTGTTTTTGGGTCTCCCATACAGACCTTGCACCAACAACAGTGGAATTTGTATGAGACGATCAATATTTTTTTTCTGCTTTTTCGACCCATGTTTCTTTGGGAAAGTTGTTCAGTTTCATGTTCTGAGCAACATACAAGAATTCGCGTTCACCCCCCCCCCCCCCACCCACTGCACTAGAGTGGAAACCAAAACAATGTAATATAGTGTTGATAGGTTTGTATCGGAATAGTTGCTAATAGTGCCTGGAACGAACGTCCTCCCTGTGGTTTTCGGGGGCTTTCAAAAAGCGGGTTAACAAATTCTTAAAAGGCCGGAAACGCACTAGCGTCGCCTCCTCTGGTGTTGCAAGTACCTCTACCATGCCATCTAAGTTCTAAGTTCTAAGTTAAGTGTGTGGTTTCCGCACTTAATCCTATAAGGACCATTGTGCGTGGGCCTATGTGGCCATCAAGTTAGCCACCCTAACTGTTGCCAGAACTCAGTCAGTTTGTCCAGTCTGTTGGGTATTTGATCAAGGGTTATGTCTGTTCCAAGTGTGTTTTCTCTGATGCTATTAATTACTTTGCATTCTAGGATGACGTGTTCAATGGTTTCGTCCGTTTCCATGCATGCCCTACATAGAGGGCTGTCTGTTATACCTATAGTGTGGTAGTGTTTATTCAGAGCAATATGCCCTGTTATTGTGCCTACTACATTGTGGAGCTTAGTCCTGTTCATCTGTAGTAGTCGTCTTGTTAAGCGTGTGTTAGTTGATGTTATAATTTTTTTGGATTGTTTGCATGTTGCAATGTCATTCCATTGTTTGTCTGCTTCAATTCGTGTTTTTTCTCGTATCCATGTCCGAAGCTGGTTGAAAGGTAGCGGCAGCATTGGTTCTGGTCCTTCATAGATCTCGTTGGATCCGCCCCTTGCCAATTGATCTGCCGCATCATTTCCCAGAGAACCACTATGTCCTTTTATCCATTGTAATATTATGTTGTTCTTTTGTGATGACTTCTGTAATTCTTCATGGCATTGTAGTATTAGTCCTGAGGTTGTGTAGCTACCTCTCAGCGTTTGGAGTACCGATGCGCTGTCCGAGACTATACGAATGCTTGTATTAGTGATGTTCCTTGCTGTTATTGCTTGTGCAGCTTGTATAATGCAGACACATTCGGCTTGATATACCGTGTTATATTGTCCTAGGGCACTTGATATTTCTATGTTAAGATCTTGTGAGTATGTGCCTGCACCTGTGCCCAGTTTTGTTTTTGACCCATCAGTATATATGCGCAGTTCGTTAATACCTGAGTAGTCATGTGTCTCTTCTTGCAGGTTTATGTTATATGTTTTGTTGAAGGTGTTTTGTTTAGGTATCCTGTCACATGGTGCCGCTAAAAGCGGCTGGTGGCTTAAGGCCTTGTCTTTTATTTTTGTGTGGTGAATTCTGGAGTCTGTGCTTAGTGTCCCTGACAGTCCCAGTCTGAGTGATGCTAGAGTTGCCTCCTGTTGTATGTATAGGTGTAGCGGTGGCAGGTCTAGCATCACCTGCAGAGCGGCTGTTGGTGTGGTACGCATTGCACCCGTGATGCAGATGCAAGCAAGTCTCTGTAGTTTTTCTAGGTCCGCTTGAGCGGTACTTAGGGTCGTCCTGGGCCACCATACCAGCACGCCGTATGTGGTTATCGGTCTTACTACTGTTGCGTACAGCCAGTACGCAATTTTAGGTGTGAGACCCCAATTCTGTCCTAGGAGTCTCTTACATTGAAACATGGCTATACTGGCTTTTTTAATTGTGTTGTCTAGGTGTTTTTGCCAAGTTAATTTGTTGTCTAGGGTTATTCCAAGGTATTTAACCTCGGTTGAGAGGGTTAGTTCTGTTCTGAAAAATTTTGGCATTTCCATTGCTGGGAGTTTCCTTTTCTTCGTGAAAAGGACCATTTCGGTTTTGGTAGGGTTTACGGAAAGATTATGTTTATCGCACCATTTCTCTACTATCTTTAGTGCTTGTCCCATGAGGTTGCATAAGGTGTTTTCTTGGTTGCCGTTGATTAGGATAGTGATATCATCAGCATATCCTACTGTGAAGTAGCCATTATCGTTTAGCTGTGTGAGGAGGCTGTCTATTACAAGATTCCATAGTAGCGGAGACAGTACTCCCCCTTGTGGACATCCTCTCGCTACTACGGCTCTTGTTTTGTCGTTCAATGTTACCTGTATTGCCCTTTGTTCTAGCATGTTGCATATCCAATCTTTGAGGGTTGTTTCCACCCCGTGGGTTTCTAATGCAGTTCTCATGCTGTGGAACGTTGTCTTGTCGAAGGCTCCTTCTATGTCTATGAATATGCCTAGTGTTGATAGTTTGTGTTGTATCGCACACTCTATTGTCCCTACCACCTCGTGTAGTGCCGAGTCAGTGCATTTGCCCGTGATGTAGGCGTGTTGTCGTTTGTGTAACGGTTTTTTGTAAAGTATAGTGTCTCTTATGTGTTTGTCGCATAGTCTTTCTAGAGTTTTTAATAGAAATGATGTTAAGCTGATTGGTCTAAACGATTTGGCCTGTGTATAGTCGCTTTTACCTGGCTTTGGCAGAAAGATTACCTTGACATCCCGCCACATGAGTGGTATATACCCATGAGCTAGACATGCCTGATATATCTCTACAAGCCAGGGTGTGATTGTGTCCTTTCCCCACTGTAGTAAGGCGGGGAATATCTCATCCAGCCCTGCGGATTTGTAAGGCTGAAATGTTTCTAAGGCGCACCTTACCTTGTCTTGGGTTACAATTACTTTCGCTGTCCTCCAGTCTTGTTCTGTGGCCGTTTTCGTTGTTGTTGTCCACATGTTGGTCTCCGTGACTCGGCAGTCTGGAAAGTGTGTTTCTAGTAGAATCCTGCAGGTTTCATTGTCCGTGGTGGTGTATGTGTTGTCTGGTCTTTTGAGAGTGCCTATAATGTTGTGAGGCTCTGCGGCTAGGATTTTTCTTACCCTGGCTGCTTTGTTGTTTGATTCTATTGACTCGCAGTAGTGGTGCCATGCCTTCCTTCTGCTAGTTCTGATCATCTTTTTGTATACATACTGGGCGTCTTTGTAGGCTGTCCAGTCTTCCTCTAGCCTAGTGTTTTTTGCTCTGTTGAACAGTTTCCTTAGTCTTTTTTTCAGCTTGTTCAGACCTGCATTCCACCATTGGCCTTTGTTTTTGCCTCTGGTGGAGCCTGGTTGTAGCGGGCATGTCGCTTTGAATGTGTTAGTAATTATTTTTGTTAATGTACTTACGTTTTCGTCAATTGCTTTTGTGTCTGTTGACATTACCTGCATTGTGGCTTTAGTAAGCTCTGTTTTCAGTTTGTCTTTGTATCCTTCTACGTCAGTGCGACGTAGATTTCGCCTCGGAGCGGGTTCCTTGATGTCTGTGTTGAGTTTAAAGCGTATCCATCTGTGGTCAGAACAGGAAATCTCCTCTGAGACCTTCCAGTCCGACACCATCGATGAAGCGATCTGTGTGGCAAAAGTTACATCAATTATGGTTTGACCTCTGGACGTGACCCATGTTGGCTCAGATCCTTTGTTAAGTATGTTAAGGTTAGTTGAGAAGAGGTATGTTGATAGTACCTCGCCCCTACGGTTCGTTTTGTCGCTGCCCCACAATGGATGATGGGCATTTGTGTCTGCACATATGATGATTTCTTTGTTGTGTGAGTCACAGTAGTTTACTAGATCTGCAAGTTCTTTTGGCGGGCAGTCTTCTTCTTCACCCGGCATGTAGACGGATGCTAGTATTACTTCTGTTTCGTTTGGATCATCTGTCTGGAGCCTGACAGCGGTCAGGTCTCTGGAACAGAATTGGGTTAGTGGTGTGGCTGGGTAATGGTTTGGTATAAATATACATGTTCTTGGTTTTTCGGATACATTGGTGTTCAGTAGAAGCTTACCTCCTATATTGTTTAGTCCACAGATCCTGTTATTTCTGATCCATGGTTCTTGTATTAATGCAATGGTATATTTGTTTGCCTCCAGCACTCTTCTCAAGGTAGCGGTTGCTGTTTGGCTGTGCTGGAGGTTTGCTTGTAACATATGTGTTATTGTTGGTTTTGTCTGTGCGGGATGGGC
Source organism: Athrips mouffetella (assembly GCA_947532105.1). Taxonomy (NCBI): domain Eukaryota; kingdom Metazoa; phylum Arthropoda; class Insecta; order Lepidoptera; family Gelechiidae; genus Athrips; species Athrips mouffetella. Next base: position 30,039,529 of record OX383960.1, on the reverse strand, counting down.
GTTAGTCTGAGTCTGGCTAATCATCATCGTGACTATCGCCCAACAACACGCTTTCGTTGTCGTCGTCCTTGTCTGTCTGTTTGTCCTTGTTGAGTTCAAGTATCTCTTCAGCGCGCAAATTGCGCGCGATAGTCCTCAGTGCCAACCTTTCCGTGTCTTTTGTCATTTCGGCCAGTTCCTTTTCGGTAACCTCCTTGTCAAGTTCGTTGTCTGTCTGTCTCTGTCCTTGTTGTGGGGGTACGTCAGAGAGCCTACCGTTGTTGTAGAAGCGAGCGTATATCGAACCCATAAGGTACGATACACGTCGCTCCCGCAACACCAGCTTCTCAACTTCCGCCGGGGGGAGGTGGAATGTAAGGTACGTACCCCTCCATCTACCCCCTTCGGTCTGAGTGGCTTTCCCTAGTGTCCACTTAGTCATATCATAAACTTTCCGGTTTTGGCCAGCCAGCACTTCTTTTAAAATTTCCAGATCCCCAGTGTAGTCGGGGACAAAGAGCGCGGTGCGCACCCTTGTTGGCACTTCATGCTGGCTGACCACCCTTAGAGTTTCGTCTGTCGTTGTCCATTCCAGTGTCGGCACCACAGATTCAACCCATGACCTGGCATCGACGTCCTCACACCAGATTTTGAGTACGCCGTCTCCTACGACGGGGAATCCGCGGAATGATGGCATAATGTGGGTGCGGTGGTTGAAGAGGGCTGCCGACAGAAGGTCTTTAATAAGTCCTCCCTCCTCTTTTGTCATGTCTCTTGTGGGATGGACACACACCGCAACGCTCAGGTCGGCAGGATGTTGTTTTGAGGCGGCAGCGTAACTCTTTCGAGTTGGCACTACCGGACTGTCATCCAGTTTGGGCCTTTTAGGCTGTGCCGTTGCCTGAGCAGGAGAGATGGTGTCCTGCGATCTGTCCCGTTTTACGGCTGGTTCGGGTCTGTGTTCAGAGTCTGTCTGTCTGTCTGTCTCTACTAACCCTCTGAACGCAGTGCCCTTATTCTTGCCACCTCGTTTGCGTCTCTTTCTTTGTTCTTGTAGCCCACTTGTGCTTGGCTTGCTTGAATCCTGGGCACCCCCCGTGTGTACCGGTTCCTGTTCGGGTTTTGGCTCCCTTCCCGTTGCGTTGCCCTGTTGTTCGCGCAGAGCGCGCAGGGTTCCGCTGGGGTCGGTTGCATCTGCCCCTCCCAGTTGCTTTTCCCATTGGGGGTTCCCAGCAGTCAAGGTTTGCCTTTGGTGGGCCTTGTCTTGTCCTTTGCCAGGTATCCGTTTCACGGGTACGTGGCTCCATGAAAACGGTTTGTTGGTTGTTTGTTGGGGCGCAGGGGCAGCCACCGGTTTGTCATTTTTGTATGTTGTGGGCGCAGAGGCAGCTCCACTTTCCTTCACTCCTTCTCTATCGTTAGCCAAAATAGTGCCTCCCCCCAGAATACGATGGGAGGCTGCCCGGTGTGCAGCCAGCTGCTTATCACCGGGGCGGGATTCCCCAGTAGAACTGGGACCCGCCTGGGTAGTGTCATCTGTTGACTTATTTTCCATTTTGGCAATGGGTGGCCAATAGGGAGTCGAGGTTGGCCGTCCTCCGTGGGAGGGGACTTTTGGAATGGGTGGGGAATGGGAAGGGGTTTAGGATGAGGTTGGGGTAGGATGGGCTTGGAAGTAGGATTGATTAGGTCACAATACAATGGATTTGGAGTCCATTATATTGCGCCCCGGTGTCCTCCTCGCACGACGGGCTCCCTTGTACCCCCCTAGTCCTCCAAAAGATACCCGAGCGTGGAGAAGGTTTGTTGGTTCTCTGCCATACCTAGTGAGAGGTCCGATATGAGTCCCCCCCCTGTCCGGTCCACACATCGATTCCAGTCACTAGGCATGTTGCCCGGGGTATGCCGGTACAGCAAGTTGCCTTCACTGCTAATCCTGAAAGGATCTTCAGTGACTACAACTTGCCGTGCACACTAGGAGGCGACCAACCCATACCCCTCTACCATGCCATACTTTGGTTAAAATTAACTCACCCACGCGAATTTTTGACGCTGCCCAGTGTCCGAGGTATTGCATAATTTTAAGGTAAACCAGATCACGTCATTACAATAATTCGTCAACCAAGTCCTTCAATGACGAATGTGCTTGGCATAAGTAGACGAACAAGTTAATAGATTGCATTTACCTCGATGGGTTTTTATTTTAATATTCAGACTCTTTGTATATGAAATATTTTTTCTACTTACCTGCAGTTGGTATTTTTTCACTGAATACTAACAAAAATCTTCATGAAGATCATTACTCTACCAATGTTCGCTGAAAGAATTCAGACGGTCGCTTCTTTCACTCAATCACTAAATTATAGATCAGTCAATGGGCTTTTCCAAAACGTCCTGAATTTCATCTTGGTGCGTTCGCCGAGGCCTTCCCTTCCAAAATTTTCATCTACCGTCACCTTGTAGATTTCTTTCGTTAGTCTCTATTCATTAATTATTTCGTGATTAAGCCACCTTACTCAACATTCCTTTCTCAATTTTAGTAACTACACCTTCTTTTACGCCACAAAGTTCTATTTCTAATCCTGTCACTCACTTTCACAACAATCATACTCCTCAACGCTCTCAATTCTACTGCATTAATTCTATTGATTTCAATGATGATTGGGGTTTTGCCATTGTGGTCAGTTTCTTGCACCAAGGAGGACCTTTTTGAAGGCAACCAAAGAGCTATTGCTGTAGCCACATTTTGGGCTAAGTTACTATAAAATCATTTGCCATTGATACGAAAAGAAGAAGAAGAAGTGCAATGATATTACATTACATTACATATATAAATCTTTGTTTCAGTGTCATACATTAGTATCAGCATCATAGAAATATAACGGTAATAGAAGGAATATTAATAAAAATATGTGTCACTAGGTATTCTGATATTCATTCAGTCATTGACAATTCAGCATAGGCATCGTTCTGTTTTTGTATGAGGATGTCAATTCACGGTAGATGATTTGATATTTCAACTGGGGACATAATCGCAGATGTCATCCAGTAGTGAAATAAATTAGTATTCCGAGCGGAGCAAGGAGTCCGAATTATTTGATCAGCACCAATACTTGTCTATGCACAGCCAGACGAGCCCTATGAGACACCCTATTCTACTGCCTATACATAATAGTGCGGTCGATTAGCTGTTACACGTAGATACGCCTTATAATTCCACCAAATTTTTTCTAGGTACTAGTTAGGTAGGTACATAGCTCTCAATTTTTGATAGGAGCCAATTCTTGAATTTCAAAAAAAATCCATAGAAAAATCAAGAATTGGCTCCTATCAAAAATTGAGTAGGTATGTACCTAACTATTACCTGGAAAAAAATTAATGCAATTTGGTGAATTTGGCGATATAAGACGTTAAGCGACTGGACTTTAAATAAAAGCAAGTAAAGAAACTTTCTTCTAGTTTTCGTCACTAATACTAGAAAAGCGTAACGGACCCTGTAGTCTATATACTTATTTTGCACTTGACAATCATCACGATCACATTCGTTTACGTAACGAAGATTTCTCAGGCGCGAACAATTTGATTCGACATGGATAATGATCGCGAGCTAAGTTGATTCGATTCACAAGTGAAATGGCGAGAATAATGGAAACAAAACGACATCACCTGCACTGAATTAACTGTACTGTAATCGATCGATTGAGATGTGATGTCAGATGTAAGTCTCCTGCCTGGTCATAAGCTGCCCTACCATCGAACTTAATTGGTATCAATTTGAACCTATCAAACTGTGTCAAACGCAAATAATATGAAGCTGGACCATTACCGATACTAACGGGGTTCGGCGGTAGAGCCCTTAGGATAGCAATAGCAACTCGTGCTCGGGGCCCTAAAGCCGAAGTCAATTGGCATTGGTTTAAAGCCTATCAAAATGTGTCAAACGCAAATAATATGAAGCTGAACCATTATCGATACTTATTGAGTTCGGTGGTAGAGCCCTTAGTACAGCTATGGTGGCTCTTGCTAGAACCCTACCGCCGAACTCAATTCGTATTTCTTTGAAGCTTATCAAAATGTGTGAAACGTAAATAATATGATGCTGGACCATTACCGATACTAACGGGGTTCGGCGGTAGAGCCCTTAAGATAGCAATAGCAGCTCGTGCTCGGGGCTCTAAAGCCAAACTTAATTGGTATCAATTTGAAGCCTATCAAACTGTGTCAAACGCAAATAATATGATGCTGGATCATTACCGATACTAACGGGGTTCGGCAGTAGAGCTCTTAGGATAGCAATAGCAGCTCGTGCTAGGGCCCTAACGCCGAACTCAATTGGTATTTCTTTAAAGCTTATCAAAGCAACGTTGGAATGCGTATAGAGATCGTAGATTTCGCAACATCAGGCAGGACGCTGAGGCCCTGACGCTGAACTCAATTGGCATTGGTTTGAAGCCTAGGAAAAAGTATCAAACGCAAAAAATATGAAGCAGGATACAATTCCCACATCCATCTTATTAAAAACTAGACACAAAACGACATCATCTATACCAAATTGTACATAAATTCGACATCAGTTGATTATCGATTATGAGTTTTCCATCCGGTCAACATGAGCTGCCATGACTTTCCTGGGGCTACCATCGAACTTTATCACATGGTGTCAGTTAATGCGGGAATTTTATCCAACTTTATAGTATTTGCGTATGACACTTTCTGGAAGAGATTGCTCAAAGCAATAGGGCCGCCTTTGCGCGCAATAAGATAAAAGTTGTTCTTACGCAATTGTTGTAATTTTTTTTTGCAATAAAGAGTTTCTATCTATTTATCTTCTGCTTGGCTCAAACCAAAACCAATTGAGTTTGGCGGTAGAGCAGCAAGTAGTTCAAAGTAAAAAGGCGAGAAAACTATAAACGAATTTACTGCATTCACTGAACTTACATCGATATGAACTTACGCCCCGTGTGGTGCCGGCAAAGAATAGTACCAACCCATACATACCCGTGGGTGTCGTAAGAGGCGACTAAGGGTTAACTGGAGGATGGGCAGCAGCATCCTGTATATCATACCATCTTACTTACTGCGGTCACCTACAATCGCGGTCCATGGTGCCAGCCGTAACGCTAACAAGCGTGGTGACCATATGGTACTTCCCCTCCACAAATTTTTCAGCTAAAGCTAGAATTCTGGAGGGAGCTCCTGTCCTGTAGTCGACGTTTCATGGGATGTTATGATGACATCGATTGATATCCGATTGAGAGTCTCTTACTCGTACATGGCCATAAGCTGCCAACGCTGACCTGGAAGTCTATAGGTGCAAGGACAATGGACATGCTGGACCGCATTTAAACAAAATCACAGAATAAAGCAATAGTACTATATACAGAACGGACAATCTCCGCCCCCCCTGCAATCTACCCCGCACCCCCGTGCGTACCACCCCGCGCGATTCTCGTGGTCCTGCTGAGGATTTTTTGTACTGAATATGCGAGCCTACGCGACCTTCCAATTTCAAATTCGCGCTCGATGTATGTAGTATTCAGTGTGTGACAAAATCTAAAATAACATGTGCTCCGAAGTCAGTAAAAACGTAAAATTTTCCATTCCTATCATGGACATAAATACCTAGGTACTGAAAATAGAGAAGCCGGACTAAAAAGCAAATCCTATTAGATTAAAAACTTACGCAAAATTACACCTTCCTGTAATAATGCAGTGTCAAGGAACTTTACTGCCTTTTTAGGGTTCTAATTGGCTCTATCTTCTGAACCGTAAAAGGTAGTCAAATGAAATTTTGACAGAGTAGTGTAATATAATCAGATGATGTCATATCATAACAAATTTTTTTGAAAACGTTGTTTGTTTTTGCAGTATCGTAAACACGGTATCTCTCAAAAGTATCGGATTGTTCCTCGTGTCCGTACTACGTATAAAAAAACCGGTCAAGTGCGAGTCGGACTCGCGCGCCGAGGGGTTCCGATAGACTTTTTGTATTTTTGGAAGCAATAAAGTCCATTTTTAGGACCGCAAAACTAAATTTGTTTGTAAAGATTATTTGTAGATTCCTAAAAAACTGTGCAACTTAGGAAGATCGTTTTATTTTTGTTGTAATGTTTACATAAACTTCTGTCAACTGTTATTAATTCACATTTTTCCTTTCTCAAACTTCGGAGATAAGAGGGGGGAATGGTATTTTTTTTGAAATTTTTCATCATAACTTGAAAACTAACAGACGTAAAAAAATACAAAAATATATTTAAGAATGTACAAGTAAAGTTCTTTCATATGATACCACACTTGACCTAGTAGCGACAATTTGAAATTTGCCCCCCCCCCCCCCCTATTTTGGACCCCTTTACAGTAATAATCATATTTTTTTCAAAATTCTTTCATGTGCAATTCAGTTGGGCAACTATACTCTAAAATCTTTCCAAATTTCAGGTCGATAGCATAAGTGGTTGCTGAGATATAGACGTGTGACAGACAGACAAAGTCGCACCATAAGGGTTCCTTTTTTTTAACATTTTGGTATGGGAACCCTAAAAGCATGCTGTATCAGTGTTAATGGTCAGTTTTGTTCTTTACCCGACTGCGGCGAAGCCCAAAAGGAGGGTTATGGTGTTTCCGACACGGAGAGATTCGCTCACTACGTTCGCAACGCTTTTTAGGTTACCTATGGCACATCTGGCGGAACTTCCGCCGCCGCGCGCCGGTGTCGTACTTGGTAGATTTTCCTCGTCGGAACTTTCGACTAACCTAACCTAACTTGTACTTCCAAATTAAGATCAGGGGATCAAATATAACATCCCATGAAATATCCACTACAGGACAGGCAGCTCCCTCCAGTATTCTAGCTTTTGCTGGAAAAAAATGTGGAGGGGAAGTACCATAGTCACCGCGCTTTTAAGCGTTACGGCTGGCACCATGGACCGCAGTAGGTGACCGCAGTAAGTAAGATTGTATGATACACTGGAGGATGCTGCTGCTCATCCTCCAGTTTATAACCCTTAGTCGCCTCTAACGACACCCACGGGTATGTATGGGATGGTACTATTCTTTGCCGGTACCAAACGGGATCAGAAGGGCGAATTATTGGCGCCATTTCACGTACAATGCCGCTTTATTTAGCCGTGCAAGTTATCAAATGGTTGACGACTAGGCAATGTACAACAAAACGTGACTAACTCGCGCGTACATCTGAACAGGGTCTAACGTTAATTAATGTATGATGACAGCCCTTACGGTGATTATTGCGTAAAAGCAACCTTGAACAGTGAAACAGTCCAAAGAAACTCGGTCAGTAATATCAAACAAATGAAGTAATTTATTACCTCATTGTGGTATTTGGAAGAAGGTATGTATGTACCCGTGTGGTGCTGGCAAAGAATAGTACCAACCCATCTCTACCCGTGGGTGTCGTAAGAGACGACAAAGGGCTTTTTCACACCCTGAACACTACATACACCGAGCGCGAATAGGAAATTTGAAATTGAAAGGGAACAAGGCGTGATATTATGTATGTATGTAATGTACGTAAGTATGGAACCGAAAAATTCTTCGGAGTAAACATTGTTTTTTTTTCGGGAAAATTGCTTGTTTTCATATAAGTGGAATCACTGGGCATAAACTGTTATTTATAACCCTTTAGAAATAATAACGGATGTTTTATTTTACTGCTTAGTTAAATTACAAGCCGTGTAAAAAAAAAGAAAAATATTTTGTAACGATGTACGTTTTCTCGTCGCATGCATTAAAATTGCAACATTGCTTCAACATCCGAATTCTTAAAGAAGTGTGTCACTATCGCGATAAAACTCTTACGATCATGACCAATTACGAGCGATTCATTAGTGCTCCTCAGATTGCTCTTGTAATTTAATATCTCATTCCACTCGTCTCCGGGAAAAACTGTGTGAAAACTCGGCCAAGTTGCACCGACGGTAAGCCTGTATTAACTTCAGATTATCTGTGGATTTGTGTCGCTGCTGGCTGTGGAAAATTTAACAGACCTAATTGTCTTTTGATTTGGAAATAATATCTTTGAAATCGATATTCGATTAGGTACTTACGTATGAAATGCAAAAAAAGTCTTGAGGTCAAACGTTCAGTTTTAATGTAATCAAATCACCTACACGCATAAACCACGCTTGAAGAGTCGCCAATGACGCCAATGTTATCGCCATTTTTATCTTAAACTATGTACAGAAGTAACTTTTTAAATCTTTTGTTCAAGGTTGATAATAAAACATATTCTTTTGTTGCTGCGCTGATGCTCTATGTGTAAAATTACACTTGACATTTCCTTTGCGGTAATGGATTACAAAACGTTTGAAGTGTTGAATTGTAATGGTGAAACGAATGGAGACTTGTTTGTCTTTGATTTTTCACTTGTCCAGTAATGATTACCAAATAAAGTGGCAAGTTTACGGCAATTATCAGTTTCATATGAGCAGTTAACGTTAACAAACTCTCCGTTCGTGTCACCCTGTGTTCTAGTAGAGTGGGCGCGCATTAACTCCTCCGTCTTCGCACGCGACGCGCGTCTGCGTCAGACCTAAGCGCGACCGGCATTTTTCGCCTCGCGAAGTTTTCCGAACGACTGACGTTCCATTCTTAAAAAAGTTTTGTTTTAAAAACTAACCTAATTTTCTTAAAAAGAAAATAGTGTTAATTTATTGAAACTTGCCGCGTGTTTAGTGATGTGATGTGATTTCCATTGATAGTGCTGTGTTTTACGGATCGGTGTTATGTTGTATGGGTTTGCATGTAATAACAATTACTTATTTTATTTACACAAGTGTGATATGAAAATACTTTAATTGTTTTAGGGGATCCTAATGGGTGATGCTCTATCAACTACTTATTTACCAAATTAAACGCTTATTTTCTTAACGTAGATAAAAAATGGAGTACAAAAGTCAAGGCTCTTCTCCTAACAAAACCACGCAACAATTTTCCTTACGAAAACTTGTTAGTTAAAGTTATTGTTAAACCTTGACGACCAGTTTTTGAATAATAGGTACTTACTTACTTGTTTATAGAATAATGATAAGGAGTTAAGGAGTTTTAGGTCCGGTTAAGTCGAATTTTAATGATTAATAGGATGACAAATCTTTTAGAATTAATTGCTTTTTGAAACAGAATAATTGTTTTTAAAATTTGATATTCGTAAATGATGATGACGAAGTTCAATTTTAAATTTACACTTTTTGACTAACGATAACTTGAGAAAGCTATTACCTACTCAAAGAATCATGGGTTCAAAATTTTAAAGCCAAGCCCCTTACTTTAAAAAAATACAGGCTGTTGGGATAAACTATTGTCCTTGAAACTGTGCATTAATCACTATGAGAGTTACTTAAATGTAACTGACGTCATTAAGAGATTTTTAATATCCTACAATGAATAAAGAACATATTTTTTTTGAGTTACGAAAAACGTCAATCCTAAATTAGATTCAAACCTGTGTTTTAGGAATTGATATTCTCAAAAGCGAAGCAGGATAAAAACAACCGTAGACTTGTAGATACAATTAACCTGCTCTGTATTAAAAATAACATGTTAATTGTGTAAGTTATTTAGAAACGCGTATGTCACTCGCTGATAATGAGATTCCTAAATAGCCTTGTGGCGCCCGACTGTACCGATTGATAAGCATGTGTGAACGTAACTACTAAAATAGCCACATTCTACATATACAGGGCTGTTAATTTCAGGATGTCAAGCTCAGGGGCGGTATCAGTATCAGTAACTGAACAACTTTTCCCAAGGAGCATAGGTCGAAATATGAAAATCAATTTTTACCTCCCATAGAAACTGCATGAACTGATAAGTAAGGTCACGTAAAGTTAAATTTGGTCGTTCATATTTCGACCTATGTTCCTTGGGATAAATGGTTCAGTTACTGATCCCGCCCCTGAGCTATGTCACGCAATCAAATTAATACCCTGTACACCGCCAGACACAACAAGGTACTATTGAAATTCTTCTTTTCTACTGCCTAGCGTTATCCCAGCCTCCTTCTTCCCCAAACTTTTCGTCTTTTCGCGGTCTTTCCATCCTCCGTGGTGACGCTTTTCTCCCTAATATCAGCCTTCACGACGTCCAGGCAGATCTTATTTGGCCTGTCGCGCTTTCTAGGACCTTGTACAGATATAGTCTATCGACCTGCGGCTGTGTTACCGAACCATCAAAGACTGCTTTCCTGCAGCTTATCGGCTACGTCACGGACTCCAAGGCTGCCACAATTAGTGTGCTTGTTACGGACACGATCTAAACACGTAATTATATCGCCTATAACGAAGTTACTGCTCTTATAAATCTTTGATTTAGGTGGTCTACTCTCAATTTACGATATGTCGATACGATGCTACTTCGATACAGTCTAATTCATAACTTCCTTCACTGACAATAGAGTAGAATATTGGTTGGATGAAGTGTCAAATTGGCGCTGATTAGCATCCAACCAATATCCTACTCCATTGTCAAGGGACGAAGCTTTGGATTTGCATGTTTCCCATAGTAGAGTAGATACCCTGTTCTCGACATAGTCTGTCGACCTGCGGCTGATGTTACCGAACCATCGAAGACTGCTTTCCTGCAGCTTATCCGCTACGTCTCGGACTCCAAGGCTGCCACAATTTGTGTGCTTGTTATGGATACGATCTAAACGCGGAATTATATCTCCTATAACAAAGTTACAGCTCTTATAAATCTTTGATTTAGACTAGGATGGAGTAGCCAACCACTAGAGAGGAAAGCTACACGACGATGATATCTGTCTGTTTTTATAGAGAACACATTGTGAGAAAATAACATATCATGCATGTCTCTCTTTGATTCGGTTGGGTTATCACTCATTCTGCATTCTGAAGTGCAAAAATAGATCTAACCATATTCTTATCCTAAGCTAGTAACATGTTCATGTTTTGAGGGTAAACGGGCCGGGATCCCAACGGCCACTGCGACCTGCATAGATCTATTGTTGCCCACCCCTTTATACTACATCTCCTCGGCCACAACGACAACCTCAAAGAAGCTAACAATTTGCCTTAGATTGAGAGTTCGGGCATCCTCAGAGTAGCATATTGTATCCTCCTGTTACCCGACATCCGGTATGAATTAGTGCATCACAGTGGCAGATCAGGTGTATAGGCGTTTCATTGTCTTTGGTACAGCGCGTTCAGAACAAATTTGTCCATGACGGTTATTTTCCGCGCATGGGTGACAGGCCGAGAGCCAATTAACGATTCGCTCGCCCCCTGGGGGGAGCCGCGCTCACCCCCGCGACTCATTTTTTGACTTCTGCGCATTAACGGTCACGGACAAAGTTATTTTGTACGCAGTATACAGAATCTGCAAAATGGGATAGTAATACTTAGTAAAAACTAAACTTGTCTTAATTAAAATTTATTAAATCTAGTTTAAACTGCCTAAAACCAGTTCACTATCAAGTCATCCGTGCGAAAGTTTAAATAAAAACACTTTAAAAAAGAAGCTCAAAAACGCATCAAGCGCACATTCTTCAGTTGCATCATAATACGTAACTTTAAAAATGCAGTTTCTTTGTAGTTGTTTAAGTATCTGAATTGTTTTAAGAATGTAGAGCGAGTGCATTAGGGCACGGTATACATGCTCAGTGGCGTATGCGCAATGAATTTTAAATTTCGAACTGACGACGTCTATTTTTTAAACGAAAGTGAAATACTATCTATAATTCGAAATTCATTGATAGTTACAGCATGTAGGACGACTATGAAATATACCATATTATACATTAATAATTTAATTTTTTTAACCTAAGTAATTGGTCCATGATATAAAGACCAAAGTAATTGGTCCATGATCCCAATATACAAGGAACATGGGTCGAAATACGAAAAACCAAATTTGACCTCCCATAAAAAAAAAACGCTATCAGCTGATGCAGTTTATAAGGGAGATCAAAAATTGATTTCCGTATTTCGACCTATGTTCCTTGGGAAAAGTTGTTCAGTTTCATGGGCAGCATCGTCCCTTAATTTTTTTTCTGGTGAATAAAAAATCACGCTGTATACTAGGAGGCACATGTTAAGAAAATTCTCAAATATCTTAAATATATCGCTTATAAAGTAGACGTTTTTATTCTTGTGATTCCCACACTAATAGTCAATAACAATGTTATTTAAGTATCGTCTCATTACATCGTAAAAAGTAATGTTCTGTACTAGGTACAATTATATTTTATTCATTTATGGCTTCCTAAATCTTTTATGATTCTGCTTCTGATTTTTAGATTATAAACTCAGGTTTTAAACGGAGTGCTTATCACACACATACAGGTGTCAAGATGTAAAAAGACCAAAAACTGAATGAACCTCTTGGTTCAGACCATGAAACTAAATGACTTTTCCAAGAATTAAATTCCTTAAAAACCATAAGTCGGCATAAAAAAATACTTCCCGTAGAAAATGCATCGCATCATAGTGAGTTACATTATCTACATTGTTTGTTTACATTGTCCTCATTTATATATTAATTTTGTTAATGTACAAGTACTGTATACGGCTTTATCCGACGCCTCGCGCAGATCCTCGCCAGTACAGGTGGAGGGGCACAGTGGACAAGAGAGCAAGTGCGCCATGTTCTGTAATGGAGCTCCACAGTCACAGTGCCTTAGCAACTGGTCTGCGAAGCCCCACCTCGCCATGTTTTCTCTGCAGTGCCCCACCTGAGTTCGCAGACGGTTTAGTGATTTTAGTGACTACAGGGTAATTTTTTATAACCCCCGATATTTTAAGAGGTAGTTCTGCTCATGAAACTGAACAACTTTTCCCAAGGAACCAAATTCGAAAAACGAAAACAATTTTTTGACTTCTTATACAGCGTGATTTTTCATTCACCAGAAAAAAATTGAGGGATGATTCTGCCCATGAAACTGAACAACTTTTCCCAAGGAACATAGGTCGAAATACGAAAAACCAAATTTGACCTCCCATACAAAATGCGCTATCAGCTGATGCAGTTTCTATGGGAGGTCAAAAATTTATTTTCGTATTTCGACCTATGTTCCTTGGGAAAAGTTGTTCAGTTTCATGGGCAGAATCATCCCATAAAATTTTTTTGGTGAATAAAAAATCACGTTGGATAATACAAACTGCATCAGCTGATACATTTTGTATGAAAGTCAAAGCTTTTTTCGTATTTCGACCTATGGTCCTTAGGAAAAGTAGATCAGTTTCATAGGCAGAACCACCAATCTCAAAATTTCTGGAGTGGTGCTATATTCTGTGGAAATTTCAACCGGCTAGCTATTACAGGTTAAAATACAGCCCTCCAGGTCAGACAGACAGAGGGACAGACAGTCATATGACGTTGGCTTAGCAAAAGTGTTTCGCGTTGGCATACTTTAAGCACAGAATAAAGTAAAAGTACTTACTATCATACAGAACAGACAGTCTCCGCCCCCCTTGCAATCACACCCGCGAGATTCTCGTGGTCCTTCTGAGGGTGTTTTGTACTGTATTATGTGGGCCTACGCGACCTTCCAATTTCAAATTCATGCTCGCTGTATGTAGTGTCCGGGTGTGCTTTAAGGTGATACGTTTTCCATACAAAAATTCAAATGACTTGCATTCTTCCGCGGGACATAAAATTCTGTTGAAAAACGAACGAATACTGCTATTTTTAGTAAAATTTTTCGCTAATTTATACAAAAATACAATAAATGTACTGAAAGTACTATTTTTGTCAGCAATTTTTGGTTCAATATTACGATTGTGGGCGTGCGGTCAAAACTGTACGGTTGTGCTTTGTGTGCATGTGTGAGTGATCGTACTCATGTAAACACGGACTGACGAGAGTAATTGACTTTAGTGGACATATGGAGATATTTTTCTTATCGATATTGTTGTTAGGCGTTGAAGTTGCACGACGAAATTTACGCGAATCAACTTTTTGCACATATATAGTTGGTACTTATTGCATTAAAAAATAAAACTTTATATTTGCAGCAGTGGCTCCATCTAGTTGCGTTCGGGGCTAAGCTGGCCGCAACAGATCACCTTAAGTAAGGAACCCTAAAACACTTTGTATAAGCAAAAATCTCATTCACGCACGTCGAATCGAAAATAAAAACAGTACCGGTCCAACTGGGAATCAATTTTCACGAGTTAATGCAGCAAGATTATGATAAGCTGGCAATAAACTCGCAACTATTGTAGGCAAGGTCAGGCGACGTCAGTGTACATACAGCCTTAGATAAGGTTTCTGTACGTACAGTCACAGAATATATTAATAAGTTCTTGATAGCAAAAGATATGCATGTACTATGATACTGAACAACTTTTCCCAAGGAACATAGGTCGAAATACGAAAAACCAAATTTGACCTTCCATACAAAATGCGATATCAGCTGATGCAGTTTCTATGGGAGGTCTAAATTGATTCTCGTATTTCGACCTATGTTTCTTGGGAAAAGTTGTACAGTTACTAATACTGATCCCGCCCCTGAGCTATGGGACGCAATCAAATGAACACCCTGTATAATAGTAAACAAGTTTAGTACGGTCTGATAAAATGTGGTAAGCCTTTTGTGTATAAAAAGTAGTAATTTTTGAAGAAGCGTAATATCTAGACACACGCCAGTGTGACAGCTAAGTTCCCAAAGGATAAGGGCGAGGACGACGCACCGGCGCGCATCGAGTAGTTCACAAGAACCATTTCACGCCACTTTCGATATGATAAACTGGAAATCTTAAAATTTATGTGTAAAATAAGAAACCCCTTCACACCTTTAATCCTTAATTCAGTACCTCTTGCCATTCTTGGGACATTTTATTACTAATAGACAAGAGAAAGAAAGAGAGAAATAGAGAGTTGAATGACACGAGGATTTTTTTTTATTTTTTTTATTGTTTATCTGGGGCAACAACAGCACTTATTATATATATTGTTTACAAGATCTTATTACCTTAAGGCCAATAACAGCTGTCCACGGAAATATTACTTAGGTACGTTGAAAACAGACTTATAGATGCATTTAAATACCTACGTATTTTTTTTCCTTATTTTACAAAAAAGACTATGTAGCAACCTATTCACAAGAACTGTGATTAATGTTCCTAAGTTTCTGAAATATTAAAATAATAATTAATTGTTTCGCTCCATCTTCGTCACCATTAAAATTCATGAATTCGTATAATCTTAATTTAAAGGTACGCATGCAAAAATGTAGAGTTCCTGTTATTTATTTTGCCATTGACACAGAATAAAGTAATAGCACCTATCATACAGAACGGTCACTCTGCGCTCCCCCCTACCCCGCACCCCCGCGTGCACACGCCCGCGAGATTCTCGTGGTCCTTCTGAGATTCTTTTGTACTTACTGAATATGCGGGCCCTACACGACGACCTTCCAATTTCAAATTCGCGCTCTATATATGTAGTGTTTAGGATGTGCCATTGACGTAAGAAAACGCGCGCTCCGCGCGTGGGATTCCAACGTCTTTTTTCAAAAAAAACACTGTAATGTCACTGAAAATAGGACCTTTGCCTCGTGGAACCTATTTATTCAAAGTCAAAACGGTCAATTTATGATGTCACTAAATGCAACGCTTTGCTCTTTCTTCTTCTTCATCATCTGCTTCTTCTTCTTCATTTCCATCCCGGAGGTTGGCGACCATTTGTGTATGTCTCTATTTTTTTTATTTAAGTCATGCGATTGATTCTGTCTGTGTCATATCCAACCAGTCTTTTCTTAATTTTATCCAAGATTTTCTCCATCTACCTCGTCCTCATCTTCCTCCATCATTATCATGACATCCCATGAAACGTCTACTGTCCTTCATATTCCTCTTAATTAATAGTTTGATGAGATTAGTTATTCCTTATAAAACGTTTACCATCATCATCATAACATGTCCACTAATGTCCACTACAAGACAGGGAGCTTCCTCCAGAATTCTAGCTTTTGCTGGAAGTACCATAGTCACCTCGCTTGTCAGCGTTACGGCTGGCACAATGGACCGCGGTTGTAGTTGACCGCAGTAAGTAAGATGGTATGATACACAGGAGGATGCTGCTGCCCATCCTCCAGTTTATAACCCTTAGTCGCCTCTTACGACACCCACGGGTATGTATGGGTTGGTACTATTCTTTGCCGACACCACGCGGGACATGTCTATTATTTTGTTGGGCACTGGTCGGACTAACATCTCCTGAGGATGCCTCGTTTAGAGGCGAAACACGTGTAGAGTGGTTTGGATAAGGTTGTTGTGTTGCTGTGGCCTGCGCATACGCATTTATTTCTTCCATCTTGAGGAGGTGGCTACATATTTTCCATAATATTGTTGTGAGCACTTAAAATTATTATTGTAGTAAACACTTCTATTATTGTTCTAAAAAACATTTTATTGCAAGGAACTGTTTGTTTATTCTTCGGTTATATCTATTCAGATTTATGATTGCGTGTGATATTAGATCATACAATTATTTCATATTTTCTACCAAAGAACTCGTTTATATACGCGTTCATTGTTAAGAATAAACATAGTATTTAAATACAAAAACTACTCGTATGTGTGAACGTTCTTGCCTTGTACTTTGATCCGTGAGGTATTACACTAAAAATAAGTTTAAACAACGTGTAATAAAAAGTTTAAAAGGTTTTTAGGGTTCCGAGCCAAAATGGTAAAAACGGAACCCTTATGGTGCGACTTTGTCTGTCTGTGTGTCTGTCACACCTGTATATCTCAGCAACCACTCATGGGGGGTGATCGTGGTAAATTCAACGACATTACCAAAACAAAAACGTTTGCCTTTAAAGTTATTTTAAGTCTTAACTAAATGTTTTAGGCAAACGTTTTTGTTTTGGTAATATCGTTGAAATTACCACGATTACCCCCCTGGTATCGATTTGAAATTTGGAATAGTTTCAGAATATAATTGCCCAACGAAAAAAAATTAAAAATATAGGTCTTTACGAGCTATGAAATTGCCGAAATTTTCTTACAGATTAATGAGATCATAATTCCTATAATTCTAATGCTATTTTTTTCATTTGTCTCATATTTGAAAGTTGACTTCAAGGTTATCAATTTATGCATAAAATAAAGTTTTTATTTTTAGTTTGATATATAAAATTGAAGGTTCAAAAATTGTTCGAATTAAATGTCGTCCGATTTCATCATTAGATTTGTTATATTTTTTTACAGATAACATTTTTCGAAAATTAAATTTAAACTTCTGTTAGCTTAATGTCTTCCCAATAATTCTTAAAAAAAAAAAGGATTTATAATTCCTAAGAAAAATGCAAAAATGTTAGTACTGAAAATTGAGTTTACATAAAATTCGCCATACAAAACGGCAATTTCATAGGTAAAGACCTATTATTATTATAAAGGAGGCCAAAATAGGGGGGTGCTAAATTTGTACTTTCCAAAATAGATTTAATACTGTCTCCCCCCCCCCCCTTATCTCGGAAGTTTGCGGGAAAAAATCTGAATTAGTTATAGTCGATAGAAATTTCGCATATTACAGCAATAATAAAAGGATCTTTCTAAGTTGCATAGTTTTTTAGAAATCTGCAATAACCTTTACAAACAAATTTAGTTTTGCGGTCCTAACAATGGACTTTAATATTTCAATCCCGGCGCATGAGTCCGACTCGCACTTGACCGGTTATTTTTAGGCTGTTACGTTTTCACAAGCAGGTGGGTAGCGGAAGGCTCAATCTAGAAGTACGAGTAAAAGACTAGGTATTGCGGAGCTTCCGGAATGATGTCCAGTAACCTCTTGTCTAAGCCAATTTTACCTAACTGGGGTGTAATTCTGTAAGGCGATATTTTACGAGTTTCGAATCTGAATCCGCAAAGTGAGTTTTTTGATTGGCAATAGGTATTTGCATTCTAAAATCCGGTCAAGTGCGAGTTGGACTTGCGTGCCGAGGGTTCCGATATACGGTATTTTTTGAAGCGATAAAGTCTATTGTCTATTATGTACGCAAATCTAAATTTGTTTGTAAAGGTTTTTTGCAGATTTCTAAAAAACTGTGCAACTTAGAAAGATCGTTTTATTTTTGCTGTAATATATACATAAATTTCTATCGAGTGTAATTAATTCAGATTTTTCCTTTCACAAACTTCGGTATTTTTTTTTACCTAAGAGTCGTAAAAAACTACAAAAATATATTTTAGAATGAACAAGTAAAGCCCTTTCATATGATACCCCACACAACCTAGTAACCACAATTTGAAAATTTGGCCCCCCTATTCGGGCCCCCTTTACATTAATAATCCTGATTCTTTTTTAATTCTTTCATATGCATTTAGGTTGGGCAACCATATTCTAAAACCATTCCAAATTTCAAGTCGAAAGCATGAGTGGTTGCTGAGATATACAGGTGTGACAGACAGACAGACAGACATAGCGGCACCATAAGGGTTCCTTTTTTTACCATTTTGGTATCGGAACCCTAAAAATCTATTGTTAGCTTGAATGTTCACTAGCGTCACCCGTGCGATCGTGGCAGCGAGTCGAACTAACGTGACTGTGAGATTTTGACAACTGTAGTATGAGATGACGTTAGCTGTGGCATTCATTCCCCAGATTAGTAAGTTAATGTAATTCATTCTATGGGGATGTGATCAGTAACTTATTTTCGTTCACATAAAAAGGAGTGGATATATTTACATTGTTATACAATGTTTCAATTTCTTAGTAGTCTCTATAACAAACTGTTAGTTAAACCTTTTTGTTACATCTTGTAGGTAGGTACGAGTACTCCGAACCGACCGGTTTATGTGCGTCAACAAGAAACGAACATCCTTAAACTTAAGTACTTAAAACAAAAAATATTAATAGGTACTTACTTTTTTGGAATCATATGATATGACATTACAAATAAATTAAATAATAATAATTTCCATTACAACAAAGTAACCGTCAATGAAACAGACCGCCCCAGGTCGCCCCCGGTCCAAAGGTGCCCATCACGCTACTAGCATTACCACGCTGTATCGCAATGGACAACCTCTGGACAAGAAACGAGCCGGAGCGGGGGTCAAGACCTCTCTCCTTCAGCCGACGCCCTATCTGCCCGACAAAGGACAATGCCTCCGCGCACCAACTACCCGACGTCTCAACAGCCAGCGGGACGAACTCGTATTGGCGGGCGAGGTCGGCATACTTGGCCCTCTTTTTTAAAGCTGCGGATTCAGCGGCCGCCCCTGCTGCCTGGCTTGTCTGGCCTAGATGGCAAGCCGCAAAAGTACTGAAAACTGGTACTTACTTGAATTATTAACCACTTTTGCTAAATCAAATCTATAGTTTATTCGTTGTTGGATATTAAATCTCTTAAATTAATTATTAAAAACTTCAACTGTGGTCTGCCTAACCCGACGGGAACAAGGCGTGATATTATGTATGTATATGTAGGACTTAATTTTTCCACATTGTCAAAGGGTTTTCAGGGGTCTATTACGGTAGCATTTCATTTATTTTATAAATAAAAAAATTACAGAAATAATAAACGTACCTAGTCAAAATTTAAATAAGAAAGAACATACAATTATAAATTATTCAAAAGAGAAAAAAAAAACTTAAAATTAAAACGAACATTAATAAAATTTTGTTAAAATATTAATTAAAATGAATATGCAAACATAGTAAAAACTAAGAAATACATTGAATGTCAATTATAGTGGTTATTTAAAACTCATCCACTCTATAGAAGCACTCTTCCAATAGATTTTAGATTCATTTATTTCACTTTAACATATATAAATTAAATGTCATTTGATGTCAATATAAGAATACATGGTAAAGTTATCGTCATTAAAAAATAAAATAAAATTTAAATTACAATTACATGTTTGTAAAGTCAATATGTAAAAATACAGTTTTGAACTTTTCTTAGAAAACTGCTGGAACGTGACTGCTATAATTATGTAAACCATTTCCATTGCAACAAATTATGTTTTACCCGTGGTCCACCTTTTAATCCACCTGATTGTACCAAAGGAAGATTAGGGTAGTAGGCTTGCTTGTCACTTTCATGATACCTACTTTTCTCTATATTTTCTCTACACCCTTATTCAATAGAGAAAGTACTTTATAATGTGGCAATACTAGCAATATGCTAAGTATGTGTAATGTTCGAGAAATCTTACCACCTCGTCTTGTCATCATAATAGCGGCTTAAGGCGTTTCCCACGTCTGTTGCGCCTGAGCATAAAATCTAGGCTTTCGAGGAAAAACTATAAAATACAGGTACTGGGAACGAGATGGAATTCTATATGTTGGCAGAGAAACTGTTGAAAGTATGCGCGGATGAAAGGTTAATATTGACTGTCAGTACTTAATGCTTTCTTAGGAAAATATGTGGAGAATTGTTTTTCCAAGAGAATGCTAAGTAATCACTATTTTATGCACACGTATTTTTTTTATGTTATACGAGTAAGTGAGCAAATGAGCAGGTGGGCCACCTGATGGTAAGTGGTCACCACCGCCCATAGCACCTACTGTCTTATTAGTGACATAGTTTTACGCTAATAAGACAGCAAAGCGCGTTGCTCACCCTGAAAACTAAGATGATATGTCTCGTGTGCCGGTAATTTCATTGGCTCCCTTACCCTTCAAACCGAAACACAGCAATGCAAACACTGCTGTGTTTACGGTAGAAAAAGGCAAGGGGGTGGTACTTCCCCAGACGGACTTTGCACAAAAGCCCTACCACCTACAAAAATAATCTCTTACAAAAAAGACTTTGTCTTGTACCTTCTCTAGTCCTTTTAAAACCATAATCCCTAAAACATAAATGATTCATATCTTATAACACAATCCACTTTACGAGTATCCTTAACAAAGAAGACAATCTAATGCATGGTCATGTATGACTTTGTATGTGCTGTATGATCTCATAAAGCGTACGCTTACTTGTAACAATGTAATAATTATGTGCGTTTCGCATGATCGCAATCCGATACGCGATGAGATGTGAAAATTGTAGAACAAAAAGTAACATACAGTCTAGTGGAGGGATTACTAAAAGTACCGGGAGAGCATGAATATGCAGGCAAGTTCTGCATAGAAAATAGAAAATGTCAGTAATAAATCATTTATTGGGAAAAAAATATAAAATATTATAAATACAAAAAGAGAAAGAATAAAGTAGAGAAAGAAATAAAGGCGATGCAACCCGTGTAGAATGGTTTGGGTGGTTGCTGTGTGTAGTTATTTGGTGCACAGTAAGTACATCAGGTGCACAGTAAGTACATCAGGTGCACAGTAAGTACATCAGGTGCACAGTAAGTACATCAGGTGCACAGTAAGTACATCAGGTGCACAGTAAGTACATCAGGTGCACAGTAAGTACATCAGGTGCACAGTAAGTACATCAGGTGCACAGTAAGTACATCAGGTGCACAGTGAGTACATAGCGTCCATCATTTATGCGGAGGTGGCTATTATGCATTTGTTTTCCATAACTTTTATTCCTTAAAGTAACGCCTAATTCTAATTTAAGTAAATAAATTTCAGTGACAGTTCATAACTGATTATCACCTTTAACCTAGCGTTATAAGACAAGTTATATCACGATTAGATCAGACCTCAGTGACATGCTTCCATTAGCTTAATATTCACATTTAATTATGTTTGTTAATAAGATACCTATGTAATCGTATTTATAAATTTGTAAATTGATATTTGGGC
This sequence comes from Athrips mouffetella, assembly GCA_947532105.1. Classification (NCBI taxonomy): domain Eukaryota; kingdom Metazoa; phylum Arthropoda; class Insecta; order Lepidoptera; family Gelechiidae; genus Athrips; species Athrips mouffetella. Next base: position 30,017,863 of record OX383960.1, on the reverse strand, counting down.
AATGATGCAGATTTTATGGATGTCACCTTCAATACATAATTTCCATGCTTTAATATTTTAGAAAGTTGCCTTCCTTAGTCCTATAGTACCTTTTACATAAAACTATCAAATAAACACAGGTCATATTATCACAGGTTTTGTTAATAATTACATTCTGCTTTGGTTATTCGTTATTGCTATAAATAAATTCGATAAAATCTCTCAGTTCAATTAGTCAAACTACTTTCATCACAATATTATTAGCACCCCCGAAGAGGTGGCACGGCTGACGAAACTGGACAACTTTAAAAAAATCGACAGAATTTTTAACTGATGGGGGCGCTAGTGGACTGCGGTTAGCCCCTGAACACTTGCATTATGTGCAGTTATAACTTTATAATACTTACGAAGTTTCCAATAACAATTTGGTTCACCATACCGTTTTCAATTTATCATCGAGCAGGTCACATTAGAGATCGCATCTTATGACTATTTAATCGCACAACCCGCTAACTGTCCTACTATTATACTATTATGATATAACTATGATAATATTATAATTGATACACGAGAAGAAGCTAAACGAGTAATTTAAATATGTATAACAGAAACTACTAGGATGGTAGCGTACCACGACGTTGGTAGAGAACTCAAATGTTAAGGGTGTCTTTTCAGAGTTGGGGGTCTGTAACTGGAACATGTTTGATATTTGCGAACCATTTCCTTTGCTACCAGTGATGTTTTGTTTCTACAGGGTGTCTCTGAAGACATTAGACAAATGTTAAGAGTAAGTTCTGTTCTATGGAAATTTGGAATAATGAAAACTTTTTTTGTAGGTATTAAGTTAAATATTCTTGAACTTATACATTAACGTACTTACCTAAAAAATATAAAAGAAGCATAAATGATGCATTTTTATTTTTTTTTGCATAAATTATGCTTATTTTATTATTATTATTCTATTGCAAAGTACGTTGGTGTATCGATTTTCTTTTTCGAAGAAACTTGACAACTCCAAATCCCCTTAGACCTATACAAAATTGATCTCTATCGATAACAGTTATCAAAGTTTTTCAAATTAGTTATGTGAAATCTACAGGATTTCATATCCAATACTATTAAAACTAAATGAGCAATATTTGAATATATATATTAGTATTCGGTTTCTCGAAAACGGCTCTAACGATTTCGATGAAATTTAGTATCCGGGGGTTTTTGGGGGCAAAAAATCGATCTAGGTAGGCTTTCACCGTCTTTTTTAATATTTCGTAGCGCGTTTTAGTGTTTTCAAGAAACTTACAGCGCCATCTGTTGTCGAGTAGCATAGCTTGCTCACCCGATGATATTTTAATCATACAGAGAATAGCTCGGTCGCCCAGGTACTAGAACTAATTTTAAATACGACCATACGATGTCAGTGTGGTCTAATTTCGCGAGCCATTTTTCAGCCGCTGTAAGGAAATCAAAGCAAATGGTTCGCATATGGCACACATGTGCCAGTTACCGTAATAGAATCCCTGTACTAGGTAGCTAACCTTTGAGCTGACAAAATTCTTACTCATTTTCCATTCCATTTCCCTAGCGACAAACCAGCAAGCGATCAAACTTCAAGCAAAGTTAGAAGCGATCAAAATCCAAATTTAATCAAAAGGCAAGTTACACTTATTAGCATAGACGCAAAAATATTAGAAACAAAACCAGGACTTCATTTTTTAAATAACTTTTCCTTCATAAAGTTACTAATTTTATACCAAGCGATACCAAGCGAAATGTAATACCAAGCGAAAGCGACTATGTCTAGTTTAGACATAAAGCCCTAAGTCCTACAGTCGGATAGAAAATGTTTGTAAACAGAGCTAAAGAAACGTAACTTTGCAATATGTACAGGCAGGTTCGTTCGTAAAGGTCTTTAATGAATAATGATACATTAATAGCCAGCAGATCAACACTAGCCAGCAGATCTGTCCCCGGCAAGCACCAGTTTGTGCGAGTTTTGAGTATTTTTGGTAGACATGCCCGAAAGAAAGGAAGGACAGTTAAACACCGCAGCGCAATTTGCTGAGAACCGACACGGTACAGCATTTAGCCAGTATAGAAAGAGGGAGAGAAGGGTTTATCATATACGCGTTGATGGCAGTAGCAGTTGGGTTTTGAGTGCCTTAGATGGCTGCTGTAGGTGCAGGTAAAAAGTGCGAGGTTGTTGGTTGTCTCGTTGTCTTCATCCGTTTTACTATCTGTTTCCTGACTCTTAAATATACACCATTTATTGAGCCTAGCGAGGCTTATTAAAGACTACTTCCGTAGATAGTAGCAGGGACCAAGGGCCTTGTCTTTCGAAGCACAGAGGTAGACTAGAAAAGGTTTCAGGGTGTCTACTCTCAACGTCCGATATATCGAAACGATACTACTCGAAACATGCAAATGCAAAACTTCGTCCCTTGACAATAGAGTAGATTATTGGTTGGATGCAGTTTGAAAATTCATCCAACCAATATTCTACTCTATTGTCAAGGGACGAAGTTTTGCATTTGCATGTTTCGAGTAGTATCGTTTCGATATATCGGACTTTGAGAGTAGACACCCAGGAAACAGGTTCGAGTCATGCCTGTGGTTAAAATTTTTGCAATGTCCTAATTATGGGAACACTGAAAGACCTTTTTTCTTTTGATATTTTAATTTATTAATAAATTAATTTTTAACTTAACGACGCATAAGAGGTAGCAGGCACAGCTAAAACTCAATAAAATGTGGTGGAGTTTAAATTTTCCACGATGACTGTACCAAGAAAATGTAGGAAATTGAGTGTGTTTTTTCCTGATAGTTACACCGCTGATAAGTAGACTTAAATGGTGGTATCGGTTTTCTATAACCGGGCAGTATTACCACCTATATTCATTTGAAGGGGTTGTAATCAGATAAATTTGTGGCCCCTATTTAAAAGGGTAAAAGTTGAATGCCTTAAAATTAAATCCATCTAGTAAGAATTTGCAGTAAAGCCCAAATAAATATTTGCAAAACTAAAGTTGTATGTACTTTGTTATCGTGCAACAACAAGCTACACACAACTGTTACACTTTGCGAAAATACCTTTTACAACAATTTAGTTTTTTTAGTATTTTTACAAGCAAAAAAGTCCATTTTTAGGAACTCAAAAATAAGTTTGTTTGTGAAGGTTTTTGAATATTTCTAAAAAACCTGTGTTACTTAGAGAAATCGTTTTATCTTTGATGTATTATTTATATAAACCTGTATCGACTTAAGAAGGTAATTCACATTTTTTGCATTGTAAACTTCGCAGATGCGGGGGATATTTTTCAAAATAACTGGAAAACTGAGGGTCGTAAAAAACACAAAAATATATTTTGGGGTGCACACGTAGAGCCCTTTCGAATAATATCCTTATTCCTTCCTAAGGGTTCCGTTTTTACATCTCATTAAGAGATTTTAATATCCAACAATGAATAAACTATTTTGAGTTTACCATTTTGATTCCGAATCCTAAAAAGTCGTAGATTATACTTCCGAGGCCCAACCCTAAATACATCTCTGGTAAAACGGGTTGAAATAATATCCCCATATCGCAAGGATTATTTATGTGATGAAAGTGATTGGTCTATCACACATAAGTAGTTCACGTTTTTATTACGCGATTATATCAATTATTTGGTCATACGAGCAGCATTTCCAAGTATGAGGTACAAATAACTTTAATTGAAATAAGGACCTAGTAGGTATTTAGTGTAGTCCCGTGTGGTGCCGGCAAAGAATAGTACCAACCCATACATACCCGTGGGTGTCGTAAGAGGCGACTAAGGGTTAACTGGAGGATGGGCAGCAGCATCCTCCTTTGTATCTTACATCTTACTTACTGCGGTCACCTATAACCGCCGTCCATGGTGCCAGCCGTAACGCTAACAAGCGAGGTGAATATGGTACTTCCCCTCCACATTTTCCCAGCAAAAGCTGGAATTCTGGAGGGAGCTCCCTGTCCTGTAGTGGACGTTTCATGGGATGTTATGATGAGGTACCTATTTATATTTACCCCGTGTGGTGTCGGCAAAGAATAGTAACAACCCATCTCTACCCGTGGGTGTCATAAGAGGAGGGTAAGGGTTAATGAACCAGAGGATGGGCAGCAGCATCCTTCTGTGTATCGTTTTCATCTTACATTCTGCGGTCACCAACAACCGTGGTCCATGGTGCCAGCCGTAACGCTAACAAGCGTAGTGACTATGGTACTTCCCCTCCGCATTTTCAGCAAAAGCTGGAATTTTGGAGGGAGTTCCCTCAGTTCCCTGTCCTGTAGTGGACGTTTGATGGGATGCCATGAAGCAAAACTGACGAGGATTATGCCTCTCGCAATCGAGCTTTCTATATTAGTGTACCTAAGTAATTGCTTTTATACATTACATACTAACTTATATTAGGGAACGTTCACATTTCGCGAAAGCAAATTTCTTGACTATAAGTAGTTATGATCACGAGTATGAAGATTAGCAAGAACTTTCTTATCATAAAAAACTTTGTAAGTTGGTTAGACGCTTTAATTATCATAAATTCTCGCGAGTTACCTATGTTTGTAATGAAAGCTAAAGTGCAACCACGAATCTCCAATCTCCATAGAAGCGGACTGATTCTACTAGGTTTCTACTAGCAACATACATACATACATACATAACATCACGCCTCTTTCCCGTCGGGGTAGGCAGAGACCACAGTCCTCCACCTGCTACGATCTTGACATACTTCCCTTGCTTCCTGTACTTTCATCAATCCTTTCATACATGCTCGTCGGTTTAGGGTACTTTTAACCTGGCCTTTATTCAGAACGTCCTGAAATTGGTCCTGGTACGTTCGCCGAGGCCTTCCCCTTCCAACGTTGGAAGGGGAAGGATTGTACTTAGGAAAACCAGCAATATTGTTGTCGATTCTGGCAGACCCAAACTAAAACTAAATTAGAAAGGTCCAAAAGTATTGCTGTGTTTGTAAACAGCATTATTTGTAGACCTGTCAAATTTAGAGAAAAAAAAAATTACCCAAAGAAAGGTAAAAACTTTATGAGTACATTATATTTTTCTTCAGGAAAGTTACTTGTTTTCATGAGTAGAATCATTAGGCTTCAGAGCAACACCAATCAAAATTCATATGGTATATTCTTTGCCTGTTATGAAACTTATAAACCCACCTAGCTAGCAATCTAATATGGCAATCAAAATCACCTAGAGCCCTTCAAAACCGCCTCTCTCCACAATCTTCTAGAAAATTCAACTCGACCTTTAATAATTCACCGCATACACTTCCTGCAACGCGAGAAATTCTTCCTGGGATGAGCTAAACTTTACCGGAAGGCTGCATAAACGATTACATTGACTTTTGCTTTCAAATTCTCATAGAACTCTTAGAAGTACCTTGTCTGACCACTTTCGTTTACTTTCGCGTAAGTATATTATCGATTCCATGTTTTCCTTATATGTGATGTGAAGAATCTACTTTAAGAAGAAAATATTAAAATGTCATCGACGTATGTGTTGCTTTTGTTCTTCGGCTACGCTGGCGGTTTTTTTTTTTTTTTGCTTTTTTTTTTAATCTTAAGTTTCAAGAAAAGCTTTAGACTGTTGTATAATAAACACAAAATTAATATTTTGTGGCGTTGTTTGTTTTAATAATGAACTTTATCAAAAGTTTGGCAAAATTTTGAATATCTCTAGTCAATTTATAACAAAATATGTTTCTGTAGTAAGTAAATGCTTTAATGTCAGTAACTTAAGTAAATATATTCATCATTCATTATGAATCTCGGCATGTCTATGAAGGCATTTAGGTGAAAACATTTCACAAATTCAGGTCAGGTTCATGTAATAACAGTAACGAACAAGTGTATCAATACAGGGTGGCTCATTTATCTAATTTTGCCTCGACTTGTCCCACTGCGTCAAAAGCCAGACTTATAATCCGCATTTTTAGGAAAGATAGAAGGCATTGTGAAAAAGTTATGATTTTACTGCAGCAACATTAACTAAGTAGGTATTAATATTTTATTTTACTATCGTTTGAAATATACGATACGAGTATGGAAGCATCGACTAACGATATTGAGTTCTTCTTTGTAGCATATATTTTTACCCGACTGCCCCAAAAGGTGGATCAAGGATTTTTTATAAATTTATGTTGTGTCTTATTTTAATATACCTATGTACAATGTCATCGCATTTTAAATTCATATTGCTTATTAATTCACATTGTAAGATGCTTTTTTATTGCCATTAATGTAAATTAATCAATTCTGTCTACCGAGAAAAACTATTTGTAAAAAAAATTGGGCCACTATTAAGGCCATCCTGTATTACTCTAACTGAACTCTTACTCGCAATAACTTTTACTATCGACGTAATTACTAGCTATTGTCCGTGGTTTGCTTACATGGGAATTGACGTACAAACAAACCTACCTGCAAAATTATAATAAACATGAGTGAAACTTTTTAGTTATTATCGCTTTTTAATGGATTTTGTAGTTGGTGCTAGATCTGAAGATTTTTAGTTGTAAAATAAAACAGTGAATTTTTAATTGTAGTAAGTACCTAGTGAAATTCAATAATTAGATGAATGAAAAATAAATTTCAAAATGAATTCATGAAATAAAAAAAAAATTGTGAAATGGGTTAAAAATCTTCATTAAATAGATATGCAGGATAATATGGATTATAAAAAATAATACACCTCACCCAAACTAGTTAAGCAATGTAATCTGAAAGGACATCAACAAGTCATCAACATAAATCACCAATTCATCTTCGATTTGGCAAATGCCCCGATTTGAGTCAACGGTACCGTACATTCCTCAAGCACATACTTACCTACCTTGAAGATGTCAACCTATTGCATACAAAACACCAATATAGGGTGTCCCGCTTTGAGTGGCCCAAAGAAACAATTTATAAGGTATCATTACACACCGTGTTCCTGAGGATTAGCATCAATTTTAAGAGCATGTTCATTTAACGAAACTGAACAACATTCCCTAAGAAACATAGGTAAATTAAAATACGAAAAAAATATTGTATGGGAGGACAATTTTTTTTTATACGCTGGCTCAGCGACCCCAAGAGAATCTTAGCCTCCGATACAAGAGTTCTACATTTTTCCCTATTCTGCGCCGCTTCTTGCCAATCGGTTTTTTGAAGGGCATCCAGGTCATTCCGGTCTTCGCCGCCCCATCTGTACCTGGGACTGATCCTCTCCCATCATCTAAAAGTAGCTGAGCCAGCGAATCCTCGCATCCTTGGTCTTGCCGTTAGTTTACTATTGTTTAATCTGTGGTCTTGCCCATGATATTTGGTTCGGGCGTTCGGGTACGAACTCTTAGATCTCTCTATTCTTTATCCTTCTTGCTTGACTGGACCTAGAATTGTTCACAAAATTTTCCTCTCCTCTACTAAGAGACAAAAATTCTAATCATGATAACTTTAATATATTTTTTTAAGACAACGATTTCCTTTAATAAATTTTCATAAAGTTTTTATTCAAAAACATTCTTTGGACCCAAGTGGGGCATCCTGTATAGGCAACACATGTACTTAACTTCAGTTTAGTAAACGAAAACTATTCATAGTTAACCGCGTTCCAGTTTCGAGGAAACTTATCTATGTGTGACTAAACTTAACGAAGGCCGTAGAAGATAGTGCAGGAAAAACAAAACGTAAGGTAAAGTGATAAAGCTGCTCTTTTCCTTAATTTTTTAACACAGTAAAAAATGTAGAGGCAATAATAAAAATTGTTATCTTATTTTGTACTGCCACCAACAGAACTCTTTATTTATTTTCTTTATTGTGTCTATGGGTGTATGCTTGAAATTGATGTACCTATTAAGGAAGCAGCGCCGGGCCCTTATGCTGATGATCAACTGATAATAAAGATTTAATAATATGACAGGCGGCGACGTCGCTGTGATCCATTGCATTGTGTCAGTTTAGCGCTAGTATTTCCGTCGTTATTTCTCCATTAAAATTCGTCCGCCTGAATATAAAAGTCAGTGGATCTGAAGCCGTTACTGTACGAGTACCACAGCTGAGCAAAGGTGTCTCCCTCCCAACACCACTCCCATTATCCATTAACGCCCTACGCCCCGCGTATTCTCATTCACCCACAGTAAAAAATCCCATGGTAATACTGGAAGGATAACGCAGTAGTACGGTCAACCGCTTGTCGGTAGAAAAATTTTCAACTCTATTACCACGCCATAAGGTCCTAAAGTGTTTCTACTGATGTGCGGCCGTGTGTACCACGGGATTAAATCCAATTAAACCTGGCCGAGGAAAAGGCGAGCAGAAGCCAACCCTCTTCTCCACACAACGACTATATTATGGGCCACAGAGTGCCCTACATGACCGCTGGATTGCACTGCATCAGGGGAACATATTTGGCCTACATACCCGAACCTGCGTGTTATAACCGAAAGCTATGGACCTCGTAAGGAAGGGTGTCTTTGTAGGCCACAGAGTTCCACAGAGGGCCCTACATGACCACTACATTGGACTACATAACCACCGGACATAATGCCCGGTGAGATGACGGATGACACTCGGATCACGGGGACTCACGCCATCTATGCCACGGTCGGCCTTCTGTTTACGACTGTCAGGTGTGATGGTTTGGCCAATTGGCCCATAGTTCTTGTGGCATTCGGAAGTTTGGAATTCGTGGCCCGCCTAGTCTGTAGGCTACGATGACTTTTTGTGCGATGGTATTTCTGACACTGCGCTCGCCATTGTTCGCTGGCTATATTCAAGATCTTTGATGTTCTGTCAAAGACCAAACCTGTGCACTGTGACGGTTTGTATATTTGTAATATACAAATATAAGAGCAGGCACAAAAACCACGTAAAAAAAATGTTTTCTAATATCAAATTCTATCCGAAGGTAACAGATGCCAAATGCGACCCACATTGGACGAATGTTTACCAACACCAGCCAACGGCGGTATCCGATACCAGCGGCCGGAAAACGTTGTTCCTGCGCCGGATTTATAAACCAAAACAGCACCTGTGCAGTGCCTTTTACAAGTGCAGTCTAGCTAGAGTACGTCAACAATATACAGGGTGTAGAAAACGTGCGAGAATCCTTTTAAGGGGTGAGCCTAAATGGAAACTGATAATGGTTCCGACAAACAAATTAACCTCCAGCGATCTGTGTCCAACTATTATTCTAATTAACCAGCGTTATAATGAACTACCTACCGACAAAAAACCCAAAACGTGCCGAAAAACATTTCGAATTTAACTAACAAATAAAAGCATGTTCAAATTACATGTAAACTAAACTTCCGAATAAAATTACTAAACTTCCGAATAAAATACTGAACCTCCGACAAGCGAACCGACCTATAGGTTTATTAGGTAGGTACTCTTGCGACTACAACGCACGAGCCGAGCGAGCGAAGCGAGCGTGCTGCGGTAGCAGCCGGCGAGTGCCAGAAGCGAATTTACGTTCCAAAAGTTTTCAGTAGATTCGTAATTAAAGCTGGTAAAAAAGTATTACAACAATATAAAGTCATGTTTATTTTTCGAAGATTTGAGTATCTCGGTATGGTCGTTGCGTCATTTTAATTCGGGCAAAATTAGTCGGAAAGTTAGTATTTTAGACAGTAGATTTTATATTTTGAGTAAGGACAATTCATATTTTCTTGTCGGAGCTTTTATTACCTCGTAGCTATTCTAAATCAGTATTTTTTTTTAAACGTGGTTTTGGCTTAAGCAGAAGTGAAGCATGTAGAGTATTGTAGAGTGATCCGTTTTCACTAATTATGTTTAAGTGTTGGTGATATTATCACTTGAATGGTCAAGAAACAAATACCTGAAACTCACGGCATGATACTGCGTAAAGAAAAAGATATTTGTCTCCAAAATACCCAAAAAAAGTTACATATCGTCTTAGTGCTTGTATGTAGCGAAATCACGAGTTTCGTACGAAATAATATTTTGCAAGCATCCATCCACATCCTCTGCAATCTTTGATTGAGAAGACCTTTAACACCTCTAACATTTTCCCAATCTACAAAAAAAAACTCTAATCCGCAATCAAGCTTATACAATAGCAATTTGTTCGGCGTTTGACTCATCTTCAAAGTTTTTGAGCTGTTCCCATGGCCTTGAATATAGAGTCATGCGAAGTTTCAAGCAAGATAGGTACCATCATATATTACAATACTAAATTACAGGTTTGCAAATGTAAACCTTATTAATTTATTCGTGTAATGGTTTTAAAAAAAAGTTTTACTTTACGTGCTTATCTCTAGTACCTACTTATAACTTTTATAGTTGGCCGGATGACCTTTTAACTTATACGGTGTGTAAGGGACAGCTTTGAAAGGGCATGATCAGTCAACGTAACTGAGCTACTTTCAATAAAACTTTCAGGAAATGAAAAAAAAAATCGGCCTCGCCATACAAACTGTCTAATCAAGTTTTAAATTTTGGATGGAGAGGCCGATTTTATTTCATTTGTTGAAAGTTTTTATCGCTGAAAGTTGTTCAGTTACGTTGACTGCCCTATCAGTATTAGAAACCATATAGGGTTACTTTTAATTAGTTCTTGATAGAAAAAGGTATGAATGTACTCACGATACTGAACAACTTTCCCCAAAGATCGAAATACGAAGATCAAGTTTTGACCTCCCATAGATACTGCATCAGCTGATAACGCATTTTGTATGGGAGGTCAAATTTGTTTTTTCTTATTTCGACCTATGTTCCTTGGGAAAAGTTGTTCAGTATCATGAGTACATTCATACCTTTTGCTATCAAGAACTAATAAAACGTCACCCTGTGTAACGGAAACATGTGATCATCATCATCATCATATCGTGTGGGTTGCAAGGTCGATGACCGACCTCACAAACCCAAACATGTGATAATACTGAAGCATGTGAATGGACTGCCCATAAAACTAAACAACGTTTCCCAAGGAACATAGGTCGAAATACTAAAAACCAAATTTGACCTCCCATACAAAATGCGCTATCAGCCGATGCACTTTCTATGGGAAGTCAAAATTTGATTTTGTTCTGTGACCTATGTTCCTTAGGAAAAGTTGTTCAGTTTCATGGGCAGATTCACACTCTTTAGTATTATCACACGTTCCGTTACACGCTGTATATTAATTTATTATTTATTTATTATTTAGAGATATTATAAAGGGATGCTGAGATGGTTTGGTCATGTAGAGAGGATGAATGAACGAAGACTGACGAAAGAGATCTACCAGGCGAGAGTGAATGGAAACGTTGGAAGGGGAAGGCCTAGGCGAACGTACCAGGACCAAATTCAGGACGTTCTGAATAAAGGCCAGGTTAAAAGTACCCTAAACCGACGAGCATGTATGAAAGGATTGATGAAAGTACAGGAAGCAAGGGAAGTATGTCAAGATCGTAGCAGGTGGAGGACTGTGGTCTCTGCCTACCCCGACGGGAAAGAGGCGTGATGTTATGTATGTATGTCTATTAATTGTCATGACTTGTTTAAAATACATTTCTATTAATAATTTTTGTTTTCTTTTTGAGGTCAAAAATAGCAATAATATAATTTTAAAAACAACCACTTTGTTTGAAAACATGGAAAATAAAAATAGTTTGAGACTAAAGGTATCATCAACATAATTGGACCATGCTGCAACTGTAACTTAACTCTTTACATAACAACTCTATATTTAAGTATTTCCATCAAAACAAACAATAAAAAAATAAAACAATATCATCAAAAATAACAGCCAGAAACATTATAATTGACGACAGTGAAAGTTTTCACGTCGATGTGAGCGAAGTGTCAGCTGCATTGTCCATTGTATGGTATAACGACATTTTTAGGGTTCCGTAGTCAACAAGGAACCCTTATAGTAACATCATATCCGTCCGTTGCTTAGCTCAGAGACCGTTAGTACTAGAAAGCTGTAATTTTGTACGGATAGGTATAGATTTTATCGAAACGTTATTAAAAACCGAAACACAGAGTACAAGGGATGGTCCTACAAGAAAGGACTTAGAGCGACATGAAAAGGTTTAAAAGACAGTCATAAAAACACATAAAGTTATGTGTATTTACAGTGCCTGATACACGGTTGGCAATATGGGTCCTGGGTGACCTTGTCTGGCAACCATTCGGGTTCTATAGAGAATTGGTTGTCAACTGCGAACTACACGGTCGGCACACGATATACACGGTCGGAACGCGATATACATGGTCGGAACGTGATATACACGGTCGGAACGCGAAATACACGGTGGGAACCGACCAAGGTCACCTCTGTCGGGACCATAGGGATCCATGTTGTCGACCGTGTATCAGGCACTTCAATATTCATCTACTCGGATATTATATCAGATAAATATGTCTTTTGATTTGATGTTTATTAACGACTGTGAAAGTTTTCAAAAACTTTTAAGGTGCCTAAAGTCGCGTCTATACCTATACGCGTACTATAACTATTAATTTACAGCTTCGGTTTACAATAATAATCTCAATGCAAAGCTTGCAAACTCATACAACATAAGCATCTTCCTAATCCAGTTCAAGATCTACCAATAAAATGTCGTGACAAATCAAATTCCAATACAAAACTAAGTGAAACGTAACTAAAATGCTGCTGGAAATATGAAATCTTCGAAATAAGTGAAACATCAAGATGTGGGAATACATTGCCGCCTTGCTACTCGGATTTTGGATTGGTGTTGCCATCTTTTTGTACGTGTCTTGCTACTGGCTCGAGGAGATATTTGGTAAGTGTTTCCTTTATTATTATAAATCGAGTAGAAGAATCGATAATTATTGTTTAGATGTAGTTATCTGATGATGATTAATATATTTTAATGGACTCAACCAACATGGCGGCAACATTGTGACAATCGTTGTTTCTCTTCTAAAATGTATTTTTCTTTTTTCAGTAGCTAGGTAGTCACATTTGTAATAGCTTTGCATTATTTAAACAGTACCTGTTTATATACAGCGTAAATTTTATTTGGTTTCGTTTCCGAAGCTCAGTAACTCATAAAAACAAGAATACAAGCAACTTTCCAGAAGAAAAAAAAATGATTTTTTTTTCGCTTTCTCATACAAAATAAGTCCATCACGTGATGATTTTAGGAAGGAGTCGGAAACATTTTATTGAGTATTTTTTTTTCTTCGGGAAAGAAAGTTGCTTGTTTTCTTGAGTAGATCACTGGGCAAAATTCACGTTGCAGAAGTCTCAGTTTGGCAGATATTGTACCTATTTACTGCTTTTCGTCTCATTTTAAGGATTTTATAATAAAGTAAATAATAATTGTCAAAATGTTTTTAATAATAAGCTAGGTAATCGTAAGAAGCGGTGAAGGAGTAGAGAAATCAACATCTTATAAGCATCTTTAAATAACTTATTTAGCATGGGTTGTTCAAGCAATGCGCCATTTTAGTTAACAATTTTCTGAGCTATGTCGGTTAATTTACTTCTTCTGCGGATCGTCTCGTAACTTGTCGCATTATTGTTATAAAATCAGGAAATCTTCAAAATATAGATTTTTATTTTCCAATAGTCAGTTAAGAATGTTGCTATTTGTACCAATACCAAGCAGTTAATAAAGCCACGATCACGCCTAGCCGAATTCAAAGACTAATTCGGCATATACTTATTGTTCGTTGAAGTAAGGACATAACCAAGCCTCCCAGCAATGTATGCCGAATTAGTCTTTGAATTCAGCTAGGTGTGATCGTGGCTTAAGGCTAAGTCTGTAATTGACATCCGCAGCAGGTGTTAAAGAATTACTAAGATTACGTCGTCAGGTACATCCTCTCAGGTGCCCCCTTTATGATAATTTTTGACTCACAGACGAGTAATAGACATACATATACAAAGTATATATCAACCCTGAAGGATTTGAAGACAAACTGAACAACTTTTCCAAAGGAACATTTGACACTCCTATAGAAACACAAATTTGACCTCCCATAGAAACTGAATCGGCTGATAGCGAATTTTGTATGGGAGGTAAAAACATTTTTTTCGTATTTCGACTTATATGTTCTGTTTTATGGGCAAAATCACATCCTTCATGGTTTCCTACCTACCTTTTCTGTTTCACCTTGTTGTATGTTATTCACAAAAATTGTATGCACATGAAAATACATTAGGTTTTCGCCTATTATCAAAATACAGTAATCATATCATGGTATTTAGCTCGACCACTCGAGTCCTCAACTATTCGATCGATTCCATTCTAAATAGGACGATCACAAACAAAATGGGAATACCCGATTGGGAACTGCAAGGAGTTGACCCAGGAAAGGGAAAAGTGGAAAGAGAGGCCTTTGTCCTGCAGTGTGACACAACAGGCTCCTAATAATAATAAGTATAAAGTTTGTAAGCTTTGAACGAATTGTTAATTTCAATAATTTGCAACCAATCTTTAATCTGTTCATATAATGATATGTCCCTAAAAGGCACAGGTAAACAAGCAATTAAAAAATATAAATGTGCTACATGTAGTGCCCTGCCTCGACCCAATACCAAAATGGTAGTACCACCAACGTTCATATGTGAAGGGACTACACAGAGACAGGGGCATACCAGCATGTACGTAAGTCTTAGTCAGTTCTAGTATTTAGGTATATTCGAATAAAGTATAAAAAATTATAAATGCTGAATATTCAATTTAATTTCAATTTCATTTATTCCATAAACAATATTTTACAATTGTGTAGGAAATTAATTAAGGTTACCTAATAATAACGCCAATAATATTAAAAATACAAAATAATAACAACAAGAGAGAATGCATTGGTCAAAGATAAAATTTTAATTATATTTCATAAATAGGTAATATTTATTTGGTGTCTATCTTGTACATAAAATTTATGATAATTTAACGTTCCCTTTGATTTTGGAAGATTTCTTATTATCATTAATTTAAAGATTTATAAAAATAATTATTTTAATTTATTTATTAAATTTATTGATTATTCATTGATTATCTGCATTATTGTTAGTATCTATAGCATTAAATAAAATAAATAATTAATCCTAACCAAAAACCAAATCAATGTACCTACATCATTCATTTGCTTTAATACGTACAGTTAGAGCGACTAAACATTTTAGGCAAACGTTTCTGTATATCGTTCAAATTACGACGGTCATCCTCATTTCAAGGATCTTTTAATCCTGGCCCGCGGATAAAATTGGAAATCCTCAATACTACACCTTGTTGTGGCACTGTATCTTATTTTGCCAATTATTAGGTAAAGGGTTGCTTATTTGACCAGTTAAAATTGAACTCATTACTCAATTTTGATCTCTTACAAACTAGTTTGTTTAGATAATTAATTTAATCAAGCAATATTGCACATGTTCGCATGATGCATTCGATCTGAATTTTGGAGGTCATCTGGTTACGAAAACTAGTCCAATGTAGTATGATTTAGTACGTGCACATAAAATTAGTTTTTGATGGATTTACAAATTAACCTAAACAATCAAGGTTTTGCTTTAGGCACAGCATCAATCTCTAGCGAGTGATCAATGTAATATTGGAGAATTGTCAACTCTTTTAATTAATTTTTATATATAATTAATTAATTTTTATATTTTAAATTAATTTAATATTTTAATTTTGTTTTATATTAATTTTAAAAGCAAATATCGATGAAAAGCTTTGACATTGGCAAAATTGTCTACCTCTGAAGCACCATGTCAAAATTTTAAGGAATCAAAAAGAAAATGTAGTTGTTTACGTTAAAGGTAATAAAATAAAAGGTAAAGGAATAAACTTCAAAACAATTTTCATAAATTTTCCATTTTCCGGAAACTCTATGCCCGGTATTTCACTGGGACACCATGGCAGCGCAACCAGTCGCCGCTACCAACAAAATGTATAAAGCTCTATAGAGAGTTACTCACCTGGTGTCCGTTTGGTTGCGCAACCAATTTGGCGGCGCAACCAGTTCGGATGCTGGTCGCGCTACCACTCCCAGTGAAATATAGCCCTTAATACTGTGGCCACAGGGTGTGGCGACTCTGGTGTCTTTACTGGTGTCTAGTTACGGACACCAGTGGCGCAACCAGTCGCGCCACCGTGGTGTCCCAGTGAAATACCGGCCTATGGCACAATTGGCACAACGGGGCTTGTGAGGTTAAAAAGATACGTGAACGCTATTTTAACAAAAATGGAATATGAGAGATTTATGTGATGAATCTTTAATTTGTATTTAATTTATATAGTTTTTAGGGTTCCGATACCAAAATGGTAAAAAAAACCGGCCAAGTGCGAGTCGGACTCGCGCACTGAGGGTTCCGTACCACCACATAAACATAATTGTATTAGTTGAAATTTCAGTAAGTTAATGTGCTAGATTTTTTGAGTCCGACACGCGCTTGACCAAATTTTATTATTTGTTGTTTTTTTATAGCCTATGCCCTATAAACATACCAGTTTTCAAGTTTGTAAGTGTTCCCGTTTTTAAAAGAACTAAAACAAAAATCGCCTCAGAAACCATCCAACTTATATGAATGTTCTTGAAACGAGAGCTCACCACAATTGGTTACCATTAGTTGTGAGAAAAGTTGTAATATTTCATGATTTCAGACTTTTCCCATTATTTGTACTCTGAGACCTAGCTTCTTGCCAAATTTCATAATTTTATGTCAACGGGAAGTACCCTGTAGGTTTTTCATTTTTGAATAAATGTATGGAGATGAGGATATAAAATGCCATATCTTTTGATTGCGTCGTTGTAAAAAATTGAAATTTTCAGATCTTGTGTGGTTCATGGATCCTAATATATGGTATTAATTTCAACTTGATACCTTTACCCGTTCGTGAGATAAAGGGTCTTGACAGACAGACAGACAGACAGACAGACAGACAGACAGACGGACAACAAAGTGATCCTATAAGGGTTCCGTTTTTTTTCTTTTGAGGTACGGAACCCTAAAAAGGAACCCTTATGGTGCCGCTCTGTCTGTCTGTCTGTCCGTCTGTCTGTCACACCTCTATATCTCAGCAACCACTTATGCTATCGACCTGAAATTTGGAATGGTTTTAGAATATAGTTGCCCAACTTAACTGCATGTGAAAAATTTTTGAAAAAAGTATGATTATTAATGTAAAGGGGGCCAAAATAGGGGTAAATTTCAAATTGTCGCTACTATTATTTTGTATTTTTTTAAGTTTCTTAGTTTTCAAGTTAAGATGAGAAATGTCAAAAAAAATACCATTCCCCCCCCCCTTATCTCCGAAGTTTGAGTAAGGAATAATCTGAATTAATTACAGTTGACAGAGGTTCATGTAAACTTTGCAGCAAAAATAAAACGATCTTTCTCAGTTGCACAGTTTTTCAGAAATCTGCAAAAAACCTTTACAAACAAATTTAGTTTTGCGGTCCTGAAAATGGACTTTATTGCTTCCAAAAATACTATAGGTATATCGGAACCCTCGGCGCGCGAGTCCGACTCGCACTTGACCGGTTTTTAGGGTTCCGTACCTCAAAAGAAAAAAACGGAACCCTTATAGGATCACTTTGTTGTCCGTCTGTCTGTCTGTCTGTCTGTCTGTCTGTCAAGACCCTTTATCTCACGAACGGGTAAAGGTATCAGGTTGAAATTAATACCATATATTAGGATTCATGAACCACACAAGATCTGAAAATTTCAATTTTTTACATCGACGCAATCAAAAGATATGGCATTTTATATCCTCATCTCCATACATTTATTCAAAAATGAAAAACCTACAGGGTACTTCCCGTTGACCTAAAATTATGAAATTTGGCAAGAAGCTAGGTCTCACAGTACAAATAATGGGAAAAGTCTGAAATCATTAAATATTACAACTTTTCTCACAACTAATGGTAACCAATTGTGGTGAGCTCCCGTTTCAAGAACATTCATATAAGAAAGGGGTCAAGTTGGATGGTTCCTGAGGCGATTTTTGTTTTAGTTCTATTTAAAAACGGGAACACTTATAAACTTGAAAATTGGTATGTTAATAGGGCATAGGCTATAAAATAACAACAAATAATAAAATTTTGGTCAAGCGCGTGTCGGACTCAAAAAATCTAGCACATTAACTTACTGAAATTTCAACTAATACAATTATGTTTATGTGGTGGTACGGAACCCTCAATGCGCGAGTCCGACTCGTACTTGGCCGGTTTTTTTAGAATCGCAATTGTATTTTTAGGGCTCCGTACCTCAAAATAAAAAAAACGGAACCCTTATAGGATCACTTTGTAGTCCGTCTGTCTGTCTGTCTGCCTGTCTGTCAAGACCCTTTTTCTCACGAACGAGAAGAGGTATCAGGTTGAAATTGATAACGAATATTAAATTAAATTAAAAACATTTTATTTCGAGATTCTTGGTCCCATAAAAAAGTACATTATTATAAAAATAAAGTCACAAATAAATTAATAATATACAATATACAATAAACAATAAAATTCCCAAAATATAAAATTAACTATAAGTTAATTAGTTCTTTTAAAAAATTTCAAATTCAATTCATTTCATTTACGTACATAATTCGTCCAAGTAGTCTAAAATATAAATTTACTGAAGACAGCTACAATTAGAGCATTACTACATTTAGACATTCGATTGTAAAAGGAAATCTTAAGCCTCTTTAAAACAGCTGGGAAATCTTCAACTTTATGTTCTTCGTACATGCCAGTCGCACTACACCGCCACTGTACTCGTATAGTGTGAATTGTACTCTGCTTATACCTAGACCACAGGTGAGCGGTATAGAGCGACTGACAGTACGCCTTAAAGAGTGTTATTTTAAATTGATTAGACGTCATAGCAAATATTCTTGCCAACATATTGCTTTTCATAGCTAAAGATCTCCTCTGTCTTTCAACATCTTCATCGTCGTTTAGAATTTCAGTTAAACAGTGAACTAAGTACTTAAACTTGGTTACGACACTCAGCGGTGATCCAGCTAACTTTATGGGTGGTATGCTACCAGGTGGACTGGTTCCATGGCGGAAGACCATAACTTCAGATTTTTTCACGTTATATATTAGCCCGTGTCTGGTAGCATAGCACTCACAAATACTTCTTAGATGCCGTAGTCCGCTGACCGAGGGACTCAGCAGCACCATATCATCCGCATAACTTAAATTTTTCAGGCATTCGCCAGCAACGTAGCAGCCGACTCTGGTGCTGCTGAGCTCCTAAATCAAGCCATTAATGTACAAATTGAATAGCCCACAGGAGGTCAGGCCCCCCTGCCTGACTCCACAACTTAACTTATACTGCTCAGAAAAGCTATCACCCCACTTTACTTGATTTATCTGATTATTGTACCAGAATTCTAAAACATTTTCTTCATTTCTATCAACATTTGTGTTCCGTAGCTTGTTCCATAGTATATTGTAATTTATTGAATCGAATGCTTTACTTATATCTAAGAAACAAGCATACACATTAGTTTTACAGTTTGTGTAAGATTTAATAGTATTTTTAAGTGCATAAATAGCCAGATCAGTCGATGAACCGGCTCTGAAACCAAATGTCTGTCTTGTGCATTACTTAGTATAATGTTCTTATTAAGTTCCGGGTTGATGACCCTTTCAAAATTTTTTGAAAGTACAGTTGCTAGGGAGATCGGTCGATAATTATCGAGGCTCGATACATTTCCCATATTAGGGTCCATAAACCACACAAGATCTGAAAATTTCAATTTTTACAACGACGCAATCAAAAGATGTGGCTTTTTATGTCCTCATCTCCATACATTTATGCAAAAAAGCAAAACCTACAGGGTACTTCCCGTTGACCTAAAATTATGAAATTCGGCAAGAAGCTAAGTCTTACAGTACAAATAAAGGGAAAAGTCTAAAATCATGAAACATTTCAATTTTTCTCACAACTAAGTAATTGTAACCAATTATGATGAGCTCCCGTTTCAAGAACTTTTCTATAAAAGAGGGGTCAAGTTGGATGGTCGTGGAGTTTTTCAAATCAAAGAGCAAAAGCTTTTAGTATATCATATGGTAGATAGGTACGGAACCCTTAGGGCGCGAGTCCGACTCGCACTTGGCCGGTTTTTTTTTCTTGTAAGGAGAATTATAAAGCGCTCGAGAGAAAGTACGATTCGCACCTCGGGCGTATCAATGTACTATTTATTTTCAAAATAGTGTCTGAATTTCTGAAATCACAGGATAAAGAAACTACTGTCGATACCACACACTAAGTAATAAAACCAGCACACTAAGTAACAAAAAACTGATCAAGACAATATTTTCTGCTTTGCCATATTTAATGATTAATGAAAGAACTCCAGAGCTCAAGGAGAGCCTCTCTCTACCCTGTATGCAAACCTGCGCATGCGCATATAAGCAGTAAAACGACTCGTTGAGACATAAAGCGGTCATAAAAGGGCTGAGGCATTTATGAAAGAGTAACGAGACTCAAGATGATAGTTTTCGGAGCTCAAGCCATACAAAAATTAATAACGGAACGATTTTTTCTCACTCAAACTTCTTTTTTCCTTTCGGAATATTTTATCATTGATTGATACAATAACTGGATACAATATAATAATATTGCTAGATATTTTTTGACTTATGTCGTTGTAGTACTAAATTATTATGTGCAAATTGGCTTAGCAGGATTTTTAAAAGTTGCTGATATTTTATTTTATTCTTGTTATTTACTCTCTTATAATGGATTTTTTATATGGAAGTACCTCTTTTAGATGTTTCATTTGCTCAAAAGTATTTTTTGAAAATAACTTTTGAGATAACGTGTTTACCTCCGGTTGTATCGATTTAGTGCCTATGCCTAACTATTAAAAAAAAAATTTTAAAACGTCAAATAAAAGAGTTTGACGTTACCGCGGTTTCTGTGCGTGTGTATTTTTTTGTGAAAAATTATTGAATTTATCTCTTATTTTAACCACGGATCACGACCCTGACAGCTTTTACGACAAACGACAACACTTCGCTTCGATTACGGACCCTAATCCTTCTATTTACGACGACTTACGCTATCAAATCAGAACAGAGTTTGTGCTCCACACCAAGAGACAAAATGAATACTATACACCATGAATGACTACACACGAAGAGATTCATGATTTTAGGTACTACAAGATATCGCTCGATGTTTCGTAACGTCTTGTGGGAAATACAGACGCGACTGCCCAAATATGTGCCGGAATCACTAAAAGCTATGTGGTGTTTGTCACTGGACATGAACTGCCCAAAACGATTATTATATGTCTGCGAAGATCATATAAATGTAAGTATTTCTTAGGTATTTTAGTGTTTCGTCAATTTCGATTTCAATCATTCCATTCACCATAAAACAGAATGTTTAGTAAACAAAATAACCTCAATTATTATTAATAAGAAGAAAAGTGCCAAAAATGTGGATATTCCTGGCTAGTTGCATGTTAAATAAAAGTCGAACTATTTTGCTGTGCATGTATTGTTGTTGCAAACAGGTGCCTTGTGTAATCAAAGAGAAATCTTTGTTTACTAAACATCTAATTTTATTTCTTTATTTCCACTTAAAATTCTAACCCTTTTAAGTAATATAGGTAGGTTAAATGGTTCAACCTACTTACCCAAAGGATTATCACACACTGTACAAACTCTACTTTGATTACTTATTTCTACTAGACTCACAAAGTATAATGCATACAAAATAACTTTGTCTGTGACCGTTAATCATAAGAAGTGATAAAATGAGTCGCGGGGTGAGTGCGTCTCCCCCCAGGGGGCGAGCAAATCGTTCATAGGCTCTCCGCCTGTCACCTATGCGCAGAAAATAACCGTCATAGACAGACTTGTTCTGAACGCGCTGTAAAGTTTTTAAAATAATGCCTTGACAGACTCTAATAAGGTCACCACAAGTTATCCTACATCATCAAGTACAAGAATTTTGCAACTTTGTAGCAAGAGTACTGGAATAATAGATCTACATTTCATTGATCTGCTATTGCCCAAACACTCGTACAATAACTTGTAGGGCCTTCAGAGTCTATAAGCTCATCCAGAGTCATGTTGATGTGGTGTGCAACTGCCTTTATATGATATGAACCAAAATCATAATTTTGATCTATGTTGACTCAAAAGTTATTTTTTGATTATTGACTTATGCTGTTGTTTAAAGACAAAATCCAATCATTGAAGCACTGGTTCCATCATCATCACATAAATTAGTAGAGAAAGAATTTAGCTTCATCTGACTGATAGCTGCAACTTATACATTTGCAGATAGAAGAGGACTGTTTCTCAAGAGGTTCCAGGTTAATCATAAAACGAACGGCAATCCTAATGATATCAAAAACATGCTATCAAGAGGAAGGTGTTTCCAAAGTATGTATTTTGTAATTTTATAAATGAGGTGTAGGTAAATAGTAGGGATAAAATTTTTATTAAGAGGTGAATAGCATCATTATCAATTATAAAAATTTATAAAATAATATTTTCACCCTGCATTATTATAAATGATGACTGATGAGAAATGATGACTGGGTTGGCTGGAAGAAATATCTTGTAGAGATAAGCCCGCCTTTTTAAATTTCCTTTAGTTTACTTTCTTATGTTAAATGTGCAATAAAGAATATATATTATTAATTAGTGATTTTTTTTAGCCTGAGGAAACAATGCCCAGCTCATCTGAAAATACTTCTTTGCTGCAAACTGAAAAAGCAGAATCTTCTAAGGTAAGATTCATTGTAAAAAATGGTAGGAAGGTATATTTTCTTTATAGGTAGGTATCATTTCTTTTTAGGACCATCATGAAATGTATTTTCTTTGAATTACAGAAATTTATGAAATGGATAGGTAGTATGATAAATTAATTAGTACACACTAGTTACAGGATAGTATCACAAAATAACATTTATTTATCACAAGTTTATCATAAAGGACATTCATCATCACATAGTGTGAGTTGCAAGATCAACTTACCTATCTACGTAAACTACCATTATACTTCTTCCACCCTGTACATTTGAACATTTATACAAGATGTGTTGGTATCATAGGTAGATATAATTTTCTTTGGGAGTGTCTAGTTAAAAAAAGTTTTATCTACACTTGCATGCAAAAAAATCAATTCAAATAACAGTGCCTTTATTATACAATTTTACTTACTAATTGTTAGTACTTATTATAATTTAATTTTAATTTTCAGAAAAATGCTGCAGTTCAAAGCGACGACATAGAGAACTGCAACATATCAACAATGCACAAACCGTCATCAAGAAATGTAGCAGTTGGCACAAATATAAAATGGCAGTATGTGGACAACAAAATCATGCCCACTCAACCTCAGACTGACAGTGCAACAACAAGTTTCAGTTCCTCAATGATAATGATAACTTAAGTAGAGATGATGATTATTTATAGTAGGATCACTAAGGCTGGGCTTGTATGGGGTACCTTGCACCTAAACCTGCTGGGATGAAACTTGGCAGGAGTAAAGTACAAAGACATCTTACTGAACTATACTCATACCAAGTTTGACACTCGAATTACTAACCGTTCTGACGATAGAGCAAAAACAAAAAAAATACGTTTCTTGTATGGCGACCCCTCTTATTTTATTAAATTTTTATTTTAAGTTGATATATTTTTTTTACAAATGCATATTCTGTGAAATTTTCAAGCAGCTACCTATGTCCGTTCAACAGATACAATTTTCAACCTAGTGGGGAGCACCACTTCTAATATGCTACCTATGGGTATGTACTTGACTCCTGCCAAGTTTCATCCCAGCAGGTTTAGGTGCAAGGTTCGCCTTCTTGGTTATCCTACTATTAGGACTGATAATCATTCTTACCAATATTTTTAACACGAATAAGAATAAAAATATTCAGGTCCAAAAAAATAACCTAGTATAAGTTAATACATGTAGGTGAGTTTTATTGTTTATAATCACAGTTATAATATTTGTTAGCATGGTGTGAAATAAAGAGCTGTTATATTTTACTTATTAATTTTATTAAAACGTGGTTGTTTATTTACTTCTACGAATAATGTTAATACCTTCAGAAGCAGGACAAGTTGTTTCAGCTATTGTGCTGTCTTGTTCATTTAAGTCTATAGGGTGACTTTTAAAATTAGTTCTTGATAGCAAAAGATATGCATTTACTCATGATACTGAACAACTTTTCCCAAGGAACATAGGGCGAAATACGAAAAACCAAATTTGACCTCCCATACAAAATGCGCTATCAGCTGATGCAGTTTCTATGGGAGGTCAAAACTTGATTCTGGTATTTCGACCTATGTTCCTTGGGGAAAGTTGTTCAGTATCATGAGTACAATCATATCTTTTTCTATCAAGAACTAATTAAAAGTCACCCTTATAGGTATAGTCTTCTTCTTTTCGTATCAATGGCAAATTATTTTATAGTAACTTAGCCCAAAATGTGGCTACAGCAATAGCTCTTTGGTTGCCTTCAAAAAGGTCCTCCTTGGTGCAAGAAACTGAGGAGGTAGGGCACGAAAGCAAGTGTGTCATGGATTGCAAAATGCCGCATTCACACTTGTCGTTATCAGAGAAGCCCCACCTCTTCTTCAGTTCTCCGCACCTGCCAGCGCCCGATCGCGAATATAGTAACACAATAATACTTCTTTGTGACTTTATGTTCTGGCACTACTGGCACATTAGGAACCAGTTCTCTTCAGCTCAACATATCCTACTGCATTCTCTGTATAGGTACTCCTGGAAGCCCTTGAAAGACAAACATATTTATCTAAATATTTTACCAACAATCTTAATAACCTATGACAATATTTGTTATAACTTCTACACCCAA
The DNA here is from genome assembly GCA_947532105.1 of Athrips mouffetella. Classification (NCBI taxonomy): domain Eukaryota; kingdom Metazoa; phylum Arthropoda; class Insecta; order Lepidoptera; family Gelechiidae; genus Athrips; species Athrips mouffetella. The sequence continues at coordinate 29,993,086 of OX383960.1, read as the reverse complement.
CTACAGCACTTTCTGTGATACTTTCCTGTCTGTATAGACTGGAATAAGACTTGGGGCTTGAAACTATGTTTCGGCCAAGAGAGAACGCGGAAGGTAGGTACCTACTGAATTTTTATTAACTCATAATGCTAGACTGTTTCCAGCTATTTAGGCAGCGGCGTTGGTTTCGATTTTATATCCACTTACAAATACCTTGTTGCTCTTTGTATATGTATCAACTCAGGTCCTAAGCCAACAGTCTATATCAAGTAACTCAGATGCTGACGGTTATTTCCTGAGCATGGGGAACAAATCACGACTCGCACGCCCATCCCCTCGACTTTTTTGAGTTCTGCGCATTGACTGTGGGCATCGTAGTTACGTCCCAGGGGTTGTTTAAAAGGTGTCAGGAACGCATTCCAATGACCGAACAGCAGCCGCTTGATACTTCGTACTCGCGTAGCTTCTGTTTGAGTGAACCGATTGCAAGGAATAAAGCTTACGAAAGTAAGTCAAATGCAGATTATTGGAAACCCCGTTTTAATCGGTTAAGTAGTTTTTGAGTTTTTGTTATTTTAAGTTATTGTAGCTTCGGATTGAGTGAACAGATTTAAATGAATCAGCCTATTGATGTTGCCCAGAGCTAAGCTTAATTTACCAGTGAAAACCGCGTGAAAATCCGTTCTATAGTTTCGGTGATTAGCGAATACATACAGACAGACAAAAAAATGTGTTTGTTTTATTAGTCTTTTCGGATCACCCACGTATTTTTTTTATTAAATTCATCAACAAAAGTACAAACACGGTTTATACTGTTTTATTATATGTATGGTCTACTCAAACACAAGATCTATAGATCTTTTGTATGGTGCAAGTAAGTACTTACCTAAGCCAAATATATGACTGAAAGTCTTGTTTGAATCAGTTCAGTAGTTTTTGAGTGAATCGCAGACAACGGTTTGATACTTTGCTTTAAAATATCTTGTGTTCGAGTGAACCGATTGCAAAGAAACAATGCCTATATGTTACAGCAAAATAAGACCAACCCATCATTGAAAACCGGTTAAATCGGTTGAGTGGTTTTTGCGTGAATCGCGGACAAAAAAACATACAAACAGACAAGAATTCAAAAAATGGTCAAAATGGGTTTTGTTATTGTTCAAGTGTCCCCCTAAAGTATTTTTTTTTTTGCCAATATGTACAGATTCGCCTAATTCACGATTTTATTATATGTTTGACTAACTTTTTTGGTAATAAGAAACAAAAAAGGCAACACAGTTGTAGCTTCCTACCTGGAAGTCTAAAATCCAAGATCTATAGAAAGTTACATTAAAGTTTTAAGTCCTATAATTTCAGCAATATTGTGCTTATCACTTGATTGAAAATATTCCATGATTATGGCCATGTTACCTTCGGGCAAATTGCGGGAATCAGCTCGTACATACTCATTCGACGAAATCATAGTAACTTCAAAAAGTTCAATACTAATAATTATTTAATATATCAAAATCCTGAAATATCTACCACTGCAATAAACCGCGAATATTCAAGAAGATTAGAAGACCGCGAAAACATTTTTTTATTTTTCCTTCCGGACAGGCAAAGATCGAAGAGCATACAACCTCTTTTTTCTTGACCGCACAACCAACTCTCTTTTTTTTTAAACAGTTAGGCAGAAGCATTAAATGTGTATGCAGCCATAGGTAAACACGTTATCTCAAAAGTTATTTTCAAAAAATATTTTTGAGCAAATGAAACATCTAAAAGAGGTACTTCCATACAAAAAATCCATTATAAGAGAGTAAATAACAAGAATAAAATAAAATATCAGCAACTTTTGAAAATCCTGCTAAGCCAATTCATGAAAGTACGCCGAAGTAATACTTCTCATGTAAATGTAAAATTTATTTTTTTTGTATTAGGGCATGGCAACGGAAGAAGAAGAAGACTATAGTAGAAAGCAGAGGCGGCTCGTGACATTTTTTTATGGGTGTGCACAAAAAAATACATACATACATAACATCACGCCTTGTTCCCGTCGGGGTAGGCAGAGACCACAGTTCTCCACCTGCTACGATCTTGACATACTTCCCTTGCTTCCTGAACCTTCGTCAATCCTTTCATACATGCTCGTCGGTTTAGGGTACTTTTAACCTGGCCTTTATTCAGAACGTCCTGAATTTGTTCCTGGTACGTTCGCCGAGGCCTTCCCCTTCCAACGTTTCGATTCACAAAAAAATTTAATACTTAAATAAATTTACTTACCTACCATTTAATGATGAAATATTTTTTATGGCTTTATTGTTACCTACATATTATGCGCGCCAGCGCCAGCTCCAAATACCAGACACGGGAAACAAAACAATTTAATTATAACCGCACATCCAAGGTGTTTTTAAATATTGTTCTGGTTTGAAAACACGATTAAAAGTGAATTTTTGTACTACATTTTTGAACTGGCGCGATTTCAGTTTGTGGCGGCCCCTTTTCATTGAGTTCAAGTCGTATTTGTAAAGTCTTTTTCGCATTTTTTAATGTAAACGACACTGTATTCGTCCATTTTTACAGTAATTAAGCACGTACACTATTAAAAACAATTATTTCTAAATTTTCAAGCAAAATTGCGAACAGTAACTGAGAGCTGTATACGAAAAGTTTGTTTACGTATGATCGGCAACAGCGCTGACCGAACTGCATGGCATCGCGATCTGGCAACGTAGCCTTGAGCAGCGCTCCTGATTAGGCTAATTTCTCATAGAAAATCTTTTGTTTCACGCGCTCGAGTGTGTTGATGTTTCTCTTTCACACTCATTGAATTGTGTATAAGGAATTGTACTGAAGATTTCTTCATAGGAGCGGAATCGCTGGCGATCCACTTGGTACAACTTGACTACGTATTTGTTGCGTAATTATTTCTTAGGCTATTATAAATGTATACAACGTATAGGGTTATGAAAATAGGTATGTAATCGTATGTAACTGAACTAGGTAGGTAATACATCCTAAGTTTGAGTTTTGTGAAAGAGGGAGTGCACTGCACCAGTGCTCTTTAGGACGAGCCGCCTCTGGTAGAAAGGCGCTTGTCTACGGCCCCTTGTTTTTTTTTGTATGGCTAGGGCTCCATTGACTTTCATCTTATTAACAAGTGCATCAACCCTTATAGGTCTATTAGCTCGTGGTACTTTCAATTTTGTTTGCACCTTTATTTAAATATAATCATAAAGGTTAACAAGAAAAAACTAAAGCGACTTTAATGTAACTTTAACTTTAATGAGACGCTCACTATTAAACGAGCAATATTTGTATATATAGAGGGTGTTAATTTAATTGCGTGCCATAGCTTAGGGGGTGTTTCAGTAACGATAAAAGAACACAAAAAAAATATTTAAAAAAGTCCTACTTAAAAAAAATAAACTCCATTGAAACTAAACTAACGCGGAGGGCCACCGCGCTATCACCGAGCCAGCGCGCGAGTATCAAGTAATTCTTTCTTTTTTTGTGTGTGACTCCAATTTTCCCTTTATACTTTAACGGGCTTAGGACCGTCAAAATGTAATACCTAATAAATTATAAAAAAATATATCATTGATGATAAAAACAATTAAGTAGGATTTTTTTTATATTTTTTTGTGTTCCTTTATCGTTACTGAGACGCCCCCTAAGCTATGGCACGCAATTAAATTAACACCCTGTATATATTTGTAATCGGTTTCTCGAAAACTGCTCTAACGATTTCGACGAGTTTTTGTATATAGGGGTTTTTGGGGGCAAAAATCGATCTAGCTAGGTCTCATGTGTGGGAAAATACGTTTTCACCGTCTTTTTTAATATTTCTTAGCGCGTTTTAGTGATTTCAAGAAACTTACAGCGCCATCTGTTGTTGAGTAGCATAGCTTGCTCGCCCGATGATATCCCAGGTACTTATAATATAAAGGGTGTTTGGTATACGTCTGCACAACTTTCAGGTGGTTGCTCTACATATTAAACTACAACCTTCCCCAAAAGAACATAATACGAAAAAAAAATACCTATAAAAAATACAGTATCAGCTAATGCAGTTTGTATGGGACGTTGAAAAAATTTTTTTTTCTTGTATCGACCTTTATTCCTTAGGGAAAGTTGTTCAGTTTTATAGGTATAGTCTCGACAACGAAGCGGATCGTTGTATGAAGACCCCCGCATTAAATCCTCAGTCGATGTAACTTTGCTGGGGTATTACACTATATGAGACAAACCTTCTATAAAAAAATCCAAAAAAAATCGTTACTTTTAACTTTTCCATACAAAAATTACAAAAAATGTATGAAATTTTTTTTTTGTATTTTTTTTTTGGATATTTTGAATTTTCATTTAATTCATGATTCTTTATCATCCTGTGAAATAAAATCTGCTTGAGAGAATTATGTTGGGGTGAACTGCTTCATTGCCTACACTAATAGGTTCCAAAAGGCTAGAAAATATCGATTGATTGATTGATAAACAATTTTAGACATATCTCTGTTAGAGTTTATGTCGAAGCGCAAAACAGAATAAGACGTATCATCATCATCATGACATCCCATCAGACGTATAGCAAACAAAATAACTTAAATTTTGATTCAAATGTGTAAAAATGTGTATTTTCTATATATCTATGTCAAAAGACAGTTCAAATGGGTGGTTTACGCTGGTTGGTTGGTACGTGCATACTCGTACAACAGCATCTCAGTAGAAACACTATTGGAGTTTATAGCATGGTAATAGAGATGAAAAAGTTTCTACTGACGTGCGGTTGACTGTAGCAAACATGTGCCTCCTCTGATAAAACAGGAACCTTGGGTTACGGCAAAATGTTTGTTTCCTAGACTCTCTCCTGGGCCCCCCCAGACAAGCTAGTTAAAATTTTTTGGAATTGACTGCTTAGCGATATGTTGGAAAGTAATTATTACCTATACTGAATATTCTGTTAAAAAATCATTTAAAATTTCAACATAGTATCAATATAAAGAAACCTTAACATTGATATTTGGTATGATTTTAAGCAGAATACTCGATAAATCGTATTAATTTCTCGGGCCATTTATTAGCGACATCTAGTTTTATACTGTTCTGGGTTATGATTTATATTCGTATATACCATATATAGACAATTTACACAAAGCTTACTTTGCAAAGTCACCATGATCCCAAACTAGGCAAAGCCTGTACTATGGCTACCTGAGACTGATTTACATACAAACATAAATAGATAAATAACACCCAGACACAGAGCAAACACTCGTGTTCATCACACAAATGTTTGCCCTGGGCGGGGATCGAACCCGCGACTCACGGCATGAGAGGCAGGCTCACTACCAACCACACCAATGGGCTTGTAATTTATACTGGCCTCTGGCCTAGAGCCTTCCGCAACCGTCCGTTGACGTTGTCACAGCCACTTAGTGGGCTATAAGTAACAGAATACCACTACCAAAAAAATATCCTTCTATTCGTCCATACTCTTACGTCATGAGAAGTGAATCCGATAGATTTTTATCAAAATGTTAAAATAAGCGTTTTATACGTTTATAATACCTAGAGTTTTATTCGTCGTATATCACTAGGTACACTTACATTTAAAATACGAGTAAGTATCTTAAGTTTGATTAATTTTAAAGCAATTATTCTAAGATTACTCTAGTCGACCTCGACATGAAAAAAATTAAAACAAAAACAAAGCAATAACGCTAATGGCAAAGACTAATTAGCAGAAGGGTCAAAGTGTCACGTAATCGCACCTATTTACAGCTCAGCGCAATCTCACAGTAATTTGTATTTTATGGCTCTTGTACATCTACGAGCTTTGGAAGGAAGAGGTAGTAATATTTTGTAAACTCAGTCAAATAAAAAACTAGTCAAGTGCGAGTCGGACTCGTGCACCGAAAGTTCCGATAAATTTTTAGTATTTTTACATACCTATTTCTAAGAAAACCTGTTCTAATCGTTTTTTTTACCATATTAGTGGGGGACCTTAAAAAGGGATTGAAATTGGAGGTGACCCCATTTGCGCCTCACTCACAAAATAGATAAGGCGGAAATTTCAGAAAGTTGAGAGGCAAAAGGAATCCCACCCGCGATTTCAGTTTTCAGGAGGTCTTTTTGAACCTTAAAACACTTTTTTATTGCTTCTTGGTGATCTTAAAATTAACACATAACATGTTATGGGCTCACCTTGTTGACGACGAAAATATTTTAATTAATTAAAGACACAGCTCTACCTACTTCCGTTTCAATTAAGTAATCAAAATCATCATATTGAACGTCTGATTATCATCAATAATCGGTCAATCATATAACAACCACGCCTTACCCACATTTAAACCTGTCACTCAAAATCGCATAGTAAATCACATCGTCATGAGAAAATCTCACCAAGGTGAGATGATGCGATGTATCGTAATAGTATTCACTTTCACTCATTCGTACAAGCAAGAACAGATCAAGCTTTGTAAAAATCTACTATAAAATCAATACGATTGAACGAGCAATATTTGCATATCTGTAATCGGTTTCTCGAAAACGGCTCTACCGATTTCGATGAACTTTTACCATACGGGGGTTTTCGAGGGCGGAAAATCGATCTAGCTGGATTTCAGGTCTAGGAAAATACGTTTTGCTAGTGTTTTTAAGCATTTTTTAGGGTTCCGTACCTCAAAAGAAAAAAACGGAACCCTTATAGGATCACTTTGTTGTCCGTCTGTCTGTCTGTCTGTCAAGACCCTTTATCTCACGAACGGGTAAAGTTATCAGGTTGAAATTAATAACATATATTAGGGTACATGAACCACACAACATCTGAAAATTTCAATTTTTCACAACGACGCAATTAAAAGATATGGCATTTTATGTCCTCATCTCCATACATTTATGCACTCAACCAAAACCTATAGGGTACTTCCCGTTGACCTAAAATATAGGTCTCACAGTACAAATAAAGGGAAAAGTCTGAAATCATGAAATATTACAACTTTTCTCACAACTAATGATAACCAATTGAGGTGAGCTCCCGTTTCAGGAACATTGTCAAGTTGGATGGTCGCGGAGGCGATTTTTGTTTTAGTTCTATCTTAAAAACGGCAACACCTACAAACTTGAAAATTGGTATATTTATAGTGCATAACCTATAAAATAACAACAAATACTAAAATTTGGTCAAGCACGTGTCGGACTCAAAAAATTTAGCACATTAACTTACTGAAATTTCAACTAATACAATTATGATTGTGGTGGTACGGAACCCTTAGTGCGCGAGTCCGACTCGCACTTGGCCTGTTTTTCCTTAAATACCGCGTTTAGAAAGAAACCTACAGCGCCATCTGTTGGCGGGTAGCATATAGCTTGCTCACCCGATGATATTTTAATGTTGAGGCGGCTGTTATAGAGCGAAGCTCGGTCGACCAGGTACTTATTATATATTATGAAAGAAAGTATACAAATGTTAGTGCCGCTAAAACGCGGAAACGAGTATGGTACGATCAAGGGAGTTATATGGTGTGGTATCCATGGAAAAATGTCTGGTTTTTACCTGAAATGCGTGCCTTTAAAGATATAATAGCTGGAAGTTTTGAAAACATCCCAGATCTTTGTGGAATATTCCATCTACCTACCACACAATCTCAAATCAACTCCCAGAGCGAAGCCGGGTACCCCAGCGTGTAAGAAATATTTTGCTTGATATAAAAGTTTTCTTTCTGAAGGTTCAGAATAATACTATACTTATAGCTAAGTCATACAAAATTCTGAAAGATTGATGCCTAACCTGGACTGGTCTCGGTGTTTTAATGTCAGGATCATCATAACATCCCATGAAATGTCCACTACAGGACAGGGAGCTCCCTCTACAATTCTAGCTTTTGCTGGAAAAATGTGGAGGGGAAGTAGGTACCATAAGTCACCTCGCTTGTCAGCGTTATGGCTGGCACCATGGACCGCGGTTGTAGGAGACCGCAGTGTAGGCGTGTAGGTGTCAGGATAAAACTATTTAAGTTTTGCTCTATAACGCGACTCAAGCTCCTTTATAATCTCCCATAAACGCTTATTTCTGGACTAGGGGCCTCAATCAGGTTCTTTACAATAAATAAGTCGCGCGAAGGTCCCGAAAGGTGGGGAATGGGCGGTGAGGGACCGAAAAACGCGTTTTTATCCTATTTCCAGTTCATGAGTTTATGAGTTTGTGGATTTTTTTCATATAATTTTGGTGAAATTGTGACGCATTCGTTAGAATGTACATTGTATAGCTTAGTTCAACAAATCGGGCCATGCTTCGCGTCGCCGTCGGTACTAAATATAGGTATTATTTATTCTGTAGTGCATATGGCACGAAGTTCATTGTGTCAAGCTTAATTTTCCATTGACTATAATGAATGAGTGAAGAGTGATCGATCAATTTCTTCTAGTTTGGCAATTAGAGAGAATTTGTACGCTTGAGTGTTCTGCATAAACAGTAAACCAGTGATTAGCTAACAAATTGCCGTGTGTGTGATAGATAGCGAAGGGGCTTTTGGAAAGCAGATGACTTTTTCATTTGTAGGTAATGATGGTTTCATAATATAAAGTAAAATATTTATAAAGTTTCTTTAACGTTATCAATGGGTTCCGTGGGGTGCCAGCAAAGAATAGTACCACCCCATACACACCCGTGGGTGTCGTAAGAGGCGACTATTATATATTCTGTGACTAAGGGTTATAAACTGGAGGATGGGCAGCTGCACCCTCCTGTGAATCAAACCATCTCACTTACTGCGGTCACCAGCCAGTTGTGCCAGCCGTAACGCTGACAAGCAAGGTGACTATGGTACTTCCCTTGCACATTTTTTCAGCAAAAGCTAGAATTCTGGATGGAGTCCCTGTCCTGTTAGTGGACGTTTCATGGAATGTTATGATGAATGGATTAAATTTTTTACGATAAAAAAACAATTACGAACAAGTTGCTACCCTGTGACCACAGGCCCAGTAAAATGGTTTAAACGTCAGGTTCACGATGTAAACCCGTAATAAATAGTTAAGACAACAGACCCTTAGGCCGATGTTTCACAGGGACACCACGGTGGCGCGACTGGTTGCGCCACTGGTGTCCGTATCTAGACACCAGTAAAGACACCAGAGTCGCCACACCCTGCGGCCACAGAATTAAGGGCTATATTTCACTGGGAGTGGTAGCGCGACCAGCATCCGAACTGGTTGCGCCGCCAAATTGGTTGCGCAACCAAACGGACACCAGGTGAGTAACTCTCTATAGAACTGTACATACATTTTGTTGGTAGCGGCGACTGGTTGCGCTGCCATGGTGTCCCAGTGAAATACCGGCCTTATAGTTACTAAATCGAAGAAGCACAGCCTTTCACAGATTGCATTAAAACGGGTTAAGCTAAGAGTTACTTGTGCAAAGCAAACACTTGTTACCAGCTTGGCCCACTAAGCCAACACTACGAGTAGTACAACCAACGATAGGTCAAGCTTGATATTCTCAGCGCGACTGTAGCCCTTACGTCTATTGAAATAAGAACGGTACACAGTGAAATGTGTCAAGCTTGATGTGCTCTTGACTGTACCTACACCACCCAACACCGGCAATCACCGGTGTTTGCCTTGATGGGCCAACTTCACACTATCTATTATTGTTAAATATTACGTAGCTGGTATGGGTATCAGTAGTAGTACACAAAAACCTAGGTAGGTACGACGTACAGTCAAGAGCACATCAAGCTTTACATATTGGACTTTATACCGTTCTTATTTCAATAGACGTAATGGCTAGAGTCGCACTGCGAGTGTCAAGCTTGACCTGTCGTTGACTGTACATACGTACTTCATAACATAAGTGCTGCAATCAAATTTTAAATCGAATTATAAAAATATATGAATCTGGCTATTTAAGCTCTAATGCCCAAAATTATTCAGCATTCAGTGTGTGCACAAAATGTGAAACAAACACCGAACAGATACGTCGAACACAGGTCGTATGTAAGTCAACGAAGTCAACCTTTTATACCTTGGGAAAAAACATTCACCGTGTTTACTTCAATAGGTACTTATTGTAGAGCGGGGGACTGGGATAATATTATTATTACGGGGAAAGTATGATTTTTATACATTTTGGAACTAAAATCGAAAACAAAAAAAACACAAAAAAATAAAAAGCACGAAAAAAAAAAGAAATGGAAAAGACATGTATACTAGTGGTTTTTTATTCCGAGATAAAACTAACAGACTTGAAATTTATATCATATAAAGGAGAATAAAAAAAAGAAAGAAGAACAACAAAAATTTTTTTTTTTGGGGCCGCCATTTTTTTATAATATTTTTTTTAAATATTGATAGTGGACTTTTTTTTAAGTACTGGCAACACCAAAGATTTGTGCGGCAAAATATTACCTTGACATTGACAGCAGGATAGCTGTATATGACGCCCGTGTGCGTGGTCAAGACAGACTGCTGTCAAAGGGTAATTTTTTTTTGTTTGTGGCAAAAGGGTAATGTTTATGAGTTTTTCAAAGTAATAATTTTTTGAAGCAGTGTGTTTCAGGGCTCCCGCTCACGACCGTATTTATAGTATTATTACAATCTAAGACCGTATTTTTGTCGGCCGATTTCTTGTATGATAATTAGAGAGGTGATCGATCAAAATAATATCGACACACGATGTCGATGATTTATTTTTTTTCTAGTAAGATACCATGAATATATTTTTTTATAAGTCTCGGTATTATCAAAAATGCTTCTTATGGTCATTATTTGTTAATATACAGGGTGTTAGGCTAGGATAACTATACAGGATGTTAGGGTAAGTATACAAGGTGTCAGGTTAGGATGACTACTATATGTACAGGGTTTTAGGGTAAGTATACAGGGTGTTAGGTTAGGATTGCTATACAGGATGTTAGGGTAAGTATACAGGGTGTAAGGATAGGATAAATACACAGGGTTTCAAGGTAAGTATACAGGGTGTAAGATTATGATCACCACATGTACAGAGTCTTAGGGTAATTATACAGGGTCTTAGGATAGGATAACTATACAGGGTGTTAGTGTGTTAGTGTTAGTCCTAACACCCTGTGTAGTAACACCCTGTATACTTACCCTAAGACCCTGTACATATAGTGATCCTAATCTAAAATCCTGTACACACCCTAACACCCTGTATACTTACCCTAAGACCCTGTACATATAGTACCCGAACACCCTGTATAGTAATCCTAACCTAACACCCTGTATACTTACCCTCAAACCCTGTAAATATAGTGATCTTAACCTAACACCCTGTATAGTTATCCTATCCTAACACCCTGTATACTTACCCTAAAACCCTGTACATAAAGTGATACTAACCCAACATCCTGTATAGGTATCCTATCCTAACACCCTGTATACTTACCCTATGACCCTGTACATATGGTGATCCTAATCTAACCCTGTATACTTATCCTTAAACCCTGTACATATAGTGATCCTATTATAAAACCCTGTATAGTTATCCTATCCTAACACCCTGTATACTTACCCTAAGACCCTGTACATATGGTGATCCTAATCTAACACCCTGTATACTTACTTACCCTAAAACCCTGTTGTAAGTAGGGTTGTCATAGTCTAATCAGTGTTGCCAAATTCCAATCAGTGATGCCGTATTTCAATAACTTTAAAAATCAATTGTAAAAAAATGGTGGCCTATAAAAATATTCTTTCTTCACCAAAATATTATCTACTATCCTATCCACCATATGAACTTGGTTTAAACCCTGTTAATCTTCCCTCGAAATAAAAATCCAACCTCCATAGTAAAATTTTACATCTCTTTTATTCCTTATGTGTGAATCGTAGCATAAGGAATCATTTTCCAGTCAGCTCTGCTTAAACAGGCTACTTTACTAAGGAGGATCATGATATTATGCAATGGAATAAATAGTCTGTATATCATTGAAAAAGTTTCTACTAGCTAATTAAATTAAGTACATATAAAATCTAAAAATATATTTTTGCCTGTGGTGAATCATTAGTAAATATTTAAAGAATTACCTATTCATTAAACAATGTCTCTGAACAATACACAGCAGCAGTCTTTCATTTTATGTTAATTATCAGAATGGTCAAGATTTCAGGTCTTCGAAATGACTTATTTAAAATTTTCTATTACTTTAGTGAGGTTTACGAATATGATTATGTTTATAGGTATGCTATGAGGTACGTAGGTATTTGAAAAACAGAAGGAATAAAAAAAATACATACAGTGGAACCTCCTCCTTTTTGAAGTCAGTTAAAATGGCGTAATAGAAGATTTAGTGACTGAAAATAAGAAGGTTATAGTCATGTGGAGACAATGTATATAGGTATAGAGGTCAGTGTGTGGAGAGGATGAATGAAAGAAGAACTTCCATCTCCGATCCTAAAGAAGGTCTTAGCTTGTTTTTCTGTTTTCATTTAAGCAGTCGGGATTCTTTAATCTTTATAAAAATATATATGGAAAAAATCGAGAAAAACATGAATTGGTCGCAATGAAGGCGTAAAGAATGTAATTGCATTATTGCCCTTGACGCGATAAAAAATACCAATGCTCACAAGTCTTCAAAAGAATAATATGTTCACTTTTACTTGGAAATGTAAAGGACGCATTTAATTGTAATAAAGGCATTAATTAATGTAGGTACCTACTACCGCATTTGGTAAAGATCGCTTGGATAAACCTCCAAGTTTTAAAATGTTAAATCAAGTGCAATTTTCAAGTTGACGTCACTTGTTATACAGGATAACAGGATGTACTGAAAAATATATATATTTTTTATTTTATTGAAAAAGTACATAGATATACTCACTAGACTGAAAATTAATAAATAAATTAATCACACCAATAATCTGTGCCTACAGCTACCAGCTGACATTGGAGGAAGTTCATTGAACTTTCTAGTCCTTTTATGTTTATTATACAAATTTTTGTTTTCTAAGTACCTACAATTTATTAATGATGCGGAAACACAATTCAGGAGAATTATCGTACAGGGTGTAAACATTTTTGTTTTCATGTTCTATTTATTAATTAATCCTACCTAATGTCGTTTCGTATATCACTCACAGTAATTTTATCATTTCAGTTAACTTCGCTAATTTTAAAATATTTTTTTTATTTACCGAAAAGTATCTATATTAGGGATGAACGATATATTGATTAAGATTAGGAAGAACTTATTATGTGTTGACTATTTAAGCCTTTTACGTGATTGACACGTTTTCTTTCTTCTGTCTTACACGAGCTTTTCTTTTTCTTACAGACATCCCACCCCGCTCAACGTCCCCTTCTATCGCTTCAAGCGCCCACGCGCACCCTTCTAGCGGTGCGAGCGTAGCGCATGCGCAACTAAAGCGCTTAGTAGCGAGGGTAGTAGAGGAGGCTGCAGCACTGCCAGCGCTGGCGCGGTACGCTGCTGAACCTACAGCACCGAGCATCGAGTCCTCGACGTATGAAGATCTGCTGGCTACTGCTATTCTCAACAAGGTTTGTAGTTTCCTACGAAATAAAATTTGAAGCCAATCTAGAACACACTATCGGGAGATGTTGTAGGTCGATTGTATAACTTTTAGGAGACGGTGCCTAGATGTTTTAACATTCCGTCTAGTCATTTAATTGGCTGGTAGGTAATTTAATAACTTACCCAAGTACATGGCGACGGCAGATAGATAGGCCTCGATTTAGGTATACAAGGATCTGGGTATGACGACTCAAAGAGATGTTAGCCTATCCAAGAAACTGTTTTTTTTTTTCCCAAGGAACATTGCGTGAAATACTTACCTATATAGATAAAAAAAAAAAAAAAAAAAAAAAAAATCTGACACAAACACATAGGGTGATTTTACCTGAGCATAGGCTCATCATCACACAAATATTTTTTCTCAAGCGAGGATTGAACCGTGACCTATAGACCAGAAGGTAGGGGTTACTACCAACCACGCCAACACGACAATAAAAATTGGAAATTTTGTTTATCCATTTTCTAATGCAATCTCTTTCCAAAGAACAATAAGGAAGACGTAGCCTGTAATGCAACATTATTATTCTAAAACAAGCAGTTCTTTGCACGATTTCAAATGAAATCGATAAATTAAATTGTTCTAAGTAATTATTTTCGTAACTATAAGCGCTGCTAATGGGCTGCTACTTACTGAATATTCAAATCAGAACACGATTTACCTAGAAACCTCGAGAAAAGAAGTGATTCTTGTCTGGGTATTGCGATCACGTAGATATACACTTTATCTACGCTCGTGCGAGTATATTTACGATCGTTACTCCTTGCCTAGTTTTACCGCCAAGGGGTAGTGTTTGCACCCACCACTGAAATGTTCCAGATCAAAGGAAGCCAGTGAAATTACCGGCATGTCTTATGTCTCATTTCTACTTTAGTTCTCATGTTGGGCAACGCGTTGTAGCAACAATGTTGCTCTTTATTGGTATCAAAGCACGTCACAAGTCAGAGATGACCACTTAACATCACTACGCATGTTATTGATCAGAAATAAAAATAAATACAGGGTGTTAATTTGATTGCGTGCCAAGCTCAGGGGATCAGTGTTAGTAACTGAACAACTTTTAAAAGGAACATAGGCCGAAATACGAAAAACCAAATTTGACCTTCCATTCAAAATGCACTATCAGCTGTTGCAGTTTCTGTGGGAGGTCAAACATTGATATTCGTATTTCGACCTATGATCCTTAGCTACTGATACTGATCCCGCCCCTGAGCTATGACACGCAATCAAATTAACACCCTGTATATTGCGTACTTACAACGCTAACGCCTTCAGAGTAGTTCAAAGAACACATTCTTCTACTTGCTACGGTCTTAAAATATCTACTTCTCTCGCTTCTTCCAGTATCATCAAACCCAAAACCGCTCGTAGATTTAGGGGACATTTTTACCTGGCCCTTAATATGAACAACGTCCCGAATTTGGTCCTTTCAAATTTCAATTCACGCTTACATTGTAAAAACATAAAACTTATGTAAAGCCAAAGGTCAATTTCAGCGAAATTATGGCTTGTCATGCAGCTTCGGCGTTCGATCTGGAGTTTCTGGGGTCGATTCCCGGTTGGGGTACTGACATACCAAATTCACTTTGTGGGGCTTCCCCAGTTTGATAAGGACGTTGCAGGACGTTGCAGGATGAATGAACCACCTAATTGTCTGAAAAGTAAGATGATGCCGTGCCTCGGAAGGCACGGTCTACGGAAGTAGACGTTAATGAACTAAGTCAGAGGCATTTAATTGGCGGCTCAACAACTCTGTCACCAAGCTGTGTGAGGTCGGTCATCGACCTAGCAATCTACACGATATGATAATGATGATGGCTTGAATTAAAATGTAGCCAGCTGCAAAAATTTGCAATCTGTACATGGCCAAACAAAACTGAGAAATTATGAGAACATAATTTAGGTTCATATTAAACATTACTCTGCAGTTATTCTATTCTATTGTGTTTCCTAAATTACTGCTGTAAATTCTCTATTTAACTGCACGCAACTTGGAATACAAGAATGATATATCTAAAAGATAATAAATAAGATGACAGATAAATGGATGCCTTAGTAGGTACCTATGTATCTTTAGGTAGGATAATGAAAACAGATAAACGTCGACTGTTAAAGTAACAAGATTATTAAATGAAAAGATAAATAATAACTTAAACAGAAGTTACCTAC